>JBBPFJ010000019.1:6539224-7149224 GCA_037975025.1 Excoecaria agallocha | reverse complement strand
TGATATTTTCTTGTAGTGTATGGATGGCTTTAAATGATTTTTATAATTTTTTATATAAAGAGGAAAAGCTAAAAGAGCATTACAAAAAATTAAATTGAGAGGAGAATAACCCTCTACAGTCAAACCATAAGAGCTCATTAACGATAGGAGGAGTACTAAACTAAATAAATTACGATGTCTGCTTCAGGCCTGCCTTGGCTAGGAGATCTGCTGCAAAGTTCACCTCTGCTGATGTGAACAAATTGAGTTTGCCAATCTTGATTCACCAATTATTTGATCAAGCAAGATGAAGACCTTAGTTAACTGCTCAAAGCTCCGAAAAGCTTGACCCTGCATAGTTTAATCAGGAGGAAAAGTCGTTGCTATTTTAGCAACAAAAATTAGATTTGGTTGCTATTTTAGCAACGAAATTTAATTTTCGTTGCTAAATTTCATCCCAAAAATTTCCCGCCATTAAATGTCGCTATATTTAGCAACGAAATTAGATTCCGTTGCTAAATTCAATCCAAAATTTTTTCTACAACCATATTTAGCAATAGAACTTAGATTCCATTGCTATTTTTGCAACGAAAATTAGATTATGTTTCTATTTTAGCAACGGCATTTAATTTTCGTTGTTAAATTTTATCCCATATTTTTTCTACCGTCATATTTAGCAAAGAAAATTTTATTCCGTTGCTAATTTTCGTTGCTATATGTTGGCGCTAAAATCTCCCTCCCTTTTTAGCAATGGAATAAAATCATTTTATATTCCGTTGCTAAATCCCTAAAACGTTACCCAATTTTAGCAACGAAATTGATTTTTTGTTGCTAAATAGCAATAAAATTTGTATTCCGTTGCTAATTTAGCAATGGAATGAATTCCATTGCTATTTTTCCATTGCTAATTCGATATTTTCTTATAGTGTATGGATGGCTTTAAATGATTTTTATAATTTTTTTAAATAAAGATGAAAAGCTAAAAGAGCATTACAAAAAATTAAACTAAGAGGAGAATAACCCTCTACAGTCAAACGATGAGAGCTCATTAATTATAAGAGGAGTACTAAACCAAATAAATTGCGATGTCTGCTTCAGTCCTACCTTGGCTTTGAGATCTGATGCAAAATTTGCCTCTGCTAATGTGAACAAATTGAGTTTGCCAATCTTAATTCACAATTCTTTTTATAGCCGCAACAACATTCAAAAGGTGAGGATCCACATCACCGTTCTGAGTTAATCGCAAAACTTTCTCAAGGCAACCTGTTTAAACAACAATCTTTCTCCAATTCTTTGGTCAAGCAAGATGAAGACCTTGTTTAACTGCTCAAAGCTCCGAAAAGCTTGACCCTGCATAGTTTAATTGAGAGGAAAAGCCGTTGCTATTTTAGCAACGAAAATTATATTTGGTTGCTATTTTAGCAACGAAATTTAATTTTCGTTGCTAAATTTCATCCCAAAAATTTCCCGCCATTAAATGTTGCTAAATTTAGCAACGAAAATTAGATTTCGTTGCTAAATTCCATCCAAAATTTTTTCTACAACCATATTTAGCAACAGAACTTAGATTCCATTGCTATTTTTGCAATGAAAATTAGATTTTGTTGCTATTTTAGCAACGACATTTACTTTTCGTTGCTAAATTTCATCCCATATTTTTTCTACCGCCATATTTAGCAAAGAAAATTTTATTTCGTTGCTAATTTTGGTTGCTATATGTTGGCGCTAAAATCTCCCTCCTTTTTTAGCAATGGAATAAAACCATTTTATATTATGTTGCTAAATCCCTAAAACGTTACCCAATTTTAGCAACGAAATTGGTTTTTCGTTGCTAAATAGCAATAAAATTTGTATTTCGTTGCTAATTTAGCAATGGAATGAATTCCGTTGCTATTTTTCCATTGCTAATTTGATATTTTCTTGTAGTGTATGGATGGCTTTAAATGATTTTTATAATTTTTTAAATAAAGAGGAAAAGCTAAAAGAGCATTACAAAAAAATAAACTAAGAGGAGAATAACCCTCTACAGTCAAACGATGAGAGCTCATTAATTATAAGAGGTGTACTAAACCAAATAAATTGCAATGTCTGCTTCAGTCCTACCTTGGCTATGAGATCTGATGCAAAATTTGCCTCTGCTGATGTGAACAAATTGAGTTCGCCAATCTTGATTCACCAATCTTTTTATAGCCATAACAACATTCAAAAGGTGAGGATCCACATCACCATTCTGAGTTAATCGCAAAACTGTCTCAAGGCAGTCTGTTTAAACATCAATCTTTCTCTAATTCTTTGATCAAGTAAGATAAAAGCCTTGGTTAACTGCTTAAAGTTTCGAAAAGCTTGACCCTGCATTGTTTAACTGAGAGGAAAAGTCGTTGCTATTTTAGCAACGAAAATTAGATTTGGATGCTATTTTAGCAATTTTCGTTGCTAAATTTCATCCAAAAAATTTCCCACCATTAAATGCCACTATATTTAGCAACGGAAATTAGATTATGTTGCTATTTTAGCAATAGAAATAAGATTTTGTTGCTATTTTGGCAACGAAATTTAATTTTCCTTGCTAAATTTCATCCAAAAGTTTTTTGAAGGCATAATTAGCAATGGAAATTAGATTTAAATTTAATTTTCGTTGTCAAATTTCATCCCAAAAATTTCTCGCTATTAAATGCTGTTATATTTAGCAACGGAAATTAGATTTCATTGCTATTTTAGCAACGAAATTAGATTCCATTGCTAAATTTCATCCAAAATTTTTTTTGCAGCCATATTTAGGAACGAAACTTAGATTCCGTTGCTATTTTAGCAAAGAAACTTTATTTTTTTTGCTAATTTAGCAAGAAAATTGAATTTCC
This sequence comes from Excoecaria agallocha, assembly GCA_037975025.1. Taxonomy (NCBI): domain Eukaryota; kingdom Viridiplantae; phylum Streptophyta; class Magnoliopsida; order Malpighiales; family Euphorbiaceae; genus Excoecaria; species Excoecaria agallocha. The sequence continues at coordinate 7,146,387 of JBBPFJ010000019.1, read as the reverse complement.
GTTGCTAAATTTCATCCCAAAAATTTTTCGCTATTAAATGTCGCTATATTAAGCAACGAAAATTAGATTCCATTGCTAAATTTCATCCAAAATTTTTTCTGCAGCCATATTTAGCAATAGAACTCAGATTCCGTTGCTATTTTATCAACGAAAATTATATTTCGTTGTTATTTTAGCAACAACATTTAATTTCCGTTGCTAAATTTCATCCTATATTTTTTCTGCCGCTATATTTAGCAATGAAAATTTTATTCCGTTGCTAATTTTCATTGCTATATGTTGGCACTAAATCTACCTCCCATTTTAGTAATGGGATACAACCATTTTGTATTTCATTGCTAAATCCCTAAAACTTCACCCAATTTTAGCAACAGAATTGGTATTCCGTTGCTAATTTTGCAACGGAATGAATTTTGTTGCTATTTTTCGTTGCTGTTTTGATATTTTATTGTTGTGTATGGATGGCTTTAAATTATTTTTATAAATTTTCTTATATAAAGAGGAAAAGCTAAAAGAGCATTACCAAAAATTAAATTGAGTGGAGAATAACACTCTACAGTCAAATGATAAGAGCTCATTAACGATAGGAGGAGTACTAAACCAAATAAATTGCGATGTCTGCTTCAAGCCTGCCTTGGCTAGGAGATCTACTGCAAAGTTTGCCTCTACTGATGCAAACAAATTGAGTTTGCCAATCTTGATTTACCAATCTTTTTATAGCTGCAACAACATTCAAAAGGTGAGGGTCTACATCACAGTTCTAAGTTAATCGTAAAACTGTCTCAAGGCAGTTTGTTTAAACATCAATCTTTCTCCAATTCTTTGATCAAGCAAGATGAAGACCTTGGTTAACTGCTTAAAGTTCCAAAAAGCTTGACCCTGCATTATTTAACCGAGAGGAAAAGCCGTTGCTATTTTAGCAACGGAAATTAGATTTGATTGGTCTTTTAGCAACGAAATTTAATTTTCGTTGCTAAATTCATCCCAAAAATTTCCCGCTATTAAATGCCGCTATATTTAGCAATGAAAATTAGATTCCGTTGCTATTTTAGCAACAAAAATTAGATTCTGTTGCTATTTTAGCAACATAATTTAATTTTTGTTGCTAAATTTCATCCAAAAATTTTTTTGAAGCTGTATTTAGCAACGAAAATTAGATTTTGTTGCCATCTTAGCAACAAAATTTAATTTTCGTTGCAAAATTTCATCCTAAAAATTTCCCGCCATTAAATGTCGCTATATTTAGCAACGAAAATTAGATTTCGTTGCTAAATTTCATCCAAGATTTTTTCTGCAGCCATATTTAGCAACAGAACTTAGATTTTTCTGTTATTTTTTCAGTGGAAATTAGATTTTGTTGCTATTTTAGCAACGACATTTAATTTTCGTTGCTAAATTTCATCCCATATTTTTTCTACCGCCATATTTAGCAACGAAAATTTTATTTTGTTGCTAATTTTCATTGCTATACGTTGACGCTCAAATCTCCCTCCCCTTTTAGCAATGGAATACAACCATTTTGTATTTCGTTGCTAAATCCCTAAAACTTCACACAATTTTAGCAAGGAAATTGATTTTCTGTTGCTAAATTTCATCTAAAATATTTTTTGAAGCCATATTTAGCAAAAGAAATTACATTCCGTTGCTATTTTAGCAATGAAATTTAATTTTTGTTGCTAAATTTATCCCAAAAATTTTCCGCTATTAAATGCCGCTATATTTAGCAATGAAAATTAGATTCTGTTGCTATTTTAGCAACAAAAATTAGATTATGTTGCTTTTTTAGCAACATAATTTAATTTTCGTTGCTAAATTTCATCCAAAAATTTTTTTGAAGCTGTATTTAGCAACGAAAATTAGATTTTGCTTCTATTTTAGCAATGAAATTTAATTTTCGTTGCTAAATTTCATCCTAAAAATTTTCCACTATTAAATGCTGCTATATTTAGCAACTGAAATTAGATTCCTTTGCTATTTTAGCAACGAAAATTAGACTCCGTTGCTATTTTAGCAACGAAAATAAGATTCTATTGCTAAATTTCATCCAAAATTTTTTCTGCGGCCATATTTAGCAATGAAACTTAGATTTCGTTGCTATTTTAGAAACGAAATTTTATTTTCATTGCTATTTTAGCAATGAAATTTAATTTTCGTTGCTAAATTTCATCCCAAAAATTTTGCGCTATTAAATATCTTTATATTTACAAACAAAAATTAGATTCCGTTGCTATATTTCATCCAAAATTTTTTCTGCAGCCATATTTAACAACAGAACTTAGATTCGATTGCTATTTTAGCAACGAAAATAAGATTTCGTTGTTATTTTAGCAAAATCATTTAATTTTTGTTGCTAAATTTCATCCCATATTTTTTCTGTCGCCATATTTAGAAAAGAAAATTTTCTTCCGTTGCTAAATTTCATTGCTATATGTTAGCACTAAAATTTCCCTCCCTTTTTAGCAATGGAATACAAGAATTTTGTATTTCATTGCTAAATCCCTAAAACTTCACCCAATTTAAGCAATGGAATTGTTTCTTCGTTGCTATTTTTCCATTTCTAATTTGATATTTTCTTGTAATGTATGGATGGCTTTAAATGATTTTTATAATTTTTTTATATAAAGAGGAAAAGCTAAAAGAGCATTACAAAAAATTAAACTAAGAGGAGAATAACCCTCTACAGACAAACGATGAAAGCTCATTAAAGATAGGGGGAGTATTAAACCAAATAAATTGCGATGTCTGCTTCAGGCCTGCCTTGGCTAGGAGATCTGCTGCAAAGTTCGCCTCTGCTGATGCGAACGATTTGAGTTTGCCAATCTTGATTCAACAATCTTTTTATAGCCGCAACAACATTCAAAAGGTGAGGATCCATATCACCGTTTTGAGTTAATCGCATAACTGTCTCAAGGCAGTCTTTTTAAACAGCAATCTTTCTCCAATTCTTTGATCAAGCAAGATGAAGACCTTAGTTAACTGTTCAAAGTTTCGAAAAGCTTGACCCTGCATTGTTTAACCAAGAGGTAAAGCTGTTGCTATTTTAGCAACGAAAATTAGATTTTGTTGCTGTTGTTTGCAATGAAATTTAATTTTCGTTGCTAAATTTCATCCCAAAAATTTCCCACCTTTAAATATTGCTATATTTAGCAACGAAAATTAGATTTCGTTGCTAAATTTCATCCAAAATTTTCTCTGCAGCCATATTTCGTAACAGAAGTTAGATTTCATTGCTATTTTAGCAACGAAAATTAAATTCCGTTGCTATTTTAGCGATGGCATTTAATTTTCGTTGTTAAATTTCGTCCCATATTTTTTCTGCCGCCATATTTGGAAATAAAAGTTTTATTCAGTTGCTAATTTTCGTTGCTATATGTTGGTGCTAAAATCTCAATCCCTTTTTAGCATTGGAATAAAACCATTTTGTATTTCGTTACTAAATCCCTAAAACGTTACCCAATTTAAGCAACGAAATTGATTTTCCGTTGCTAAATAGCAACAAAATTTGTATTCAGTGGCTAATTTAGCAATGGAATGAATTTCGTTGCTATTTTTTGATTGCTAATTTGATATTTTCTTATAGTGTATGGATGGCTTTAAATGATTTTTATAATTTTTTTATATAAAGAGGAAAAGATAAAAGAGCATTACAAAAAATTAAACTGAGAGTAGAATAACCCTCTACAGTCAAACGATGAGAGCTCATTAATGATAAGAGGAGTACTAAACAAAATAAATTGCGATGTTTACTTCAGGCCTGCCTTGGCTATGAGATCTGCTGCAAAATTTGCCTCTGCTGATGTAAAAAAATAGAGTTCGCCAACCTTGATTCACCAATCTTTTTATAGCCGCAACAACATTCAAAAGGTGAGGATCCACATCACCGATCTGAGTTTATCGCAAAACTATCTCAAGGCAGTCTGTTTAAACAACAATCTTTCTCCAATTCTTTGATCAAGCAAGATGAAAACATTGGTTAACTACCTAAAGTTTCGAAAAGCTTGACCCTGCATTGTTAAACTGAGTGGAAAAGCCGTTGCTATTTTAGCAACAAAAATTAGATTTGGATGCTATTTTAGAAACGAAATTTAATTTTCGTTGCTAAATTTCATCAAAAACATTTCCCGCCATTAAATGCCGCTATATTTACCAATAGAAATTAGATTTTGTTGCTATTTTAGCAACAAAAATTAGATTATGTTGCTATTTTAGCAACGAAATTTAATTTTCATTGCTAAATTTCATCCAAAAATTTTTTTGAAGCCATATTTAGCAACGAAAATTAGATTTCGTTGCTATTTTAGCAACGAAATTTAATTTTTGTTGCTAAATTTCATCCAAAATTTTTCTGCAGCCATATTTACCAATAGAACTTAGATTCCATTGCTATTTTAGCAACGAAAATTAGATTTCGTTGCTATTTTAGCATCGGCATTTAATTTTCGTTGCTAAATTTCATCCCATATTTTTTTTGCCGCTATATTTAGCAACGAAAATTTCATTCCATTGTTAATTTTTGTTGCTATGTTGGCACTAAAATCTCCCTCCCTTTTTGGCAATAGAATACAACCACTTTGTATTTCGTTGCTAAATCCCTAAAACTTCATCCAATTTTGGCAATGGAATTGGTCTTCCGTTGCTAATTTAGCACCAGAATGAATTTTGTTGCTATTTTTCCATTGTTGTTTTAATATTTTCTTGTTGTGTATGGATGGCTTTAAATTATTTTTATAATTTTTTATATAAAGAGGAAAAGCTAAAAGAGCATTACAAAAAATTAAATTGAGAGGAGAATAACCCTCTATAGTCAAACGATAAGAGCTCATTAACGATCGGAGTGGTACAAAACCAAATAAATTGCAATGTCTACTTCAAGCCTACCTTGGCTAGGAGATCTGCTGCAAAGTTCGCCTCTACTGATGCAAAAAAATTGAGTTTCCCAATCTTGATTCACCAATCTTTTCATAGCCGCAACAACATTCAAAAGGTGAGGGTCCACATCACCGTTCTAAGTTAATCGCAAAACTGTCTCAAGGCAGTCTGTTTAAACATCAATCTTTCTCCAATTCTTTGATCAAGTAAGATGAAGACCTTGGTTAACTGCTTAAAGTTTCGAAAAGCTTGACCCTGCATTGTTTAACCGAGAGGAAAAGCCGTTGCTATTTTAGCAATGAAAATTATATTTGGTGCTATTTTAGCAACGAAATTTAATTTCCGTTCCTAAATTTTATCCCAAAAATTTACCGCTATTAAATGCTGCTATACTTAGCAATGAAAATTAGATTTCGCTGCTATTTTAGCAACAAAAATTAGATTCTGTTGCTATTTTAGCAACAGAATTTAATTTAATTTTCGTTGCTAAATTTCATCCAAAATTTTTTTGAAGCCGCATTTAGCAACGAAAATTAGATTTCGTTGCCATCTTATCAATGAAATTTAATTTTCGTTGCTAAATTTCATCGCAAAAATTTCATGCCATCAAATGTCGCTATATTTAGCAACGAAAATTAGATTTCATTACTAAATTTCATCCAAAATTTTTTCTACAGCCATATTTAGCAACAGAACTTTGATTCCATTGCTATTTTAGCAATGAAAATTAGATTTTTTTGCTATTTTAGCAACGACATTTAATTTTCGTTGCTAAATTTCATCCCATATTTTTTCTGCTGCCATATTTAGCAACGAAAATTAGATTCTGTTGCTATTCTAGCAACAGAATTTTATTTTCGTTGCTAAATTTCATTCAAAATTTTTTTGAAGCCACATTTAGCAACGGAAATTAGATTTCATTGCCATCTTAGCATCGAAATTTAATTTTCGTTGGTAAATTTCATCCCAAAAATTTCCCGCCATTAAATGTCGCTATATTTAGCAACGAAAATTAGATTTAATTACTAAATTTAATCCAAAAATTTTTCTGCAGCCATATTTAGCAACGGAACTTTGATTCCGTTGCTATTTTAGCAACGAAAATTAGATTTCGTTCCTATTCTAGCAACGACATTTAGTTTTTGTTGCTAAATTTCATCCCATATTTTTTCTATTGCCATATTTAGCAACGAAAATTTTATTCCGTTGCTAATTTTAATTGCTATATGTTGGCGTTAAAATATCCCTCCCTTTTTAGGAAAGGAATACAACCATTTTGTATTCCGTTGCTAAATCCCTAAAACTTCACACAATTTTAGCAACAAAATTGATTTTTTCATTTCTAAATTTCATCCAAAAATTTTTTTGAAGCCATATTTAGCAACGAAAATTAGATTTTGTTGCTATTTTAGCAACGGAATTTAATTTTCGTTTGCTAAATTTTATCCCAAAAATTTCCCGCTATTAAATACCGCTATATTTAGCAATGAAAATTAGATTCCTTTGCTATTTTAGCAACGAAAATTAGAAATAGCAACGGAATTTAATTTTCGTTGCTAAATTTTATCCAAAAAATTTTTTGAAGCCATATTTAGCAACAAAAATTAGATTTCATTTATATTTTAGCAACGAAATTTAATTTTCGTTGCTAAATTTCATCCCAAAAATTTCCCACAATTAAATGCCTCTATATTTAGCAACTGAAATTAGATTCCTTTGCTATTTTAGCAACGAAAATTAGACTTCGTTGCTATTTTAGCAATGGAAATTAGATTTTGTTGCTAAATTTCATCCAAAATTTTTTCTGCAGCCATATTAAGTAATGAAACTTAATTTCGTTGCTATTTTAGAAACAAAATTTTATTTTTGTTGCTATTTTAGCAGCGAAATTTAATTTTCATTGCTAAATTTCATCCCAAAAATTTCCTGCTATTAAATATCGCTATATTTAGCAACGAAAATTAGATTTCGTTGCTAAATTTCATCCAAAATTTTTTTTGCAGCCATATTTAGCAATAGAACTTAGATTCTATTGCTATTTTAGCAACGTAAATTAGATTCCGTTGCTATTTTAGCAACGACATTTAATTTCCGTTGCTAAATTTCATCCCATATTTTTTCTGCCACTATATTTAGCAACGAAAATTTCATTGTTAATTTTTGTTGCTATATGTTGGCGCTAAAATCTCCCTCCCTTTTTAGCAATGGAATACAACCATTTTGTATTTCGTTGCTAAATCCCTAAAATTTCACCCAATTTTAGCAATGGAATTGGTATTTCGTTGCTAATTTAGCAACGGAATGAATTTTGTTGCTATTTTTCCATTGCTGTTTTGATATTTTCTTATTTTGTATGGATGGCTTTAAATTATTTTTATAATTTTTTATACAAAGAGGAAAAGCTAAAAGAGCATTACAAAAAATTAAATTGAGAGGAGAATAACCCTCTACAGTCAAACAATAAGAGCTCATTAATGATCGGAGGAGTACAAAACCAAATAAATTGCGATGTCTGCTTCAGGCCTACCTTGGCTAGGAGATCTGCTGCAAAGTTCACCTCTACTGATGTAAACAAATTGAGTTTGCCAATCTTGATTCACCAATCTTTTTATAGCCGCAACAACATTTAAATGGTGAGGGTCCACATCACCGTTCTAAAGTTAATCGCAAAACTTTCTCATGGCAGTTTGTTTAAACATCAATCTTTCTCCAATTCTTTGATCAAGCAAGATGAAGACCTTGGTTAACTGCTTAAATTCCGTAAAGCTTGACCCTGTATTGTTTAACAAAGATGAAAAGTTATTTTAGCAACGAAAATTAGATTTGGTTGCTATTTTAGCAACGAAATTTAATTTGATTTGCTAAATTTCATCCCAAAAATTTTCCGCTATTAAATGCCGCTATATTTAGCAATGGAAATTAGATTCCGTTGCTATTTTAGAAATAAAAATTAGATTCTATTGCTATTTTAGCAATGGAATTTAATTTTTGTTGCTAAATTTCATCCAAATTTTTTTTTGAAGACGTATTTAGCAACGAAAATTAGATTTCGTTGCCATCTTAACAACAAAATTTAATTTTCGTTGCTAAGTTTCATCCCAAAAATTTCTTGCCATTAAATTTTGCTATATTTAGCAACGAAAATTAGATTCCGTTGGTAAATTTCATCCAAAATTTTTCTGCAGCCATATTTAGCAACAGAACTTAGATTTCGTTGCTATTTTAGCAACGACATTTATTTTTCGTTGCTAAATTTAATCCCATATTTTTTCTGCCGCCATATTTAGCATCAAAAATTTTATTCCACAGCTAATTTTCATTGCTATATGTTGGCGCTAAAATCTCCCTCCCTTTTTAGCAATGGAATACAACCATTTTGTATTTCGCTGCTACATTCCTAAAACTTCAAAAAATTTTAGCAACAGAATTGATTTTTCGTTGCTAAATTTCATCCAAAATTTTTTTTGAAGCCATATTTAGCAACAAAAATTAGATTTTGTTGCTATTTTAGCAACAGAATTTTATTTTCGTTGCTAAATTTAATCCCAAAAATTTCCCCCTATTAAATGCCGCTATATTTAGCAACGGAATTTAGAATCCTTTACTATTTTAGCAATGAAAATTAGATTCCGTTGCTATTTTAGCAACGAAATTTAATTTTCGCTGCTAAAGTCCCCCTCCCTTTTTAGCAATGGAATATAACCATTTTGTATTCCATTGCTAAATCCCTGAAACTTCACCCAGTTTTAGCAACGAAATTGATTTTTCGTTGTTAAATAGCAACGAAATTGGTATTCCGTTGCTAATTTAGCAACGGAATGAATTTTGTTGCTATTTTTCCATTGCTATTTTCTTGTAGTGTATGGATGGCTTTAAATGATTTTTATAATTTTTTATATAAAGAGGAGAAGCTAAAAGAGCATTACAAAAAATTAAATTGAGAGGAGAATAACCCTCTACAGTCAAACGATAAGAGCTCATTAACGATAGGAGGAGTACTAAACCAAATAAATTACGATGTCTGCTTCAGGCTTGCCTTGACTAGGAGATCTGCTGCATAGTTCATCTCTGCTGAAGCGAACAAATTAAGTTTGCAAATCTTGATTCACCAATCTTTTTTATAGCCGTAACAACATTCAATCGCAAAACTATCTCATGGCAGTCTGTTTAAACAACAATCTTTCTCCAATTCTTTGATCAAGCAAGATGAAGACCTTGGTTAACTACTTAATATTCCGAAAAGCTTGACCCTGCATTGTTTAATCAAGAGGAAAAGCCGTTGCTATTTTAACAACAAAAATTAGATTTGGTTGCTATTTTAGCAACGAAATTTAATTTCCGTTGCTAAATTTCAACCCAAAAATTTCCCACTATTAAATGGCGCTATATTTAGCAACGAAAATTAGATTCCTTTGCTATTTTAGCAACGAAAATTAGATCTCGTTGCTATTTTAGCAACGGAATTTAATTTTCATTGCTAAATTTCATCCAAAAAATTTTTTGAAGCCATATTTAGCAACGAAAATTAGATTTTATTACCATTTTAGCAACGAAAATTACTATTTTAGCAACGAAATTTAATTTTCGTTGCTAAATTTTATCCCAAAAATTTTCCGCTATTAAATGCCGCCATATTTAGCAACGAAAATTAGATTCCTTTGCTATTTTAGTAATGAAAATTAGATTTCGTTGCTATTTTAGTAACGGAAATTAGATTTCGTTGCTATATTTCATCCAAAATTTTTTCTGCAACCATATTTAGGAATGAAACTTAGATTTTGTTTCTATTTTAGCAACAGAAATTAGATTCTATTTCTATTTTAGCAACGGAAATTAATTTTCGTTGCTAAATTACATTCAAAATTTTTTTTGAAGCCATATTTAGCAACGAAAATTAGATTTTATTGCCATTTTAGCAACGAAATTTAATTTTCAATGCTAAATTTCATCCCAAAAATTTTCCGCTATTAAATGCCGCTATATTTAGCAACAAAAATTAGATTCCATTGCTATTTTAGCAACAAAAATTAGATTATGTTGCTAAATTTCATCCAAAATTTTTTCTGCAGCCATATTTAGCAATGAAACTTAGATTCCGTTGCTATTTTAGCAACGAAATTTTATTTTCGTTGCTATTTTAGTAACGGCATTTAATTTTCGTTGCTAAATTTCATCCCATATTTTTTCAACAGCCATATTTAGCAACAGAAATTTTATTCCGTTGCTAATTTTCGTTGCTATATGTTGGCACTAAAATCTCCCTCCTTTTTCAGCAATGGAATACAAACATTTTCTATTCCATTGCTAAATCCCTAAAACTTCACCCAATTTTGGCAACGGAATTGATTTTTCGTTGCTAAATAGCAACAGAATTGGTATTCCGTTGCTAATTTAGCAACAGAATGAATTCTGTTGCTATTTTTTCGTTGCTATTTTGATATTTTCTTGTTTTGTATGGATGGCTTTAAATGATTTTTATAATTTTTTATATAAAGAGGAAAAGCAAAAAGAGCATTACTAAAAATTTAGTTGAGAGGAGAATAACCCTCTACAGTCAAACGATGAGAGCTCATTAACGATAAGAGGTGTACTAAACCAAGTAAATTGCGAAGTCTGCTTCAGGCCTGACTTGGTTATGAGATCTGCTGCAAATTTTGCCTCTGCTGATGTGAACAAATTGAGTTTACCAATCTTGATTCAGCAATCATTTTATAGCCGCAACAACATTCAAAATGTGAGGATCAACATCACCGTTCTGAGTTAATCGCAAAACTGTCTCAAGGTAGTCTGTTTAAACAACAATCTTTCTCCAATTCTTTGATCAAGCATGATGAAGACTTTGGTTAACTGCTTAAAGTTTTGAAAAGCTTGACCCTGCATTGTTTAACCAAGAGGAAAAGCCGTTGCTATTTTAGCAACGGAAATTAGATTTGGTAGCTATTTTAGCAAAGAAATTTAACTTTTCGTTGCTAAATTTCATAACAAAAATTTCCTGCAATTAAATGCTGCAATATTTAGCAACAGAAATTAGATTCCATTGCTATTTTAGCAACGAAAATTATATTTCGTTGCAAAATTTCATCTAAAATTTTATCTGCAGCCATATTTAGCAATAAAACTTAGATTCCATTGCTATTTTAGCAATGAAATTTAATTTTCGTTGCTAACTTTCATCCCAAAAACTTCCCACTATTAAATACCACTGTATTTAGCAACGAAAATTAGATTCCTTTGCTATTTTAGCAACAAAAATTAGATTTCATTGCTGTTTTAGCAACGAAATTTAATTTTCGTTGCTAAATTTCATCCAAAAATTTTTTTGAAGCCATATTTAGCAACGTAAATTAGATTTCGTTGCTATTTTAGCAATGAAATTTAATTTTCGTTGCTAAATTTCATCCCAAAAATTTTTGGCTATTAAATGCCACTATATTTAGCAACGAAAATTAGATTTCTTTGCTATTTTAGCAACGAAAATTAGATTTCTTTGCTATTTTAGCAACATAAATTAGATTTCGTTGTTTTTTTAGCAATGGAAATTAGATTTCATTACTATATTTCATCCAAAATTTTTTCTGCAACCATATTTAGCAACTAAACTTAGATTCCTTTGCTATTTTAGCAACAAAAATTAGATTCTGTTGCTATTTTAGCAATGGACATTAATTTTCATTGCTAAATTACATCCAAAAATTTTTTTGAAGCCATATTTAGCAACGAAAATTAGATTTCATTGCTATTTTAGCAACGAAATTTAATTTTCGTTGCTAAATTTCATCCCAAAAATTTCCCTCTATATTTAGCAACGAAAATTAGATTCCATTGCTATTTTAGCAACGAAAATTAGATTGCGTTCCTAAATTTCATCCAAAATTTTTTCTGCAGCCATATTTAGCAAAGAAACTTAGATTTTGTTGCTATTTTAGCAATGAAATTTTATTTTCGTTGCTATTTTAGCAACGACATTTAATTTCTGTTGCTAAATTTCATTCCATATTTTTTCTACCGCCATATTTAGCAACGAAAATTTTATTACGTTGCTAATTTTCATTTCTATATGTTAGTGCTAAAATCTTCCTCCCTTTTTAGCAATGAAATACAACTATTTTATATTCCGTTGCTAAATCCCTAAAACTTCACCCAATTTTAGCAACGAAATTGATTTTTCGTTGCTAAATAGCAACGAAATACAATTCCGTTGCTAATTTAGCAACAGAATGAATTCTGTTGCTTTTTTTCGTTGCTATTTTGATATTTTCTTGTAGTGTATGGATGGCTTTAAATGGTGTTTTATATTTTCTATATAAAGAAGAAAAGCAAAAAAAAGCATTACAAAAAATTTAAATGAGAGGAGAATAACCCTCTTGGGGTATTGGGCATAAAAATTTGGACATTTCTAGATAAGAAATAATAAACCCTTACTTGACTTGTTTTTCCATTCTATCCATTGATAGAACAAAATAAAAAATGACAAACTCTTTCATTCTTTTTTTGTTTAATTTTAATCAAAACAGAAATAAGTAATTCTAATTATATTAATTCTATTTCTATAGGGTTGAATAAAAAAAATTGATTGATATAATTGCTATGCTTAGTGTGTGACTCGTTGGTTTTTTAGGGTCAGGATTAAAAAAAAGACTGACCCATAGCATGAACTAATAAACATAAATAGACAACTAATAACCAACTAATCGCTTTGCATTATCTGGATCCAAAGAAACAGTCAAGATATGATATATTGGTCATATCATTGTAGCAATTGAAATCCTTTTTGCACAAACAAAAGAAAAACCAATCTAATTATGAGTTGTAAATCAAAATAGAAAATTATGCAGATAAGTGGAAAGGTAAAAGAAAGAGAGAAAAAATATATCAATGCTACCTGATTCCAATATGTAAGGTCTATGAGTCAAAAGCTAATGTAGTAAAGCATCAATACTAATTGATCTATAATTAAACTAATCCATTAATAAAAAAAATCAAGAGCCTCGAGTCAATACAGACTAAGAAGATTGACTCAAGAACAAATTTCATTAGAGGCTCCATTGTAAAATTAAGACCTAACCATTAATGGAGAAGCGATGGGAACGACGGAACCTATAAATACATAATATTTTATTGAAAATAAATCTTAATGATTTATTGGAAGGATAGCAAAAGGAACTAGAAAACAATCCATTTATTCTAAGAGATCATAGGTTACCTCTACAAATAAAATAAATATTCAAGGAATAAATATAAAAGAGAAAATATTCGCCCGTGAAACTTTTTATATTATTTTTGATTGCTAAATTTTAGTAATATGATATCCTAATTATTTTATAAAAATAAAAAAAATTGTTATAACCGTATAACAAAACAACAAAAATAAGATTATCTAAAGATTATCTATAACTAGAATAGAAAAATAAAAAAACACATAGTTATAGTTAAAATAAAAATATATATACATATAATATATATATACTCTATACAAATTTCTATTCTAATACGAATAAATAAATAGATCTAATATCTAATAACTAAGCTAATAACTTAATACCTAATAAATATATTAAAATAAATTAAATTAAAATAAATTAACTAAAATCTCAAAGAATCCTATGATTTAGTATATTATTTTATTCTTCAAAGACATGTATATTTTTTAATTATTTCATTCACGAGGGGCTGGATGAGAAGAAACTCTAATGTCTGGTTCTATAGTAGAGATGGAATTGAGAAAGAACCATCAACTCTAACCCCAAAAGAACCCGATTCCGTAAACAACATAGAGGAAGAATGAAAGGAATAGCTTTTTGAGGTAATCGTATTTGTTTTGGAAAATATGCTCTTCAGCCACTTAAGCCCGATTGGATTACATCTAGACCAGTAGAAGCAGGACGACGAGCAATGACACGAAATGCATGCCGCGGTGGAAAAATATGGGTACGTATATTTCCCGACAAACCCATTACTTTAAAACCTACAGAAACTCGTAGAATACTTTATGAAATGGGCGGAGTAGCAGAAAATATAGCGAGAAGGGCTATTTTAATAGCAGCATCCAAAATACCTATATGAACTCAATGTATTATTTTAGGATAGAAATATAGAACCAAAGGAAAAAGACCTTTTGGATACTAAAAAAATGCAAGTTTTTTTTTTGGACAAACAATATATCTTTTTTTACCTTTGCATTTAAATAATAGATTAAAAAATGATATGATCCAATCTCAGACCCATTTGAATGTAGCAAATAACAGCAGATCCTAAAAATTGATGTGTATTTGAATCATAGGGACTAGTAATCTCCAATATACTCATATTGGTGACGTTATTGTTGTTGTGATCAAGGAAGCAACACCCAATTCACCTCTAGAAAAATCAGAAGTAATCAGAGCTGTAATTGTACGTACTTATAAAGAACTTAAATGTGATATCTGTATGATAATATGATATGATGATAATGATGCAGTTGTCATTGATCAAGAAGGAAATCCCAAGGGAAATCGAATTTTTGGTGTAATTGCTCGGGAATTGAGACAGTTAAATTTTACTAAAATAGTTTTCATTAGCGCCTGAAGTATTATAAGAGAAAAAATTATAAGATATAAGATGAGATATAACATTTAAGATTAAGCTGAGACCATACATAATATAGTTATAGTATTTGAATAAAAATGAAATAGAATTAAAATAAATTAACTAGTAAATTGTGTTTCATACATATACCTTTAACAAATAAAATAAATAATAAAATTTTAATTTAATAAAATAATTAATTCATAAAAAAAAGAAAAAAAGAATATGTTGATTATATCCAAATTAGAAATAAATAATAATTTTAGTTTATCATGGGTAGGGATCCTATTGCTGACATAATAACCTCTATACGAAATGCGAACATGAATAGAAAAGGAACCGTTCGAATAACAGCTACTAACATCACCGAAAACATTATTAAAATACATTTACAAGAAGGTTTTATTGAAAATGTCAGGAAACATCAGGAAGGCAACAAAAATTTTTGGTTTTAACCCTATGACATAGAAGGAAGAAGAAAGGACCATATAGAACTAATCTAAATTTAAAATGAATCAGCCGACCTGGTCTACGAATCTATTCTAACTATCAAAAAATTCCTAGAATTTTGTGCGGCATGGGCATTGTAATTCTTTTTACTTCTCGGGGTATAATGACTGATAGGGAAGCTCGACTAGAAAGAATCGATGGAGAAATCTTGTGTTATATCTGGTAATCTTTCTGACATTTGAATTCTAGCCAGACTTTTTATTTATTAATTATTAAAAAAAAGAAAAACGAATAGGTTTCTAATACCATTCCTCTTCCACTAGTTAATACTTTAAGAGGATTTGCAATGGAATGAAATAACAAAAATGGATTCAGAAAAGTTTAATTACTGAATCGGTTTTTCAATAAGATGCTCCAAGTTCGTTTAGATAATGAAGATATGGTTTTTTTAGGTTATGTTTTAGGAAAGATCCAATATAATTTTGTTTTATACGTATACTACCATAGTATACTACCACGAGATAGTATCAAAATGGAAGTAAGTACTTATAATTTGATCAGAACACGTCTAATTTATAGACTCTGTAACAAAGATTTGAATGATTAGACAGTTTTTTGTTTCAACTTTAAAATTCCTTTTGTCGGATACAATTCAAGATTTCAAAATTTAAAGAAACTTAGTTTATTAGTTTAAAAGTATGTATATTCAAAAATTAAGGGATGAAAAATATGAAAATAAGAGCTTCTATGTGTAAAATTTATGAAAAATGTTGACTGATACATAGATGGGGACGAATTATAGTAATTTGCTTTTACTCGAGACATAAACAAAGACAAGGATAATCTTTTTAGGCGAGAACGGATCCAATATAAAAATAAAGGATCCATTTTAACATAAAATGGATATATCCATAGACATCGGACTTATATTTATGAGATGATAAAATATGGCAAAACCTTTACCATTAATTGGTTCACGCAAAACTGGACATATTGGTTCACGTAAGAATGTACGTAAAATACCAAAATGAGTTATCATGTTCAAGCAAGTTTCAACAATACTATTGTGACAATTACAGATGTACGAGGGCGAGTAATTTCTTGGTCCTCCGCTGGCACTTGTGGATTCAAAGGCATTAGAAGAGGAATGCCATTTGCTGCTCAAACCGCAGCAGGAAATGCTATTAGGACAGTAGTGGATCAAGGCATGCAATGAGCAGAAGTCATGATAAAGGGTCCTGGTCTTAGACGAGATGCAACATTAAGAGCTATTCGCAGAAGTGGTATACTATTAACTTTCGTCCGGGATGTAACCCCTATGCCACATAATGGCTGCAGACCTCCTAGAAAAAGGAGCTTGTAAAAATAAATAGCGAAGAGATTTCAAGAGAAATAAATAATTTAATGAATTTACAATATTATTATGGTTCGAGAGAAAGTAACAATATCTACTCGGACACTATAGTGGAAATGTGTTGAATCAAGAAACGACAATAAGTATCTTAATTACGGATGCTTTATTCCATCTCAACTTATGAAAGGCCAAGCTGACACAATAGGCATTGCGATACGAAGAGCTTTACTTGGAGAAATAGAAGGAACCTATATCACACGTGCAAAATTTGAGAAAATACCACATGAATTTTCTACTATAGCAGGTATTCAAGAATCAATACATGAAATTTTAATGAATTTGAAAGAAATTGTATTAAAAAGCAATTTGTATGGAACTTGTGGCGCGTTTATTTTTGTCAAGGGTCCTAGATATGTAACTGCTCAAGACATCATCATATCGCCTTTTGTGGAAATCATTGATAATACACATCATATCTCGAGCCTAACAGAACCAATTGATTTGTGTATTGGATTACAAATCGAGAGGAATCGCGGCTATCGTATAAAACCGACAAATAACTTTCAAGACGGAAGTTATCCTCTAGATGTTATATTCATGTCGGTCCGAAATGCGAATCATAGCATTCATTCTTATGGAAATGGGAATGAAAAGCAAGAGATACTTTTTCTCGAAATATGGACAAATGAAAGTTTAACTCCTAAAGAAGCACTTCATGAAGCCTCCCGAAATTTGATTAATTAATTTATTCCTTTTCTACATGCAGAAGAACAAAACTTACATTTAGAAATAGAAAAAAATCAACACAAGGTTCCTCTTACTTTACCCCTTTTTACTTTTCATGATAGATTGACTAAATTAAGAACAAATAAAAAAGAAATAACATTGAAATACATTTTTATTGGCCAATCAGAATTGACTCCCAAGATCTATAATTGCCTCAAAAGGTCCAATATACATACATTATCGGACCTTTTGAATAAGAGTCAAGAAGATCTTATGCAAATTGAAATTTTCACATAGACGATGTAAACCATATATTGGGTATTTTAGAAATAGAAAAACATTTCGCAATGGATTTACCAAAGAATAAAATCTAAATCCAATGGATTTATATTCATTTTCATCTTTTCTTTTCTAAAAAAGATGAAAATGAATTTTGAATCTTTAGCACAATTCATATATTCGCAAAATATATCAAAATTTTAATTGAATAGATATTATCTAGGGAGAATTCACTTTGACGCGACTATTCCCTAGATATACACATCCCGATATTTTATTTTACAATTGAATCAATTTTAAAAATACCTAAAGTTAGGGATTTATCAATAGGTAATGTTGCTCCAATACCTAACCAAAGTGCTACTACAGTACCAATCAAAAAGATGGTTGTCACAACTGGCCGACAAAATGGATTTTGGAATTTATTAACATTCTCCAAAAAAAGGTATTGTTAACAATCCTGCAGGTACTAAAACCATTAAAAGAACACCCAATAACTTATTGGGTACTGTACGAAGTATTTGAAATATGGGAAAGAAATACCATTCGGGTAATATTTCCAAAGGAGTTACAAATGGATTCGCGGGTTCACCAATCATTGATGGTTCTAGAACCGCTAATCCTACATTACATGCAATAGTACCTAAAATTACTACTAGGAAAATGTATAAAAGATCATTGGGCCATGCAGGTTCCCCATAATAATTATGGCCTATTACCTTAGCCAATTTAGCTCTTAATACAGGATCATTCAAGTCAGGTTTTTTTGTTATTGGGATAGGTGAATTCTTATAGATCCATCCTCCGAAGGAACCAAGCATGATAATTTTTCATCATCTGGCTCGAGCAAAAACCAAACGAATCAAAGAGATCTATGAGATCCATATAAAAAAATCTTGTATATCTAGATGTTATAAAATCTATATCTATATGTTAGCCATGTCTACACATATATGAATTGAATGATTTTATGTATGACTAGATTCCTTTTTCCAGATTTGCAATTACCCATTGCAAGGAATTCGTTCTTACAAGTAAATGCTCAATACCTAAGTAGGCAAAATAAAAGGTGATCATGATCAAGTGCTTTTTGGGTAATCTCAGACCTTTCGATTGGCCTTTATCTCCATAAAATATCGAGACTTTTTACATACAAAGGATTTACTTGTTACTAATATAGTTTAGCCTCTATCATTCTTTAGATCCCTTATTTCAATTCACTCTGATAGTATCATAAATCGGGTCAATGCAGAGGAAATGATTGCATTTCCATACTATAAAGTAGTAAGTAATTAAGTAAATAAAATAAAACTAAGTATATAAAAAATAAGTATATAAATAAGTAATAAAATAAAAAATAAATAAATAGAAACAGAAATAAGCAAAATAGCTAAAAAATAAAATAGAATATAGATTCTACCACATCACTTATTCTATTAGGTTTTACGGAGCCTCAAAATAATTGAATCTGATCATAGAAAAGATTCTCTTCAAGTGAACAAGCCTATCCTCTGTATGGGGCTTACACAGTGGTTAGAAGAAAGACACATTTGATTATAAATTCTAATGTGGCAGATAAAGGCATATACATGCATGGCCAAATCAATAGTTCAAGTCACATGCTCCCATAATCCATTTTTCTCTTAGGAGAATTCGCCTCAACTATTCATGTCAAATAAAAAACACAATTTTTTAGAGTTGAAGGGAAATATCCAAACACATGTATTATTTTTTTAATAATCCATATTTGTAGCAATGAAAAACTATTTTTCCTCCCCCAAGCGATCAATGGTTGATTATAAATATCTATAATTTATATTCTATATAAATTATTCTCTATAAAGGGCATGAAATACCTTGCTTATGTATCATTGGAAAGTGCATTAACATAAATACGGTAGTAAGAAGCGGTAACACAAAAGTGTGTAAACTATAAAAATGAGTCAAAGTGGATTGTCCTACACTAGCACTTCCACGTTATAACTCTACCAAAGGAGATCCTATTAAAGGAATAGCTTCCGGCATGCCTGTTACAATTTTAATTGCCCAATAATCAATTTGGCCCCACGGTAAGGAATAACCAGTTACACCAAAAGATGTCGTCAATACAGCAAGAACTATGCCTGTAACCCAAGTTAATTCACGAGGTTTTCTAAAATCACCGGTGAGATACACACGAAATACATGCAGGATCATCATTAAAACCATCATACTTGCCGACCATCGATGAACTGATCGGATTAACCAACCAAAGTTAGCTTTAGTCATTATGTATTGAACATAAGCAAAATCCTTAGTAACGATTGGACGGCAGTAAAAAGTCATAGTAAATCTTATAGCTACTTGTACTAAAAAACAAGTAAGCGTAATTCCTCCTAAACAATAAAATATGTTGACATGGGCAGGAACATATTTACTAGTTATATCATCTGCAAATGTTTAAATCTCGAGACGTTCTTTAAACCAATCATTGACTTTGTTGAGATAGGTAAACCAAAAGAAAAGGACTCCCCCTCCGAGAATCGTATATGAGAATTTCCTCTTGTATGGCTCAACCAGAATCATCCAAATACTAGTTGAAATAGATATGTGTAATAGAAACTTCTTAATCCTATGATTCGACAGTTTTCTCTGAAGATGGTGATACGAAAAAAGAAAAATCCAAAAACTCTTCTTTGTGGTTATAATATCAAAATATCAAGTCCGCTCATTCCTCTTTTGGTGTTAATTGTTACAGGCCTCTTGAATCTTCTATTTACCCATTTTGATTTTTAGCATTTTTATTTGTATGTAATGTAGCCTTATTGTTTTGTTATTTTCTTTATTTTTGATAGGAATTTTCTTGTTAAGATCCTATAAATCAATTAAAACCTCATATTCATACTGGAACCATGATGATTCAATAAAACCTTCAAATTAAGCCTAAAGATTCCCTGAGTAAGAGCCGTTGTATCATCACTTATTCAATGAATAAATAAAATCTGTAAAAATCCAAAGAAGGGTTTATCCTTTGATCAAACATCGATAAAGAGTTTGAAAGAAGAAAAATTTTTCAATTTATACCTTTTAACTCTTTGATATTTTTTGTAGTCTGATCACGGGATCTGAATATTCTGTATGAATCATAGTTTTGATACTTCGTAATCTATTTCATATATTTCGTGCTCTCGATACTAGAATAAATAACTGACAAGGTAAAAAATCATCTCTATTAAGATGACAAACCCACTCTCTGTACTATACCAATAGGATCAATTCTAAAAAGTCGCACACTCATATTCCATAAATACAGAAATAAAGAAATTTCATGATCGAACTACCAAAATAGAATAAAAAGTCCAAAACAAAAATCCTTCATTTTGTATTGAAAAGCTAGGCCTTATTTCATTAGTTATTATAAATCTAATTCATTGAAATTCCATCTAGTAAAATGGAAGAATTATAAATCTCCAAAATAATAAATAGGAATACCGCAAATAGAGCCATTGCAACACCCATTAAAGGAGTGGTTCCCCATACAAGACCTACTTTACCATATTTTGAATTCAATGGTTTCAATAAAGCCCTTACAGTAGTTTGTCTTGGACAAGATCGAGAACTACCCTCCACGCTTTGCGTAGCCATAAATCCTATTTGTATTAATTGAGATATGTTGACTTTGTATACCATTCCGTTGTAAATAAATGATCTTATCATAGATTCATTATGGTCTTGAAATTATATAATAAAGGAAACAACAACCCTAGTCGCCATCTCTATATCTGGTTTACTTGTAAGTTTTACTGGGTATGCCTTATATACTGCTTTTGGGCAACCCTCTCAATAACTAAGAGATCCATTCGAGGAACATGGGGACTAAAAGAGCCTCCCAATATTGGGAGGCTCTTTAATTCAATTAAGATAATGAAAAATTATTTTATCTTTTTAGTTGGAACTTTAGGCGGTTCTCGAAAAAAGATAGCAGAAAAAATTATTCCTAAAGTTGACACTAAAAGGAATGTACAAACCAATGCTTCCATAAATTCAATTATGGTTTACAATTATAACTTCCATACCTGTTTATTTGGGATCATCTCTCGGATAAAAAAAGACCAAGATTCAAAGAAAAAGTGGCGATTCAAATTAAGATTAATATGTCTCCGATACCGTATGTCAAAAATAAAATAAAGGCAAAAACTAAGAGATCAAATATTGTATCAGACTACTTGTCTTTTTGTAGTTGGATCTCTAAGTTTTTGGAATGCTCTAAATTCCACTTGAGCGTCTAAATCTGGATCAATACCAGCAAAAAGCATCTCTAAACAAAGTTCGAGCACCATGCCAAATGTGTCCGAAGAAAAAGAGCAGAGCGAATGAAGCATGCCCAAAAGTAAACCAACCCCTTGGACTGCTACGAAAAACACCATCAGATTTCAACGTAGCACGATCTAATTCAAAAATTTCGGCTAATTGAGCACGTATAGCATTTTTTTTCACTCTAGTAGGATCATTACAACTGACTCCATTTAGTTCGCCACCATAGAATTCAACAGTTACACCTCCTTGTTCGACATTATCTGCCCTTCGAAAAGGAACATCGGCTCTAACAATTCCATCTCCATCTACCAAAACAACTGGAAATGTTTCAAAAAAAGTAGGCATATGGCATACAAAAAGTTCACGCCCTTCTATATCTCTAAAGATAGGATGTCCTAACCACCCAATAGTTATTCCATCCCCAATGTCCATTGAACCTGCTCTGAACAATCCACCTTTTGCTGAATTATTGCCAATGTAATCATAAAAGCTAATTTTTTGGGAATTTTAGAACAAGCTTCAGATAAATTTTGATTTTCAGCGAGCCCGGCACTAACTCTTTGATATATTTCTTGCTGGAAGTATCCTTGATCCCATTGATAATGAGTGGGACCAAATAATTCAATTGGGGTAGTTGCTGAACCATACCACATAGTTTCAGCAACAACAAAAGCTGCAAAAAAGACAGCAGTGATACTGTTGGAAAGGACAGTTTCAATATTTCCCATATGTAATCCTTTGTATAAACATTGGGGAAGACATACACTAAGATGGAATAGGCCTGCTAATATGCCCAATGTCCTCGCTGTAATATGATGAGAGGTTATTCCTTTCGGAATAAAAGGATCAAAACCTTCCACACCCCATGCTAGACTTACTGGTTATACCTTTTCAGTTAATCCATAAGGATCAGACACCTATATTCCAGGACCATACAATCCGATTACATGAAAAGCACCAAACCCAAAGCAAGCTACCCCTGAGAGAAATAAATGAATTCCAAAGATCTTGGGGAAATCCAAAGAAGGTTTTCCTATACGCTCATTGCAAAATATTTCTAGATCCCAATACACCAAATGCCAAATATCTACCATGAAACACAGCCAAAAAACATAATATGCACCCCCGCCACACCTTCATAACTACAAATACTCGGATTGGTTATAGTTCCTTCGGTGATACTCCAACCACCCCATGAATTGGTTATTCCTAAACGAGTTATTAAGCGTATAACAAACATACCTTGTCTCCACATCGGATCGAGAACGGGGTCAGAGGGATCAAAAACTGCTAATTCATATAGAGCCATCGAACTGACCCAACCAGCAACCAAAGATGTATGCATTATATGGACAGATAGTAAATAATCGGGATCATTCAATATGATAGTATGAACACGGTACCAAGGCAAACCCATGGAAATACCCCTTTATTCATAAAAATTAGACACTATGTAACTTTATTGCACTGGAAAAACTATGTTATAGACCTCCCTTTTAAGTGGATTATCTCGGAGAAAAAATTAATATTTTTTCTATTCTTTTTATTTTAGTAATAATGATAATGCAACAATTCCGTTTGTAGGAATAAAGAAAAGAGAAGCAAATCTATTTTATACCCGATAAGTACCAATATGCAATGGGAAGTTGACTCCATTTTATATGGGCGAACGCGTAGAGATTTCTTTATCATTCAAAGGACCTATTCATAAGAATTTAACTTTATTCGTTTTGTCTTCCTTATATTTTATTTATTTTTTTCTAAATATAAATTACAAATAGAAATCCACTCATAAAATATAAAATATTAGAAAGTCAATATTCTTAAAAAATAAATTCAGTGTTACATTTTCACATAAAAGTGAAATAGAGTACTTAATCTTTTTTTTTCCATTTAATGCCTATTGGTGTTCCAAAAGTCCCTTTTCAAAGTCTTGGGGAAGATGAGTCAATTTGGATTGACATATTGTGCGACTTGTCAGATATATTGGGTCATATGGGATTTCCCCGTTCTCTCACCCGATTGAGATATCCTCCATTTCGCCTAAGAAAGATTGATTAAATCATCAAAAATTCGAAGCGTGAAGTGCAATGAAGTTTAATTAAATCTATGCTTTTGAGGTAATCAAATTAATATTATTAATTAGAATAATTTATGGTTGCTTTGTTTGGACCAAAAACAAAAAAATGAAGTATCCAGGCTCCATTTAGAAAACCCAATTTGAAATATATCTATTATGATTCCTACTTGTATCATATTCTATTTCTAATTTTTTTTTAAATTTTGAATAATCTCGAACTGCTAATCATATTCAATCGAATAAAATAATATAATAAATATGTCAAATATTAGGTAAAAGGTGTGAAATGAATTAAATAAAAAAAGTTGTAACAAAAAGATGCAGTATGGGGGCATTGGTCCTATATGTGCAAATAAAAATCGGGAAGATCTTTACTCGGAGTAGAGTGCAAACCTAAAAAAATTGAAAAAGCCCATTCAGGAACAAGAGAATGCCATTGTGATTTGAATTGAATCTCGATGAACGAATACATCAATGAGAAGTTAGTTTGATAAGTTTAATGACTTTTTATAAGTAAACGTGTCAAAACTCATCTTTCTTGAAAAATAGAAGAAAAGCCCCTTCATTCAAAAAAAAAGTGAATAAAGTATTCACTACCAAAAATGGAGGGTTGGAATCTACACATTGATTTTTTTTTTATTTTTGCATGAATCGTATGCATTAAAAAGGTGCATGTACGATTTTTAGAGGATAGAATTTTATCCTAACCAACCGAATTTATCGAGAAAGATTACTTATTTTAGGTCAAGATGTTGATAGTGAGATCTCGAATCAACTTATTGGTCTTATGGTATATCTCAGTATAGAGAGCGAGAACCAAGATTTATATTTGTTTATAAACTCTCCTAGTGGATGGGTAATACCCGAAATTGCTATTTATGATACTATGCAATTTGTACGACTAGATGTATAAATAGTATGCCTGGGATTAGCTGCTTTAATGGGATCTTTTATCCTGGTCCGAGGAAAAATTACCAAACATTTAGCATTCCCTCATGCTTGGCGCCAATGGGTTTTTATTTGAAAGAAAAAAACTATGCCTTCGCCATATGAAATATAAATATTAAGTAATCATAGCATGGCCTTTCAAATTCGATATAGATATAAGAAAGATTTTTTTAGCCATTAGATTATGTATCAAAAGAGTAGTATGAAATATTAAGGGTATTTCTGATTTTATTCTATCAGGGACCTAGTTCAGCATCACAAACTTTTTTGTTTTCGTACCGAAGGGATCTTAACACCATTTATGTTATGAAAAAGTACAAAAAAAAGATTATATTATTTTTTTTTGAAATAAAAAAAGAAACTTTGGGATTGCTAAATCACTGATGAAATAAAGCAACGGGGCCACCATAATATTTATTTTTAACTCTTACCAAGGAAATGGTGGTTATTGGATCATTTACTAATTTAAGCCTAGATTTTTCTTCAATGAAAGGTAATAGAAAAGTGAATTCTAGTATGGAGTCGTATGCAATGCACAAAGAATGCCTGTACGGTTGTTCAATTCTATCTTTTTTTCTTATTCATCTTTATCTCTTCCCGTCACCTTATTATTTATTTTTTTTATGCAAGATAGAATAATCATTTTTTTCTTATATCATTAGGGTAATGATTCACCAAACTATTGCTGGTTATCATCTGGCACAAATAGGAGAATTTGTCCTAGAA
Organism: Excoecaria agallocha; assembly: GCA_037975025.1. Lineage (NCBI taxonomy): Eukaryota > Viridiplantae > Streptophyta > Magnoliopsida > Malpighiales > Euphorbiaceae > Excoecaria > Excoecaria agallocha. Next base: position 7,121,095 of record JBBPFJ010000019.1, on the reverse strand, counting down.
GCAGAAGAACTATTAAAACTGCGTGAAATCATCACAAGGATTTATGCACAAAGAACGGGAAAACCCTTATGGGTTGTATCTGAAGACATGGAAAGAGATGTTTTTATGTCAGCAACAGAAGCCCAAGCTCATGGAATTGTTGATCTTCTAGCAGTTGCATAAAAAATAGCAGGAATTTTTTCATGCAAATAGTGATTTGAGACTTTTTTTCTTACTAGAATTTCCTATTATTTATATTATTTATTAGTATTATTTAAATATTCTAAATATTCTTTATTAATTTATTAAATTCATAGTAAATTCATAGTAATCGAATTATTAAATTATTAATAGTAATAGAATATAATATAGAAAAAATTTATAATCATGAGATTAAGATCAATCTAAACCGGCCCATTACACATATGATTCAAGATGCCAACTATTAAACAACTTATTAGAAACACAAGATAGCCAATTAGAAATGTCACCAAATCCCCCGCTCTTGGGGGATGTCCTCAGCGCAGAGGAACATAAACTAGGGTGTATGTGCGACTTGTTTAGATCATGAGCTTGGACTGGACAAAAGAAAGGAAAAAATTTTCCACTATTTGTGTTAGTACGGATGAATATGATAGAATGGAAGAATCTCCTTCATATTTCCCATTCGTCTATTGTGTATCAAATTTATGGTTTGATTGGTGCAAATTCAATCACCTCAATTTTCAATTTAAAACAAGAAAGAATTTCCCATTGGTAAAAAATGACAAATGATTATCCATTAAGCAGGGGAAATCTTATTATTATTAAAAGGACAAAAATTTATGCCCCTACTCTTGCAAGAACGGACGAACAGGGTCAACGAATTAGCTAATCCTCATAATTAAATACCATTACTGTATAGATAGATCTCCTTGTGAAAGACCTATTACTGGATAATTCATGGGTAGAGCCAAAGAGTGTGAACTGTACACATTAACAATAGCATTGATTAAATGATTAAATGAAGAAAGAAGGGGGCTCCGGTGTATAAAAAAGATCTCACCATTTAAGAAGTAACCATATAAATGATGGAACCCACTATTTATCTTATCTAATTCTTATTTTTATTTAATATATTTCTGTTTGTGTTTGATACCTAGTATCAATACAGTTTTGTATTTCGAGGTAAAATAACTCAAAAAAAAGAAAAAATCATGGTTAGGAAGGTTATAGTAGCAAAAGCTGTTGGAATTATTATTTTATACATTGGAAAATCCGTTTTGTTATTATCTAAAAAGGGGAAAAGAATAAATGAAAGAAAATAAATCAATTAAATTAGTTATTCATTAAAGTTTTGTGTATCCAATGACTAGAATTAGATGAGGATATACAGCTCGGAGGCGTAGAACAAAAATTTGTTTATTCGCATCAAGCTTTCGCGGGGCTCATTCAAGACTTACTTGAACTATTATTCAACAAAAAATAAGAGCTTTGGTTTTGGCCCATCGGGATAGAGATAGACAAAAAGAAATTTTCGTCGTTTGTGGGTCACCCGGATAAATGCAGCAATTCTCGAGAATACTATATCCTATAGTTATAGTAAATTAATAAATAATATGTACAAGAGACAATTGCTTCTTAATCATAAAATACTTGTACAAATAGCTATATTAAACAGGAATTGTCTTTATATGATTTCGAATGACATTATAAAATAAGGAAATTGGAAGGAATCCATGGAATGTTTTACATGGAATTTACTTAAAAATTAATTATGGGAAGGTAGAATATAAATAAATACAATAAAATATGATGATAATATAATCAAGTAAAATAGTGAAACTGAACAAAAACATTCAATAAAAAAAATTCTTCTTCCCCGATTCATTTTTTTCTTACGACACGACATGTATTTTCATATTTTTTGAACAAAACATCAATCTACGCTTGAGTTCGGATTGAAATTTTGATTCAATTGAAATTGGTGTAAGACTATTATTTTCTAGTTCTAATATCAGTAGTTAGGGTGACCAACTCGCTTTTTTTCAAATTGTTTTTCATTATTAAGAAAAGGTAACAAAGATAAAATATGAGCTTGTTTTATAGCAATAGTAATTAATCGTTGTTATTTTAAACTCATTCTATTCACCCATCTAGATAATATTTTTCCTTGTTCACTAATAAATCGAATAATTAAACTCATATTTCTATAATAAATTCGATCCCCTGATTGGATCACGCCTATGAAAAGATCGCTTGGACTTAAGAAAAAGTCGTTTGGATTTATCCATGGTTAGTTTATTCCTTAGTTCAAAAATCCTATTTCGTTCAATTGGATAAAAAATGACTGCATAACTAAGAAATAGGATTTTGCTGGTTTATTTTATATTTAGTTTATTTATTTATATAATTTATATATAATAAATATATTATAATTATAGTAATATTAATATTAATTATATATTCTAACTTATATATAATTTATATATATAACTTATATATTTATATTCTAATTTAGAATATTTATTCTATTATTGTATATATTATTCTATTAATATAATAGAATATTATTATAATTTGAATATTACATATTTCCATTTTTTTTATATTTCTATCTATATTTCTATTTTTTATAATTATATACAGAATTATATAATTAAATTTTAATATAGAATATGTTATGATGTTATTTATTTATGTTATTTATTTTTATTTCATTTTAATCTTGGGTGACACGCAAGCGATCAGTTCCATCTATTTCTTTATCTCTCCATGAATTTTATGTTTGTAACAATAGGGACAAAATTTTCTCAATTCCAACCGACTAGGCATATTGTGTCGATTCTTTTGAGTAATATATATGGAAATGCCTTTTGATTTTCTTATTAACACTATTTCGCACACAACCAGTACATTCTAAAATAACCCTTACCCGTACATTCTTCCCCTTGGCCATGAAACTCATTGGGATTTTTTTATTCACTCAACTCTTCTATTTTTCGATCTGAAATGACGAAGAGAGGAACGGAAAAAATAGAAGTTGCTAACTCAAAATCAAAATAATGAAAGGATTCATTGCAACTAATATAGTTATAGTAATAATAAGTAATACAAAGATTTTAAACTATATTTTGATTATAAGTTTAGATCAGAATCACAGTAAAGTATTTCATTTAAGCATCTTGTATAATACTATTGCACTAACTACATTTCCACTTCCCTTCTCTTAATTTAATTGAAGTTACTTTACTTGAAGCGCGGGCCCCAAGTTAATTCCGAGTTTTACTGAAGTTGAATCCACTTTTATTCTTTTTATTTTCTAACTTATTCTAATTAAATAAAAATTAAATAAAAAAGAAAAAGGGAGTAGTCATAGATATTTAATTATATCTTTAATCTTCTTCAACCCCCTCCCCCCCCCCCCACGCGTTGATGACTAGAATGAAAAAAAAAGGAATGTTAACCCATCCGAGAAAAAATGATTAATCTCTATCAATAGACCTGCTAAAGACACAAACCATAGAGTACTTATTATCGGTGCCACATATAGATATGTTTTTAGATCTCGCATTTAAAATTCTCCTTCTATACTCTTTATTATTAGTGTAATAAATAATGTTTATTTTATTCTAATACATATTTAATAAGATTTATATGGAATTAAAGGACACTTGCATTTTTTTTTGTACACGGAATCTCTAATTCAAATTCAAATGTACAACAATTTGATAGATAAGATTTTTCTTTTCTTAAAAAATACGTCCCCCATTTTTTCGAGCATTTGCAAAATTTACGTAAGTTTATTATTCTATAATATATGATATGAGATCAAAAAGAAAAAATGGCAATAAATGAGGAAAATGAGAAATGAGATAAGTATGTGGAAAACAAAATGGGTATTCTTTACAATAACATTATAAACCGATTGAAAGGGATGTAGCGCAGCTTGGTAGCGCATTTGTTTTGGGTACAAAATGCCACGGGTTAAAATCCTGTCATCCTTACTTATTACTTCATCTCTGAGCGGATCAATTGAGATTAATTAAAATTGAAAATTAGGCATAACTAATCTTTAATATATATCATATTTTATATGATAGTATAAGCATTCAAGATGTAGTGGAGTTAAAATAAGAATCTTTTTTACTTACAATCTCTTTTTTTTTTGTTATTGGGATAAAAAAGTGCTCTTAGTTCAGTTCGGTAGAACTTGGGTCTCCAAAACCCAATGTCGTAGGTTCAAATCCTACAGAGCGTGATTCTTTTCTTCTTTTGTTAGGCCAAAATTTATATAGAAAAATAGAAGAGCAATCTGAATTTGACCTCCTGCGGATTAAAGAAATGAGGAGGTCAAAAAAACAAGGTGTTAATTAAGATTAATCAAAGGTCCAACTGATCAGCCTGTCTATATTGTAAATATGCAGTAACGAATAATCCGGTCAAAGTAATAGGAATTAGACCTAAGACAATTCAATAGAAAAATTTCAATCATTTCAATTTATTTGAAAAAGGGAAAAAGAGATGTAATATCTATCCTTAAATATTAATCCATATTGCCCATAAAGCTCAATAACAAAGAATTGTAAATGAACATGGTAAAGAACTAGAGAATAGATGGAATACTGCTGAAAAATTTTGTTTTATTTTTATAAATTGTTCATTTAATTAATTTCAAATAAGTCGTATCTTGCTTAGACCAATAAATAGAACTGAGGTTATAGTTAAAGCCGCTAGTAAAAAACCGAAATAACTAGTTATAGTAGGCATGAATGAGCTAAATAAACTTTTTTATACATAGGTTTGTAAAGCAAAGGCACTTTCCTAAGTTCAATTTTTTGAAAGATAAAAGATACGAGGATAAAGAAAAATACCAAATTTAAAGAATAAGTTTAATTAAGAATTTATTTATTTATTTATTAATCATTATCATTATAGATTATACACGGCACCAATTCCTTAAAATGCAAAAAACAACAAAAAACTCTTCTTTTAGAACCGCAAAAGTTTTAGATTTAACATCTAATTGAATTGAGGAAATATGATAATCTCTTTCATGAATTATTAATTATTATTGCAACCCGCCAAATTCAAATTTTACCTATTTATATACATAGTTATACAACAAGAATAAAATAAGAAAGAGATTCTCTAGGACTTCACTGATTGAAATTGCGTTGTTGTGTCAGAAGAAGGATAACTATACTGATTCAATACACTTTAAAGAAACCCTTGGTACAATATTGATGATCTAACAAAAATGAAATTTCATTTGCTGATCTCATCTTTTATAGAATCGATCCCTTTTGATTGTACAATAATATGTGAAGCTCAGTATGTCTGGAAGCACAGGAGAACGTTCTTTTGCTGATATTATTACTAGTATTCAATATTGGGTCATTCATAGCATTATAATACCTTCCCTATTCATTGTAGGTTGGTTTTTAGTCAGTACGGGATTAGCTTACGATGTATTTGAGAGCCCCCACCCGAATGGATATTTTACAGAGAGCCGATAAGGAATTCCATTAATAACTGGCCGTTTTGATCCTTTGGAACAACTCGATGAATTTAGTAAATCTTTTTAGGAGGTCCGATGACCATAAATCGAACCTATCCAATTTTTACAATACGATGGTTGGCTGTTCATGGACTAGTTGTACCTATCGTTTCTTTTTTGGGGTCAATATCAGTAATGCAGTTAATCCAACGATAAATTTAATCCCAATTAATTATAGAACTATGACACAATCAAATCCGAATGAACAAAATGTTGAATTGAATCGTACCAGTCTCTACTAGGGGTTATTACTCATTTTTATACTTATTGTTTTATTTTCTAATTATTTCTTCAATTAATAGACGAAATAGTAGAATAATAAATAAGAATAGGAATTCTCTTATCTCATCAGAAGGATAATATCTCATAATTATCTATGACTGTTTATGTCTCTAGCATGACCACTTAATTAAATGTGGAGGGAAGTGGGATAAATGGCTGATACTACTGGAATAATTCCTCTTTGGATAATAGGTACTGTAACAGGTATTCTTGTGATCGATTTAGTAGGAATTTTCTTTTATGGTTCATATTCCGGATTAGGTTCATCCCTGTAAGTAATCGGGTGAACTGAGTTATAGACATGAAGGCATAATAACTCAACGGACCCTTCCCTTCTCTATCTGATTTGAGGGGGTCCCGTTGAGTTATTAATAATAATACTTTATTTGTATAAGTGACAAAATAGATTGGCTTTTTGATATTTGAAATATTTCAAAAAATTTCCCTTTATTTTTTTTATTTTTTTTGTTATCCACTATTTCACATAATAAATTGAATTTATTATGTATCCAAATTGAAAAGTAAGTGATGATAATGATAAACCTAGAAAAAAGTAAACTAATAATAGTAATCTTTGAGGGATGGGATCAAGAATCATTATTATTTTGACATAAGAAAGGGATGTGGAAAATTCCTTTTCTTGTGTCGGAAGACTAGAAAGACAAATAAAAGAAAAAGAATACCTCGTAGAATCCTTTATTCCCCCTACATTTAACCTTTGCTTTTTCGCTTACTTATCTTATGTTTAGTTTCTACTCAAATTGGATTCTTTTACTATTAGAATAGAAATGCTTTTGATCCACTCTATGACAGTTAAATCTGACAATAGTAAGAGTAAGATAATCACACTGTTGCAATATTCATATTATGACTAGAAATGTGATACAAGTAATTCCCAAAATCTAATAAGTATAAAAAATATAAAAAAAAAATAGCTTCTCACAATTTTTCTTTAATTACCAACCAAAATTTTGTTCTTTTAAAAAACTTGATAAATTTACAAATCTAAAAATTCATTTCGGACAATTGAACCTTCTCAAATTGTTTCTTTTTAAGAACCAAAAATATTTTTCCAAAATAACGGATGCTAAGAAGTACAAAAGGCCTTGGACACGTAATGGGTCCTGAAGTACTATTTCTGCATCCCCCTGATATTATACCTCATAAAGGCCTTGGACACGTAATGGGTCCTGGAGGTATAATATCAATCATTTGACGTCCCTTTGATGGTTCTGTTATGGTTATTTCATATCCACCTTTTTCTTTTCATATTATTTTACTTACTATACCTGTTGCTGTAGCATTATAAACCGTATTGTTACTTTTGCTCCCATCTGGATAAATCTGACCCCTTCCTCTGTTTTTGCCTACATAAATGGGATATTTTAAAAAGTGAACATCTTTCATAGTGGCGGGGTCCAAAGAAAGAATAGGAAAGGTAATTTCACTATATTTTTGACCAGGAACAACACCTATCACAAGAATATATTTTTTAGTGTGGCGACAACTCTGAAGAGAAAAATTTCCCATCTTTTCTTTCATCTCTGGAAAAATACGATTAGAAGGGGCTAATTTAAACCCCTTGGGTAAAATAAGAACAGCCCCCACATTCAAAGCCCCCTTTTTAACATTAGCAAGAACTTGTTTCAGTTGCATATCATAAGGAATTCGAACAACTGCTTCAAATGCAGTATCAAAAAGTACCGCTTGTGGAACCTCAATATCCATGGGTTTATTAGCTAAATGACAATTGGCACATATAATACGGCCAGTTGTTTCGCGTGGATTTTCATAACCCTGCTATGCAAAAATGGGATATGCATTTGAAACGAATGCCCAAGTTATTATATATATCATGATCCAAGAAAAAGTCTTTCTAGTTTGCATGGTCCAATGATTGATCCTAACAATTTTTACAATAAAATTAGGTAGGTCCCTAGTATAGTTCCCTATCCACAATATTGGTAGTTACTGAAAAATATTTACTAAAATATAGGAAGAGAATCCCTTGGATGTATAGAAAAAAATAAATCTATGTATGTAAAGATAAAGTAAAGTAAGATTTTGAATGTTTTGTTTATGTACAAAATAAAAAACATTCTAATTAGATTCATGGATCATTTTTCAGTCATTCATTGAATGATAAATCACTATAAGTGATGGAGATACACGATTTAAATAATGGAAAATCTAATATTTAAAAATTGTATCGAGAATGACTGGAAAAGTGAAAACAAGGCCAGATATAATCTGATCGTTATGAGCAAACCCAAAATCTTTGTAGATAGAACCAATCATTAGTTCCCAACAGTGGGGTGAATGGAATCCTATACATAAATCGGTTAATAAAAGAATGGAAAAAGCTTTTATTTGTGTCACTTAAGTTATATAGGAATTTTTGAACCCAAGAATTAAGAATAATAAGTAATTTATTACTTAGAATAATGAAAGAGATTATATTTGTCGAGAAGTGCAAAATTGTATGGATACGATCCTCACTATGCATTTTGAACAATTGGATCATTTTTTTATGGATTCCAATAGAAACTTTTGTAGATGTGTTTCTGGGTATTGCTTTATCATTTCGTCCAAGCTAATGAGCTCCTCTAATTCTATTAATTTTTCTAGAATACTTTTTTCTTGGATATCATTTAAAAAAAACTAGAATTACACCAATTAATAACCCAAGATTCAAATTTTTTTTAAATAAAAAGAGATTTACTAGCTTAACCTATTAAAGGGGGATAAAAAGCGAGCTTACTATTACAACCAGATTTATCAAAAGAGGCTAGCTTGCTCATTCCAGAAAAAAGGTTATGAAGCATCCTCTGAAAGAGGGGGATCTAGTGTTCAAGTAGATGAGCCCAGGAATTTCAAACATTCAGAGTAAGTTTAGACCTATTTAGGAAGGATCTTTTATGCTAAAAAATTATTATCCATGGGAGCTATAATTTTGACTGATAGTGATAGTAATGAGTTTAGAGAAATGATCACATTGACAGATTGAAAAGTTTCCATGTTTAAGAGTGAAAGAGAAAATTAAGAGAATAAAAGCTCCATGGGTTAAAAACTAAAAAAATGGCAGCCTTGCTAAATTTTGGTGCCCCATTAGGCTGAAAACAAAAAAAAAGGCATCCTAGGTAAAACTTAGGAGCCGAGAAAAAATAATCAATTAAGAAAACCTAAAAAGGCTGATTGACGACAAGAGTTCTAATACTTTTAAGATTTCACTTAGAAGTTAAATAACTTGTATGTTTAAGTTAATCTTAAATAATGATAATGTGTATGAAATCAGACAGAAAGATAACATGTGTATCCAAAAGATTATTAATGTATTCAAACGTTATTCTTTCATATGATCAAACTTTAAAGTTCTAATGAAAAAAAATAGTCTTTGATCATATCTAATTTAATATCTATACTCTGTTGCTTTCTCCCTCCAAATGTCTAAGTTGGTGTGTCTTATTATCTATCATTAGACTGGTGATCCATTGCCTATATTTGATGGAAGTGGTGAAGTGAAAGGCATTGATCTTTAGTATGATAGTCTTAATATGAAGTCAAGTATAGATCCGTTGATACTAACCTGATATAAAGGTATTAAAAAGTATGCCACCATAAAAAGCCAAAGGGCACCTAATGATGTCATATCGCTTTCTGTACTAACAAGCATAATGGGAAATTTCCAAGTACACCTAAATCTAATGTTGGGCATAAGATTTCTGAAAGAGGAATTGAGGTAGACAGGGTGAAAGTAGATGTAATTGATAAATTACCTCCTCCTATAAGTGTTAGAGGCATCAAGAGTTTCCTTGGTCATGCCAAATTTTATCTTTAGTTTATTAAGGATTTTTCAAAAATTGCAAAACCACTTTCTAATTTACTGCTTAAAGATGTTGCATTTAACTTTAATGATGAGTATTTGTAGTCTTTTAATCAATTAAAGCAAAAATTAATTACAACACCTATCATAGCATCACCGAATTTGAGCTTACCTTTTGAAATTATGTATGATGCTAGTGACTATGCAGTAGGAGCAATTTTAAGCCAGGGGAAGGAGAAGATTCTTCATACCATTTACTATGCAAGTCACAAGCTCATAAGAGCATATGTGAACTACACCACCATAGGAAGGAACTATTAGCAACAATGTTTAGTTTTGAAAAATTCAAGCCATATCTCCTTGGTTCTAAAGTAATAGTTGATGGAATATGACATGGTATGAATATCATGATAGCACAGCGGAAAAACAAAAATTTTTATCATACATACCATACATATCCAAAGCTAGAAACGAAACATGCAATTTTAGGGTTGTATAACTTACAACTTATGATGCCTTTTGAAAATTGAATTTGATGATGCCCAGCAACTAAGGTGACTTTATCCACCTTAGGTCTCGATCACCAATGCCAAGGAACAGCCTTTAACGCCACTCCCTCTATTCTGACACACACACTTGCAAAGATGGCTTAAAATCAAGAGTGCTAGCTCTATGATTGTGTATTCGGCAATGGGAATGATTTGAAGCCACAAGATCTGATCTTGTTCTTCCTTTAGGTTACTGTTTCAGCCCAAGAACACAAGAGAACAAGAAAGATTTCTTTCCCCTTGAGTATTTCGGCAATGGAGAGAAAAATAGCAAAACGGCATACCTATTTTATTCATTTAATTCATTAATATATATCACTTAATCTAGGTCAAGTGTGAGTGCCGAAAATTAAGTGTTAATTTCAGCCTCCATCACTTACTAATTAAGAGATATATCTTAATTTAAATTCTATTAGAATTTAAATTCAAATGGCATTAGTTATTTAATCAAAACAAACTTACTTATTTAAGGTGATAAGTTGCCGAATTCAACTAGTATTTTAGTTTGAATTTTGGCTACTTTTTCCCTCTCAAGTATTATATTTTGATTAAATACAAATTAGGATTTAATACTTAATTAACTTAATTATACTAGATAATTAATCAATTGAAATTAAACCTAGCACATGCCAACCAATTTCTCTCGTGACCAACTGTTAATAGATTTGGCTAAAACAGCAAGCTGTTTTAGGCAAAAAGACAGTTCAACATATTTGGCCAAAAACTTGTTTCACATGTTTGCCTAAAACAGCTAGCTGTTTTAGGCAAAATCGTGGCTGAACATATTTGCCTAGCTATTTTAGGCAAAATCGAGCAAAAAAACTATTTTTGTAGATTTGCCTAAAATAGCTAAATCTGTTTACCCATTTTATGCATTAATTTGACTTTAAATAAAAGTCCAAATTAATTCCCAATACACAATTTAAATATTTTAAGCCCAATGCTTTGTGTGCGATCCTATAGGTCCATTTAATGTTGGCGATGAATTAATAAATTAATTCAAAGGCTATATATATTCTCTAGCAAGATATTATAGCATTCCAAATTAAATGAAAATGCATATGGCATTTAGTGACCTAATGCAATTTTGCATAGTCCCTTACCCTTAAATATCGGAATTAATATAAGGCATGGAACTAGTCATCCTTATATATATTAATTCCTTTCTTGATATTCCAGTGACACTGAACTCTCAGATAAATAATGATTACTCATTATTTCATCTTGGTATGGCCATACACTTCTCAGTTCACTGATCAAGTGGTCGGTGATATTTTTCTCTCTTATCAAGAGGGGTAATCCCTTCACTTCTCTCATGCTCTCTAACATGAATCAATGCATACCCAATCATACCCGTACTTGTCACTCTGTTACGAGCACAGTAGGTGTATGTCAAAGTACACAGTAATTCATAAAGAGTTTCATAGAGATTTCAGGTCTAAGAACTCCGATACAAAACTTGCATATGAGGAACACTTATGACTTGTACCATGTAGTGTTCTCATGAACGGATCGAATCCAGATACCATGTTCTTTAACATGTATCTATGATCTCTAATTGACACTCTTGTCCTAATGATCCGTAAGACATAACTCATAATATCAGAGAGAGCATACTAGTCTTAATTCATTTGTTATTCCCATAACAATGACTGACTAGGGATATTTAGAATGAAGTCTAATTTGTTTCAAGGTCTTACAACCATGTGCCTCACACATGATAACTTAAACCGAAACAAAACTCTTGGATAGTTTTATCAATTGATATGCACAGGAATACAAAGGATAAAACAAATGCCTCATTTTATTAATTCAAAGTGCTTTATTACAATGTATTGGGGCTAGGGCTTACACTAACAATCTCCCACTAGCACTAGTCCCAATTGGGCATAGCCCTAAGACCGAACGCTCTCAAATGAGCTTCGTGCAGATTTGGATGTAACTGTTTCGTTAAAGGATCTGCTACATTGTCTTCACTTGCTATCTTGCTAACCTTGACGTCCCCACGATCAATGATTTCTCTGATCAGGTGGTACCTCCTGAGTATGTGTTTGGATTTCTGGTGTGACCGGGGCTCTTTGGCCTGTGCGATGGCCCCGTTATTGTCACAGAAAATTTCTAATGGATCTAGGATGCTTGGGACCACTCCTAATCCATTAATGAAATTTTTAATCCAAACAGCCTCTTTTGCAGCCTCACTTGCTACAATATACTTAGATTTTGTAGTTGAGTCGTCAACAGTCTCTTGCTTTGAGCTTCTCCAACTGACAGCACCACCGTTCAAAACAAAAACAAACCCAGATTGCGATCTAGAATCCTGAGTGCTGGTCTGAAAAGCAGCATCGGCATAACCTTGTATGACGAGCTCTTCTTGACCACCATACACCAAGAAGTGATCCTTAGTCTTTCGCAGGTACTTAAGGATCCCTTTTACAGCAGACCAGTGCTTCTCACCAGGGTCTTGCTGAAACCTACTGGTTATACTCAATGCATGAGCAACATCCAACCTAGTACATAACATAGCGTACATGATAGATCCAATAGCAGATGCATATGGGATTCTACTCATGTTGTCCCTTTCCTCTTTGGTTTTAGGGCACTGTTCTTTAGTCAAAGGAACTCCCAAAGCCAAAGGTATGTACCCTTTCTTTGAGTCTCCCATACTAAAACGCTTTAGTACTTTGTCTATGTACTTTTCTTGACTTAGTCCCAAAAGCCGATTCGATCTATCTCTATAGATTCGAATACCAAGTATTGTCTCGACTTCACCTAAGTCTTTCATTGAGAAACATTTTCCCAACCATTGCTTAACATTTTGCAATGTTGGAATGTCATTCCCAATGAGAAGGATGTCGTCCACATATAAGACCAGAAACACTACTATGCTCCCACTAACCTTCTTGTACACACAAGGCTCATCTTCGTTCTTGATGAAGTCAAAATCTTTGACTTCTTCATCAAAACGAAGATTCCAACTACGGGATGCTTGCTTTAATCAATAAATGGATTTTTGAAGCTTGCATACCTTCTTAGGATGCTTGGGATTGACAAAACCTTCAGGCTGTGTCATATACACATCCTCAAGTAAATTTCTGTTGAGGAAAGTAGTTTTGACATCCATTTGCCATATCTCATAATCATGATATGCAGCTCTGGCAAGCAAGATCCTAATGGACTTGAGGATGACTACAGGCGAAAAGGTCTTGTCATAGTCTACACCATGAGTTTGTCGAAAACCTTTTGCTACTAGTCTACCTTTGTAGGTCTTATCAGCTTTTAGTTTGAATAACCACTTGCATTCAATTACCTTAGCACCTTCCGGTGGATCAACCAAGGTCCAAACCTGGTTATCGTACATTGATTACATCTCGGATTTCATGGCTACTAGCCAATTATCCGAGTCTGGGCTTTCAATAGCTTCTCGGTAGGTAGTAGGATCCTCACGATCTACTAACTCAATAGTGTCACTGTCAGTGATTAGAAATCCATATCTCTCAATCTCCTGACGTACCCTACCAGACCTTCTAGGTACTTGTGTAATGGGTTCTTGTTCCACAACTGGTTGTGAACTTGATCCCATTTCCAAACCATCCTCTATAGGAGCTTGTGGCACTTTAATTTCTCCAAGTTCTACTTTACTCCCACTGTCTTTCTTGAGAAGGAACTCCTTTTCCAAGAAAACAGCCTTGCGAGCAACAAATACTTTGTTCTCGGCTTGTGAGTAAAAGTAGTATCCCTTTGTTTCTTTGGGATAACCCACAAACAAGCAGACAGTCGATTTGGACTCTAGTTTATCAGATGTTAATTTCTTAACATGTGCTTCACAGCCCCAAATCTTGAGAAAAGACATATTGGGTTCTTTCCTAGTTCATACCTCGTATGGTGTTTTCTCAACTGCTATAGTTGGAGTACGGTTCAATAGAAACGCAGCAGTTTCTAATGCATAACTCCAAAAAGAGATAGGAAGATTAGCTTGACTCATCATAGATCGAACCATGTCTAACAGAGTTCGATTTCTCCTTTCGGACACACCATTCAATTGCGGTGTTCCAGGAGGAGTGAGCTGTGAAATAATACCACACTCTTTTAGATGATCATCAAACTCTTGGCTTAAGTATTCGCCACCTCGATCTGATCGAATGGCTTTTATACTTTTACCAAGTTGGTTTTCTACTTCGTTCTTAAACTCTTTGAATTTCTCAAAAGTTTCAGACTTGTACTTCATTAGATAGACATAGCCATATCTACTGAAGTCGTCTGTGAAAGTCACGAAGTAGCTAAAACCACTTCTAGCTTGTGTACTTAATGGTCCACATACATCGGTATGTATTAGTTCCAATAAGCCATTAGTCCTTTCACCTTTCTTGTTAAAAGGACTCTTTGTCATTTTTCCATGCAAACATGGCTCGCATGTATCATAAGACTCTAAGTCGAATGACCCAAGCACTCCAGTTTTATGGAGTCTTGAAATACGTTTTTCGTTAGCATGTCCTAAACGACAATGCCAGAAGTAAGTAGGGTTTAATTCGTTTGATTTAACCCTCTTTGTATTAATGTTGTATATGGACTCTTTGTTTTGTAAATCAAGGATATATAGGCCATTTTTCAACATGGCATTGCAATAAGAAATGCCTTCGCGACGAATATGAGCATTGCCATTTTTAATAACAAAATCAAATTCATCATTATCCAAACATGAAACTGAAATAATATTTCTGCTCATAGCAGGCACATAATAACAATTATTCAACACAATACAAAGTCCGGAAGGTAAAGTGAGGTGATAGTCGCCTATCTCCATGGCAGCAACTCGTGCTCCATTCCCCACACGGAGGTCCACTTCATTCTTCCCAAGTAACTGCCTATTTCTTAGCCCCTGCACATTTGAACAAATTTGAGAACCACAACCGGTATCCAATACCCAAGTGGTAGAAATAGAAAGGTTAATTTCAACAACAAAAATACCAGAACTGGATGCCTTGGCTCCATTCTTCTTTTGTTCTTCCTTGAAGAGAGCGCAATTCTTCCTCCAATGCCCTAACTTGTTGCAATGGAAGCATGTGCTCTCACTCTCCTTGAGTTTTGGCGCCTTGGGCTTGGATTAGGCCTGAGGTGCACTCCCAACTGTCTTGGGTTTTCCCTTTACCTTTCCCTTTCCCTTAGCGGGTCCCTTCTTAATCCCCTTTTGAACCATTAGCACGGGATTGGTCTTTCGAATGTTCTCTTCAGCATTCTTAAGCATCCCATGAAGCTCAGTGACTGACTTGTTCATTGCATGCATGTTATAATTCATCACAAATGGATCATAAGCAGCAGGCAATGATCCTAAGATCAAGTCAGTGGCTAATTCCTTTGGCACTTGTACCTCAAGCTTCTCAAGAGCATCAAGATACCCTTTCATCTTGAGTACATGGGTACTAACAGGAGTACCCTCAGCCATCTTGCAAGAAATTAAAGCCTTTGTTGTCACGAACCTCTCATGACGAGCTTACTCTTGGAACATTTCCTTGAGGTGCACCATGATCGCATAAGCCTCTTGGTCCATAAATTGCTTTTGCAAGTCAGGCACCATAGTGGCCAGCATCAGACAGGTCACATCATTGGAGTCGCTCTTCTTGGTCTCAAAAGTTTCCTTTTGAACCGCAGAGGCGTTCCTTCCTGGTTCTTCAGGCAAGGGTGCATCCAAAACATACGACTTTTTCTCTTGCTTAAGAACTATTCTTAAGTTTCGAGACCAATCTATGAAATTGGTGCCATTCAATTTGTCCTTTTCAAGGACCGATCGCAATGAGAAATTATTGTTGTTTGAAGATGCCATTTTCAATCTACAATAAAATTTAGCAATATTAAATGAGGTCTTATTATAATCCCACAAACCGAATTAATATCCCCTTAAATAATTCGTGTTAGTGATTTAATGTGGGATAAGATCCACTTTTCACAACAACTTATTAGTCAAGCTGAGCCTGTACACCTAATAAGTTAAGTTACTTAGGTAGGAAAACTCTTGCCTAGGTCCGAGCATCCCATTCCATGTTAAGTCCAACCTACATTCACAACCCATGCCTCTCAAAGATAATCGGGCGCATCTAGGACTCCTAGTCTACGTGACCGATGATCGATGCCTTGACATGTTTCGAATTAGGAAGGCAACTTTGTGACTTACTATTTTTAGGGATTCATTTTATTACGGCTTACATGGCATACGCTTTGTCATCCATACATAGCATGCATATATAAATAATTGCATAAAGTAAAGCGTGACAAACATGGGCCCAAAAACCTACAACTAAGATTCTATACTATTACATAAGAATCTTCAAGTTGGGCTTCTCCACTCCGGTGGGCTTCGTCTTGATTTACAAAGTCTTCAAGTATATTATATTCTAAGAAATAAATGACAAACTTTTACAACAAAATATAATGGCTTGCAGGCCATATTTAATTACAAAACCCAGGGCCCATGAATGCACCATGCATATCCATTCATCACACCAAACAAGCAAATAAATATACATAGCATTCATGGATCAAACAAAGTCCAATTTTAATTAATTTAGCCAAGCCCATTAATGGAAATTGTGTACTTGAACCTTTAAGAGATGACCCCGTGATGGGCCTGGGCCGAAGCCTAATGGACTAAATCCTCTTATTGAATAAGTTCTCTTAAAAGCCCAAAACACAAACTAGTTAGATTTGTGCCATAAATCAACTCTAGTATAATTTCCAATTTTGCCATTTTTAATTTTATGTCATACAGCCCATAAACATTAAAAATACATATAATATGTGCTAACATTAATTAAAAATAAAATCATGAAGAACACATATAATAGCACACGGCATTCATGCAAAAACAAACAAACAACAAAACTAGTTGTTTAATGCTTATGTAATGCCATGAAATGCACAAACATTTAAATCAATTTTATGAGTCATTTAATAATCTAAATAAGTCCATAAATATTGATTTAATATTCTGTACCATTTTAATCTAATTTTTTTTTACCATTTTAATCAAAACAAAACAAACAATGTTGATTAAACATGTAACAAACACAAACTAGTCATAGTTTTAAGTGATTTTAAAATTAATCAATTAAATTGTCATGGACCAGAATTAAAAACAAATTTAAAATATGTCCAGACCTGATATTTAATATTTAAAAATCACTTACAAACATGCCAAAATCAATTTTACATATAATTTTGAAAACTAGTTGATAAACTAGCAATTTACATGCCAACTAGCACCTAGTTTCATAATTAACATGTACCATCAGGTATAAATAATTAAATCCGACCATTACCAGCCCTAATAACATCTTAGGACAGTATATTAACATGTCATATTAATTATAATACCTATCTAATCAATTAAAATCGTTTTTACATCAAAACAATGCAAAAAACTCAAAACAGAAAATTACAGATTTGCATGTTTTCATAATGACGATTTTTAATTAATTTTTTCATGCATCTAAAGCACTAAAATAAGAATGTTTAGGCTCTGATACCACTGATGGAATATGACATGGTATGAATATCATGATAGCACAGCGGAAAAACAAAAATTTTTATCATACATACCATACATATCCAAAGCTAGAAACGAAACATGCAATTTTAGGGTTGTATAACTTACAACTTATGATGCCTTTTGAAAATTGAATTTGATGATGCCCAGCAACTAAGGTGACTTTATCTGCCTTAGGTCTCGATCACCAATGCCAAGGAACAGCCTTTAACGCCACTCCCTCTATTCTCACTCACACACTTGCAAAGATGGCTTAAAATCAAGAGTGCTAGCTCTATGATTGTGTATTCGGCAATGGGAATGATTTGAAGCCACAAGATCTGATCTTGTTCTTCCTTTAGGTTACTGTTTCAGCCCAAGAACACAAGAGAACAAGAAAGATTTCTTTCCCCTTGAGTATTTCGGCAATGGAGAGAAAAATAGCAAAACGGCATACCTATTTTATTCATTTAATTCATTAATATATATCACTTAATCTAGGTCAAGTGTGAGTGCCGAAAATTAAGTGTTAATTTCAGCCTCCATCACTTACTAATTAAGAGATATATCTTAATTTAAATTCTATTAGAATTTAAATTCAAATGGCATTAGTTATTTAATCAAAACAAACTTACTTATTTAAGGTGATAAGTTGCCGAATTCAACTAGTATTTTAGTTTGAATTTTGGCTACTTTTTCCCTCTCAAGTATTATATTTTGATTAAATAAAAATTAGGATTTAATACTCAATTAACTTAATTATACTAGATAATTAATCAATTGAAATTAAACCTAGCACATGCCAACCAAATTCTCTCGTGACCAACTGTTAATAGATTTGCCTAAAACAGCAAGCTGTTTTAGGGAAAAAGACAGTTCAACATATTTGCCTAAAACAGCTGTTTTAGGCAAAATCGCACCTTGACAGTTTTTCCTAAAACAGCTAGTTGTTTTAGGCAAAAATCTGTTTACCCATTTTATGCATTAATTTGACTTTAAATAAAAGTCCAAATTAATTCTTAATACACAATTTAAATATTTTAAGCCCAATGCTTTGTGTATGATCCTATAGGTCCATTTAATGTTGGCGATGAATTAATAAATTAATTCAAAGGCTATATATATTCTCTAGCAAGATATTATAGCATTCCAAATTAAATGAAAATGCATATGGCATTTAGTGACCTAATGCAATCTTGCATAGTCCCTTACCCTTAAATATCAGAATTAATATAAGGCATGGAACTAGTCATCCTTATATATATTAATTCCTTTCTTGATATTCCAGTGACACTGAACTCTCAGATAAATAATGATTACTCATTATTTCATCTAGGTATGGCCATACACTTCTCAGTTCACTGATCAAGTGGCCGGTGATATTTTTCTCTCTTATCAAGAGGGGTAATCCCTTCACTTCTCTCGTGCTCTCTAACATGAATCAATGCATACCCAATCATACCCGTACTTGTCACTCTGTTACGAGCACGTTAGGTGTATGTCAAAGTACACAGTAATTCATAAAGAGTTTCATAGAGATTTCAGGTCTAAGAACTCCGATACAAAACTTGCATATGAGAAACACTTATGACTTGTACCATGTAGTGTTCTCATGAACGGATCGAATCCAGATACCATGTTCTTTAACATGTATCTATGATCTCTAATTGACACTCTTGTCCTAATGATCTGTAAGACAGAACTCATAATATCAGAGAGAGCATACTAGTCTTAATTCATTTGTTATTCCCATAACAATGACTGACTAGGGATATTTAGAATGAAGTCTCATTTGTTTCAAGGTCTTACAACCATGTGCCTCACACATGATAACTTAAACCGAAACAACACTCTTGGATAGTTTTATCAATTGATATCCACAGGAATACAAAGGATAAAACAAATGCCTTATTTTATTAATTCAAAGTGCTTTATTACAATGTATTGGGGCTAGGGCTTACACTAACAATAGTATGGTCGGATCACGCGGTACTTCGACATCTCTTTGCAAAGAAGGATTCCAAAAGGAGTCTCATTAGATGGTTTTTGCTATTACAAGAATATGATGTGGAAATAAAGGATAAAAAGGGAGCTGAGAATTTTGTAGCTGACCATCATCTAGATTAGATCATGCTCATATAGAAAAGGAAGAAATTTTTGATTTATTTCTTGATGAACATATTTTGCTATTTATTCTTATGAAAGTGTAGTTCCTTGGTATGCTAATATTGTTAATTATCTTGTAGGAGGATATCTTCCAAAAGATTTTACATAGCAATAGAAAAAGAAGCTAAAAGCATATACAAGGCATTATCTTTGGGATGACCCATATTTGATCAAGATATGTTCGAACCAAGTGCTTAGAAGATGTTATCCGGAGTTAGAGTAAGAAGATATTATAAGGCTATGTCATGAAGGAGAGGTTGCAGGTCACCATGTATTAAATCGCACAGTGGCAAAAATCTTACAATCAGGTTTCTTTTATTCTACTCTTTTTATTGATGTTAAGTCTTTTATAAAGTCTTGCGATAGGTGTCAATGTGTTGGGAATATATCTATGAGGAACGAGATACCCATGAATAATGTACTAGAAGTTGAAATTTTTGATGTCTTGGGTATTGACTTTATGGGGCCTTTTCCAAACTCATTTGGATTTGAATATATCATAGTAGCTATAGACTATATGATCAAATGGGTAGAAGTAGTAGCCACCAAGACATGTGATGCTAGAGTTATGCTATAATTCCTAAGAAGGAATATTTTCATTAGGTTTGGAGCACCAAGAGCTATTATCAGTGATGGAAGTAAGCATTTTGTCAACTATCATTTCAAAACATTGCTTAGAAAGTTTGGTGTTAGGCATAAGATTAGAACCCCATATCATCCTTAAGCTAATGGGCAAGTGGAGGTATCTAATAGAGAGTTAAAATCCATCTTAAAGAAGAAAGTGTACAATGCTAGAAAAGATTTGTATCATAAGTTGGATAAGGCTTTTTGGGCATATAAAACTGCATACAAGACCCTTATAGTCATATCCTAATTTAGGTTGATTTTTGGTAAAACATGTCATTTGTTTGCCGAATTAGAACATAAGGCATATTGCGTTACAAAACTTATTAACTTTGATTTGAGATCTACAAAAGAAAAGAGGAGGTTACAGCTTAATGAACTGGATGAGATTCGATAGTGGTCTTATGATAATGATGTGATCTATAAGGAGAAAACAAAGCATTGGCATGAAAAGAAGCTAAATCAAAAAGATTTTACTCTCGTGATGTTGGTTTTTATGTACAATAGTCATTTGAGATTATTCCCAGGTAAGCTTAAATAGAGATGGTTAGGTCCTTATCAAGTGGTATGGAATGAGTAATCACCATCAGAAATCCGAAAGATGGTCATGAATATAAAGTAAATGGCCACATGTTAAAACCATGTTTTGTTGATCATCAAAAGGTTGCTGAGGCAACTTTGATTCTCCTTGACAAGTTAGATGGTCCTAAAAGTCTAGCTAAGGACTTGTTAAACTCAGAAATAAATTGCTTCCTTACCTTATTTTGTGTTAATTTAATTTGTTTTGTTAATTTTGTTCTATGATGTTTTATTTATTTAATTGAGTTAGTTGGTCTTTGTTGTATGTTTAAGTGTTTCATGAAAAAAGGAGAAGATTTTTATATTTATAGTGGAGAGACAAATGCAATTATATTATATTAGCAGTATTCTCTACATAATTTAATGTTATTTGGTTTTGAGTTGATTATGCACATAGGAGAAAATTTTTGCAGTTAATGTGTTCTAAATTGTTAAGTTATTTGGTGGAGTCTTTAATTATTTAAGAAGGATTAATTATTAAAGGGAGTAATGAAGATCAGGTACAAAATTTAGTTTAAGGTTTATTGTGCATGAAACCGAGAGCATAGGCTCGATATAGTGAATTTTCACTCTGCCAAGTGACACATAACTCGGTAGAGTGGATTTTCACTCCACCGAGCCCTTAATAATGTGTAGCCTCTTTATATTTTTTTTATTTTGTTCACTATGGTTCCAGTGCCTCACCACTCGGTAGAGTGAATTTTCACTCCATCGAGTCACTCCACACTCCACTGAGTTCTTTTGCCTATAAAACCCCCTCATATCACTCCACCATACATTGCTTTAATTTTTCCCAAATATTGCTCTCACTCTCCCAATCTCTCATATCATTCCACCAAGCATATTATGTTCTTCTTACTTGATCAAAATTTTACCCTCAAATTACCCAAGTAAGTCATCTACATCTTCATTGTTTTTTTTTTCAATTTGACATTATAGTGACACTCTACTTGGGGTTTTGTTCTTGAATTTGTTCATTTTAGCTCACTTGGTTTGACCTTTTTCCATTAATATTTATGTTCTTATTGATTGTTTATGCACTGAGTGTTGGAATTTGATCATGAAATTTTACATTTGGGTTTTAAAGGGTGAAGATTGCATGTAATATGGCTTAATTAAATTGTGCACATGATATGTTCAATAAAATGCCTAAAAGACTAAGTTCATACTTTGTGCTTAAATTTTCTTACTCTTAACCATTATAAATTATTCTCATATGTTGACATTTTATTTCAACACTTGATTTAAGCTTTTTTTATACTTAATTTCATACATTGACATGTGACGAATTTGGTGCTAAATATCACGTGTTTCTCTTGAGTGTGTTTATTAAACTTTACATGTTATTGGCATTTACATTATTATTATTGTTTTGTGTAATGGCTTCTAAGAGACCACAAAAGGGTGAAGCATTAAGTTCATCCAAAGCACACATTCCAGCATACATAGATGGGGACAAGGCAGAATTGTATGAGTACTTTAGGAAGGTCAAATTTGTCAAGCCGACATATTTGTTGAAATTCTTCCTAGACATAGTAGATGGCAATTTAAAGGCTAAGATATTTCCATTGATTAAGAATATTGGTTAGGAGAATTTCATCAAGAAGCAATCGGAGGTGCACCCAAACCCAGTATGACAATTCTTCACATCATTCCATCTTTCATTTGAAGATGAATAGTACTTAGGCACAGTCAATTTTAAGTTTGGTAAGAGGACTCATCAGATGCTTTTTTTGGAGTTTTCAAAGAATTTGGGATTCCCCAAGGATGTTATAGGTGAATTACCCAATTCCACCCCATAGGAGAATTGGGAATTCATTAGAGATCCTATAAATCCAGTGCCATATCAATCCATTCAGTTAAAGGCCTAAGCTCTAGGCAGTCATGCACTTTAAGTTCTTCACCACTTCTTATTCCTCACTTTTTTTAGCTACCTTGGCAACCCAGGAGTTATTAATGCTAAGGAATGCATGCTTTTATGATGCATAGTTGAGGGAATACAGATTAATGGTGTAATGCTTTTGTACTGAAAAATAGAAGAGTTATTGAAAATAAACAGTACCATAAAAGAGACATCTCTAGGATGGATTGCAACCATAATGCTAAAAGACGTGGGACATTTAGAAATGAGGGTAGACTTTGATATGTTAACGAGGATGAAGGTGTTAGTGAAGGAGCTACATCGGCATTGGTTAGATAGAGATGAATATTTATGGCTAGTTACCATTGGTCGAAATAGAGAGGAAGAGTCAGTGTCTGCTTCACCTGAGCCAGTTACACTTGTACTTCCACATGCAGCCTAGGAACCTACACCATAGGAGCTTTCACCATAAGTGATTGCATTTATGAATCAAATGAATGGTCGAATGGATACAATGATGGACATCTTAGTTAAAACTTTTAACTTCTCTTTTATCTTTTTCATGGTGGGGTTCTCTTCCTTAGGGATAAGATTCTTTAATGCTTGAGGGGCCCACAATTCCTCCTCCTCATTAGTAATAAATTCATGTTCGAGACCACCTCAAGTGATATCTCCTTTTATCCTTTTTGGAGCCACATTTCTAACATCTACTGCTAATGATGGTGCCATGATAGTTACTGCTGGAATCCCTCTGATAGTGGTCGGTTCAACTCGAGCAATAGATATACATGGTGCAGTAGGTTAAGCAATGAAGATTGAAGCTAAACTGGCTGTGAGACTAGCAAACATCAACATCATTTTCCTTTTAAGGTCATCTATCCTCTTATCCACATTTGGGAACCAAAAAAACCAATGACTAGAGTGAGCTTAGACATCATTTCATTTTTTGACTATTATGAAAACCCTTGAAAAAACTTTTCTGATACACTGTCTAAACCTGACACGGATATAAGTTTTAAACTCTGACTTTATACCAATTCCTCTATCTACTCAAAAAACCATTTCTTAACCAATCGATCGTTTGAACCCTGAAACCACCTGGCTGATATGGCTTTATTATAGCTGCCAAAATAAGGTTATGAGCATGATACATAGCATGTGCAAATTTATGATCGTGAGATACGACATCAACAAACACACATAAAAATGCTCTTCATCTTATTTCTCCCACATGTGGTAAAAGTATTCTTCCTAGGTGGGCTTAATACATGGGTCAACAAAGGACCCTAATGGACATGTATGGTGTATAGTGAAAATCCAAAATCATAATGCCTCTCAAAGAGAGCACATAAAAAGGCTTTGGTTAATGCATATTTAAGCAACCCAAGCAAATCAAAATTGACTTATTGGGGTATGGTAGCCTTTGATAAGCAAACATCTAGACTTGCTCAAGTATGTTTAATATGCAAAAACCCACATCACAAGAAATATAAAATTATTATGGACATTCTAATGGAGATTTCTATGCCATTACATGGATTTTCATCCAGGTACTCAATTATAAGGCTATCTAAGAATGGTCCCTGCCAATAGGTCTAGCTCATCATGAGCATAATCATCAATTAAGTCACCATTGGATATACCAAAAGGAACTAGACTTGGGCTGGTAATTATCTCTAACACTACCCTTAATTGAGTGAATGATAAAAAAGAGCTTCAAAAATGCACCGGGGTCAAAAAATTGAGATGCCTAACTTATTCTCAAGCTCTAACATGATTTTAATGCAATTTTTAAAAAGAGATAAAATTCTTAACCAAAAGCCTTTTTATGTCACATAAGTAAAAAGTAGTTTCGGAGTGAAGTCTTAAAATCCCCAGTGGAGTAGCCACTGTGATGCACGATCAAAATGGATAAAGGAGGGAAACCTTTGGCCTTTAGCAACTCGATCCTACTTTTAGAGTCTAGATAGGTTAAATCTTTTTTGCCTTAGCTAATAGATTACTTCGTGGTGGTCAAAAGACTCAATTCTATCTGCCAAATCTTGAGCCTCATAAGCCATAAGATAGCATCTCAAGGCATCTCTATCTTATCATTTATGATCGACCATCGGGGGGCATGTGTTGGGCAACACAATATTGATATAATGAGTCACAAACCAGTAGAACATTGGGAAATTGTGTTCCAACTTCATGAGGCCAAAACCTAAAGAGAGTTTAGAATTTAACTCTTATTTTTATCTTTGATAAATGTGACATAATGGCTTTCAAATTAATGATGTTATATCCTTTCTTACATGCAAGATTGGAGCAAATAAATTAAAGGCACACCCAAGAATATAAGAAAGCCATAAATCATGGCGTAGAATAAAAGTGATAAAATAAACATCCATAAATCGGGCAATTCATTATGATCCTTTTGATGAAGACATTGTTCCTCACATATGGGTTATGAAGATGTGTTTCATTGCGGGAGTTGAAGATAGGGATTTATCAGTCCAAGTTATATTAAGAAATATCCCATCTTATTTAATTATAAACAAAATCTTTTATGTTATTAAAATCTAATTTTTACATGTGAGTTTTCTAGGCAAGAAATAGGACTTTGGTCTAATTTTATAAACAAAAGAGTCCCTAATTCTTTAATACAAATATTTTTATAGCATTTTTCATTTGTAATCGAAAAAGCCCTTTTTTGTAATAAGAAAAATGAGATGTGGACTTACCCATAGCGCTTAAGCAGCTGCACTGGTTATCTATAAGAAGAAGAAGAAGAAGAAGAAGGACAACAACAACAATAATAATAATAAGTATTAAAAGAGAAAATGAAATAAACTTGAACGTGCATGGGTTGACTTATTTATTTTGAAAGAGTAGGAAAGCGTATTTTTGGCCATGCATCACATGACACATAGATTTGCATCAAGTGATGCACAGTCGTACTTACCGGATAAAAAGTTAGTTTTCTCTTTCTTTTAATGTAAAGGCCTTGTCAACAAACTGATCCAAAAGGGAGAAAAATAGATCTTGAAACACACAAGAATGAATTTTGAACCAAACTTTCCAATGGAATCGACTTTAAAAAGATAAAATAAAATTTAAAACAATAGCCTGATAATTTCTATCACAAGGTAAAAATACCCATAAAAAAGAGTTTCACAACATAGATCTAGGTAGAAATAAATATAGGAAAAAATGCAGTAAATAAATCAACAAATAAAATTTAAAGCTGTGATGTGTGCTGAACCCCGTAGGCATTCGGTTTGCTCTTAAAAGCTCACTTTTAGGGCTCAAGATCGGATGAAGGTTTATTTAACTCATAAAGATCAATGGTTTTGCAATGAATAGGGATTCAACCCAATCTATAATGCCTCAGGTCTCAAAAAGGCATGAGATAATGCCTTGGGTTATTCCTATTCATTTACTAGCGATCAACCTACGAGGCATCTGTTGGGCACCACAAGGCATGTATCATGGAGTAGCTACCCAATAAAATATTAGGAAAAGAGTTATAATCACGTGAAGCCAAAATCAGAGATAGTTTAGACTTCACTCTTATTTATACCTTTGGTTAATGTTATTATTGTTGGGAATTATCGGTTACATGCATCTCATCTGGCACAGTGGCTATCTGGATACCCCCTTTATATCATATAACTTCTGCCTAAGGATATAATGCCTTAAACGATAAGTGTTTATGGCTTAAGGTGGAGGCTCTATCAGTAATCTCAACTTCTCCTGTAGCCAAACCTAAAAAAACCCATTGAGGTGAGTTGGATTAATCTCAAGCAATGATAAGGCAAGGAAATATGTGAAAATTTGAAAAGACACATTTTTCAATAAGAAAAGCTAGTATGAAAACCTATAAGGGGTACATTACTTTTAAAATAATGATGTACCTAGAGGAGTAAGGGACTACCGGTAAGGTGAGCAGTGGGATCAGCAAGTACAACATCCAAGCTAAGGATTGTCTCCGCTAAGACTAAAGGAAATGGAGTCTGCCCTCTACACATACCATTTAGGTCACTAAATAGGCCATAATCTCCTATCAATCAATCTAAGGATCCTATCAAACACCAAGCAAAGCAAAATAGCATAATGACACCAATATGGAATGTGGGCATCTTAGAGAAATCATCCAAAACATCGATCGGGCACTTTAATGAAAAGGTATTTCCCCGAGGAACTAGGCAAGTCACCTCAAAAAGAAGATACCCCAAAGCACTTGTCACCTCCCTCAAGTAGTTAACAACATACTAGGGTAAATAGGGAAGAGTGCAAAGTACAAACCTCGCTCAGATGATCTCGACAAATTTCTCTACTAGGGGCTATAACTCCCAATAAGTGAACCTAACAATATGAAACCTTGGATTTCAATATCAAATAGTAGAGAAAATCAAGGTCCTATCAATCTTCATTCTCCTCAAGAACCTCGAGCTATAGCAAGGGGTCAAAATAGGATTTTCCTAGATTTTTAGGTCATCTAACAATTTATGCAATTTTGTCATATTGGGGGTTGACATAGTGAAAATATATAGGTAGTTTGGATGTTAGAATAATAAATAATAAAAATGAAATGAAGGAAATTGAAATGATAGAGAAAGAAAAGGGAAGAAGAGAGAGACACTTGGAGAAGAGCCTACCTGGAAGAGGAAAGGTCAAGGAACAAAAATAAAAAAGATTCAAGCCATTTATAGGGAATGCCTAACAAACAGCCATCCCTCAAGGAACAACTCATGGCTAAGCCATTTGTCATATGTAGACTACCTTAATGAATCTTTTTGCATGTCCTATGCATTGCACATACATTTTTGCATCCATTTTTTCTTTGTTTTGCAGGATAAGTGGAAAATATACGACATTGCTGGAAGTCCTTAAAAATATCAAATTTTAGGGAGAAGTTAATTCAGGAAGCATTGAATAATTATAAAAAATAATATATATATATATATATATATATATATATATATATACACGTAGTAATAATATGTATATTAATAATAATGTGATAATTTAAGCATAAATGTGTGTAAATGATGTAAATTGTTGTGAAATAACTAAATAAATAAAAGAACAAAATAATGAAAAAATGGAAACTAAATATGAATAAAATAAAATCAAAATCAAAAATCAAAAAATGGGGCAAAGGAGTAACAAATGAGATATAAGTACCACTCGTCGCTCGTTCATGACAAACAACCTGTCTATTTATCACTCGAAAGTCGAATTTCTCACCTTTTTCTTTTGATTTTTCTTCTTCTTCTTCTTATACTACTTCTTCTTCCTCCTCCTCCTCCTCCTCCTCTCTCTCTTTCCTCAAACCACTATTAACAACATTTTTCAAGGTTTTCTCTCAATTTTTCATACTTTTCTCCTTTATTTCTCACCCATTTTGTAGCCATTTGCACTAAAATTCCTCTGAGGCTAGCATGCATGCCAAGGTGTTTTTTATTTTTCTTTTCATTGAGTTTGTTTTAGATTGCCTATTCTCTCATTCTAGGTTGGCATTATTGTTTCTCTCTTCTCTATTTTTTAATTATTTTAATTTATTTTTTTTAAATAAATGTCTATATATTGATTAAGATACTACTTTTGTTGGTGATGATTAGTTGATTTTTTAATTTTTTTTTTGGTGTGGACTATTGCTTGTGTAATTTATTTGGTTATAAATGTAGTATTGAGATTTAAAACACATGGCTTGATTCTTGAATCCCACTTGCTACAAAAATTAAAAGAAAAGGATAAAAGAAATTTCTTGTTTGATTATAATTAGCTTTTGTATATAATTTTTTTATTTTTGTGTTGTTATTTATTCTTACTGCTTGCATATTTTGATTCAATGTTATTGAATATTGTTAATTGTGTTTTCATAATTAGATGAACAATGCCAAATTGAGATACATAAAATGCACTCAAATGTGTAAATTATAGAGTTTGACACTTAGTTTAACCCAAATTGATAAAATTTTCTTATTTGATTATTTAGTTTAATTAGATAGATTCTAATTTGGTTAAATGAACTATTAAAATTTGATACACTGCCATTTTAGATAGTTTAGTTTGGTTTGTTAAGTTATTGATTTCTTAATCCTTTTCATGTGCATTTATTTTGTTAGTTTATCCTTAAAATTAATTTAGGACAATCACCGAAGAAATGAGTAAATGAGCCTTACCTAAGACCATTGTAAAATATCTTATTTTTAAATTAACTATTTGGTAACAACTTAGACCTATGTTGTTACTTTTAAACTATGTTTTATGCAGGGGTAGGCACATTTCTAGCCGAGATGCTATCAAATTTTTGTTAGGATTTTTGTAAATGGTTATAATTTTAATTTTTGATTGTCATGCATGTTTGATAGAACATCCATTAATGGGCCTAGGACTTTGTGTTTTATTTTATGGTGCTCAATGCACATTTTGATAGAGGTTGGCTAGCACCAAACCACTGGTTTAGGTCGGCATGTTTCTAAAATTTGGATAAATCTCAAGAAAATTTAATTTATGTATTCCTTACAATGCAAGTTAGTTCCAAAGACTAACTTTTATCCATTTACAAATGCAACGTCATGATGTACAGGCTCTACGAGCTCTACCTACTCCAGATTAGATAATCGCATGAGAGGCTAATAGATATCAAGCCC
Source organism: Excoecaria agallocha (assembly GCA_037975025.1). NCBI lineage: Eukaryota > Viridiplantae > Streptophyta > Magnoliopsida > Malpighiales > Euphorbiaceae > Excoecaria > Excoecaria agallocha. Next base: position 7,091,537 of record JBBPFJ010000019.1, on the reverse strand, counting down.
TATCTAGGATTCAGTACCGCTTAAGTAGGCTCATATCATGGCAATTCCTACAAATTATAGGCATGCTAGATAAGGTTGATGGATTATTGGCCACTGTAAGATGGACCACATTTTTTCTTCCATCATTTTCCACTTATCCAGACATCATAAGGGAGTTTTTAGTGACCCTTCAGTATAAAGGTTTTTAAAGGCCAGACATGGAGGAAGGTGTTTCACATTCAGGGTTCACAGCATCCCATATAACAACACACGATGTCGTTTCACTGAGGCTATAAGGATGACTATTGGACCGAACATCATGACCCCAGAGAGGGGAGTTATGAAATAGCATTGAATAGCAATCATTCTTTACGAAGCCATTTACCGCATCGACATAGCCAAGAGCACTATGCTAGCTACCAAAGGCTATAGATATTGTTAAGTGTAAATTATATTATATTATTAGTGTGTGTTTAGTGTGTTTATTATGTTAATTTACTGTTAATTTAGTTTTTAATTTCTTAAAGTTATTATTTTATGAGCTTAATTGTTTAATTTTGTGTTTTTAGGTGTATAATTGAATAAAATGAGAAAATACAAGGGCATAAGTGTAAAATCAACATTTGAAGGATTTTAAGGAATGAAGATTTGTTCGTGTTAGTCCAGAGGCTGGCTACTCAGTGGAATGGTTCTTTACTCTATCGAGTGAGGCTTGAAAGAAAGAACAAGAGTAAAGGCTACATGGTGGAGTGAAAATTCACTTTACTGAGTCACCTAAAGAGGAAACATGGCACTCTGAGTTAGAGAATTTAAAACACGATAAAACTCCCCTATTTTGCTAAAATCGAAAGTCTATAGTCACAAAACTTGCTCTTTACAAGTTATAAATGTAATCCTAAGCACCATAAAAAAAAGGTAAGGAGAAAATTATGTATTTTTATTAAAGTTTTTAGGTTAGTTTTAGAAGTGAGTTTTTCATGAATTTTAACTTAGTTCTCAAGCAGCAAAGATAGAACATTTTGAAGGCTACAATTCAAGTTATGAGAAGACTTTAAGAGGGGCATTCTGAATTTGATGTGTTTATATCTTAATTTCTATTTTTTTTATGTTTAAAGATAATGAGTGAGTAGTTTCTTTTACTTTTGCTGAGGGAACTTGAACCCCTTATATTTCTATATGTAATGACTTAGTTTGATATTCAATTGAATGCAAGTTGATTATTTTTTAATTTCTGAGCAAATCATTGTCTAAAGATATGTTTGATTTGATTATTAATGTATTAAGATAATGATTGATGATCAAATGCAATATTGACCTAGGATATGCATATTCATAGTTTAATTCATCTATTTTGATGCATGATCATTTTCTAAAATATGAGATAATTATTTGTTAATTTTAAGTGATTTCATGCTAAGAAAATATAAATTAAGAATACATTGAAGTGAGATCTCTTGATAAATGGTCTAATGGATATTTAGGAGCTCATAAACTGGATTTTTAGGCTAAGTGTTGAATTATTCTTAATAAGAGGGTTTGATGCTTAGAAAGATATTCTGAGTAAGTTATTTGAATTTATTAACTATTTTCCATAATCACTTATGTTATCTTTAACTAAGTTATATGCATTAAAAATTGAGTTGGAAAGTCCTTTAGTAGAAGTCTCTTTTATCATTGAATTTATTACCTTTTATTTACTAGTTGTGTTTAAATCTCTTGTTTTGATTGTTTAAGTTTACGTTTAATTGCATTGGTTTATTTAGTTTAGGTTGTTTACATTTTTATCTTCAGTTTAATTAACTCTTCATCATTATAAAATTGGGAATTCTTTGCACATATTGATCACACTAAAATCTACAATACCTAAAACATCACATTTCCCTTAGGTTCAATATTTGGGGTTTTAATCTTATTTCCTTATATTACTAGCCAATCTAGTACACTTGCTAGACATCAATCAAGTTTTTGGCACCGTTGCTAGGGAATTGGTATTTATTTATTTATTTTAGATTTTAATAGTTAATTTTGTGTGTTTTTCTCTCCCTACTTTCTATTCTTTATTCTTTTATTTATTATATCCTTTCATTCTTGCATCTGTCATTAATTTATGGTAAAAAATGATCCACTTTTACCCTTGGACCTTGAGATTTAGAGGACATTTTGGAGGATTAAGAGATTGCAAGAACTTAACATGGATCCTCCTCATGAAGATCCTTCCTAAGAAGATCCACCTGTACTTGGAGTATAATGAGTGAATAATTAAGCTTAAGGAATAGGCCTAAAACCATTAGGGATTACACAACTCCTAGGTGAAATGAGGAGCATAGGACCATTAGGCTACCTTATAATCAACATTTTGAGCTTAAACTAACCACTATTACCATGGCACAATGGAATAAGTTTTCAGGATTAGAGATAAAGATCTAGTTCAACATTTGGACATTTTCTTAGAAATTAGTGATACTGTGCAAATACTAAATGTATCGATGGATTGCATTAGACTTAAGTTATTTTCTTTTACTCTTATTCGTAAATCAAGAGATTTGTTGCAAATGTTATCAAATTAGTCTATTAGTTTATGTGAACAAATGCAGGAAAAATTTTTTATATTGATTCTTCCCACCCACCAAAATAACCACTATTAGGAATAATATTCATAGTTTCCAATAGTTTTATGATGAACCATTTCATAAGGCTTGGGAATGATTTAGCAGGCTTTTAAAGAGTTATCCACACCATGAGATTATTATACATCAACTAATGTCTACTTTTTATATAGGTGTGAATCGGGCTATAAAATCTCTCCTAGATGCAGCTTCAAGTGGAAGTTTCATGAACAAAATCCCAGAAGAAGCTTTCCAATTGCTTGTTGAAATGGATACAATGATGCTTAATGGGTAAGTATAAGAACCACATAGAAGAAACAAGGAGTATACAGTGTAGATGAGGTAGCTATACTAAAGGCACAAGTGGAGTTATTAAAGAAGCAGGTAAGTGGTTTAAAGGTACATAATGTTTCATCTTTATCTCAACCATACAATACTTATGCAGGGATTGAAAACAAAAATGAGGAAGGCTTAGGTACAGCAGTAGAAGAGGTGAATGCATTGAACCCTTATAATAATACCTATAATCGTAGATGAAGAAATCACCCTAATTTTTCATTGAGAGAAGGGAACCATGCTTTTACATCCAATACTCAACCTAGGGTTCCCTATAGTTAAAATCTAGCCTTTCATAATAATAACCAACAATCGCACCAACCTCAAGCCCAACCACACTACCCATCCACATATCAAACTCCATTATATCAACCCTTAGGTTTTGAATCTAGACCTCAACTTACTTAGGATAGAAAACCAAACTTAGAGGAGATGTTTGCTACACCCAATCCATATTTATTGCTAGTAAAGACACTAGGTGGAAATCTCAGGATGTTTGGATGAGAAATCAAGATGCCTCAATTAGGAACTTAGAAACTCAAGTAGGGCAACTTGCTAATTCTATCTTAAATAGGACCCATGGTACTTTTCCATCCAATATGGACCAAAATCTAAAAGAAGAAGCAAAGGCAATCACCTTATGAAGTGGGAAAGAGGTAAAAAAAGCTAAAATGGTAAGAATTCTTCAGAATTGGTAGAACCAATAGCGAAGGTAAGTATTTATAAACCCAATATTGATAATAAATTGCCTACTATTGTTGAGAAAAGTAAAGGTAAGGAAAAACTTGTTTCTATTATACTTGATAAGTTTAAATTACCTTTTCCATCTCTAGCTAGGAAAAAAAGCATAATGAACAATTAACTAGATTTTTAGACATATTTAAAAAGTTACATGTAAATTTACCATTTGCTGAAACTTTATTACACATACCTAAATATGTTAAGTTTATAAAAGAGTTATGTTCTAACAAGAAAAATGTAGAAGGTGTAGGAATGGTTCAATTATCTAAAAATTGTAGTGCAATTTTAATGAACAGAATTTTTAAAAATTATTGGATCCTGGTAGTTTTACATTACCTTATAAGTTAGGAGGAAATTTTGTTGAGAATGCTTTATATGATTTGTGTTCTAGCATTAATTTGATACCTTATTTGATTTGCAGGAAGTTGAATTTAGGTGACATCCAAGAGATCCAAATGACACTACAGTTGGCAGATAGATACGTGAAGAGGCTAAAGGGCATTATTGAATATTTTTTAGTAAAGGTTGGAAATTTTATATTCCTGATTGATTTTGTAGTAATGGGTATGGAGGAGGATCAAAATGTATTGTTGATAATAGGAAGGTCATTTTTGAAGACATCTAAAGCCTTGATTGATATAAATGGATAAATAATGACTTTTAGGTTTAATAAGGAAGAAATGGTCTTCGATGTTAATAAGGTGATAAAGCACCCTTCCTATGAGTTTGAAGAGTCTATCTATTTTATAGATGGTGTTCAAGAGTGAATAGAGGAAAAGCAAGAAGAAATTTTGTTAGAGGATGATCTTCAAGGTTGCTTGATGCATTCAAAGAATAGTGAGCAAGTAGAAGAATAAGAAACAAAGTTGATATAGGAACTAGAGAAAGAGCACAGTGAGGAAGAAATGAAGGAGAATGAATCATCCCCTCATAAGGGAGAAAACACTTTTGAACTCAAAAATCTTCCTTCATATTTAAAATATATATTTTTATAAGATAATAGAAAAACATTAATTATTTATTCACTTTTGATAGATTTGGAAGAAGAGATGCTAGTGGAGGTATTAAAGAAACACAAAGGACTTATAGGTTGGGAGAATTTATATTTGAAGGGAATTAATCCTAGTTATTGTACACATCGAATACTAATGGAGATTGATTTTAAGCCGATATTACAACCCTAAAAGAGACTCAATCCAGCTATGCAAGAAGTGGTGAAAAATGAGGTACTTAAACTACTTGATACAGGTATTATTTTTCCCATATCTGATAGTAGTTGGGTAAGTCCTATACAATGTGTGCCTAAAAATGGAGGTATGATTGTTGTAACTAATGAGAATAATGAACTCATCCCAACACGTACAGTGACGGGATGGAGAGTGTGTATAGACTGCAGGAGGTTAAATAGTACCACTAGGAATGATCATTTTCCTTTACCTTTTTATTAATCAAAAGCTAGAGAGGTTGGCTGGAAATAGATTTTATTTCTTTTTAGATGGTTATTCAGGGTATATGTAAGTTCCTATAGCCTCGAAAGATCAAAAAAATATGACATTTACATGCCCTTATAGGACATTTGCATATAGGAGAATGCCATTTGATCTTTGTAATGTCCCTGCCACTTCTTAAAGGTGTATGATGGCCATATTTCATGATTTTATTGAAATTTTTATGGAGCTTTTTATGAATGATTTCACTTTATATCATCATGATTTTGAGTCTTATTTGAATAATCTTGCATTGGTCTTAAAAAGTGTGAAGAAACTAACCTTATCTTCAACTAGAAAAAATGCCATTTTATAGTGAAGGCTAGGACATAAGACTCATACATAAGTGAAATTTAAATTTTTTTAACCAATAGATCTGATCTTACAATGAATTTACAATATTCATATTAATGAGAATAAGAAAAATCACCTTTGATTTTTGTTGAACAGTTGATTTTCCTTCTCACCGGGTTGTCGCAAACCACAGTGTCCAAAATTGAACACCTCCAATGATTAATCCACACTAGAGAAGGATTGAATAAACCAACAATCGGAGGAAATCAAGGGCTGGCCAAAATCCTCTTGATGCTAGCAATGGGAGTGGTGGCTAGGGTTGAGAGAAAGTGAGAGAATTTTGTTTTCTCTTAATTGTTCACCTTAAACCTAAAACCCTATCACTTGGATTTTTATAGTTAGATCAAAAAATCCAACTTCATAATAGAATTGTGCTCTTTAAAATTGCTGGAGAAATATTAAATGGGCTTCTGGAATTATTAATAATTTATTTGGGCTCAATTAACTCCAACTTAAGTCCATTCATAAAAGACTATGCACAAAACCCATAAACTAGGCCCTTTGTGCATACACTTGGATTTAATTATCCAAATGAATTCCAAATACATCCAAATTAAATATATAGGCTCCATAATACTTATGAAATATATTTAATTTATTTTGATCCAAGAAATATGCCTCTAAGGCCTTCTACTAGCAAGTGGCGTGAAAACCTTCCTCTAAAGGGTTTCTGCGCCAACTTCACTTCTTTGGGTCTCTTTAAATTTCTCCAATGGATCTAATAATTATTATATCAGCCCTAGAACACTTATAGTCCAATAATAATTAATTATGAAATATATTATTTCAATTAGGTCCATTTTACATAACATTTCTAAAAAGTTCTGCGAACAAATTTACTTGATCATAATTAATTATACTCTTTAATTAATTATTCTCTTATTCACTTCTATTTTCCCATAATAATATCAAATATTATTATCCTTGTCATTTTACCATTTTATCTTTTTCTCTATATGTGTGTGACCTATTGGGTTTCTGTCCATATTGGCAGTATAATATGTAATTGTGAGTTTTATTCAAAACTCACAAGATTTAAACTTCTTTAAATAATTCCATCAATCCCTATTGATATTTATGATACACTATTATACAAGTCATGATTGGCCTCTAGCTAGGCATCATGAATACCCAAATGTCAGGAAAGTCAAGTGGTTTGACTATACCCTTCCATAGAAACAGTTACCGTGCAATTACTCCTTTCACCACTCTTATCTCAATTAGATACTGAGTATGGATTTCTGTCAACTCTTATAAATCTAATTATGTATGTTCTATTAATTTAACCATTATTCCCAAAATGCCCTTCATGTATCCCTATCCATCTTGGCATATTACTATGGCCAGAGATTCTCTGAACAAGGCAATTATAGAATCATGGGAGATAACTTCCCTTATTAAATCTGGGATGGTGAATCCTTTGTCAATCACTCAACTATCTTCAAGTAGGTCATGATATACCCAATCTCCTAACTATGTTCACTCCCAATTGGAAGTAATCAGTTATGGAGTTAAAGTATACCACTTGCTACTTAAGATAATTTTGGTGATCTCAAGTCTAAGGATACTTGCACAACCACTATGAAGAGATTCCTCACTGATATAGATTTAATATCCATGTGAGGATTCTTTTTGCAGGTCTCGAATGAAATTGTTCTTCTAACAAGCATCCACATGTTAGCTTTGATTATCTTCCATAATCACAGTTATAAGAACCACTACTTGAACCATTAAAGAAGCATAACATGTGCTAGTCTATCCGAATTAACAATGTCCTGCCTTGTTAATTCTATTACTAGGGATATTTAGATATTAACACATTTGCATGCAATAGACATCTCATATCATGAACACTTTCATGATTGCCTTTGCACTTTGTTTATAATATCTAGGACTTCATTTATTAATTTAAGATTTACAAACTCATGTATTTAAACATAGCATTAATAAATGAATGATGCCTTTTATTAAGAATATTTATAAGTTCATACATATGAAATACATCCCTATTACATGGGCTCTAGGGCATACTCTCTAACAATTGTAACACCCTAATCCATTAACCGTGGGTAATCATTAATCAATATCATACCTAATAGAGATCAGGCAGAAATAATAATAATTAATAATAATAATAATAATAATATATGCCATAATTACATGCCAAACTAAATAAAATCAACTTATAAATAAGAAGGCCTAACATAATTGGCCAATGATACATAAAGAAATCCTCAAAAGCAACTGCAATTTGCCAGATCTTCTCTTCAATAGATGTCTAGCCACTATAGCTATCAATCCACTGGAGCTTATCCTGGAACCTACACGGATAAACAAACACATGCTAAGCTATAAAGCTTAGTGGGGTAACAAATACTCTGTAGACAACCTCTTACAATTGTCCATCTTACCATAAACAACTATCACAATAACATATAAGTCTACAATATTAATCATTCTGCAATGGATATTCTAGGGAGTCCACAACCTTAACCATAAAATACCCTCTTTACTAAAAGCTAGAGCATTGCATAAATCATCTTATTACAAAACTTATCACTTACATTATCATCATCATCATCTTTTACATATTAAACTGGTACAATTCATACACCTCAAAATCCTTTTTCTCATAAGTTCTCAACATCATGCTTTTTGATATGATAACTTCAGCTTAATGCATTCCATTATATTGGTTACACAAGATATACTTACGATATTATATCAAAACACAAGGGAGTACTCAAGTCATGTAGCATCTATATGAGATATTATTAGGCATGCTTACTTCACACACACACATATATATATATCTTTCAATTCTCATTACAAATTCATAATCATGTATTCCCTTAGGGCTATCTTAGCATGGCCAACTAAAACATCATACGACATCATTTTGCCTCATGCATTGCACTTTGGTTTATGTCAGAGTTATACATATGCATATATATGTGTAAATGTTCATATACTTACTAACGAATTTCCATGCCATTTAAAAGGACATGTATGACACATCATGATTAACTGATAAAGTCTCTATACCACATACAAACATTTCATAACTTCCATATATATGAAGATTATTATATATGTCTCAGTTTGTATAACTTTAATATATTTTACAATCATGTCTTACTGAACATTGCATTTCATTTAATAAAGATAGTTTATAGTAAAAAGGAACTTTAGACAAAACAATACAATAATCCATTCATCATGCATACATTACAGAAGTGAAGCAATCAATGGAAATATTATTTTATTTTGTGCACATTTTTATTAACTTTACTAGCCTGCCTAAGTACTAGTTCAAAAGGTGAATAATGGGAGCAATGGATACCTGAAGGTACCAAACAATGGATATCTGATGATATCAAACAATAGACCTAAACGGGCCAAGCAATAAAACCCATAAGGAACAAACAATATAGTTAAATGGGATTGAGCAATGGTTCCATTAAGGAACAAGACCCAAACGAGGTCAACTATGGCAGCTGCAACTATATCCCTTTAGGCATGCCTATCTAATGCACAACTGAACTAAGACCCGTAGGCTTAACCACTTTAAGAACATCTTTGATTTAACATATCATTCTTTACATAGTACATCATTTGGCTGAAAGCCACATTTCATAAAGGAATGCATATCATTCTTATCACACATCAATGTTGAGCTTTAGGCTCCATTACACATGGATGTAGGTCATGTAATCACATAGTTGCATCAACATCTTTCATACATGTCATAGTAGTTACATGATAATGCAAACACAATAAAGTATTACTTTTATTGATCAATCTCATCTAGCATGGTTGAATCAATTATAAAACATTGACTTACCTAACTCATTGATAATTCTCAATGACGTACCTTGTTACCATCTATCGTGAGCAACTTTCACACATCATCATAGCCCACATCAATACATAATTACTTGAAACAAAACTCATTCATTTATGATCCATATATATAATAAAATAAGTAGGTTGTATTATAGTTTAAGGTCAACACTTGTTCATATTTAATCCCTTGATTCACTTTCATGGTCTATCAAATTATAGACAACAAGTTATATACTTTAACGTAATCATATATATATACACTTTAATCATCTTACTTGAATTTTTCATCTTATAACATTTTATACTTTGGTAAGTTATGTGAGATTATTTTATCTTAGTCGTTAGCACACTACTAATGGGCATATGTTAATCATAATATAGTATAGCCATGAGCAAACAGGCGAGAAGGTTATTATATATTTAGATGCTGATCATTAATTCTTCTTATAACCTTAAGTATAAACAAGCTTCTACGGTTTCATAATTTAACATAAGTTGTGATGTCCCATTTCTTTTAACTTGGACATGTAACTTTGTGACTATTCTTTTATTATCATTAGGTTATGTCATAGTATTCTCATGTCATTATAGAGGAATATCAGTGTGCAATATTTTTGGGCAAAGCTAAAATCACATGTGTATAATCATTATAATACAGTCAAATACAATTAAACATTTTCATATATTCTAATGTTAGTGTTCATTTACTAAATTTATTCTCATATATCGTTTCATTTAATCACATGTTTAGTGACACAACTTATCTTTATTTTTATGTTTAAAATGCTTTAAAGTTACTTAAAAGGGTTTAGACCAGCTTTGATGACACTATAGGGCTTAAAAATCATGTTTGGGTGAAGTAGGGAAATGTCATGAGTCGTGATGGGTGTCACTACTCATGACAGGGAGCAAATAACACGACTCGTGCACTTGAGCACGAGTAACACAGAAGAGAAAGTGTCATGAGTCATGAAAGATCACAGGCAGTTATTTGAGTTTGATTTGTAAGCAATTTTTGACCTACCAAAAGGCATTTTTAGCAAAAATGGTCTTATACAAACTTGTTTCACTATGTTTCTAGTTTTTAAAACATCAAAAATAATCTCAATATAATTTCTACATTTTCAGATATTTGCAAAACACTAAGGTCTGTTCCTAGTGACTAGGTAGCAAACTGTTCTGAAATTCAAGCTGAAATATCGCCCAGTTAGAAACAGATTTAGAATTTGGTTTCTTCATATGAAATATAGGTATGGATGTTTATTTTCAAACCCAACTAGAATCATTCAATTTTCTATTCTCTAGGTCAATGTATAAGTAAAATATTCCAGATAGGTCTATTGAGTCTTAAAGCATATTTTTCTTATTTCACGTAAAACTCTCAAATTCCTACCTCTGTATTCAGTTTCTCACGAGTTAAACAAGAAGGATGAGGTTCAAGAGTCACAACCAAGCTTTTGACTCAGACATGAATGCATGACTCATGAAGGAATTCATAAGTAGGCAGCCAAGGAAAAACCAGACATTCACGAGTGACACAGGGGCAAAAAGGTGCACGACTCATGAAGGATGACACAACTTGGACAAAAATGCATGACTCGTGAAGAAATTCACGAGTCAGTAGAAAGCCAAAACTAGGATCATGAGTCATGAATGGATTCAAGCCGAAGGCACATGACTCGTGAAGGCTGTCATGACTCGGCATCTTAAAGCAAACAATCTTCCATTTCTCAACTTAAAATCCCAATTTACAAATCCAGATAACATAACCCTAATTCCTATAGATTCATCTACATACAAGAAAATCAATTGTACTCCCATTCACAAAATCATCATAATAGCCACATACCTTATAGAAGCTTCAATTCTTTCTTTGATCCTCCTAATCCAACTTCTTTGCTCATGATTCCTTTCGTCTCCTTATACATAGAGACAACAAGCATGATAACATCCTTAACACCAGAAATCAAGCATAGGGAATAGGAAAAGATGAGAGGGTAAACATTACCTTTATGATGCTAAAACAACAAAACCCTAAGCTTTCTCTTTTTCATCCCGCAACCATAGAGAGAGAGAGAGAGATATCCCTTAAAAATGTCAATCTTCACCTCTCTAGGAATCCCAAAATAATTGAGTGGGATAAATATCTCACCAAGAGAAATTCCCAATATACCCTTATACACTTTAATCTCCTAAATTTCCATTTCTTACAATTTAACCCCAAAACTTTTAATTTAATTTCAATTACATACTTTCTTAAAATTACAACTTACCCATACTCAATTTACATACATGCTGAAAATACCAAAATACCCCTCATGGAACTTAATTTTAATAATGCAAAATAATCTAATTATGTATCATTAAACCTTAATCCTCATAATTTACCCTAATCCAATTAGGGTAATGATTAGGGCCTTACAAACCTCTCCTCCTTAAAAAAATTTTGTTCTCGAAATTCAGACCTATAGTCTTTATTCTTATTGCTAGCAATTATCCAAACTCTGCTCTAGCTATAAGCAATTATAACCCTAACAACTCATCCATCAATAACCTTAGTATCTATCTCTGATTTCCATATACTCTTATGCTCATTATATTTTCTATCAGTTTTCCCTTCCAGCTGGGCCTGAATATGATGCGATGTTATTCATGTGCTATGAGATGATATGGGATTTTATGCAATGCGTTAATGTTTTCAGGTATGCAATGAATTCCCATGCATATTCACATATACTATTCATGCTTTATCCTATCCCAATACCATAAAATATGTTCATTTTCCCATGATGATTAGGAAAAATTCTGATAATTGTATATATAAAGAGTATCTTAATAACCTCAACATCTAGCATGCTCAGTAATGCCAAAACTCAAACTCGCTTCTTATCATATAACCTTTCCTTAAACACCTTTATAAACAATCTAGACATACCTATAATCAAACTTATGCTATATTTTAATCATAGAGCATTAAGGCTTTTAAGCACTTCCAATATCAGGAAGTGTGAGATACCGATAATTCCTTAGATATCATCTCACAATCTCGAAATCAAATCCTACTAATACTCCAATATGCATCAATTTTAAGTTAATCATCACTTGCAATCATCAAAATTTACATCCCAACAATAATAACACCAAATATGGCTATTTGGTCTAGACCAATATCATCTTAACCTCCAAGAACAATTTTGTTAATTTCTTATTGCCCGAAAAATATTAAACCTGGGCGCTCTGATACCACTAACTGCAACACTCAAATCCATTAACCATGGGTAATCATCAATCAATATCGTACCTAATAGAAATCAGGTAGAAATAATAATAATTAATAATAATACAGGCCATAATAATAGGCCACACTGAATTAAATCAACTTATAAATAAGAAGGCCTAACATAATTGGCCAACGATACATAAAGAAATCCTCAAAGGCAACTGCAATCTACTAGATCTTCTCTTCAATGGTTGTCTAGCCACTATAGCTATCGATCCACTAGAGCTTATCCTGGAACTTACATGGATAAATAAACCCGTGCTAATCTATAAAGCTTAGTGGGGGAACAAATACTCTATAGACAACCTCTTACAATTTTCCATCTTACCATGAACAACTATCACAATAACATATGAGTTTACAATATTAATCATTTCGCAATGGACATTCTGGGGAGTCCTCAACCTTAACCATAAAATACCCTATTTATTAAAAGCTAGAGCATTGTGTAAATCATATCATTGCAAAACTTATCACTTACATTATCATCATCATCTTTTACTTATTAAACTAGTATAATTCATACACCTCAAAATCCTTTTTCTCATAAGTTCTCGACATCATGCTTTTTGAAAGGATAACTTCAGCTTAATGCATTCCATTATATTGAGTACATAGGATATACATGCGATATTAAATCAAAGCATAAGGGAGTGCTCAAGTCATGTAGCATCTATATGAGATATTATTAGGCATGCTTACTTCACACACACACACACACACACATATATATATATATATATCAATTCTCATTACAAGTTCATAATCATGTATTCCCTCAGGGCTATCTTACCATGGCCAACTAAAACATCATATGACATCATTTTGCCTCATGCATTGCACTTTGGTTTATGTTAGAGTTATACATATGCACATACATGTGTAAATGTTCATATACTTACTAATGGATTTGCATGCAATTTTAAAGGACATGTATAACACATCATAATTAACCGATAAAGTCTTCATACCACATGCAATCATTTCCTAACTTCCACATACATGAAGATTATTATGTATGTCTCAGTTCATATAACTTTAATATATTTTACAACCATGTCATACTAAACATCGCATTTTATTTCATAAATCTAGTTTATAGTAAAAAGGAACTTAATACAAAACAATGCAATAATCCATTCATCATGCGTACATTACATAAGTGAAGTAATCGATGCACATATTACTTTATTTTATGCACATTTTTATTATCTTTACTAGCCTGCTTAAGTATTAGTTCAAGGGTGGATAAAGGGAGCAATGGATACCCAAAGGTTCCAAATAATAGATATCCGATGATATCAAACAATAGACCCAAACGGGCTGAGCAATGGGTCCCATAAGAAACAAATAATAGACCCAAACGGGGTCAAACAATGGTTCCATCAAGGAACAAGACCCAAACGGGGACAACTATGGCAGCTGCAACTATATCCCTTTAGGCATACCTATCTAATCCATAACTGAACTAAGACCTACAGGCTTAACCACTTTAAGAACATCTTTGATTTAACATATCATTCTTTACTTAGTACATCATTTGTCGGAAAGCCACATTTCATAAAGGAATGCATATCATTCTTATCACACATCAATGTTGAGCTTTAGGCTCCATTACACATGGATGCGGGTCATGTAACCATATAGTTGCATCAACATCTTTCATATATGTCATAGTAATTACATGATAATGTAAACACAATAAAGTATTACTTTCATTGATCAATCTTATCATAGCATGGTTGAATCAATTATAAAACATTGACTTACCTAACTCATTGATAATTCTCAATGACATACCTTATTACCGTCTGTTGTGAGCAGCTTTCACACATCATCATAGCCCACATCAATACATAATTACTTTAAACAAAACTCATGCATTTATAATCTATATATATAATAAAATAAGTAGGTTCTCTTATAGCTTAAGGTCAACACCTGTTCATATTTAATTCCTTGATTCACTTTCATGGTCTATCAGATTATAGACAACAATTTATACACTTTAATGTAATCATATATACATACTTCAATCATTTTACTTGTATTTTTCATCTTATAACATTTTATAATGCAAAAAGGCGAGCAGGTTATTATATATATAGATGTCGATCATTAATTCTTCTTATGACCTTGAGTGTAAACTGTTAGTGTAAGCCCTAGCCCCAATACATTGTAATAAAACACTTAGTTAATAAAATGAGGCATTTGTTTTATCCATTGTATTCCTGTGCATATCAATTGATAGAACTATCCAAGAATGTTGTTTTCGATTTAAGTTATCATGTATGAGGCACATGGTTGTAAGACCTTGAAACAAATGAGACTTCATTCTAAATATCCCTAGTCAGTCATTGTTATGGGAATAACAAATGAATTAAGACTAGTATGCTCTCTCTGATATTATGAGTTCTGTCTTACGGATCATTAGGACAAGAGTGTCAATCAGAGATCATAGATACATGTTAAAGAACATGGTATCTGGATACGATCCGCTTATGAGAACACTACACGGTACAAGTCATAAGTGTTTCTCATATGCAAGTTTTGTATTGGAGTTCTTAGACCTGAAATCTCTATGAAACTCTTTATGAATTACGGTGTACTTTGACATACACCTAACGTGCTCGTAACAGAGTGACAAGTATGGGTATGATTGGGTATGCATTGATTCATGTTAGAGAGCATGAGAGAAGTGAAGGGATTACCCCTCTCGATAAGAGAGAAAAATATCACCGGCCACTTGATCAATGAACTGAGAAGTGTATGGCCATACCGAGATGAAATAATGAGTAATCATTATTTATCTGAGAGTTCAGTGTCACTGGAATAACAAGAAAGGAATTAAAATATATAAGGATGACTAGTTCCATGCCTTATATTAATTCTGATATTTATGGGTAAGGGACTATGCAAAATTGCATTAGGTCACTAAATGCCATATGCATTTTTGTTTAATTTGGAATGCTATAATATCTTGCTAGAGAATATATATAGCCTTTGAATTAATTTATTAATTCATTGCCAACATTAAATGGACCTATAAGATCGCACACAAAGCATTGGGCTTAAAATATTTAAATTAAGTATTTGACATTAATTTGGGCTTTTAATTAAAGTCAAATTAATGTGTGTAATGGGTTATTAGATTGCTATTGGACCTTGGCCCATGAGAGAGAAATTCAGCCCACAAGGTTTAATTTCAATTAATTAAATGTCATGTATTAATTTAATTAATTGAGTATTAAAGCCTAAAGACATATTTATCTAATTAAATCATCTAAATGAAATTTGATGTGGCCGAAATTCCTAGAGAAATAACAAGGAATTTCGGCACATGTATTTTTTTATTTAAGTGATTTATTAGATTTAAATGTCTTATCTTTTATCCTAAATTAAGTGATATTATTTGATTAAATGTCTTTTGTTTTTATCTTGGATAAATTAAAAGAGTTTTTATCAATAAATATTACTTATTTTAATTAAGTGATAAAGGAAAATATTAATTATCTTTAGCTAATATTAATTATCTTACGGTAGTATATTTGAGATCTATCACTTAAAGGAAAGAGGATATATATTTGAATGTGGGAAAAACGTTATATCCTAGTGTGTTTCTCTATGTTTTGCGTGAACTCTCTCTCTCTCTCTCAAAGAATTTCTTTTAGCCAATTTTCACAAGGAGAAAGGATAGTTCCTCATTCTCTTGTGATCTTGGGTAGTAATAACAACCTAAGAGAAGAACAAAATCAAAATTTGTAGCTTCAAACCACTGCCTTTACACAATACCGTAAAAGAGAGCTAGCAATCTCGATTTTAAGCCGTCGGTGCAATTGTGTGTGTGAAATAGAGGGAGTGGCGTAAAAGGCTGTTCCTTGGCATTGGTGATCGAGATCTAAGGTGGATAGAGTCATCTTAGTTGCTGGCCATCACCAAACTCAATATTTAAAAGACATCAAAAGTTGTAAGTTCTACAACCCTAAAATTGCATGTTTCGTTTCTTGCATTGGAATTGTATGGTATGTATGATAAAAATTTTTGTTTTTCCGCTATGCTATCATGATATTCATACCATGTCATAATCCATCAGTGGTATCAGAGCCTAAAAATGCTTATTTTAGTGCTTTAGATGCATGAAAAAATTAATTAAAAATCGTCATTATGAAAACATGCAAATCTGAAATTTTCTATTTTGATTTTTTTTGCATTGTTTTGGTGTAAAAACGATTTTAATTGATTAGATAGGTATTATAATTAATATGACATGTTAATATACTGTCCTAATATGTTCTAGGAGCCATTAATGGTCAGATTTAATTGCTAATACCTGATGGTACATATTAATATTAAAACTAGGTGCGTTTTGGCATGTTAATTGTAAGTTTAACAACTAGTTTTATATATTAAATGTAAAAACGTTTTTTGAATGTTTGTAAGTGATTTTTAAAGATTAAATATCAGGTCTGGACATGTTTTAAATTTGGTTTTAATTCTGGTCCATGACAATTTAATTGATTAATTTTAAAATCACTTAAAACTATAACTAGTTTGTGTTTAATCAACATTGTTTGTTTTGTTTTGATTAAAATGGTAAAAACACATTTAGATTAAAATGGTACAGAATATTAAATCAATATTTATGGACTTATTTAGATTATTAAATGACTCATAAAATTGATTTAAATGTTTGTGCATTTTATGGCATTACATAAGCATTAAACAACTAGTTTTTGTTGTTTGTTTGTTTTTGCATGAATGCCGTGTACTATATATGTGTTCATCATGATTTTATATTTTTAATTCATGTTAGCACATATTATATGTATTTTTAATGTTTATGGGCTGTATGACATAAAATTAAAAATGGCAAAATTGGAAATTATACTAGAGTTGATTTATGGCACAAATCTAACTAGTTTGTGTTTTGGGCTTTTAAGAGAACTTATTCAATAAGAGGATTTAGTCCATTGGGCTTCGGCCCAGGCCCATCACGAAGTCATCTCTTAAAGGTTCAAGTACACAATTTCCATTAATGGGCTTGGCTAAATTAATTAAAATTGGACTTTGTTTGATCCATGAATGCTATGTATAATTATTGGCTTGTTTGGTGTGATGAATGGATTTGCATGGTGCATTCATGGGCCCTGGATTTTTGTAATTAAATATGGCCTGCAAGCCATTATATTTTATTGTAAAAGTTTCATTTATTTCTTAGAATAGAATATACTTGAAGACTTTGCAAATCAAGACGAAGCCCACTGGAGTGGAGAAGCCCAACTCGAAGATTCTTATGTAATAGTATAGAATCTTAGTTGTAGGTTTTTTGGCTCATGTTTGTCACGCTTTACTTTATGCAATTATATATATATGCATGCTATGTATGGATGACAAAGCGTATGCCATGTAAGCCGTAATAAAATGAATCCCTAAAAATAGTAAGTCACAAAGTTGCATTCCTAATTCGAAACATGTTAAGGCATCGATCATCGGTCACGTAGACTAGGAGTCCTAGATGCGCCCGATTATCTTTATGAGGCATGGGTTGTGAATGTATGTTGGACTTAACATGGAAAGGGATGCCCGGACCTAGGCAACTAATAAATGGGTTTGTGCTATAACATCTTAAGATGTTAGCCCATTTGATCCAAGAGTCATGTATGAGACATGATTGGAGTTTTCCTACCTAAGTAACTTAACTTATTAGGTGTACAGGCTCAGCTTGACTAATAAGTTGTTGCGAAAAGTGGATCTTGGCCCACATTAAATCACTAACGTGAATTATTTAAGGGGATATTAATTCGGTTTGTGGGGTTATAATAAGACCTCATTTAATCTTGCTAAATTTTATTGTAGATTGAAAATGGCTTCTTCAAACAACAACAATTTCTCATTGCGATCGGTCCTTGAAAAGGACAAATTAAATGGCACCAATTTCATAGATTGGTCTCGAAACTTAAGAATAGTTCTTAAGCAAGAGAAAAAGTCGTATGTTTTGGATGCACCCTTGCCTGAAGAACCAGGAAGGAACGCCTCTGCGATTCAAAAGGAAACTTTTGAGACCAAGAAGAGCGACTCCAATGATGTGACCTGTCTGATGCTGGCCACTATGGTGCCTGACTTGCAAAAGCAATTTATGGACCAAGAGGCTTATGCGATCATGGTGCACCTCAAGGAGATGTTCCAAGAGCAAGCTCGTCACGAGAGGTTTGTGACAACAAAGGCTTTGATTTCTTGTAAGATGGCTGCGGGTACTCTTGTTAGTACCCATGTACTCAAGATGAAAGGGTATCTTGATACTCTTGAGAAGCTTAAGGTACAAGTGCCAAAGGAATTGGCTACTGACTTGATCTTAGGATCATTGACTGATGATTATGATCCATTTGTGATGAATTATAACATGCATGCAATGAACAAGTTAGTTACTGAGCTTCATGGGATGCTTAAGAATGCTGAAGAGAACATTCGAAAGACCAATCCCATATTGATTGTTCAAGGGGGCATTAAAAAGGGACCCGCTAAGGGAAAGGGAAAGGGAAAGGCAAAACCCAAGAATGACCTGGCTCGGTTCAAGTTAAGTGGGAGTGCACCTCAGGCCCAATCCAAGCCCAAGGCGTAGAAGCTCAAAGAGAGTGAGAGCACTTGCTTCCATTGCAACAAGATAGGGCATTAGAGGAAGAATTGTGCTCTCTTTAAGGAAGAACAAAAGAAGAATGGAGCCAAGGCATCCAGTTCTGGTATTTTTGTTGTTGAGATTAACCTTTCTATTTCTACCACTTGGGTATTGGATACCAGTTGTGGTTCTCACATTTGTTCAAATGTGTAGGGGCTAAGAATTAGGCGGTTACTTGGGAAGAATGGAGTGGACCTCCGTGTGGGGAATGGAGCACGAGTTGCTGCCATGGAGATAGGCGACTATCACCTCACTTTACCTTCCGGACTTTGTATTGTTTTGAATAATTGTTATTGTGTGCCTGCTATGAGCAGAAACATTATTTCAGTTTCATGTTTGGATAATGATGAGTTTGATTTTGTTATTAAAAATGGCAATGCTGATATTCATCGCCAAGGCATTTCTTATGGCAATGCCATGTTGCAAAATGGCCTTTACATCCTTGATTTACAAAACAAAGAGTCCATATACAACATTAATACAAAGAGGGTTAAATCAAATGAATTAAACCCTACTTACTTCTGGCATTGTCATTTAGGACATGCAAATGAAAAACGTATTTCAAGACTCCACAAAACTGGAGTGCTTGGGTCATTCGACATAGAGTCTTATGATACATGCGAGCCATGTTTGCATGGAAAAATGACAAAGAGTCCTTTTAACAAAAAAGGTGAAAGGACTAATGGCTTATTGGAATTAATACATACCGATGTATGTGGACCATTAAGTACACAAGCTAGAAGTGGTTTTAGCTACTTTGTAACATTCACATATGACTTTAGTAGATATGGCTATGTCTATCTAATGAAGTACAAGTCTGAAACTTTTGAGAAATTCAAAGAGTTTAAGAACGAAGTAGAAAACCAACTTGGCAAAAGTATAAAAGCCATTTGATCAGATCGAGGTGGCGAATACTTAAGCCAAGAGTTTGATGATCGTCTAAAAGAGTGTGGTATTATTTCACAGCTCACTCCTCCTGGAACACCGCAATGGAATGGTGTGTCCGAAAGGAGAAATCGAACTCTGTTGGACATGGTTCGATCTATGATGAGTCCAGCTAATCTTCCTATCTCTTTTTGGGGTTATGCATTAGAAACTGCTGCGTTTCTATTGAACCGTACTCCAACTAAAGCAGTTGAGAAGACACCATACGAGGTATGGACTGGGAAAGAACCCAATATGTCTTTTCTCAGGATTTGGGGCTGTGAAGCACATGTTAAGAAATTAACATCTGACAAACTAGAGTCTAAATCCACTGTCTGCTTGTTTGTGGGTTATCCCAAAGAAACAAAGGGATACTACTTTTACTCACAAGCCGAGAACAAAATATTTGTTGCTCGCAAGGCTATTTTCTTGGAAAGGAGTTCCTTCTCAAGAAAGACAGTGGGAGTAAAATAGAAATTGAAGAAATTCAAGTGCCACAAACTCTTGTAGAGGATAAGTTGGAAATGGGATCAGGTTCATAACAAGGTGTGGAACAAGAACCATTGCACAAGAAGATGAGCCTTGTGTGTATAAGAAGGTTAGTGGGAGCATAGTAGTATTTCTGGTCCTATATGTGGACGACATCCTTCTAATTGGGAATGACATTCCAACATTGCAAAAGGTTAAGCAATGGTTGGGAAAATGTTTCTCAATGAAAGACTTAGGTGAAGCCGAGATAATACTTGGTATTCGAATCTATAGAGATAGATCGAATCGGCTTTTGGGACTAAGTCAAGAAAAGTACATAGAAAAAGTACTAAAGAATTTTAGTATAGGAGACTCAAAGAAAGGGTACATACCTTTGGCTTTGGGAGTTCCTTTGACTAAAGAACAGTGCCCTAAAACCAAAGAGGAAAGGGACAACATGAGTAGAATCCCATATGCATCTGCTATTGGATCTATCATGTATGCTATGTTATGTACTAGGTTGGATGTTGCTCATGCACTGAGTATAACCAGTAGGTTTCTGCAAGACCCTGGTGAGAAGCACTGGTCTGCTGTAAAAGGGATTTTGAAGTACCTGCGAAGGACTAAGGATCACTTCTTGGTGTATGGTGGTCAAAAAGAGCTCGTCATACAAGGTTATGCCGATGCTGCTTTTCAGACCAGCACTCAGTATACAAGATCGCAATTTGGGTTTGTTTATGTTTTGAACGGTGGTGTTGTTAGCTAAAGAAGCTCGCAGCAAGAGACCATTGCCGACTCAACTATATAATCTGAGTATATTGCAGCGAGTGAGGCTGCAAAGGAAGCTGTTTGGATTAGAAATTTCATTTCTGGATTAGGAGTGGTCCCAAACATCCTAGATATATTAGAAATTTTCTATGACAACAACGGGGCCAATGCACAGGCCAAGGAGCCCCGGTCACACCAGAAATCCAAACACATACTCAGGAGGTACCACGTGATCAGAGAAATCATTGATCGTGGGGACGTCAAGGTTAGCAAGATAGTAAGTGAAGACAATGTAGCAGATCCTTTGACGAAATAGTTGCGTCTAAATCTGCACGAAGCTCATTTGAGAGCGTTCGATATTAGGGCTATGTCCAATTGGGACTAGTGCTAGTGGGAGATTATTAGTGTAAGCCCTAGCCCCAATACATTGTAATAAAACACTTAGTTAATAAAATGAGGCATTTGTTTTATCCATTGTATTCCTGTGCATATCAATTGATAGAACTATCCAAGAATGTTGTTTTCGATTTAAGTTATCATGTGTGAGGCACATGGTTGTAAGACCTTGAAAAAAATGAGACTTCATTCTAAATATCCCTAGTCAGTCATTGTTATGGGAATAACAAATGAATTAAGACTAGTATGCTCTCTCTGATATTATGAGTTCTATCTTATGGATCATTAGGACAAGAGTGTCAATCAGAGATCATAGATACATGTTAAAGAACATGGTATCTGGATACGATCCGCTCATGAGAACACTACATGGTACAAGTCATAAGTGTTTCTCATATGCAAGTTTTGTATTGGAGTTCTTAGACCTGAAATCTCTATGAAACTCTTTATGAATTACTTTGTACTTTGACATACACCTAACGTGCTCGTAACAGAGTGACAAGTACGGGTATGATTGGGTATGCATTGATTCATGTTAGAGAGCATGAGAGAAGTGAAGGGATTATCCCTCTCGATAAGAGAGAAAAATATCACCGGCCACTTGATCAGTGAACTGAGAAGTGTATGGCCATACCGAGATGAAATAATGAGTAATCATTATTTATCTGAGAGTTCAGTGTCACTGGAATATCAAGAAAGAAATTAAAATATATAAGGATGACTAGTTCCATGCCTTATATTAATTCTGATATTTATGTGTAAGGGACTATGCAAAATTGCATTAGGTCACTAAATGCCATATGCATTTTCGTTTAATTTGGAATGCTATAATATTTTGCTAGAGAATATATATAGCCTTTGAATTAATTTATTAATTCATTGCCAACATTAAATGGACCTATAGGATCGCACACAAAGCATTGGCCTTAAAATATTTAAATTAAGTATTAGACATTAATTTGGGCTTTTAATTAAAGTCAAATTAATGTGTGTAATGGGTTATTAGATTGCTATTGGACCTTGGCCCATGAGAGAGAGAAATTCAGCCCACAAGGTTTAATTTCAATTAATTAAATTTCATGTATTAATTTAATTAATTGAGTATTAAAGCCTAAAGACATATTTATCTAATTAAATCATCTAAATGAAATTTGATGTGGCCGAAATTCCAAGAGAAATAACAAGGGATTTCGGCACATGTATTGTTTTATTTAAGTGATTTATTAGATTTAAATGTCTTATCTTTTATCCTAAATTAAGTGATATTATTTGATTAAATGTCTTTTCTTTTTATCTTGGATAAATTAAAAGAGTTTTCATCAATAAATATTACTTATTTTAATTAAGTGATAAAGGAAAATATTAATTATCTTTAGCTAATATTAATTATCTTAAGGTAGTATATTTGAGATCTATCACTTAAAGGAAAAAGGATATATATTTGAATGTGGGAAAAACGTTAAACCCTAGTGTGTTTCTCTATGTTTTGCGTGAACTCTCTCTCTCTCTGAAAAAATTTCTTTTAGCCAATTTTCACAAGGAGAAAGGATAGTTCCTCATTCTCTTGTGATATTGGGTAGTAATAGCAACCTAAGAGAAGTACAAAATCAAATTTTGTAGCTTCAAACCATTGCCTTTACACAATACCGTAAAAGAGAGCTAGCAATCTCGATTTTAAGCCGTCGGT
Organism: Excoecaria agallocha; assembly: GCA_037975025.1. Classification (NCBI taxonomy): domain Eukaryota; kingdom Viridiplantae; phylum Streptophyta; class Magnoliopsida; order Malpighiales; family Euphorbiaceae; genus Excoecaria; species Excoecaria agallocha. Next base: position 7,067,992 of record JBBPFJ010000019.1, on the reverse strand, counting down.
GCAATTGTGTGTGTGAGAATAGAGGGAGTGGCGTAAAAGGCTGTTCCTTGGCATTGGTGATCGAGATCTAAGGCGGATAGAGTCATCTTAGTTGCTGACCATCACCAAACTCAATATTTAAACGACATCAAAAGTTGTAAGTTCTACAACCCTAAAATTGCATGTTTCATTTCTTACTTTGGAATTGTATGGTATGTATGATAAAAATTTTTGTTTTTTTGCTGTGCTATAATGATATTCATACCATGTCATAATCCATCATAAACAAGCTTCTATAGTTATGTCATAGTATTCTCATGTCATTGTAGAGGAATATCAGTGTGTAATATTTTTGGGCAAAGCCAAAATCACATGTGTATAATCATTATAATGCAATCAAATACAAGTAAACATTTTCATGTATTCTAAGTTAGTGTTCATTTACTAATTTTATTCTCATATATTGTTTCATTTAATCACATGTTTAATGACACAACTTATCTTTATTTTTATGTTTAAAATGCTTTAAATTTACTTAAAAGGGTTTAGACCAGCTTTGGTGACACTATAGGGCTTAAAAATCATGTTTGGGTGAAGTAGGGAAGTATCACGAGTCATGATAGGTGTCACTACTTGTGACAGGGAGCAAATAACATCACTCGTGCACTTGAGCAAGACTAACACAGAAGAGAAAGTGTCACGAGTCGTGATAGGAGTCACAATTCGTGAACGGTCAAAGGCAATTTTTTTAGTTTGAATTTTAAGCTATTTTTCACCTATCAAAAGGCATTTTTAGCAAAAAATGGTCCTACAAACTTGTTGTACTATTTTTCTAGTTTATAAAACATTAAAAATGATCTCAATATCATTTCTATATTTTCAGATATTTACAAAAAATTGAGGTCTGCTCCAAGTGACTGGGTAGCAAATTATTCCAGAATCTAAGCTAAAATATCACCCAGTTAGAAATAAATTTAGAACTTGGTTTCTTCATATGAAATATAGGTATGGATGTCTATTTTCAAATCCAACTAGAATCATTCAATTTTTTGTTCTCTAGATCAACTTATAAGTAAAATAGTCCATATAGGTCCATTGAGTCTTAAAGCAGATTTTTCTTATTTCACGTAAAACTCTCAAATTCCTACCTCTATATTCAGTTTCTCACGGGTCAAACAAGAAGGATGTGGTTTATGAGTGACAACCAAGCTCTTGACTTGGACAATAATTCATGACTCGTGAAGGAATTCACGAGTCAGCAGCGAAGGAAACATCAGACATTCACGAGTCATGAAGGGATTCACAAGTGACAAGAGGCAAAAAGGTGCACGACTCATGAAGGATGACACAACTCAAAAAAGAATGCATGACTCATGAAGGAATTCATGAATCGATAGAAAGTCAAAACCAGGATCATGAGTCGTGAAGGGATTCAAGTAGAAGGTGCATGACTCGTGAAAGCTATCACAACTTGGCATCTTAAAGCAAACAATCTTCCATTTCTCATCGTAAAATCTTAATTTACGAATCCAAATAACATAACCATAATTTCTATAGATTCATCTACAGATAAGAAAATTAACAGTACTCTCATTCACAAAATCATTATAATAGCCCCATACCTTATTGAAGCTTCAAATCTTTCTTTGATCCTCCTGATCCAACTTCTTTGCTCATGATTCCTTTCTTCTCCTTATAAATAGAGACAAAAAGCATGATTTATCATCTCTCTCGACATCCTTAATACCAAAAATTAAACATAGGGAAGAGGAGAAGAGATCTATGAGAGGGAAAACATTACCTTCATGATGCTAAAACAAAAAACCCTAAGCTTCCTTTTCTTCATCCCGCAACTATATAGAGAGAGAGATATATATATATATATCTCCCTAAAAAATGCCGATCTTTACCTCTCCAGGAATCCCAAAATAATTGAGTGGGGTAAATATCTCACCAAGAGAAATTCCCAATATACCCTTTTACACTTTAATCTCCTAAATTTTCATTTCTTACAATTTAACCCCAAGACTTCTAATTTAATTTTAATTACATAGTTCCTTAAAATTACAACTTACCCATACTCAATTTACATACATACTGAAATTACCAAAATACCCCTCATAGAACTTAATTTTAATAATGCAAAATAATCAAATTTTGTCTCATTAAACCTTAATCCTTAAAATTTACCCTAATTCGATTAGGGTCATGATTGGGGCCTTACAGTTATATAAATAAGTTTTAATGATTAATTTATTTTATCTCTTTTCTCACATGAGATATTATACTAGAAAAATAAAGTGTACTTCAAGCACGTTAAAAGTTGTAAATCATGTATAAAAAGCAATAAAGAATAAATATAAAGATAAATCATTCTTAAATTGGAGAATTAATTTACAATATTTTGAGAATATTGGTCTTTGCATGCATATTTATAAAAAAGGTAACATTTTGGATAAAAATGGGATAATTGATCCATTATGGTTTTAACAAAAAGAATCACATTAATTAATTTTAAAGTAAAAGAATCATTTGTATTTTATAGGAAAAAAACTTAATTTACATATAATTTTATGGGTGAAAATTGGGACATTGGCCCCTTTTATTATAGAAAAATCCCACTCAAACTTGTATAAAATCATTTAAATGAATTTTTGACTTATACTTGAAAAACCATTTATTTACAATAAATAAAGATATAAAAATAATAATACAAGCAATATGCATAAATTGGGATATTTATTTAATTGAGAATGTTAGTTCTCTTGTGTATATTTGTGAAATTATTTTATATGGTTTTCGGAGTAAAATAGAACGTTGGTCCATTTTATGAGGAAAAAACCAAATTTATTAAGTAGAAATAGTTTAGTGTCATTTTTAACTAAAGCATGTAAAAGTTTATTTTTTACTAGCTATTACATATTTGTGGAAAGTAAAAGAAAAATTAAAGGAAAATTAAATATAGAGCCAAAATTATGATAAATAGGAATATAAATCATATACTAATCTACTTCGCCTTATCTTCTTACCCAACCCAACCCGAAAAGGAGTTACACATATAAAAAGAAAAGATAATTAGTACATAATGATAAAAATGACAATAAAAGTAAATAATAATATTAATGATATTATTAAATAATAATAATTATGAATATTATAATTAAAATAATAAAAATATTAAGAATAACAATAGTTGCAATAATAAAATCAACACAAATTAATAATATTAAAATAATAATAATAATAATAATAATAATATTAATATTAATATTAATAATGCAATGAAATACCACTATGTTAATTTGGTTTTGAAAAATCACTAGGAACGATGGTTCATAATTAGGCCATACTCTCTCCATAAAAGTTATTTCAAAATGAGTCTAGCTTTTATCAAAATTAGATTCACCTCAACAGGAGATCTACATAGGGAGTTATACCCAAATTACTACAAACTAGTCCAGGTGCAAGGATAAATTCGAGTCATCTATGTTCAAGCCTAATTTTGTGAAATTTAAGAGTAAATTGGGTTTAGATATCTCATCAAAGTTGGAGATATATGTCTTAAGATTTAAATGCATTTGGAATCATCTAATTATAAGGTCTGTATGATGAGATAAGTCCGTAAAAGTCTAGACTGCTCTAAATTTTCAAAATCGATTTCCTCATTTTGCCTTGCTAATATAGGGAAAAGACCCCAAAAAGGATTTTTACACATTTAAAACCTACTAGAGGGATCAAAAAGCATTTTTGAAACATAAAATTTGGAAAGAAAGCCTAGCACCTTTATTCCTTATCTATTTATGAGAAACTATTTCCTCATTAGGTAACTCTGATTCAAGATCCAATATCTATAGTTGCTCCCAATTTTGGGAAATTTTATGCACTAGTGCCTAAGTGAGCTAAAATTTAGAGTAAAGGATAGAAGACACATACCTAAGTTGGCAAGCTTCTGATTTTATTGAACACCTACCACTTGGGTAGTGAATCTCTAGTTGGGTAGTTGCCATCAGCTTGTCGATGTTTTAACCCTCAACTGAGTAATTATTGTTAGCTTCTTGACATTTTAACTCTTGGTCAGGTAATTACCATCATCTTTTCAATGTTTTAACCCTCAATCAACTGAGTAGTTACCCCCAACATGTTAATATTTTAATTCTTGATCGGTTGGAGCGGGTGATTACCATCATCTTGTTGATGTTTTAACTCTTGATTGGATAATTACCATTAGTTTGTTGACATTTTAATCCTTTTCTTCTCCTTTAGTAAGCTCATGGCCTTGTTACCTATAAGAAGGATGTAAAATGCCTCTTATGAGAGCTTTATGCACACAAAGAGACTTTAATCCTCATAGAAAAACTTTGATGCTTGTAGATAGACTTTGAAGAGTTTGGGAGATCTTTGATGCTCATAGGGAGACTTTGAAAGATTTGGGAGATTTGGTGCTTGCCAAAAGGCGTACAGATTTTAAAATTTTGTATGCCTTTTAAGAGGACTTTGGTTTACTTTGCTTGCTCCGAAGAGACTTTGTATTTTTGAATTTTTAGGTGCTTTATCAAAAAGACTTTTGAGTTTTTCTTTTTTAATTTTTTTTCATTTGGAATGATTTCCTTGTAGTCCGTTGCTAGACTTTGTGTTTTGGTGTATTTTGGATTTTGGAATTTCGGTGCTTTTTAAAGATTTGCACTATAGGATTTGGATTTTTTCTTTTCTTTCTTCTTTCTTCTGGTGTGAACTTTAAGGTTGAGAGTTTTAAATTTTTGCATGCCCTTTAAGAGGGCTTAATGCTCTTAGAGAGATTTGATTGCAAGGTTTAATGCTCATCGAGAAGCTTTGATGCTTACAGAGAGACTTCGATTGCCAGATTTAATACTTATAAAGAGACTTTGATTATTGAGCTTAATGCTTACAGATAGACTTTGATGCTCATAAAGAGATTTTGATTGATGAGTTTAATGCTCATAGATAGATTTTGATACCAATGGGGGTTTCTTTTTACGTTTGTTTGAGTGTGTGTATTTTCACTTTGAGTGAATTTTACATTTTCACAATTTTGGGGAATTTTCAATTTATACATTTTGATTGTGCAATAATTTTTTACGTTTTAAATGTATTTTAACTTTGTACAGTTAAGTGTACTTTTGATTTGAGAATTTTGGATTTGAGAATTTTAGACTTTGGAATGTACATGGAATTTTTTTAATTTTCTAAATGTATTTTGAATTTTGACAATTTGAATGCATTGATTTTTTTCATTTTGGGATGTACATTAAGTTTGTACAGTTGAAGATTTTTGCATTTTTGAGTATAAACAGATTGAGGGCTGGTTTAAGTGTGCATATTTTCACTTAAACCGGAAGCGGATTTTTTTTACATCTGTTTGAGTGTGCATATTTTCACTTTGGGTGAATTTTACATTTTCACAATTTTGGGGAATTTTAAATTTGTATAGTTTGATTATGCAATGAATTTATACGTTTTAAATGTATTTTAACTTTGTACAGTTAAGTGTACTTTGGATTTGAGAATTTTAGACTTTGGAATGTACATGGAGTTTTTTACATTTTTGAAATGTATTTTAAATTTTAAAATTTGAATGCATTGAATTTTTTTTCATTTTGGGATGTACATTAAGTTTGTATAGTTGAAGATTTTTGCATTTTTTGAGTACATTTCAAGGCCTTGGAACCTTTAGTGTGTTGGATAGAATTTATATTCTTTGTACACCAATATTTATGGTGTGTCTAAAGAGTCTTTATACATTTGAAGAATTTGAGCCTTTTGTACATTTAAGTTTTTGTATAATAATGGAATTTAAATATTTAAGTTTTGTTCATTTAAATAATTTGAATTTTTTTTATCTTTTATTATGTTGTATATTCAAGTGTATTCTCAAGATAAAGAGTCTTGCCTGATTGTGCCCAGATAACTCTGATCAGGAGTCGCTTTAAGAGCCAGTGTCTATAGTTGCTTCTAATTTTGGGGAACTTTATGCATTGGTACCTAAGTGAGCTAAAATTCAGAGTAAAGGATAGAAGATGTGTACCTAAGATGGGAAGCTTCCGATTTTATTGAACACCTACCACTTGGGTAGTGAGTCTCTGGTTGGATAGTTACCATCAGCTTACGGATGTTTTAACCCATGGTTGAGTAATACCATCAGCTTGTTAATGTTTTAACTCTTGGTTGGGTAATTACCATCAGTTTGTTGATGTTTTAACCCTTGGTCAACTGAATGGTTACCCCCAGCTTGTCAATGTTTTTACTTTTGATCTATTAAAGTAGGTGATTAATATCAACTTGTTGATGTTTTAAGCCTTGATTGGATAATTACCTTCAGTTTGTCAATGTCTAAATCCTCTTCTTCTCCTTCCGTAAGCTCGTGACCTTATTACCTATAGGAAGGATGTTAAATGCCTCTTATGAGGGCTTTACGCTCATAGGGAGCTTTCAATCCTCATAGAGAGGCTTTAACAATCATAGAGAGACTTTGAAGAGTTTAGGAGATCTTTGATGCTCATAGGGAGACTTTGAGGGATTTAGGAGATTTGGTGCATACTAAAAGGGTGACAAATTTTAAAATTTTTTATGCATTTTGAGAGGACTTTGGTCTTCTTTGATTGCTCTAAAAAGACTTTGGATTTTTGAATTTTTAGGCGCCGTATCAAAAGGACTTTTGAGCTTTTCTTTTCATTTTTTTTCATTTGGAATAATTGCCTTGTAGTCCTTTGCTAGACTTTGTGTTTTGGTGTATTTTGGATTTTGGAATTTCGGTGCTTTTTAAAGATTCACACTTTAGGATTTAGATTTTTTCTTTTCTTTCTTCTTTCCTCTGATGTGCACTTTAAGGTTGAGAGTTTTAAGTTTTTGCATGCCTCATGAAAGGGTTTAATGTTCTTTAAGAGACTTTGATTACGAGGATTAACGTTCATCTAGAAGCTTTGATGCTCACAGGAAGACTTTGATTGCCGAACTTAATGCTTATAGAGAGACTTTGATTATTGAGCTTAATGCTTATAAAGAGACTTTGATGTTTACAGAGAGACTTTGATTGTCAAGCTTAATGCTTATAGAGATTTTTTGATACTAGCAAGGGTTTCTTTTTTGCATTTGTTTACATGTGTGTATTTTCACTTTGGGTGAATTTTACATTTTCACAATTTGGGGGAATTTTAAATTTATAAAATTCGATTGTGCAATGAATTTTTATGTGTTGAATATATTTTAACTTTGTACAGTTAAGTGTACTTTGGATTTGAGAATTTTAGACTTTGAAAGGTGTATGGAGTTTTTAAATTGTCGAAATGTATTTTGAATTTTTACACTTTGAATGCATTGAACTTTTTTAATTTTAGGATGTACATTAATTTTGTACAGTTGAAGATTTTTACATTTTTAGTATGTTTCAAGGCCTTGGAACCTTCAGTGTGCTAGATAGAATTTATATTCTTTGTACACCTATATTAATTGTATGTCTAAAGAATCTTTGTACATTTGAAGAATTTGAGTCCTTTGTACATTTAAGTTTTTGTATGTTCGTGGAATTTAAATATTTGAGTTTTGTTCATTTAAAGAATTTGAAGTTTTTTGCTCATTTATTGTGTTGTATATTCAAGTGTATATCTTAGGATTGTATATTCAAGTGTATATCTTAGGATAAAAAGTCTTACCTGATTGCCCCCAGGTAACTTTGATTAGGAGCCACTTCAGGGCCCAGTGTCTATATTTGTTCCTAATTTTATGGAACTTTGTGTACTAATGCCTAAGTGAGCTAAAATCCAGAGTAAATGATAGAAGATGCATACCTAAAGTGGCGAGCTTTCAATTTTATTGAATACCTACCACTTTGGTAGTGAGTCTTTTTTTAGATAGTTTCCATCAGCTTGTCAATGTTTTTGACCTTCAACTGGGTAATTACCATCAGCTTGTTGATATTTTAACTCTTGGTCGGGTAATTACCTTTAGCTTGTCAACATTTTAACCCTCGATCAACTGAGTGGTTACCCTCAATTTGTCAAAATTTTAACTTTTGATCGGTTGGAATGGGTTATTACCATTAACTTATCAATATTTTAACGCTTGATTGGATAATTACCGTTAGTTGATCAATGTTTTAATCCTTTTTTTCTCCTTTCGTAAGTTCATGGCCTAATTACCTATAGAAAGGATGTTAAATGCCTCTTATGAGGGCTTTACACTCATAGGAACACTTTGATCCTTATAGAGAGACTTGACGCTCATAGAGAAACTTTAAATTGTTTTAGAGATCTTTCATATTCACAGCGAGACTTTGAAGTATTTGGGAGTTTTGGTGCTTACCGAAAAATGGACAGATTTTAAAATTTTTACTGCTTCGTAAGAGGACTTTGGTTTGCTTTATTTGCTCTAAAAAGACTTTGGATTTTTTAATTTTTATGTGCCTTATCAAAAAGACATTTGATTTGTTCTTTTTAATTTTTTTTTTATTTTTAATGATTACCTTGTGGTCTATTGCTAGACTTTCTGTTTTAGTGTATTTTGGATTTTGGAATTTCGGTGCTTTTTAAAGATTTGCACTTTAAGATTTAGATTTTTCTTCTCTTTCTTCTTTCTTCTAATGTGCACTTTAAGGTTGAGAGTTTTAAGTTTTTGCATGCCTCTTTAGAGGGCTTGATGCTCTTAAAAAGACTTTGATTATGGGGCTTAAAGCTTATCGAGAAGCTTTGATGCTCATAGAGAGACTTTGATTGATAAACTTAATGCTCACAAAGAAACTTTGATTACCAGGGTTAATGCTTATAGAAGGACTATGAGGCTTGCAAAGAGACTTTGATTTCCGAGGTTAATGCTCATATAGTGATTTTGATACCGGTGAGGGTTTCTTTTTTATGTCTATTTGAGTGTGTGTAGTTCACATTCTAAACTAGTTTAATCTCAATAAGAGAAGGTAAGGGGTCATTCTCAATGAGGGATAGGAGAATAGGCATGCCGATATCAAAGCTTACTGAACCTACACATAAGCATAATGCATACCAAGCATTTTTCATGTATGTGTGTTGACGGCAAAAATAGAATTTTATTTTTGAAAAGAAAATTCTGGATAGGAATTTAGGGGTGAGGTTCAACTCAAATACATAAATGCATTTATGGCTTCTAATAAGTGTGAATTATATATAGTTTTTAATATGTTTTAAGCATTGTTATTCAGTTAATTTGGTGTTATTTAGGTTAAATTAGAGATATATTGTTAATTTGTGTGTTTTTAAGGATTAATTAAAAGTTTTGGTTGTTTTTTAGGTTCAATTTGCTAAAAAAAAGGATTTAATTTGCAAAAAAGGCAAAGATTGGGGCCAAAACTGCAAATATGAGAAATTGATGCTAGAAAGTGAGCATCCAATCCAGAAGGTTTTCACGTGACCACGTAAAATCAATGAAGAAATCTACCCATGGCCACGTGAAGGGTTGTAGCTTGGAAGACATGGCCACGTGAAGATTGAAGCTAAGAGACCCATGGCCACATGAAAGATAATTGAATGAAAACCAAGAAGGACACTTGACCACATGTGAGGAACAAGGGAAGCACACGTGACCACGTGTGAAGAACAACTAGAGGGACACGTGACCAAGTGTAGAATTACACTAGGAAACATGTGGCCACGTGCTCAGTCTCCCATTCCATGAAGGATTTTCTCCGAGCTTCCCGTTTTAGCAGAGTTTACTTTCTAATTAATTTCTGGAGTTTAAGAAGGATTCCACGACATCTTTGGCCTATAAATAGCAGTTTAAAACACTAGATAAATAATCCAATCTTAGAATTAAGCACATTATTTTCTTAGTTTGTTTTACGTTGTTTTGTTTTCATTATTTTTCTTCAAAGCTTTGTTTTGATTTTAAGTCTGTCTTATAAGTAGTTTTCTTTAACTTTTGCTAAAGGATACTTGAATCCTTAACTTGTATTCTTATGACTTAAAGTTTGATCTTCAATTTAATACAAGTTGATTATTTCTTAGTTCTTAAACATAGTCTTGTCTTTACTCAATTTTAAATTTATTTTTAACTTGATTAAGCATTGGTTAAGTAATTGGTTTAAGTTGATTATTGATATGCATGTTCTTGGGTTGATTTATTTAGGTTAATGCATGATTATAATCTAAATAAGCTAAAATTTTGTGTTGATTTAAGTAAATTGAGATTGAGAAAAGTGTAACTAAGAATAGGTGTAAGTTAAATCTCTTAAAAAAGGCTTTAATAGACAATAGGAGAATTAATTAAGGTATTTATGCTAAGTGTTGAGTTTATCTGAATAAGAAAATTTTAATGCTTGGAATGATAATCTTGAATAAAGTTATCTGGGTTTATTAATCTGAATTCTCCATAATCACTTGTATATCTTCTTTTGATTAAGTTATAGCAATATTGGTTAAGGTGGATAGTCCTTTAGTAAAAGTTGTTTTTAATATTGATTTTTACCTCATTTAATTTACTTGCTTTCATTTGATCTTTATTTATTTTAACTCTTTCAACTGTTTTTATTTTCGTTTTAAATTACTGCTTTTAGTTTTAAATCTTCAACCATCATAACTTTGGGATTTCTCTTTTCTCTTCTACACACAAAATTGGTTTTGAAATTAAAATAGCACATACAAACACAAGTTTCCCTTGGGTTCGATATTTTGGGTCATAATTATATTTCCCTATATTACTTAGCCAATCTAGTACACTTGCTAGACACCGGTCAGATTCCTACTTGAAGCTCAAGAAACACCATATGCCTCTTCTTACGTACCAAACCTTACTAAAAGGTCATCTCCACTAGGTTGGATGAGACTGAATCTAGAATTACGAGGTCTTACATTGGTTGTAACGTTAGGCTTGAGGTGAATAGCTATCAAAGAAAGGTCAGGTCACTAGAGGAAAATGACCCCTATGCTTTCTTAATTGATGGGAAGATTATTCTCTACCCATTTTTCCATTATCCAAGGATTTTTAGATTTAGCTCTGTCGATTAACTCACTGGAGATTAAGGGGTTATTTAAGGATAATGCCTTAAGATCTCCCTTCCTTTCATTTTTCTTTGTTGGGATGTTGATTTAAAGGGCTTTCTAATTACCTTTTTATCTTTTCTTTACTTCTACTTTTTTCCCCCTCTTTTTCCTTTTTTTGCCTTTTTTTCTCTTGCAGATTTGTTTCATCTGATAAACCCAATTTCCTATAGGTGGAATTTATAAAAAGTATCGATAGAGATCGATCTTTCTATTCTTAAAATGTGGAATCATCGTTACCACAGTGGCCAACTTTATAAAGGGAAGCCAAAATTATTTTTGGTTAAGGGTAGTTTCAACGTGTGTAACAATAAAGTGAGCACACATTTAGCATGCTTGAAACAAAAGCTCAAAGGACTAGCAAGTGTTACAACCCTAGCAAGTGCACTAGATCAACAAGTAATATAGAGGATTATAATTAAGACCTTCAAAAATCGAACCCAAAGGAAGTGAATTGGTGTAATATGAAATTTTTGATTGATTGCGATATATGCTTAAAAAATTCCCAATTGTTTGGTGTATTTTTCTTTCTTTTGTTATCTCAAACTATAATGATGATAAAAGGAAAGAAAAATATAAAATGTAAATGATGAATAAACAAGACAATAACAAGAAACAAAGATAAATAATGGGTAAATCAATAAAGGTAAAGACATTGTTAGCAATCTAATCCACCCCTATCCCATTCAAGATTCATTTTAATAAAAGATTTCATACAATTCAGATGTGTTCAACCCTTCTAAACCTCTAGTATCCCATTCTAGATCTTATTATTCTAACTACTCAGTATCCCATTTCGGAGCTTACCCAATAGCCATCATAAGCATGGGTCCCAAGAACTAAATGTGAACTAATATCCAATTTTGGAGCTTACTAGTCCAACACCTATTCATTTTCCTCTTTATTTTTTGAATTTACAACATAATAAACCCTAGGTTTAATAGCTTCCATTCTGGAAATGCCATTAAAATTATAGCAAATGTGAGGAAAAACAAAGAATTCATGGCATAAACATTCAACAAGCATCCAACTTTTCACTTGAATAAGATTAATAACATAAATACTTGCAAAACATTCAACCCAAGATTAGCACAAGGGAAAAGAAACATCAAAAACATATTTTAAATAAATGAGTTCATACTCCTTACATGGTCTAGGGAATTCAAAGATCCCCAAACAACAAAAGAATACTCACTATTCATAATGTAAAAAACAATTAAAGAGTGAGAAAAAACTATAAAACCCATTTACAGTTGAAGATCTCAAATTGATGAGGTCTTCTTCCTTCTTCTCCAATTGGAACTTGATTCAAACTAAAACCTAGATTAAAATCTAAGCTGTAACTGAGTATTTCTATGTATTTGTGAAGTAACTATATTAAAAGAGTAATTTTTATAAGTAAAACCTATGAAAAACTAAGTATAAAAGCCTAAGTATAAAGAACACACAAGCTAAAACTACAGAGAAAAAGGCAGTGGCTCAAAATCCTAAAAAGATCTCTCTTTCCAGATAAAATTTATAGCTTTTATAGAGATCTTTAGAAAAACACTGTTGAGACAGTTTGGTCTCGACCGAGTCTAAAGAGATAAAATAGTACTGTAGCGTAGGACATGGTTGAGACTCTTTAAACTCAGCCATGTGTAACATTCTAGATCAAAACACACTTGAAGGTTGCATAGCATTCGGCTGGGACACTTGGGTCTCGATCGAGTCTCCTGATGAAATGACATATTTTGGGACCAATGGTCTCAATCGAGTGTTACCCTTTTCTCTGCACACAAATCAAAAATATTCACCAAAATCACTTAAAAACTTTACAAAAATCAAAATAAATCAAAATTGTGTAAAAAGATCCTTTTTAAACTAAAAACATAAAAAACATGCAACACGAGACATAAATACTGAATAAAAACACAAAAAATAAATAATAAAATTGGAGTTATCAATTATCCCACACTTATCTTTTTCTCACCCTCAACCAACTGGACAACCAAATTCTTGCAAACTTGAACTTGAAAAAAGAAAATACAAGTTTACGGAAAGCTCAAAAACACTATAGCATAAGTCACTAACTATCTATTAAATCGAAAAGAATTCAACTTAATTCATACTAGCTAGTCTCCAGTGTGTGTGCAAGGCCCAAAGATAACTTTTGAATGATAAAACTCTAGTGCAATCCAACAACTGAGAAAAGAATTCATATGTAGAAACTGCACACATGGTTTTGGTCTTGAAACTTGAGAAATGCCACAAGTCTCTCCTTTACTATCGGAACCCGAAGATCATCTCTGCAAACAATTATAAATAGAACAAGATCATTAGGACTTAAATAGGTTGTAATGAGGTAGGGGTATGGCTAGCAAAAATATATAGGATATGCAAAGTAGAATAGCCATTCCAAAGCTCCCTTCATCCTAAGAACACTATAAAAATTTTCAGTTCGCATTTTACCCTTTTCTTGGTTCAAAAGATACTCTAAATGTTAGACTACCTAGAATGCATAATGCTTTTTCAAAAAGTTTGGTTCTTCTAAGAAAAGGACTACACCAAGGTGCCATTTGATAGCAATATTGCTTCCTCAAATTCAAGCTCTAAAATTCCTTCTCTAATTCCAGCAAACCACCCCATGCTTATTTCTAACTAAGATCAAGTTTTTTTTTTCAAAAGAAATAGGGGCTTGCTATCAAAACCATTACAAAATTATGCTCTAGAGGTAATCCTTACATTTATTCATTAATCCTAACCTAGGGTTCTCCTTGAAAAATCCATTATCTTAATTCAAATGGACAAAAAGTAAAACTTTCTCCTACTTACTTCAAGAATGGCCAGTTCTCAAAGGGTTTGGAAAAGGGCTTATAGTGTTAGGACAATTACATAGGTACCAAAGAAAATTCAAAATTTAGTACGTAATTAGCATACTTTAATAGGCTTAATGGGGATATGCAAGGGAGAACAATTGTAATATCAGGTAAGTCTAAGGTGTTTTAGAGGCTATGAAAAAAATTTTCCGAAATCACTTAAAGTTCTAAATTCAAATTGTTGTAAATGTTCTGAAGGGTGATGAGGAAGGTTATAGTACTCTAGAATTCCTATTTGATCACTTTCATGCACTGGATTTTTTTATAAAATAAGCCTAATGTGATAACAAACTACTCTACTGTTATTCAACTCCCCTAAAAAAGCTTTTCTAAACTCGAGTTCGAAGCATCCACCACAAGAATGTCTAAAGGCAAACTAAGCCAACATGTACATGTTTTTAATAACAACCGAAGAAATATACCCTAAAAAGGAAATAAAATAAAAATTAAAGTAAAACTAAAAATCACAACTAAGTAAAGATAAAAATATAGCCAAACTAAAAGAAAAAGTGACACACTAAACTAAAATTTAAACAAAAAGATAAAAGATGCATAAATTAAAACAAATTATAAAAACAAACATAGAAACAAAATGCTAAACATAAAAGATTAAAACAAACTACAAAAACATAAAAATAAACATAAAGTTATTGTAGTGTTAAATAAAATAAGCACAAACTAAGAAAGCACAACATTAACTCTTCACACCCTCACCCCACACTTAAAATTTTGTTGCCCTTAGCAAAATACAAAACAATGTTCAATAAGTTGGGTGGGTTGAGGAAAATCCCTAAAATAGTGACTTCTAAGTAGATGGAGGAGGAGGATACTGGGCATCAAATTGAGATTGCAACATCCTAATAGTAGTTACTATCTCATCCATCCGCTGGTGGATGGTGGTAAAATCAGAGTCCATCCTTTCGATGATGTGGTTAAGACAGTTGTTGATGGAGGTGTACTACTCAGTGGATAAAGTAATGGTGTCTGCCCCTACTCTCTCTAGCTCTATGGTTCCCTTAATCATGGATTCTCTATATAGCTTCCTGCTTGACACCACTGCCTACCCTTGCCCTGGAAAATATGGGTCATCAATGAGAACTGACATATTATTTAGCATTTTCCTGTCAATCATGATTGGGTTGCCTACAGGGTTTCCTAGGTTGGGGTGGTTGTGATGACGAGCTAGAGTAGTCACAAATTTTCCTAAAGTCATCTTAGAGTCCCTCTTCTTATAAGTGCATAGGTTAGTAATCTTTTAGGCAAGAAAAATCGCTCCATTAAGGCATATTCCATGCTCTATGGCATATAAGATTGTGGCTTCATTGGCATTAATATTCCCAAGGCCTTTACAATGGCTGAAGAATGCCAAAGCTAGATATCTATGCATGATCCTCAGTGGGTGATTGCCAAAATGATTAGCCTTGGTGTTGCTTGCATGGAAAGTGGTGGGGTCCTCTTCATCATAAATTCCAATCCAAACCTCCTATTTGTTCATGTTCTCTAGCCCTCATGTAGCGTGTTGTTCAAAGCCTAACACTTCAGCAAAAGCATTCAAAGACATTTGATAGGGGGAGCCATTAAGCCAGAAACTCACATTGCCCCTATCTAGGTGATTGTCTTTGCCAATCCTAAACTTTACTGTAGCCAGGAAAACTTTAACAAGTTGTGAATAGACCTTCTCTTATCGCTCAATGAACACTTTCCATCCCACTCTATCAATTAGCCTATCGAGCTCATTCTTCAAGCGGAATACCACTAACTATAACATCCTAATCCACTAACCATGGATAATCATCAACCATCATCATAAACCTAGTAAAGATCAGGCATAAATAATAATACATGCCATAATTACATGTCACAATAAATTAAATCAACTTATAAATAAGAAGGCCTAACATAATTGGCCGATAGTACACAATGAAATCCTCAAAGGCAACTACAATCTGCCAGATCTTCTCTTCACTGGTTGTCTAGCCATTATAGTTATTGATCCACTGAAGCTTATCCTAAAATCTACACAAATAAATAAACCCATGTTAAGCTATAAAGCTTAGTGAGGAACAAAACTCTAAAGACAATCCTCTTAATATTATATCTTATCTTACACAACATCCACTATAACTATAGGAGATCACTATCATCATATAATCTCTTTTTAACTTAACTAGCCTATTTTATACACCTATAGTCCTTTTATTCATGAGTCTAGACATCATAGCTATTAATAGTACAAAACTTTAACTTATTGCCTTCGATCTCATTGTTCACATATTATAGGCATTCAATGTTAATTCATAGCATAAGGGCGAACTTCAATTATATAGCATCTACAAGTAATCCTGGTAGGCATGATCACTACACATATATCATACAATTCTCATATTAGATTCATAATCTTTATATCCTTAATGTTATCTTAGCATGATAACTTAATTCTCTTACAACATCATTTTAAGTCATGCATTGCACTTGGTTGGATCAATGTTATCATTATGTATACATGTATGTAAACATATATCTATAAATAACAGTCTAACAGAATTGCATGCAATAACAAAGAACAAGCATTACATGTCATAATTACTAGACAAAGTCTCCATGGCATATGTATGCATTTCATAAAACAAAGTACATAAAACTTAGTGTACATGTTGCAATCCATATAATTTCTAGTACAATATTGTACACTTTAGGGTCCATATATTCTCCGTGGAATCCCATCGGTGGAGATAAACTTACATGGGAGCCTTCCTCAATAAAGTGGGACATCTCAATCATGTAATACAAAACATGACATTTCATTTCATAAAAATAGTTTATAGTCGAATGGAATTTAAAACAATCAAAACAATAGATCATTCATCATGCTTATATTACATAAGTGGGGCATTTAATGCATGTTTTACTTTATCTTGTGTACATATTATCATCTTTAATAGCCTACCTAAGTACTAGTTCAAAGGGTGGATAACGGGAGCAATGGATACCCGAAGGTATCAAACTATGGATATTCGAAGATATCAAATAATGGATCCAAACGGGATCAAATAATTGTTCCAGCAAGGAACAAACTATAGACCCAAATGGGGTCAAACAATGGTTCTAGCAAGGAACAAACTATAGACCCACAAGCTTAATCACATTAAGAACATCTTTGATTGGACCTATTCTTCTTTACTTAATACATCAATTGGCTTCAAGCCATAATTTATAAAAAAATGGATATCATTCTTATCATACATCAAGGTTAAGCTTTAAGCTCCATTACACATGGATGCAGGTCATGTAGTCACATAGTTTCATCATCATTTATGTGTAGTTGGCATTAGGCATGGTTCTAATGAAGTAATATAAAAATGTAGATCTTACTACTAAAAGCCTCCATAAATCATATACATGTCCCCACACACATATATACATATAAATAAATGCATCTTAAATCATGGCAATACATTCTTTTTTTACTCATACTTGTTCACATATTATAAGCCAACTACTCATCACAGCATGTTCATATCAACTATATGGTATAGAACTTACAAAACTCATGGATAGTTCTCAATGACGTACATTGTTACTGCTTGCCGTGAGAAGCTTTCACACGTCATCATAGTTCACATCAATACATAATTACTTTAAACAATACTCATGCATTTATGATGCACGTAATTGTATGAGTAGGTTCTTTTTAGATTAAGGTAAACATTTATTCATCTTTAGCCCCTTTAGTTCACTTTTATAGTCTAGTAGATTATAGACAAAAAGGTAATCTTCCTTAATATTATCACACATGCCTTGGTCAACTTGTACTTTTTATCTTATAACGTTTAACCCGATTAAGTTTACATAAGATTATTTCATCGCAATCATTAGCCCACTACTTGTAGACTTGCGATTTTCATTTATGTCATAGGGTATGAACAGACAAGTAAGTGGGTTTTCATACATCAAAGCTCATCGTTAATTCCTATTATAGTTTAAAGCATAACCAAGCTTCTATATATCCATAATTAAGTGTCAATTAATATTCCATCTCTTTTAACTTAAACCTGTAATGTTGCAATTATCTTCTTATTAATATTGGGCTAAATCATAGTATTTCCATACCATTGAAAAGAATTATCAATGTATGGCATTGGAGTAAAACAATTTGCTTTGGTATTATACATACCTTATACCATACTATAGGGCATATTAAATAGCATATAATCTTGTGATTACTATATTTCTTCTTACTCTTCTTAGTTTTGGGCTATTAGGCAATAAAACACATTTTGGCAACCTAATTTAGCATTATCACATGCAAGTCCCTCTAATTTAGAGTTCAAGTGGACTCCAAAACATAACTTTATACGTTTCTTATCCTAAAGCTTTTCACTCTACTATATGTATATAAAGATATATGTATATATATATAGAGAGAGGTTTTACATATTAAGCGATCATGATTATTTCACCTTACAGGTGATTTTGGGTAAATTACAGTTTAATTCAATCTTCTTCACTTATAATAGCATTTATGTCTTTTAAAATTCTATAATACTTCATCTTATATTCATGCCTTTCTAAACCTTATCTTTATGAACTTTAGCATTTGAGAGAGACTTTCATAGTCCATTAATCCTTTGGTATCAACTAGCATAACAATCATCACTTAATAGCCATTTATCATTAGTTTTACTTACTATAAACAATTCACCTTAAATCTTGTTTACTTAATAATCTTATGGACCATATAATACTGTTTTCAATATATAATTACATGGCTTAATCTTGAGGTGAGAGCTGGCTCAGATAAATAAAAGGAGTACTTATGGCCATATAGTGGAGAAGATAAGAACATGCTTGGCCATGCATCAATAACCATAAGCCTTACTTGGCCATACAAGGAGATAAGAAAGGCCATAAGTGGCCATGCATGGGAAGAACAAGAAGCATGAGTGGCCGTGCATGGAAAGAACATATAGCGTAAGTGGTCGTGCAAAGAAATAAGAGAAAGTATAAGTGGTCGTGCATTCAAGAGGAAAAGGGAATGAGTGGCTATGCATTCAAGGGGAACAAGCCATAAGTGGCCATGTATTTCATGAGGAAAAATGGCCAAGTGGTCATGCAAAACAAAGGTAAAATCCACAAGTGGCCATGCATCCAAGGAGATAAAGCCATAAGTGATCGTGCATCCAAGGAGAAAAGGGAATGAGTGGCTATGCATTTAAGGGGAACAAGCCATAAGTGGCCATGCATTTCATGAGGAAAAATGGCCAAGTGGCCATGCAGAGCAAAGGTAAAATCCACAAGTGGACGTGCATCCAAGGAGAAAAAACCATAAGTGGTCGTGCATCCAAGGAGAAAATGGAATGAGTAGCTGTGCATTCAAGGGGAACAAGCCATAAGTGGTCGTGCATCCAAGGAGAAAAGTAAATGAGTGGTCGTGCATTCAAAGGGAACAAGCCATAAGTGGTCGTGCATTTCATGAGGAAAAACGGCCAAGTGGCCGTGCAAAGCAAGGGTAAAATCCACAAGTGGCCATGCATCCAAGGAGAAAAAGCCATAAGTGGACGTGCATGCAAGTGAACCATACTATACATGGCCGTGCATCGGTCCTCAGCAAGCAAGGATAAAGAGAAACCCAGAAACCCCGATCATATAGAACATGACTTTAAATCCCAGATCTCACTTCCCCATTAACTTAAATGATCAATTAAGTTTCAAATCTTACTATACTCATCAAAACTTACTATATTTATCCTTTAAACTCATCAAGGAGGACACATACCAGAAAAAAGGGAAAAGAAATCCCTAAATCATTCATATAAATAGTACAGTAGATCTATTTCCCCTACCTGTTATTGATGCTCTAACTCCTCTAGCTCCTTTGTTCAGCTTCCTTATTTTCCTTAGACATAGAGACAACAATCATAATCCTTTAAACCCTTAAATCTAAAATTGAACCCAAGAAGGAAGAAAGACTGCAAGAGGGGAAAACATTACCTTTATGCTATCTCACAGCCCTAATTTTCATCTCTTTCAACTTGTAACTGAGAGAAGATAGAGAAAGAGAGAGAGAGACCTCCTTATGCCAATTTCTTCATTCTCCATGAACCCTAAATAGGTGAGTGGGGTAAATATCTTCCTAAAGAAAGTCCCATAATGCCCTTAAGCACAATTAAACCCCACAATTTCAATTTCTTTCAATTTAACCCCAATACTTTTGATTTAGTTCAATTATATCCTTTCCTTTAATTATAATTTAACTCTACTCATATACCTACATTATGAAATTACCAAAATACCCCTCTTGGGATCTAACCTCGTTAATTACAAAATAATCCAATTTTGCCTTAGTTAATGGTAATCCTCATTAATTAATAATATTCTGATTAGGGCTGAAATTGGGTCTTTACAAAAAAATAGTCTTCAAATGACTTAAAAATATTCATGGAGTCTAATGAATATATTTTGAGGGTCAAGAAAGTATTTTTAAGGAGGTTTAACCTCAAAAAGTAAGAGAAAATAATGATTTCGGTTTAAATAGTAATCGATTAACCATAGATTTGATCGGATCTTTAAAAATAGCAAATAATCTTCAAAAATTATAGGAATTTATAGTTGAGCCTTTTATGAGGAGTGGAATCATTTGGTAGAAAAAAATTAATTTTTCGGTAACACCAAAAATTTACTAATCGGACCGATATGAGTGAACCAGACCAAAAATGGACTCCGATTGAGCCAAAATTTTTCATGGAGGCATAATATATTATTTTAAAAATTATGGAAATGGTTTTGAATGAAATTAAGCTTTGAAGTGAGAGAAATTATTTATAGAGGTTTAATGGGCTTAAAAGTCATAATTGGGCTTTATTTGGTTGGACCAAGTCCAGCCCAAAACCAGCCCTATAAATCCCGGAAGCGGATTTTGAGCTCAAAATTGAGGTTAGTGAAATTGATAGTTTTAATTTAATTTAAAGGTTTGTATAGGTAGATGTAAGATTGTAGAGTTAGAATTTATAGTTAGATTGAGCAAAGGAAGCAAGAAACTAATGGATTTTTGCTCTTGAAAATTCGACCACTTAAGGAATTCTTTGAAGAAAAAGAATTTTCATGGATTAAAGCTAATGAGAGGTAGATTAAGCTGTGGAGGAGATGAATTCAAGGTTAATGGATACTCTATCCCTTAATTTCCATAAATTTTGTATGAAAAATCGATTATGTTTATATATGATTTATGTGATTATGTATGATAAATTGAAAGGATTGTGATATATGTGAAATTGGAGATTTTAATTGATGAGTATAATGTTTTATTTGGAAGAATTAAATTTAGCATGATTAATTTAAGCCTTGGCCAAATTTTTATGTGTGTTTGTATATGTTTATGAATGTATGTATGCTAGAATACATATGTATATGTGTAGGCATATATGTAAGCATATATATATATATATATGTATATATGTATGTATGTATGAATGTACGTATGCGACCATGTATGCATGTATATGTGAAAGCATATATGTGATCACGTATGCATGAGTATGTAATGTATGTATATGTATAAGTCTACATGTAAAGTATGTGTATGTATGTATATGTATGCATGTATGATATGTATATGTATGTATGAGTATACATGTATGATATGTATATGTATGTATATGTGTTCATGTATGATATGTATATGTACGTATATTTATGCATGTATGTATATGTAAATGTATGATATGTATGCATGTATGATATGTATATGTATGCATGTATGGTATATATGTATGTAAATGTATGCATGTATGGTATGTGTATGTATCTATATGTATACATGTATGGTATGTGTATGTATGTACACGTATATATGTGTATGTATGTATATGTATGTACCCGTATGTATGTGTATGTACACATATGTATGCGTATGTATGTATATGTATGTACTCGTATATATGTGTATGTATGTGTATGTATGTATGTATGTCTATGTACATGTATGCATGTATCATATGTATATGTATGTATACGTATATGAATGTATGTATGTGCATGTATGTATAAGTATGTGAATGTATGTATGTGAGTATGTATGTATGTGCAAGTAAATGTATGTGTGTATGTGATTTATTATGGAAAGTTTGGGATACGTATCCACCACTGAGCATTTCGATGCTCAGCGCATAGTTTGTTCACTGCGCGCAAGTTATGAAGATGTTAAGATTTCAGTAACCGGTATTGCGGGAGTAGTCAAGTCCAGCAAAAGAAACAAGACAGGAATTAGTTTTTGGCATGTATATGTAGGTACAGAAAGTATAATACTTGTATAAGTTTTGGTTTATAGTTAATGATATATGCTTGTATCTTATCGAGACACAATTATATGGTTATTAATTATGTTCAAGTATGTTTATGAAAAAATTCACTGCTTCACATATAGTTTTGACATCCGATTACCGCGTACACTGTACAACGATATAAGGGTGTTACAATATTATTCATGATACTACTTCATCTTTATTACTTGTATATCCATACTTCTCACCTCCTGTTGTATAATCTTTATTACTATCAAAGTTCCACATTTATTACCTTCATATGCATATATTTTTATTTAACTTTTTATTAATTCTTATCTACTAATTAATATAACTATTTTATTTTTTTTTCTTCCTATTACAATTTATAAATTCGCCTAATTGTGTGTTCCTAATCATGTAACTTAACTTCAGTATCCACATGGAATTTCTTTCTTCATTAACTGCTTAATACTTTATTGTACTTTAATCCTTAATTTTTTATAACTCTTTCATTTTTTGTGTCACCCTTCTTTAGTTTTTAAAATAGTCTTTCAATTCGATTCGTTTTCTTAATATGACACTTAGACTTTGTATTTTACTAAATTATCATTTAAATTCATGTTTTGGTCGAATTGGTCTTTTTGTTTTTTCCTTTCTCATATTTATTATTTCACTTCAAGTTCTTCCTTTTTAATAACTTTCTCATATTTATTATTTCACTTCAAGTTCTTCCTTTTTAATAATTCTTACTATGAAATTTCATTTCATTTCATTTTAATCCTCATAAATTACAATTTAATCCTTAATTTTCTCAACTTTTGACCAATTACAAATTTATCTTATTTGTATTAAATTTATTCAGATTTCTCTTTTTGGTCCCTTTTTCGTTCAAATTTTATTCTCTATTGACCAATTTATTTTTAATTGCTTCATTGTATACTTCATTTCATTTTTGTTCTTTAACTTACAATTAAATTCCCACTGTTCCTTTATATAAAAGTAAATTACCAATTTATTCCCTTGTTAACTTTTATTTTCTCAATCTTACTATTTAACCCCTTTGACTACTTATTGTCTTATTAATTTTTCTAATTATCATTTAGATATCAATGTACAATTTAGCCCCTTAATTCTTAGTTTCTTCATACTCACTTTAATTTAATTTAAATTTTGTCCCTCTTACTTCAATTACTTTTATACTCAATCTTTTCTCACTAACTATTTATATAATTTCTACTTGGATACAAAGTTATAATTATACTCCTAAACCTTTATTCATTGAGTTTGACTTTATATATTTTTTTTCTTTTGATTCATTTGACTTTTTTTTGCTTTTAATTTCCTTAATGTATCTTTTTCCTATTATGTTACGCTTATTCCTGTACTTCAGTAGAAAATTCCAATTTGGTCCCTAAAACTTCTTTTCATCTTATTTTAACTTATTTAACTTTAATTTTGACCATTTTAATTTCTTTTGACTTCTTATTCTCTTAAGTTGGCAAATTTGTAATTTGGTCCTCGTACATGTTCCTAATATGGCATATTACATTTTAGTCCTCATAATTCTCATTATTTATGATTTTACCCTTTTGACATATTTAATCAAATTAATTTCACAAATCACTATTGTAATATCAAAATTACTATCTTGCTCCTGCTTTATCGTGTAATTATATTTTTATCTTTTTTGGGTCTATTAATTATATTTTTCACTTTATATCTTGTTTAACTGCATTTATTGCTTCCTAACATATTTTTTAGTCCTCATTTCCTTATATAATTACGATTTTTCCCTTTTAAGTCCTTTTTACCATGTTAACCTATTTAAACACACTTTTATTATCAAATTACGATTTTATCCCTAATTAATCCCGTAATTACCTTTTTACCCTTACTTGACTACTTAATCTCATATTTCATTTTATTTCTCATTTATTTACATTTATAATATATTTAATGTTGTAATTACTCTTTTATCCCTCTTTACATGAAAAAATTATGATTTTGCCCTTAGTTCTCATTAGTGAAAATCCTCGAACCGGATAAGCGGGATGAGGACTTCAATCATCTCAATATACTGGATTGACTGCACTGCAAGGGTACGATACCGATTCTCCAGTGTTCTCATATTATCAATACACATGCACTGGAGTGACTGCACAGCCAAGGTAGATACTGATTCTCCAGTGTTCCCATATAATAAGCTTGCTAAGCAATATAATCAGATTTTCACAGTAATACAGCCGTGAATATGCCTTATGGCTAGCATTCTATCCTGAGGTCCTAGATTACCCACTGTACACTAAGAGCAATAATACTATTCACATTATATTACATTTTTATGCTATTATTTATTATAATTTCATATTATTATTTTGTTAATCACATTCCATCAATTTTATTATCATACTTAGAAATCATTCAAGCTCAACATCTACACATTCATCATACATATGTTTAATATCATCAGGATAAAATTAAACAATGCCATTTCCAATACATATACCAATCGGCCTCATGATAATATCATACATACATCATAATTCCTCCTTCATTTTCATGTCGATCATATTTTATATTGATTTAGTCATCAATATAATTAATTGTACTTAATTTATATCGAAATTCTTAAGTTGTCTTTATTTCCACCATTATGTCATCATGTACATTATTATGTACATTAGCTATTTTTCATTTTTATAATTTCTATTACATCATTCATGCCTTATATTATCTAATACTTACTAAATGCATAATTAAACATCAAGTTCCATTACATTAACTTTAGGTACATATTTTGGCCCTCTTAATGTTTGATTTCTTTTTAATTTCATGCTTATTTCATTATAATTCATCATATTATGAAATTATCTTAAAGTATATTTCATTGATCTTCATATTCCTATGGTTACATAATATAGTTTTTATACTAACTATTATAGTTACATATCATTTAAAGCACAATTCAACCATAGTATTTTTATTCCTTGAAATATTACTCAATTTATGACTAATTTCCTAATTATCATCAAAATACCACATTATTCAACCTAGGGTACCATTCGGCCTTCATTCCTTTCCTTACTTATAGATTAATTTCTTCTTAATTCTATGGTTATTTTATATCAATTCATCATTTTATTACATAGTCTTGAATTATTTCACATTATCCTTTTTTTTACTTACTTATATAATGTAAATTCCATACTAAACTCATAATTTAAATGAAATAAGGTGTAATTTATATCCACTTAACTCCTCTTCTTGCTTTTCACACTATAACCTTCCTTTTTTTATCTTCTATCCATAAACACCATCATCTTCCTTATTTTTCTCACATGGCTGAATATACTTCATAAGAAAACATCCATCAAGTTACTTTCTTAATTTAATACAACACTATAACTATGATCTATATACCTTAATCTACTTATTAGAACCGTTAAATCAATTTAAGAACATTAAATATACATACCTAAATTTTAAGACATAAACTTGAATCCTTAATTTCTCTCCCTTATTTCACTTCAAATGAGTTTTAGAGGTGCTAATCCTTGAAAAAGGGGGCTGAATAATGCTAAAGAAGGTTGGATTTGGTGAGAATTATGGAAAAGAATGGAAGAACAATGTGGAGAATGGTAGAGAGATCCATTCGGCCACCATAGAAAGAGAAGAAAATTGGAGAATATTCTGGTCTTCTTTAGATTTTTCCAGCCTTATATAACCTTCATAATAGGTTGGGCTTGGTCTAACCAAGTGATCCAACCAAAGCCCAAGCCCAATTTTCTTAATTAGCTCATTTTGTGGTCCAAAATGATTTCTCTCAACTCCCATGTTCAAATTAATTTCTAATCAATTTCATCACTCTTAAAATAATAAATTAGGACCCCATATAAATTTTCAGCCCAATTGAAATCCATTTTCAATCTAATTAATCCAAAACAGTCCGATAGATAAAATTTTGATGTCACCAAAAAATTTATTTTTTTATACCAATATGTTCTACATATCATTTAATGTAGGAATGGAAGGTTTGGTGATTTTTAGCGATCATTTACTATTTTTAAATTTCCAATAAAATTTTGATTAACCATTTTCTCCTTTTCTTGACCATTTTTTTGAAATCAGTGTTCTAGTTGTCAGAATGTTTCAAAAAATTTTCCTACATGCACTAAAATATGTAGTACATTATTATAAAATCTTAGGTCATTCCAACATAGTTTCAATATACTTCTGGCTTCGAAGATAAAATCAACCAGTTCGAAAGTCGAAATTCCAAATCTGTCAGAAAAATTATTTTTCAATTTTCATAGCTTATTTATGCTATTTCTAATATTTCCATATAATCAAAATAATTTTTGGAAGTCTATAGAATATTTCAAAGCCTGGTTAAACTTTCGATCAATCCTTTTTATGGTACCGAGTAAATTTTTTGCTGTTTGATTTAAGGGTCTATTTAAATTCAATTCCATCTCAAATTATACCACCGAACTCCGTTTAACATCTTTTTTCATATTTCAGTGTCAACCCAAACCTCCCATCAGGTCACCAATCCTTGGTTTTCCTGGCCTGAACACATTTAACCTTTATACTTTTTTGAATTTCTCTATTTTTTTCAACTCCTTTTATTCCAAAAACTACCCCAAGGTTACCTTTCATGCTCTAAAAATACCAAGCATGTCAGATGCAAGTTTCGAGGCATTACACAAATAACACAAGTAATAAATAAACTAAACAAACCCACAGAAACAACACTCAATACATGGTGTTAACAACATCATAGATAAAATCAATATAAACATAATTAAAGAGAACAAACATGCAAACTAGTCAAAATAACTAAACTAAATGTGATTTCTACTTCTTTTTGGCATTTTATTGAGCATTAGGCATGCATGATATAAAACTACAATATACATGCAATTAAGATAAGACCTAACTTGTAATCATGTGATTTCTTTTTTATTACATGCAATAAGCCTAAATTTAAGATCAAAGAAGCACAAACACCACATTACAACACAACAAGTATAAGAAAAGATAAAAGGCATTTTTAACTAAAAATTTACCACAAAAACTACATTAAGTACAAAAAAATCACAACAAAAAAACTTTAAAGTAAAAACAACAAACAAACTAACATAAAATAGAAAAACTAAGTAAAAAAAAGAAAACTTACTTGATTGTGATGCTTAATCAATAAAAGATGCAAGAAAAAGTGGGGAATTAGGGGTAAGAATGTTGAAAGTCTCAAGAGGGGAGAAAAGAAACTGAATGGAAATGAAAAGGTGTAACCATTAGGGGTTATTTATAGAGGGATAAGGCTTAGTTCCCTAGGGACTTGATTGAGACCAGAATATCCCGGCTGAGTCAAACATATAGTGTGAAATGCAAAGTTTTAAAAAATGATAGGACACGACTAATTCCATAAGGTCTCGGCTGAGTCCACCTTTAAAGTCTCAAAAAATCCCAATTTCACTCAGCTAAGACCAATTGGTCCCGGTTGAGTGACCCTTCTATAAATTAAACTCACACTTACACATGTTTGAGACCAAAGGTCTCGATCGAGTGCCTCTTAAATGCAATTTCAATTCAAATTTTTTTTATAACATACGACTGAGACCATAAGTCTCCTTCGAAGTGACCCCTATTAAACTAAAGGTTCACTATGCACACAGCTAAGACCAAAGGTCTCGATCGAGTGGCCTTCATTTCAAATTTTCCCTTTTTACGGGACACAGATGGGATTATGGATCTGAGCCGAATGATGCATTCTGCCCTGAACTAATTGCCTTGCACACGGCAGAGACCATATGGTCTCAGTCGAGTGACCTATTTTATAACTCAATTCTTAAAAAGGACACGGTCCACTACAAGAAAAATGCAGTTTCCCAAAGGAAATGAGTAAATTTTCATAGGGAAACAAAAACATCGTCGGAATTGAACGACAAAAACTGGCAAAGGAAAATCGATTGTAGGCACTTTTTTCGATAAAAATATTTTCGTCGGTAAATTTATCGGTGGATTTAAAATTTCGTAGGTATATTTACGGACGGAATAAGTATTTCGTCACTAAATTTGCCAATGGTTATAAGTATTCCATAGGTAAATTTACCGACGAAAATAAGTATTCCCTAGGCAAATTTGCGTACACAAAAAAAATCGTCACTAAAGTTGCCTACGGTTTGTTATATCTCGTAGGCAAATTAGCGATGGTATTTTCCATCGGTAAATTCGGTCTTGGAAAAAAAATTAGCGATGGAATTATCCGTCACTTAAATTATTATAAATTTTTAATAATTATCAAATAATTCAAGCTATACATATTTAATACTATAGATGCCAGCCACTGCAAAAGCTTCAAAACTTCAAAAATTTGGCAAGCATCTTCACTTTCTAACAGTGCATACATTAAAAAATATTTTCACTGATGTATAAAGCCACCAATTAAAGATACCAAACTGGGCAACTTTGAACATATAATGCAAAGCACTATTGCAAGAAGAAAATGTAAACATATACATAGAGACAGAGATGCAAATATACAAACATAGATATCTAAATTAAAATGAGCATGGATAAGAAGATTAACATAATAAAACCCAACTAGGATACTAAAAAGTTAATTTAGAGTAGATTGATATTATAAACTAAAATTTTCTTCTTTTAGAGCATCAAATGTAGTGAACATCAAATGTACAGTAGAATTGATGCAACAGGAGTTCACACTGCATGATTGTGTCTCTATGCATACATGTAAATTAAATATGTTTTTGCTACTAATAAGCATTGACAGTTCCAAAAGATATTATGTTCATAGCATATGGAAATTGGGAGAAGATAAAATGGTAAAATAGCAGCATCTATATCCTACAAATGTAACTAGGTGCTCACTATTCCAAAAACAAAAGTAACTAGAGAGTTATACTATTTTAATTTCAACAACATAACAAAAGATTTTAGCTTTAAGACAGGAAGCGGCATAAGGTAGATAGGAAAACCAAATCATAGGATCATTGAAACAACAAACAACAAAAGACAACAGCTAAAGTAATGTGAAACTCAACTAACAATGGAGTGCTGCATATAGTCACAACTTTCCAATAGAAGACTAAAGTTGAGAAAATATACTGTAAATGTAATGATGTGGTGAGTTGTAGACTTTTCTTTTTCTTATCCGAATTGGTATGTATTCGAAATAAGAAAATAATGATAAAATGCCAAAATATAAAGAAACTATCACAATCTATACCACATTTTTATTTTATTAAAAAAAAGCAAAAACAAAAGGAAATGCCTAAAATTGATTGAATTATTGCAAAGGAAGATTAATTATAATTCAAAAGGAAATGTCTAAAAATGGATCGTAAAGAATGTTTACTCTTTCTTGAATCATTTAAAATCAATCATTACATACATGAATGATATATCAAACAAGCTGATGTTATTTACTTCATACATTGAAATACTAGCTCGAAATTTAAAAAAGATATACAGGAAATAAAAATTAATGAAACAGAATAAACGTCGAAGGGATTAATAATGTTGGTGTTTTGAAAGACAATATTAAGTTTGTGAAAATCATACTTACAAATAACCCTTTCACAATATTAGTTCTAATACTAATATATTACCTAGATTATTTTTGTTAGCGATATTAAACATTGATTTTCTTTTATGTGTGTGCATTTTTCTTTCAGAGGCAAAAATTTATGTATTTAAAAAAATTGGTTAAATGGTATAAATATATCACATGTTGATATTTGTTTTATTAGTTTGAGTAAATACTAAGTTGAGTCTGTTTGATGTATTGGAAGCAGGATAACAGTACTATGCACATGCATTTACTGCTAACAAACACACATCCATGATCAAATTTTATTATTCTCTTGATATAAGGATAATATTTTCAATCTTTTATCATCTATTAGGAATTCACACTTTCAGAATGGAATGTCAAAATGCAAAGCAGGCTTGATAATGTTGCAATGAAGTGCGTTTTGACATCCACAAGATATCATACTCTAAATTCTGATAATTTTATGCAAGGTTTGCGACTTTCCTTTGAATTAAATCTATATACATCATTGACTATAGTTAAGGGCAGAATGGTCATGAAAAACCAATACTAGGAAATCCATATCCAATTGTTTCTAAAGGCCAAGTAAAGCCCTCATTGTGCCTCATCTAGCTTAAGGTACCAATCTTTCCTATATGCATTGATAATTTTGGACACCTCAATTTGGCTATTAGCTTGGGCATGGTATAGGGTAGTGACTTTATGCCTGACTCTAAATTGTTTTAGTAAAGTTTTAAATTGGCGGTTAACAAAATGCTTACCACTATCACTAATTATAGCTCTAGGGGTTCCATACTGGGTGAATATATTTTTCTTTAAGAATTGAAGCACTAACTTAGCATCACAAGTCCTAGTGGCTATAGCTTCTACCCACTGGCTTACATAATCTATGGCCACTCAGATATATTCAAACCCATAGGATACCGAAAAAGGCCTCATAAAATCTATACACCACACATCAAATAGCTTTACCTCAAGCATGTTGGTTAATGACATTTCATCTCTCATAATCATATTCCTTACCCTTTGACATCTATCGTATGATTAAATGAAATATTTCACATCATTAAATAGAGTAGGCTAATAAAAACCAAAGGAAAGAATTTTTGATACCGTTCGATTTGGCCTATAATGTCCGCCGGCTTCTCCATTATGACATGCCTTGACAATGTCTCCTTGCTCTTCCTTAAAGATGCACCTTCTTAACACTTGATTTGCATATAGTTTAAAAAGGTAAGGGTCATCCCATATGTAGTTTTTTGCATCAACTTTCAATTTCTTCCTTTGTTGCCAAGTATAGTCTTTTGGCATAGAACCTCCTGTAATAAAATTGGCTAAATCAACAAACCAAGGAACAATGACTTCACACATAAATAAAGCATATATATGCTTTGAAAACAAATCAAGGATCTCCCCTTTCTCAATGTGGCCATGCTCGAGTCTAGACAAGTGATCCGCTATAAAGTTTTCTACCATTTTTTATCCTTAATCTCTAGGTTAAACTCTTATAGAAGAAGTACCCATCTAATCAGTCTCGATTTTGACTCTTTCTTGGCAAAGATATGTCTCAATGCTGCATGATCAGTCCACACAAGAATTTTTGCTCTTACCATGTAAGGCCTGAACTTCTCAAATGCAAAAAAAATTGCAAGGACTTTCTTTTCAGTTGTGGTGTAATTGACCTAAGCTCCTGTCCAGGTATGGCTTTCATAATAAATTGCACAAAACACCTTCTCTTGTCTTTATCCAAGCACTGCCCCTACTGCAAAATTGCTTGCATCATATATTAGTTCAAAAGGTAAATTCCAATCTAGAGAGACAATAAATGGAGCTTAAATAAGCCTTTATTTCAATAGCTCAAATGCACGTAAACATTCAGTAGTGAAAATAAAGTGAGCATCTTTCATCAACAAATTAGATAGGGGTTTTGCAATCTTTGAAAAATATTTGATAAATCTACTGTAAAAACATGCATGCCCTAAAAAGTTTTTTATCCCTTTGACATTGGTGGGGGGTGGAAGTTTCTCTATCACCTCTACTTTGACTCTATCCATCTCGATCCCTTTTTCAAAATTTTATGCCCCAATACTATTCCCTCCTTCACTATGAAATGGCATTTCTCCCAATTTAACACTAGATTGGTTTTCTCACACCTCTCTAGCACCAATCCATAAAGAACTCCATAAATTTTTGTATGAAGTCATGGAATATTGCCATCATACACCGCTGAAATATAGCTGGTGCATTGCATAATCCAAAAGGCATTCTCCTATACGCAAAAGTGTTGTAAGGGTAGGTGAAGGTAGTTTTCTGTTTATCCTCGGGTGCAATGGGGATTTATAGATATCCTGAATACCCATCTAAGAAACAATAAAATCTATTATCCTCTAGCCTCTCTAGTATTTGATCAATAAATGGTAAGGGGAAATCATCTTTCCCAGTGGAACTATTCAGCCTCCTATAGTGTATACAAACTCTCGAACTTATAACTGTACGAGTTGGAATAAGCTCATTTAACTCATTCTTGACCACTATCATATCCCCTTTCTTAGGAACATATTACACTGGGCTCACCCATTTACTTTCTAAGATGGGATAGATAATACCTGAATCGAGGAGTTTGATTACCTCCTTCTTGACTATCTCTTGTAATATCGGATTAAACTATAAGGACCCTAAAGAGGCCCTAGTAGAATTCAAAGGCAAACATATCTCATTTAAGTTAAATTGAGCATTAGGGGATAAATTAGTAGTGCTTATGATCTAATAGATTCATGGTTTTAAGAGATAGAGTATACCATAGTCAAATGACATTATACCATAGTATGTATAATTGGAGCAAAAATACAGTTAAGATATTGTTTGGGGCATAAATGTTATTAAGTTATAATTAATTATGTGACAAATGAATGAATTATATGATATGAATTTTTAGAAGGGCATAATTAGATTATTATGTTTGTATAATAAAATTTAAGGGTGTAATTGAAGTATGAAGTATTAGTTTAGGGGTTAATTTGTAAATACGACATCTTAAGGGTCAAATGTAATTAAAAAAAGGAATTGAGGGGCTGATTTAAGAGAATTATAAAATGTTTGGGTCAATGTTAAACATGCAAGAAATTGAGAGGCAAAGGTGTAACATGCAAGAAATTGAGAGAAGTTAGTGGAACATGCAAAATCTTGAGGGACCAAGAAAGAAATTTACCTTGCCACTATATATATATATTATAATTCACATGAAAGAGAAGATATGGAGAGAGGGATGACATTTAGAGTGTGAGATTATAGAAATTCTTCTTTGCTCTCTCATGTGTTCATGGTTAATCTCTTAAAGAAACCAAAGAAGAAATTCTTGCATGTGATGATTAATCAAGAGAAATTATGCATCAAATTAAGGTAACGACTTCAATTAAATGACATCTTCTTATTCTCCTTCTTCTTTATATTTTGATGAGGTAATGGTAAAGTAAGGTGCTAGAATTTTAATTAAATGATGATGTTGGTTGTAAAGGAGAGGAGATTAGAGAAAAAAAATCAAAGGAAAAAGGAGATGCAAAGGGATTGAAAACAAAAGGGGGATTTCAGCCAAAGGTATGGGAACTAGGATTTTCATGCTTGTATGTGCATGATGTTAGTAGAAATTTAGTATAATAATCTGAATTTTTTGTTTAGTTTTCAAAATATAAGTAAGTTTAACAGGAAATAAAGTTCTTATTTATTTTTAACGTTTTTCGAATCGGTTGATTTGCTCTTAATGTTTATTTTGGAGTTAATTTGCTTTTACCGTTTTAGTATCGGCTACTAAAACGTCCCTCCTTGTTCTCTTAATTTTTTATTTTATGCTTTTACCCATATTTAATTTCTTTTTTCCCGGAACTTACACTACCACATAATAATAAGTCTAACACAACATATGTTTAGTAGAATATTCGAAATTGTTGCCTTATATAAAAATTATTGTTTTACTTTATATAAGGCATCAATCTAACAATGCACATTTAAAAAGCTTTAAGTATTTAAGTGTTACATCAAAATGTCCAAACCACTACATTTCTAAAGCAACGAGACCATAAGTAACACTTATTAAATTGTTGCTATAGTAAAAAAATTATTCTATAGGAGTTGTTTGATAAGTATTGTATCCGCTCTAGCTGCATTAGATTATCACAGCAATTTGAACATTTTAATACAGCATTTAAATACTTGTAATATTATACTAAACTCTGTATCTCTGATGGTCTCCTTTGCAAAGTTCCGGCAAGGAAATTTCTTACAGGTTGTTCGTGGATAATCTACCTTTAGGATGGCCAGGGTTTGGTGTAAGGAAAATCTTCTCCTAGTTCAGGGTCGTTCAGCAAGTCTTTATTCCAAAAAAACTGAGTTCTAATGGCACCAAGTTTGGCTTCGTTAGTCTTAATACTTCTAGGAGCATTGATCTTGTTATAAAAAAATTAAACGGTGCATGGTTGGGAGGTAAGCAGATCCTAGTGAAGTTGGCCCGATAGAGGGTCAGTACTAAAGTTGAGAGGATAGTGAAGAGAACGAATCCTAAGGTGGCTCACTTGAATAAATTTAGAGACACAAGGTCATTTGCCATGGTAGCTAAAGAAGGGATGTGCAATGAAGATGGTGCAAGAAAAGATACGTTTATAAACTACAGAGCTGGCTCT
This sequence comes from Excoecaria agallocha, assembly GCA_037975025.1. Classification (NCBI taxonomy): domain Eukaryota; kingdom Viridiplantae; phylum Streptophyta; class Magnoliopsida; order Malpighiales; family Euphorbiaceae; genus Excoecaria; species Excoecaria agallocha. Next base: position 7,033,603 of record JBBPFJ010000019.1, on the reverse strand, counting down.
GCCAACTTCCAATATGCAGTGGCCAAAGAAGATCAAGAATGGTTGAGCAGAAGCTTGGTCGGGTGGCTGCATGTTGCCCACAATGTTGTCTGCATACAAGTGCAGACCCATGAGCGGGAACCTCATTCTTCTTACATTTCCCTCCTGCGTAGAGATGGAAAAAATGCTGGAAACTGGGACTTGTTGGCTATCTGAATGGTTCGAGATGGTTAAGGTATGGGAGCCTAAGGATATTTTTAAAAAATGATATACATGGGTTAGGTGCGATGGGTTTCCTTTGAATGCTTGGAATCCTAGCTTCTTCTCCACGGTAGCTTCTCTGTATGGCACCTTCATCACTCTTGATGAAAATACCAGTAAAAAATGTTGCTTGGATGTGGCCAGATTCCTTATATCAGCATCTGCACCAGCTGTGATCAATGACATTCTCACAGCCAGAATTGACGGAATCACTTACCCATTCAGAGTTACAGAGGAGCCTTCTAGCTTTCATCTAGACCTATTCTCAAGCAATCCCTCCAGACGTCCTCCGGCGGTTTTCGGCAGGTCAGAGTCTCAAAAGCTGTCTTCCTTGGGCACGAAAAGGTCTCTCTCCTCATTTAATTCCCTGTCCCGTTGGGAGGGTTCCCCAAGGATGGTGCCAGATACCTATAGATCGACTTGCTCTTCTAATCAGAGAAGGATTTTGGCTGGTCTCTTTCTTTTGGAACAGAGCTGTGGCCCACTCCTACCTGATTCTTCTTCCTGCTCGATTATGCCTTCTGGGTCCAGCTCTCCTCATATTGCTACATCCATGGACCTTGTTAGCAACTCTCTTAATGGGTTAGAGCTAGTTCCTTATGTTGGACGGCCCATTGGTACTCTTGATTCTCAGAGCCCGGACCCATGTAGAGATGGACCTCAAACCTTCTCCTTTGGGGCTCCTCCATTGCAACCTTGCAGGAGGAAAAACAAAGCCAAAAAATTCTCTTTATTGTATCCTCTTGTACCAACCAAATTGAGGAAACGAAAAAAAAAGCAAAAGATCCAGGAGGAACTTAATGGAAGCAATGGCTCAAACGAAGTCGGGAATGGATGAAGTGAGGATGGAGTCAAGCGCCATGGCATCGGTCGATGTTGCAAAATACTCTTTCTCTGATGGTTGCTTCACGAACGTCAACAGTAGAATTAACCGAGAAGGAGCTGGCGAGCCATTATCCCCACGTAGGGAGGTGGAAAAAATCTTGGAGGTGGCGGATATGCTTAGGATGGTCCTGCCTAACACCAGAGCAGAGTTGTTTGACATCCTCATCAAGGCAGAGGTGCGGGATCGGGATCTGTGGGATCAGGAGAAGGGCGAAAAGTGACATTGTCTGCCTACTACGAATTGTACACATGTATTTTGCTCTATCTTCTTATGATATTTCTTTCTTGGAACATTTGAGGGGTAAAATCGGTGGCAAAAAAGAAATTGCTGGCATCTTTTATCAGGAAAGAGAACATTGATATGGTATTTCTATTAGAAACAAAGATGCAGGGTATTATGCATAACCAAATTTGAAGCATATGGGGTTATAAAAATTTTGACTGGGTGTTTAGGGATGCGGTGGGTAACAGTGGTGGGATTCTAGTCTCTTGGTACTCCGGCTTCTTTCAGAATTCCTTGTTGACCTCTAGACAGGGCTGGGTTTCTTTGAAAGGTAATTTAATTGCCAGTGATATGCAGTGCATGATAACTGCCGTTTATGCTCCCTATACTGAGTAAGATCAAGAGGAGCTTTGGAGTCAATTAGAACTTATGATCAATGAAGATTACCCCACTCTTATATGCGGAGACTTTAATGTTGTTCTTTATGCTAGTGATAGACGGAATGGGAACTTGAGCTCAAAAGATAGGAAGTTCCAAGGCTTTGTGCTAAGAACCAGTCTGATTGACTTGTCTCTTTCTCGGAGAAAATTTACTTAGGGGAATGCCATTAGCAGTAGCTGAATTGACCACTTTCTTGTCAATCAAAAATGGCAATTGAAATTCTGCAACTTATCTCAATTTTCTCTCCCTAGGAATGTCTCTGATCATAACCCTCTTATCTTGGATTGCTCTAACATCAATTGGGGCCCAAGACCATTCAGATTTCTGGATGCATGGCTGTTAGATGCAGATTTTATAAAAAATGTTCGACACTGGTGGAGTAACTTAAGCTCTGTTCAGATTGATAATGTTTGCCTAAAGCTGAAGCTGCTAAAAAATTTCATTGGAGAATGGAATTCACATAGTTTTGGCATTGTGGACAAAATCATAGACAATCTTGTGAAAGAAATTGATATAATTGATAATTACTTAGAGGATAAAGAGATGCATGATGTTATTAGACAATTCACACTAATTAAAAGAAACTCGTTAATTAAATAATTATGGAGAAAATATAGGGCAAGGGAATTCATATAGAGGCAGAAATCAAGGATCCAGCGGTTACAAGAGGGGGATCAGAACACAAGACTCTTTCACCTGACAGCTTCAGTAAGGGGTAATAAAAATCGCATTACTAGGTTTGAATCCTCAAAGGGTATATTGATCGACCCCGAACATATTAGGAAGGAAATCTTTGACTTCTATAAATTTCTTTTCAATAAATACAGCTTTAATAGGCCCTCATTCCTGGCTGATTCCTTCAAGAAAATTGCTACTTCCTTGGCCCTGTCCTTAGAGGCTCCAGTTACTTTCGAGGAGATTAAAGCTACAGTATGGAGTTGTGACAATAATAAGGCATCGGGGCCAGATGGTTTTAACTTTGCCTTCATAAAAGGAGCTTGGAACATAATAGGAGATAAGGTCACTTGCCTGGAGAAAAAATTCTTTTTGGACGGACAGTTGATGAGAGGGGCGTGCTCCTCATTAATTGCGCTAATCCCCAAAATCGACAGTGCTTCCCACCTTAAGGACTTTCTGTTAGTGTAAGCCCTAGCCCCAATACATTGTAATAAAACACTTAGTTAATAAAATGAGGCATTTGTTTTATCTTTTGTATACCTGTGCATGTCAATTGATAAAACTATCCAAGAATGTTGTTTCGGTTTAAGTTATCATGTGTGAGGCACATGGATTGTAAGACCTTGAAACAAATGGGACTTCATTCTAAATATCCCTAGTCAGTCATTGTTATGGGAATCACAAATGAATTAAGACTAGTATGCTCTCTCTGATGCTATGAGTCCTGTCTTACGGATCATTAGGACAAGAGTGTCAATCAGAGATCATAGATACATGTTAAAGAACATGGTATCTGGATTCGATCCGCTCATGAGAACACTACATGGTACAAGTCATAAGTGTTTCTCATATGCAAGTTTTGTATCGGAGTTCTTAGACCTGAAATCTCTATGAAACTCTTTATGAATTACTGTGTACTTTGATATACACCTAACGTGCTCGTAACAGAGTGACAAGTACGGGTATGATTGGGTATGCACTGATTCATGTTAGAGAGCATGAGAGAAGTGAAGGGATTACCCCTCTCGATAAGAGAGAAAATATCACCGGCCACTTGATCAGTGAACTGAGAAGTGTATGGCCATACCGAGATGAAATAATGAGTAATCATTATTTATCTGAGAGTTCAGTGTCACTTGAATATCAAGAAAGGAATTAATATATATAAGGATGACTAGTTCCATGCCTTATATTAATTCTGATATTTAAGGGTAAGGGACTATACGAAATTGCATTAGGTCACCAAATGCCATATGCATTTTCATTTAATTTGGATTGCTATAATATCTTGCTAGAGAATATATATAGCCTTTGAATTGATTTATTAATTCATTGCCAACATTAAATGGACCTATAGGATCGCACACAAAGCATTGGGCTTAAAATACTTAAATTAAGTATTGGGCATTAATTTGGGCTTTTAATTAAAGTCAAATTAATGTATGTAATGGGTTATAATATTGTTATTGGGCTTTGGTCCATGAGAGAGAAAAATTAAGCCCACAAGGTTTAATTTCAATTAATTAATTATCTTGTGTTAATTAAGTTAATTAAGTATTAAAGCCTAAAGGAATTTAAATTAAATCAAATCACTTAAATATATAATGAAGTGGCCGAAATTCCAAGATGGAATTGAAGGAATTTCGGCACAAGCAATTAAGTTATATTAAGTGATTTTATTTAATTAAATGTCTTATGTTTTATTTCAAATTTGAATTCAAAGGATTTTAATTCAAAATGTATTACTTATCTTTCAGAAGTGATAGAGTTTGAATTACTTATCTTAAGGTAGGAAATTCAGATCAAAACACTTGCCTAAGAGATAATGATATAAAAGAAATAAAACCCTAAGAGAGATACAGAAGAGTTGGCGCAAAAACCTAGGGTTTTCTGTGAAAATTGCGTGAACTTCATCTCTCTCTCTCTCAAGAATTTTTTAGCCAATTTTCACAAGGAGAAAGGATAGTTCCTCATTCTCTTGTGTTCTTGGGTAGTGATAGCAACCTAAGAGAAGTACAAAATCAAATTTTGTAGCTTCAATCCATAGCCCATACACAATACCGAAAAAGAGATCTAGCAATCTCGTTTTTAAGCCAACGGTGCAATTGTGTGTGTGAGAATAGAGGGAGTGGCGCAAAAGGTCATTCCTTGGCATTGGTGATCGAGATCTAAGGCAGACAAATCCATCTTAGTTGCTGGCCATCACCGGAATCAAAATCGAAAAGGCATCAAAAGTTGTAAGTTCGATAACCCTAAAATTGCATGTTTTCGATTCTATCTTTGGATATGTATGGTATGCATGATAAAATTTTTGTTTTTACGCTGTGCTATCATGACTATCATACCATGTCATATTCCATCAGTGGTATCAGAGCCTAGACATGCTTATTTTAGTGCTTTAGATGCATGAAAAAATTAATTAAAAATCGTTATTTTGAAAACATGCAAATCTGAAATTTTCTGTTTTGAGTTTTTTGCATTGTTATGGTGTAAAAACGATTTTAATTGATTAGATAGGTATTATAATTAATATGACATGTTAATATACTGTCCTAAGATGTTATTAGGGCTGGTAATGGTCGGATTTAATTATTTATACCTGATGGTACATGTTAATTATGAAACTAGGTGCTAGTTGGCATGTAAATTGCTAGTTTAACAACTTGTTTTCAAAATTAAATGTAAAATTGATTTTGGCATGTTTGTAAGTGATTTTTAAAGATTAAATATCAGGTCTGGACATATTTTAAATTTGGTTTTAATTCTGGTCCATGACAATTTAATTGATTAATTTTAAAATCACTTAAAACAATGACTAGTTTGTGTTTGTTACATGTTTAATCAACATTGTTTGCTTTGTTTTGATTAAAATGGTAAAAACACATTTAGATTAAAATGTTACAGAATATTAAATCAATATTTATGGACTTATTTAGAATATTAAATGACTCATAAAATTGATTTAAATGTTTGTGCATTTCATGGCATTACATAAGCATTAAACAACTAGTTTTTGTTGTTTGTTTGTTTTTCCATGTATGTCGTGTACTATGTATGTGTTTATCATGATTTTATATTTTTAATTCATGTTAGCACATATTATATGTATTTTTAATGTTTATGGGCTGTATGACATAAAATTAAAAATGACAAAATTGGAAATTATACTAGAGTTGATTTATGGCACAAATCTAACTAGTTTGTGTTTTGGGCTTTTAAGAGAACTTATTCAATAAGAGGATTTAGTCCATTGGGCTTCGGCCCAGGCCCATCACGGGGTCATCTCTTAAAGGTTCAAGTACACAATTTCCATTAATGGGCTTGGCTAAATTAATTAAAATTGGACTTTGTTTGATCCATGAATGCTATGTATATTTATTTGCTTGTTTGGTGTGATGAATGGATATGCATGGTGCATTCATGGGCCCTGGGTTTTTGTAATTAAATATGGCCTGCGTGCCATTATTTTTATTGTAAAATTTTCATTTATTTCTTAGAATATAATTTATTTGAAGACTTTGTAAATCAAGACGAAGCCCACCGGAGTGGAGAAGCCCAACTCGAAGATTCTTATGTAATAGTATAGAATCTTAGTTGTAGGTTTTTGGGCCCATGTTTGTCACGCTTTACTTTATGCAATTATATATATATGCATGCTCTGTATGGATGACAAAGCGTATGCCATGTAAGCCGTAATAAAATGAATCCCTAAAAATAGTAAGTCACAAAGTTGCCTTCCTAATTCGAAACATGTCAAGGCATCGATCATCGGTCACGTAGACTAGGAGTCCTAGATGCGCCCGATTATCTTTGTGAGGCATGGGTTGTGAATGTAGGTTGGACTTAACATGGAATGGGATGCTCTGACCTAGGCAACTTATAAATGGGTTTGTGCTATAACATCTTAAGATGTTAGCCCATTTGATCCAAGAGTCATGTACGAGACATGATTGGAGTTTTTCCTACCTAAGTAACTTAACTTATTAGGTGTACAGGCTCAGCTTGACTAATAAGTTGTTGTGAAAAGTGGATCTTGGCCCACATTAAATCACTAACGCGAATTATTTATGGGGATATTAATTCGGTTTGTGGGATCATTAATAAGACCTCATTTAATCTTGCTAAATTTTATTGTAGATTGAAAATGGCATCTTCAAACAACAATAATTTCTCGTTGCGATCAGTCATTGAAAAGGACAAATTGAATGGCACCAATTTCATAGACTGGTCTCGAAACTTAAGAATAGTTCTTAAGCAAGAGAAGAAGTCGTATGTTTTGGATGCACCCTTGCCTGAAGAACCAGGAAGGAACGCCTCTGCGGTTCAAAAGGAAACTTTTGAGACCAAGAAGAGTGACTCTAACGATGTGACCTGTTTGATGCTAGCCACTATGGTGCCTGAATTGCAAAAGCAATTTATGGACCAAGAGGCCTATGCGATCATGGTGCACCTCAAGGAGATGTTCCAAGAGCAAGCTCGTCACGAGAGGTTCGTGACAACAAAGGCTATAATTTCTTGCAAAATGGCTGAGGGTACTCCTGTTAGTACCCATGTACTCAAGATGAAAGGGTATCTTGATACTCTTGAGAAGCTTGAGGTACAAATGCCAAAGGAATTGGCCACTGACTTGATCTTAGGATCATTGCCTGCTGCTTATGATCCATTTGTGATGAATTATAACATGCATGCAATGAATAAGTCAGTCACTGAGCTTCATGGGATGCTTAAGAATGCTGAAGAGAACATTCGAAAGACCAATCCCGTACTTATGGTTCAAAAGGGAATCAAGAAGGGACCTGCTAAGGGAAAGGGAAAGGTAAAGGGAAAACCCAAGACAGTTGGGAGTGCACCTCAGGCCCAATCCAAGCCCAAGGCGCCAAAACTCAAAGAGAGTGAGAGCACTTGCTTCCATTGCAACAAGTTGGGGCATTGGAGGAAGAATTGCGCTCTCTTCAAGGAAGAACAAAAGAAGAATGGAGCCAAGGTGTCCAGTTCTGGTATTTTTGTTGTTGAAATTAACCTTTCTATTTCTACCACTTGGGTATTGGATACCGGTTGTGGTTCTCACATTTGTTCAAATGTGCAGGGACTAAGAAATAGGCGGTTACTTGGGAAGAATGAAGTGGACCTCCGTGTGGGGAATAGAGCACGAGTTGCTGCCATGGAGATAGGCGACTATCACCTCACTTTACCTTTCGGACTTTGTATTGTTTTGAATAATTGTTATTATGTGCCTGCTATGAGCAGAAACATTATTTCAGTTTCATGTTTGGATAATGATGAATTTGATTTTGTTATTAAAAAGGGCAATGCTCATATTCGTCGTGAAGGCATTTCTTATGGCAATGCCATGTTGCAAAATGGCCTTTATATCCTTGATTTACAAAACAAAGAGTCCATATACAACATTAATACAAAAAGGGTTAAATCAAACGAATTAAACCCTACTTACTTCTGGCATTGTCGTTTAGGACATGCAAACGAAAAACGTATTTCAAGACTCCACAAAACTGGAGTGCTTGGGTCATTTGACTTAGAGTCTTATGACACATGCGAGCCATGTTTGCATGGAAAATGACAAAGAGTCCTTTTAACAAAAAAGGTGAAAGGACTAATGGCTTATTGGAACTAATACATACCGATGTATGTGGACCATTAAGTACACAAGCTAGAAGTGGTTTTAGCTACTTTGTAACATTCACATATGACTTTAGTAGATATGGCTATGTCTATCTAATGAAGTACAAGTCTGAAACTTTTGAGAAATTCAAAGAGTTTAAGAACGAAGTAGAAAACCAACTTGGCAAAAGTATAAAAGCCATTTGATCAGATCGAGGTGGCGAATACTTAAGCCAAGAGTTTGATGATCATCTAAAAGAGTGTGGTATTATTTCACAGCTCACTCCTCCTGGAACACCGCAATGGAATGGTGTGTCCGAAAGGAGAAATCGAACTCTGTTGGACATGGTTCGATCAATGATGAGTCAAGCTAATCTTCCTATCTCTTTTTTGGGTTATGCATTAGAAACTGCTGCGTTTCTATTAAACCGTACTCCAACTAAAGCAGTTGAGAAGACACCATACGAGGTATGGACTGGGAATCTTTTCTCAAGATTTGGGGCTGTGAAGCACATGTTAAGAAGTTAACATCTGACAAACTAGAGTCCAAATCGACTGTCTGCTTGTTTGTGGGTTATCCCAAAGAAACAAAGGGATACTACTTTTACTCACAAGCCGAGAACAAAGTATTTGTTGCTCGCAAGGCTGTTTTCTTGGAAAAAGAGTTCCTTCTCAAGAAAGACAGTGGGAGTAAAATAGAACTTGAAGAAATTCAAGTGCCACAAACTCCTATAGAGGATAAGTTGGAAATGGGATTAAGTTCACAACAAGGTGTGGAACAAGAACCCATTGCACAAGAAGATGAGCCTTGTGTGTACAAGAAGGTTAGTGGGAGCATAGTAGTATTTCTGGTCCTATATGTGGACGACATCCTTCTCATTGGGAATGACATTCCAACATTGCAAAAGGTTAAGCAATGGTTGGGAAAATGTTTCTCAATGAAAGATTTAGGTGAAACCGAAACAATACTTGGTATTCGAATCTATAGAGATAGATCGAATCGGCTTTTGGGACTAAGTCAAGAAAAGTACATAGACAAAGTACTAAAGCATTTTAGTATGGGAGACTCAAAGAAAGGGTAAATACCTTTGGCTTTGGGAGTTCCTTTGACTAAAGAACAGTGCCCTAAAACCAAAGAGGAAAGGGACAACATGAGTAGAATCCCATATGCATCTGCTATTGGATCTATCATGTACGCTATGTTATGTACTAGGTTGGATGTTGCTCATGCACTGATTATAACCAGTAGGTTTCAGCAAGACCCTGGTGAGAAGCACTGGTCTGCTGTAAAAGGGATCCTTAAGTACCTGCGAAGGACTAAGGATCACGTCTTGGTGTATGGTGGTCAAGAAGAGCTCGTCATACAAGGTTATGCCGATGCTGCTTTTCAGACCAGCACTCAGGATTCTAGATCGCAATCTGGATTTGTTTTTGTTTTAAACGGTGGTGCTGTCAGCTGGAGAAGCTTAAAGCAAGAGACCATTGCCGACTCAACTACATAATCTGAGTATATTGCAGTGAGTGAGGCTGCAAAGGAAGCTGTTTGGATTAGAAATTTCATTAATGGATTAGGAGTGTTCCCAAACATCCTAGATTCATTAGAAATTTTGTGATAACAACGGGGCCATCGCACAGGCCAAGGAGCCCCGGTCACACCAGAAATCCAAACACATACTCAGGAGGTACCACGTGATCAGAGAAATCATTGATCGTGGGGACGTCAAGGTTAGCAAGATAGCAAGTGAAGACAATGTAGCAGATCCTTTGACGAAACAGTTACGTCCAAATCTGCACGAGGCTCATTTGAGAGCGTTCGGTCTTAGGGCTATGCCCAATTGGGACTAGTGCTAGTGGGAGATTGTTAGTGTAAGCCCTAGCCCCAATACATTGTAATAAAACACTTAGTTAATAAAATGAGGCATTTGTTTTATCTTTTGTATACCTGTGCATGTCAATTGATAAAACTATCCAAGAATGTTGTTTCGGTTTAAGTTATCATGTGTGAGGCACATGGATTGTAAGACCTTGAAACAAATGGGACTTCATTCTAAATATCCCTAGTCAGTCATTGTTATAGGAATAACAAATGAATTAAGACTAGTATGCTCTCTCTGATGCTATGAGTCCTGTCTTACGGATCATTAGGACAAGAGTGTCAATCAGAGATCATAGATACATGTTAAAGAACATGGTATCTGGATTCGATCCGCTCATGAGAACACTACATGGTACAAGTCATAAGTGTTTCTCATATGCAAGTTTTGTATCGGAGTTCTTAGACCTGAAATCTCTATGAAACTCTTTATGAATTACTGTGTACTTTGACATACACCTAACGTGCTCGTAACAGAGTGACAAGTACGGGTATGATTGGGTATGCACTGATTCATGTTAGAGAGCATGAGAGAAGTGAAGGGATTACCCCTCTCGATAAGAGAGAAAATATCACCGGCCACTTGATCAGTGAACTGAGAAGTGTATGGCCATACCGAGATGAAATAATGAGTAATCATTATTTATCTGAGAGTTCAGTGTCACTGGAATATCAAGAAAGGAATTAATATATATAAGGATGACTAGTTCCATGCCTTATATTAATTCTGATATTTAAGGGTAAGGGACTATACGAAATTGCATTAGGTCACCAAATGCCATATGCATTTTCATTTAATTTGGATTGCTATAATATCTTGCTAGAGAATATATATAGCCTTTGAATTGATTTATTAATTCATTGCCAACATTAAATGGACCTATAGGATCGCACACAAAGCATTGGGCTTAAAATACTTAAATTAAGTATTGGGGATTAATTTGGGCTTTTAATTAAAGTCAAATTAATGTATGTAATGGGTTATAATATTGCTATTGGGCTTTGGTCCATGAGAGAGAAAAATTCAGCCCACAAGGTTTAATTTCAATTAATTAATTATCTTGTGTTAATTAAGTTAATTGAGTATTAAAGCCTAAAGGAATTTAAATTAAATCAAATCACTTAAATATATAATGAAGTGGCTGAAATTCCAAGATGGAATTCAAGGAATTTCGGCACATGCAATTAAGTTATATTAAGTGATTTTATTTAATTAAATGTCTTATGTTTTATTTCAAATTTGAATTCAAAGGATTTTAATTCAAAATGTATTACTTATCTTTAGGAAGTGATAGAGTTTGAATTACTTATCTTAAGGTAGGAAATTCAGATCAAAACACTTGCCTAAGAGATAATGATATAAAAGAAATAAAACCCTAAGAGAGATACAGAAGAGTTGGCGCAAAAACCTAGGGTTTTCTGTGAAAATTGCGTGAACTTCATCTCTCTTTCTCTCAAGAATTCTTTAGCCAATTTTCACAAGGAGAAAGGATAGTTCCTCATTCTCTTGTGTTCTTGGGTAGTGATAGCAACCTAAGAGAAGTACAAAATCAAATTTTGTAGCTTCAATCCATAGCCCATACACAATACCGAAAAAGAGATCTAGCAATCTCGTTTTTAAGCCGACGGTGCAATTGTGTGTGTGAGAATAGAGGGAGTGGCGCAAAAGGTCATTCCTTGGCATTGGTGATCGAGATCTAAGGCGGACAAAGCCATCTTAGTTGCTGGCCATCATCGGAATCAAAATCGAAAAGGCATCAAAAGTTGTAAGTTCGATAACCCTAAAATTGCATGTTTTCGATTCTATCTTTGGATATGTATGGTATGCATGATAAAATTTTTGTTTTTCCGCTGTGCTATCATGACTATCATACCATGTCATATTCCATCACTTTCGGCCTATTAGTCTTATCGGGTGCTTATACAAAATAGTGGCAAAGTTGTTAGTAAACAGATTGAAAATGGTGATCGGTGAAGTTATATCTGAAGAACAATGTGCTTTCATCAAAGGGAGACAAATTCTTGATGGAGTCCTAGTAGTTAATGAAGTCATTCACTCCTTAAAGGCTGCAAAGCACAAGGGCATTCTGTTCAAGGCTGATTTTCACAAAGCTTTTGACTCCGTGAACTGGAATTATTTGGATAATGTGATGGAAAAAATGCACTTCGGGGATAAATGGAGATTCTAGATAAAAAAATTGTATCAGTAAAGCTTATGTTTCTATCCTGGTTAATGGTTCCCCGACTTCTGAATTTAGCCTTTCTCGAGGGTTGAGGTAAGGTGATCCGCTCTCTCCGTTCCTGTTTCTAATAGTAGCGAAAGGGTTATCGATTTTGCTAAAAAAAGCAGTTGAATTACAGTTGTTCAGAGGTGTTAACCCACTACTGGACTCGACAGAGATGTCTCTGACCCACATTCAATACGCGGATGACACCTTAATCTTCCTTCAGCCAGATTTTGATAGCATTTTGAATCTGAAAAGGGTGTTAAAAATCTTTGAAACTGTCTCCGGATTGGCAGTAAACTTTCACAGGAGTTATTTGGTTGGGATAAATGTAGAGTCTTATTGGTTACAAGAATGTGCGACTGTAGTGAAATATAAGATACAACAGCTCTCCTGCACTTACTTAGGACTTCCCCTTGGCGTTAACCCAAAAGGACTGGCCATATGGGACCTAGTCATCCAAAAATTCCAAAGAAGGCTAGCGGGCTGGAAAGAAAAACTTTTATCAATGGCTGGCAGACTTACTTTGATAAAGGATCTCAATTAAAAATATTAGCGACGAATCAATGTGGTCGCTAATCTGTCGCAAATAAAATAAAAAATAGTTTTTACTATTTCATGTATTTTTGATATAGATAATATGAAATTGATATTTTATTTTGAAACAAAAATTTGTAAATTATATTATAATTTGGTAATAATTTTTTATCAATTATTTCAAATTTTAAATTATTTATTTAGTAAATTTATATTTTTGATAATAATAAAATACTTGTTATAATTATTATATTATCACATTATGAAAATTAATAAAAGTCAATATTTATAAAATAGTAATATAAAATTTATTATCTCATTTAAAATAAGAATAAAAAAATTTGTAATTAATTTTTATTTTATAAAATTTAAATCAAATATTAAATTATTAGGAATTCTAATGATTTTTTTATCAATTATCCCCAAATATAAACTTATTTATTTAAAAAAATTACATTTTAATAATAATAATAATAAAGTAATTGTTATAAGTATTATATAGTCATATCATGAAAAATAATAAATATAAATATTTATATAATAATAATATAAAGTTTATTATTTCATTTAAAATGATTATAAAAAATTTATAATTTATTTTTATTTTGTTAAAATTTTGAGCAAATTTTAAATTATTAAAAAATTTAAAATATATATTTATAAAATTATCCTTGAATACAAGGATAAAATTATGAAATTTGGTAGGGGCATTTTAGTAATTTCAAAAATTTACCCTACATATAAAAATAATATTTTCTATTTCCTCACATCTCTCTACCGTTTCAATTTAATGCGTATATGATTTTAAGTTTAATTTATTATTTAGTTGAATAAGATAATAGAGTTCAATCCAAGACTTAAACTCATACAAGTCAAAATGAATAAATTTTCTAATTTAATTTCTTCAATTTAATTTTTCTAAATGAATAAATTTTCTAATATATATATATATATATACACACACACACACACACACATTAAACAGCTTTTATACGGAATAGTGTAAGTAAAGATTCAACGGTTAAGTATTTGCCGTTAGATCGGCCTGATTTTTGGTGAGTACGTTCGAAACTCCTTATTGTTAATTTTGAACGGTAAAAATTAGTTTTTAAGGTCTGTAAGTTTAATTTTTATTGCAAAAAAGAGGCTATTTTTTGGATTTTTTACGTAATGACCAGTTTTGTATACGAAAATGATCGGAAAATTATTTGCCGTTAGATTGGCCTGATTTTTGGTGAGTACGTTCGAAACTCCTTATTGTTAATTTTGGACTGTGAAGATTAGTTTTTAAGATCTATAAGTTTAGTTTTTGTTGCAAAAAAGAGGCTATTTTTTGGATTTTTTACGTAATGACCAGTTTTGTATACGAAAATGATCGAAAATTCATTTGCCGTTAGATTGGCCTGATGTTTGGTGAGTACATTCGAAACTCCTTTTTGTTAATTTTGGACGGTGAAGATTATTTTTTAAGATCTGTAAGTTTAGTTTTTGTTGCAAAAAAGAGGCTATTTTCTGGATTTTTTACATAATGATAAATTTTGTATGTGAAGACGATCGAAAAATCATTTGCCGTTAGATCGGCCTAATTTTTGTTGAGTACGTTCAAAAATCCTTGTTATTAATTTTAAATGGTGAAGATTAGTTTTTAAGGTCTGTGAGTTCGATTTTTGTTGCAAAAAAGAGGCTATTTCTTGATTTTTTACTTAATGACCAGTTTTGTATACGAAGACGATCGGAAAATCATTTGCCGTTAGATTGACCTGATTTTTGGTGAGTACGTTTAAAACTCCTTGTTTTTAATTTTGAACGGTAAAGATTAGTTTTTAAGGTCTGTAAGTTTAGTGTTTGTTGCAAAAAAAAGCTATTTTCTGGATTTTTTACGTAATGAATAGTTTTGTATACGAAGACGATCGGAAAATAATTTGCCGTTAGATTGGCCTGAGTTTTGGTGAGTACGTTCAAAACTCCTTGTTGTTAATTTTGAACGGTGAAGATTGGTTTTTTAGATCTCTAAGTTCAGTGTTTGTTGCAAAAAAAAGGCTATTTTCTGGATTTGTTTATGTAATGACCAGTTTTGTATACGAAGACGAACGGAAAATCATTTACCGTTAGATTGGCCTAATTTTTGGTGAGTACATTTGAAACTCCTTGTTGTTAATTTTGGACGATGAAGATTAGTTTTTAAGATTTGTAAGTTGAAACCGTGTTTAGACCTATAATTGTGGTATATACTTCAGCTATATATACTTCAACTATAATTTAGCATTCATGATTCTTGCTCAGATATTGTAGAGATTTAATGGATATTAAATATTTTTAAAATATTTTAATTCGTAAATAATGTTTTGAGTTAGGTAGACATTGGTATAAAATTAATTTAATTTGGTTTTTGAATTATTCATAAAAATAATAATAAAGGAGATAATTATTTAGGAAAAAAAAGGTAGGTCCTAGATATTTTGGGTATCAATATGTGTGGCCAAAAATTGATATAAGAGAATGAGGAAAAGGAGGAACGGGAAAGAGAGAAGTGGGGAGGCTGGCACCGTCGTTCTGCCACCGCTGCTCACGACGCCGGTGAGGAGATTCAGACCGCCGCCGCCACCCTTCTCCTCCGGTCTTTCTTCCGTTAGCGTCATCGCCCTGTGGTGGTTCTGTTCTTCTTGTTTCCGACCGACTCAGGCTACCACAAAGCACGTGACCAACCACCGTGGGATCCTAGGGCTTGGATCTTCGAGCAGACACCGTCAGTGACACTCCGATGAGCCTCCGGCGATCGGTCCGGCGAGTATGTCGATCAGTTGTCTGAACTTCAGACTCAGGCTCTTTTATTTTGAATTTCACTGTCTCTTATCTCATTCTTCTTCCCTTGTACAATGACTTTCATTTTTTTTGTTTTTACAGACATAATTTTTATTCAAACTGCTTCTTTTCCTAGCAGTTATTTTTTCTTGTTACTCACATGCATACTTCTTGCAGTTTGGAGGAGTTCATTAGCACTTCCAGCATTGGTGAATTTAGAAGACGCCTTCAACTTCTATTTGCATTTCTTGGTCAAATCACTGTTGCTAGATGTCTAGAAGTGGAAACTTATTCAAGGTAAAGTATTCATCTTTTGACCTTTGAATGTTAACACCTTCACTTTTCTGTAAGCAATATTCCCTTTGAGGTATGGGTTTATAATATATTATCTACATTTGAGATTCTTGTGTCATTATTTTCTTGGCTTGTATTTCTTGTAACCAAATCTTGTGAAACTAATTTCTCAATCAAATACTTCAATTGGAAACAGAAAATGCTCAAGTAGCCTGCTTATTTTCTTGTACAGCTTTTCATGCTTTTGCCCATCTCAACCATTTAATTTAAGTAGATTTATTAAAGTCCAGATATGATAATATTTAGTGTAGAAACAGATGTTATGGTACTGGCAGCTCATTTTGTACATTTGGCAAGAAACTTCAGTGTTCGCTGTTTATGATTATATGGATTTTAGATTCTTTTCTCTTGGAAACTTGTGGTCTATTGTAAGTAGTCTTGCAACAGCAGACCAGTCACATGCCATACTGGATCTCATTGAAGCCAAGTGGATGGATTTGGTAGCAGACATGCCATTCAAGATATGTTATCCTGCTCTTGAGGGTCAGGAGTGGCAGATAATCACAGGCAGTGATCCTAAGAACACGTAACATTGCTTTCTTGATAAAGCTCAATAAATTCCTTTTCACTTTCTATTTTTTCTCCATAGTAGTTCATTGTTCTTGATGCAGGCCCTGGTCTTACCACAATGCAGGTTCTTGGCCGACTCTTCTTTGGCAGGTTAGTTTAGGGCATAAACTATACGGTGTTTAATGGTTTGGTTAATTTTTTCTCTGGTTTTAGATGGTCAATATTTAGTTAAAACTGTCTTTGTTCGAGATAAAAAGATGTAATACTATTTTATTTTCAGATATTTAGAAATTACAAATGCATCCTAACATATTTGAGGCTACTTTCAGCTGACAGTTGCAGGCATAAAGATGAATAGACCAGAATTTGCTGCTAGAGCTGTTGAAATTGCAGAAAGACAATTATCTAGGGACAAGTGGCCTGAATATTATGACACCAAAAGAGCAAGGTTCGTTGGAAAACAAGCACGCTTGTTCCAGACATGGTCTATTGCCGGTTACCTTGTGGCAAAGCTCTTGCTTGCAGACCCATCTGCTGCTAAAATGCTGATAACCGAAGAGGATTCTGAGCTTGTCAATGCCTTCTCATGCATGGTTAGTTCTAACCCAAGAAGAAAGCGCAACCAGAAGAATTCAAAACAAACCTATATAGTGTGAGTTTCTCAGTTGGGTGCTGGTAGAATTTGGGTATATATTCTCATAATTAGTGATTTAATTTACCAATTAATGGTTATATTTATTATTTCGAAATTGGGTTATTAAGTGTAACATAATTATTTCATTTCATTGGGGGTGGATAAGCTAAAATTCTAAGACCACCACATTTATTTATTTATCATAACACACACATTATATGAGGAAGTTGTGGTAGGAAACTTTACATATAGTCGACTATGCATTTTATCTTTTATGTTTTGGTGGTATGGTTAGATTGTTATAGTTGTACCCTTATTGTGCTGAAACTGCAGAAATTTAGGAAAAAAACAATATGGGATCCTTAAATTTTAACTTTCTTTTTACAATCTATATACTTTCAAAAGTTAGATAATTAAATCTCTATACTTTTTAATTACTCATATTAGGTTTTATTTAAATGGGAGCGGCGAAATTGAAAGGCAAGCTTTTTATGTAACTTTTGAAATAAAGTTTGCTTTTTTAATTTTGTTTTATTTAATAATGTTCCAGGTGTTGGCTTTGTGGGATTTGCCTCTGCAATATTTCTAATTATTCAGTTTTTGAGCTGCCTATTAGTTTGCTTGAACTGCTATGCACTTGAATATGGAATTTGGAACATTGAGGGGACTTTTTAGGCATTAAGATTAATATTTCTTACTTGGTCTTTCCAGTTGCTAGTTCCTTCTTGCTTTTATTCTGACCGACAAAATAGACTGTTATTACAATCATGATCATGTGATATAAGGCATCAGTTCTAAGTCCAGAAGTCTGTTTTGGGACTTTTTAGGCATGTGATACAAAATAGACTGTTATTGCTTTTATTGGAATACATTGTACATTAAGGGTACTGCAGTTACATAACCACTTTAATTGCTAATTTTGATATGAAGACCAGAAGTCTTTCTTTCAATATCTGCTGAATTCTTACTCTCCCCTGCATATCAGTTCTAAGTCCAGTCTTTTTCTCTCTTTCCAGCCCTTTAAATTCCATTTTAAGCTTTAAACTTCTACAATTTTTGATTCTTAGTTATAAGGCATGCTTCAAAAGCTTTATGCAGGATAAGCTATAAATATGGAACTTGCAAGTGAAGTGGAAATGCTTGCAGAAATGGCATTAGTCTATCTATGATGTATTGTTGATATAATCATCAAGATGCTTAAAAGAAGTATGGTTGGCATGTTTCAGAAGCTTGCAGGAATTCTGGTGTGATCATGTCATTTTTTAGTATTGGTGTTATCTTTGTTAAGGCTAAGAATATAAACAGTAAAAATGTATGCTGTATTGTTGAAATCTTTGAAGATTGCTTAGAGTTAGTACTATGCTTTGAAATCCCAACTTCGTACTCAAAGTAAGAATGAAATCCCAACTTCGTATTCTGGTGATTTCCTTTGCTGTAAGCTTCATACAAGGGGTATTAACCTATTGAGTCCTGATAGTTTTTGTCTGGTTGAAGAGTTCACATCTCTAATTTTATATTTATATTACAGGTAGCATTCAGAACAAAGGTATTCCATCCAAATATCAATAGCAATGGTAGCATTTTCCTGGACATTTTGAAGGAACAATAGATCCCTGCATTAACCATATCCAAGGTTTGTGTCAAGTATAAAAGCTTTGATCTGGAAATAAGAACAAGATATTCTATTGCTTATAGTGTACATATTCCTTTTCCAGATCAAGTAATATCTGACTATTCTTATGTGTTCTTTGAATTGATTGATGTAGCCATCCTTGCAGCCCTTATAGCATTGATTTAGTTACATTTCCTTTTTCATTTCTCTTATTCTTTTGTAAAAGAGAGGAAGTTACTCAACAAAACCCTTTGTTGTTGGATAATAAAATCTTACGCAAGCAAAAGTTACTTCCCTTTAATAGAGTCCTTTGAAGCAAAGGGTAATATATCTTATAATAGTCTTCACGTTCACTTCTGTATTTCTAGCATTTTATTCCCTTTTAGTTCCCACTTCCATAGTCATGGCTTTTTTTTGGGGAGGTTTTCTTTTTAGGGTTTGTTTCACTTAGGTTGGATGCTATTTATGTGGGTTTGATTGCATTTCATAACTGTTGTAAACATTCTGATCTCATTTTGCAGGTGTTGCTTTCAATCTGTTCTTTGTTGACAGATCCAAATCCTAATGATCCGTTGGTGCCTGAGATTGCTCACATGTACAAGACAGACAGGATTTAACACTGATTTATCATCTAAGACTAATTGCTTTAGCACTGGCTTGTTGGTTTATTGTTTTTCTGCTGCGATATCAGGAGCATGTTTCATATGTTTGGAAATAAGTGGCAAGTTTGAGTCTTTTTTTAATTATTAAACTTGCACTACCCAGAAATATCAGCAGATTTATACTCCTAAGCATCAAAGTATTTGATCATTTGCCTCTTCAAACACTCTTTTTTTCCCTTCACTTGTAATCATGCCTCAATACCTTGTTAAAAATAACTAAACTAATTGCAGAAAGAAGGGGAAAATGTTGCTTTGAGGTCTCAACATCAAAGGATTCTGCCAGCAACACACATATATTTAGTGGATACAATAGGTTTTGAGATTTTTAGTCTAACTTTTCTTTTTGCTTATGTGCCATGGATGATTAGCATCATATTTTAACTGATTGGTAGGTGAACTGAGACATATGTACATATTATGTCCAATAGCTGTAATTGGGGGTTCGTTCTTGCCTGGTTTAACTGGTCATAACATATCAAAATATTATGTAATGTTTCATGACAGATTAAGGATAATATTATGTAATGTTTCAAATTATTATCTATATATGTGTATTTTGGAACATATTTTGATTTGGAATCAATATATATTTATATGTGTGAGATCATTGCTGTTTACAGGTTGAAAATAAATAAATAACGATCTTTGTATATAGGATTAAAATTTTAAAATACAACAAAAGAAAATTTTAATTAATAATTTAGCGACGAATTTGCGACAATTATTTCGTCGCTAAATTTTACACTAAATTTTTATTTAGCGACGGAAAAGTTAGTCGCTAAATATTATTATTATAATTCGGCGACTAATTAGGAATATAAATTAACGACGAAAAAAAATTTGCGACAAAATATTTCGTCGCTAAATTAGCGACTGAATTTGAAATCCGTCGCTAATATATTAGCGATTGTTCGTCACAAATTAGCGACGAAAAAAATGGTATTTAGCAACGAAATTTTTCGTCGCTAATCTGCAGTTTTTTTGTAGTGATATATATAAGAATACGAGAGAAGATATATATTCAATAAATAAATTTCTCTACTTAACAAAAAACAAATTACGTTCCCTTTTCTAGGATATATTTATATATTTGATTCATAAAATAATTCAGGTTGTGCTAATATTTTCTTTTAAATTAAAAAATTTGAACATCATTTTGATTTCAATGGATCTTTTATTATTATAAATACATTCACCGGATATTGCTTTAACTCGCTATTGGGTTATCTTATTTGGTAGTACCAGAAGACTACTTTTGCGCAGAAATAGTTACATCCGCGCATATGTAGTTCAGGATTTTTTTATATTGATTTTTACTCTCTGAACTGTTTATATTCTTTACATTCTGATTAATCAAAGTGTAATTGATTAATAAATTACTCGAATCTTGGATATTTGTATTATAATTAATCAAAGTGTAATTGATAAATCATGATAACAATTTTGTTGAATTTCATTTCAAGTTCCAACATGTATACATTTTCACCCTCATACATCCAACCAGGTATATAATGGTTCAATAATCTTCCAGTCCGAGTATTTTCTTGATTCCAAAATGATGTTTTCTTTCTTTCCTTTTTTTTTAAAAAAAACTTTTTCATTTATGTTATAAGTAGATATATATAAGAATATCAGAGAAGCTATATATTCAATAAATAAATTTCTTTACTTAAAAAAAACAAATTACGTTACCTTTTCTAGTATATATTTATATATTTGATTCATAAAATAATTCAGGTTGTACTAATATTTTCTTTTAAATTAAAAAATTTGAACATCATTTTGATTTCAATGGAACTTTTATTATTATAAATATATTCACCGGATATTGCTTTAACTCGCTATTGGGTTAGCTTATTTGGTAGTACCAGAAGACTACTTCTACGTAGAAATAGTTACATCTGCGCAGATGTAGTTCAGGATTTTTTTTATTTTTATTTTTACTCTCCGAACTGTTTATATTCTTTACATTCTGATTAATCAAAGTGTAATTGATTAATAAATTACTCGAATCTTGGATATTTGTATTATAATTAATCAAAGTGTAATTGAAAAATCATGATAACAATTTTGTTGAATGTCATTTCAAGTTCCAACATGTATACATTTTCACCCTCATGCATCCAACCAGGTATATAATGGTTCAATAATCTTCCAGTACGAGTATTTTCTTGATTCAAAAATGATGTTTCTTTCTTTCTTTCCTTTTTTTAAAAAAAAACCTTTTCATTTATGTTATAAGTAGATATATATAAGAATACCAGAGAAGCTATATATTCAATAAATAAATTTCTTTACTTAACAAAAAAAATTACGTTACCTTTTCTAGGATATATTTATATATTTTATTCATAAAATAATTCAGGTTGTGCTAATATTTTCTTTTAAATTAAAAAATTTGAACATCATTTTGATTTCAAATGATCTTTTATTATTATAAATATATTTACCGGATTTTGCTTTAACTCGCTATTGGGTTACCTTATTTGGTAGTACCAGAAGACTACTTCTGTGCAGAAATAGTTACATCCGCGCAGATGTAGTTCAGGATTTTTTTTATTTTGATTTTTACTCTCTGAACTGTTTATATTCTTTACATTCTTATTAATCAAAGTGCAATTGATTAATAAATTACTCGAATCTTGGATATTTGTATTATAATTAATCAAAGTGTAATTGATTAAATCATGATAACAATTTTGTTGAATGTCATTTCAAGTTCCAACATGTATGCATTTTAACCCTCATGCATCCAACCAGGTATATAATAGTTCAATAATCTTTCAGTCTGAGTATTTTCTTGATTCTAACAATTTTGTTGAATGTCATTTCAAGTTCCAACATGTATACATTTTCACTCTCATGCATCCAACCAGGTATATAAATTTCTCTACTTAACAAAAAACAAATTACGTTCCCTTTTCTAGGATATATTTATATATTTGATTCATAAAATAATTCAGGTTGTGCTAATATTTTCTTTTAAATTAAAAAATTTGAACATCATTTTGATTTCAATGGATCTTTTATTATTATAAATACATTCACCGGATATTGCTTTAACTCGCTATTGGGTTATCTTATTTGGTAGTACCAGAAGACTACTTTTGCGCAGAAATAGTTACATCCGCGCATATGTAGTTCAGGATTTTTTTATATTGATTTTTACTCTCTGAACTGTTTATATTCTTTACATTCTGATTAATCAAAGTGTAATTGATTAATAAATTACTCGAATCTTGGATATTTGTATTATAATTAATGAAAGTGTAATGGATTAAATCATGATAACAATTTTGTTGAATGTCATTTCAAGTTCCAACATGTATACATTTTCACCCTCATACATCCAACCAGGTATATAATGGTTCAATAATCTTCCAGTCCGAGTATTTTCTTGATTCAAAAATGATGTTTTCTTTCTTTCTTTCTTTCTTTTTTTAAAAACCTTTTCATTTATGTTATAAGTAGATATATATAAGAATACCAGAAAAGCTATATATTCAATAAACAAATTTCTCTACTTAATTCTTGATCCAAAAATGATGTTTTCTTTCTTTCTTTCCTTTTTTTTTAAAAAACCTTTTCATTTATGTTATAAGTAGATATATATAAGAATACCAGAGAAGCTATATATTCAATAAATAAATTTCTCTACTTAACAAAAAATAAATTACATTCCCTTTTCTAGGATATATTTATATATTTGATTCATAAAATAATTCAGGTTGTGCTAATATTTTCTTTTAAATTAAAAAATTTGAACATCATTTTGATTTCAATGAATCTTTTATTATTATAAATATATTCACCGGATATTGCTTTAACTCCAAAACGTTAATAGGGTCCTTAATTAAAAGAACACCAAAATGTTTTTGTTCAAATACTAAGATTTTGAAAGTGGGGGTGTTGAATTGAAATATTGGTGAAATTTGTGGATTTTGTTTTTGGTATTAATTGTTGAAGAAGCATTTAGATGATTATTAGGACATATTCTATTTCTGATGCAAAATGCTTAATCAAACTTAGCCAACTTTCCAAAGCATTTGTACTAAAGTAATTGGATCAGTTGCATGAACCCTTTCCCTCATTATCCTTGCTCAAATTTAAGTACAAATTAAACCAATTGAAAAGCTGTTGAAATTCACCTAATCTTTGCAAAATTAGCTTAAATTTCTGCACGATTTTGATAAGTAAGATTAGATTACACATGACAAGAAATTTGGAGCATAAAAATCATGTGTAGGATTACTTTAAAGTGCAAGATGAAAATAAAAATGCTCATGGACAAAAAAGTTTTTTTAGAGATTTTTCATAAAATAATTCAGGTTGTGCTAATATTTTCTTTTAAATTAAAAAATTTGAACATAATTTTGATTTCAATGGATCTTTTATTATTATAAATATATTGACCGGATATTGCTTTAACTCGCTATTGAGTTACCTTATTTGGTAGTACCAGAAGACTACTTCTGCGCAGAAATAGTTACATCCGCGCATATGTAGTTCAGGATTTTTTTATATTGATTTTTACTCTCTGAACTGTTTATATTCTTTACATTCTGATTAATCAAAGTGTAATTGATTAATAAATTACTCGAATCTTTGATATTTGTATTATAATTAATCAAAGTGTAATTGATTAAATCATGATAACAATTTTGTTGAATGTCATTTCAAGTTCTAACATGTATACATTTTCACCCTCAAGCTTTCATTTCATATTCTTTCATTCATTTGATATTTTTACTATTGAAGAAAATGATTGCTCTTTTATTCATGAATTGATGCACAAATTTCTCATATAAGCTTTTCTTTAAATTGTCATTTTCTTTGCTTGAATTGAATTAAAGTCATTTTGTCAATAAATTTTATTTTGTTGTTAGAAAATGATACTAAATGTTTATTTTGTTTTGTTACATAAGCTTAATTTAATAACTTATTTGAATATTTAAACTTTATCCATAACTTATTAGGTATCTATATTTATAAATTTTGCCGTAACAAATACAGATTTCATATTAGTTATGAAAAATTAGAATTTGCGACATTCAACCATACTGATATAGCATCACTTAGTATTAAAATCAATAAAAAAATCCATTAAAATCAAGACAAAACCTATAATTCAGTTCTTAAACTTTAACGTTTTTATACATTAAATTCCTATAATTCCAAAACTACAAATTATGTTTCTCAAATTTTATGTATTTACAAATTGAATTCGTATATTTTTAAAATTATATCATATTGTGTTTCTGAATTTATCTACTAAATTACATTAAATCCAAACGTATCTTAAAAATAACAGCATTCCATTAAAATACACGCGATTTTTTTTAGCGTATGTTATACTGTCGTTTGTGCTATCTATTTTGAACTTAATGTATTCTTTTTTAAATATTCAAAAATTTAATATGTAATTTTTAAAATATAAAAATTTAAGATATAAAATCGTCAAAGTATATTGATTAAAATATGTTTTTTTTCTAAAATCAATAAAAAATCAATTCATTCTTCAGATATCACATCAGTTGATTATCACGAGCACCAATTTTTCAAAAAAAAAAAACTTTTACCTATTATTTAAATAACTTTTAAAGTTTGGATTATTATCCACTTGATGAAATATCTCTTCTAATTTTAACCTTTGGATTATATATAATACACCAGAAAAACACATCTTTCTTATCTTTTCTGTTTGAGAAGGTAAAATCCATAATTTAGTATTTAAACTTTAACGATTTTACAAATTTAATCTTTATATTTTTAAAATTATATATTAAATTCCAAAAATTTTATATATTTACACATTAAATTTTTATATATTTTGAAAATTATATAATAGGTGTCGAATTTATTTATTATAAACATTAAATCTGTTTAGATGGCAAAAAAAACAGTGTCCCGCTAACATATGCGTGATTTTAATCGAGTTTATACTATAGTGTTGTTTATGTCATCTATTTTGAACTTAATATATTATTTTTGAAAAATTTAAGAATTAAATGTATAATTAAAAAAGTATAATGATCTAATATTTAAATAGTTAAATTACAGAAATAAAATATAAATTTTTCTTTTGAGAATGATACATCAACAAGCAATTTTCCTTTCTTGCGACAAAAAAAAGTCTCACTGATTGAATATTGGAACAAAGTACGGGGACCCATAAAACGTGGATTTTTTATGGGTCCTTTCTAGAGTCCATGCAGCGGTAGCCACTCGATTGAGTAGCCATTATCTTTTTTTTTAATTTTTTTTTGTGAAAAAAAACAAAAAGGTTTGCATAATTGAATATTGGATCTTATACATATGCAGCTGTAGCCACTCAATTCAGTAACAATTATCCATTTTTGTGAAAAAAAAACAAAAAGCTTTGCATGATTGAATATTGGATCTTATACATTATTTTCTTTTATGGGTCCTTTCTACAGTCTATGCAGCGGTAGCCACTCAATTCAGTAGCAATTATCCTTTTTTGTGACAAAAAAACCAAAAAGGTTTGCATGATTGAAGATGCTCTTGTTTAAGACTAAACCAGGTGCTTCACATGTCATTGGAATAAAAACCATGCATCGCTTCTTGTTCTTAAGACTGAACCAGGTGCTTCACATGTTTGCCATTTCTTCAGAGAAGATGCTCTTGTTTATGTTCCTTTATAAGTTTTCTTGTTTCCAACTTCTTATGCCTACTCATGAACCTGAACTAGTGCTAATGTTGTTTTTATTATCAATAAGCTTAGCTTCATGCTTTTGATCATCAGAATTGTGGAATCTTGAGTTGGAGCTCGAGTTTCTGTTCGACTCTTTATATCAAAATGATAAATTATGTTCTACTTCTATTGTCATTTGGTTTTTTGTTAGTTATGCTCACCCATGCATGAAGAGTGCTCTCCCATGTGTTAGTTATGCTCATCCATGCAGGAAGAGTGCTCTCCCATACAGGCAAAGTGCTCTCCCGAGCACTTTGCATCTGTCCAGCAAGTCTTATATCGCTCGCCCATGTAGTTTTGTGCTCTCCCGAGCATTCTTTCTTCTTGTCTTGGTGTATATATACTCTGTTTCACATTTTCAATAAACATGTGAAACTCATTTTTCTCCAGAATCTTGTTCCATAAGTTTAACACAAAATAAATAAATAAATAAACATTGTGCTTTATAATATATACTCTATATAAATACTGAAATATGGAAAAATATATATATATACCTTAACGTATATTATTAACCTAGATTATAAAATTTTGGTAATTTAAAAACGGACAATGGTAATTTTCTCTAATTAATAATTAAAAACTAAATTTTCACTAAATTCCGTTAACTAAGATAATAGTATGGAGCTTTTCATTTGTTTAACTATTTATTAAATTATGGCACAACCCACGATTTAGTTCTTAAATTTCAATGTTTTTACATATTTAATTCCTATACTTTTAAATTATACATTAGATCCCTCAAATTTTACGTATTTGAACATTAAATTATTATATTTTTAAAACTACACAATGGATTCCTGAAATCAACAAAAGCCCACTCACTTTAGGATGGACTTGGGCTTTGCAACTAAAATGTGGGCCAAGTCAGGCCCAGTCCGACTTGCAGTAAATTTATTACATTACTTCTGTTAAATAGATATATATATTATGAGCTTTTTGCTCTAAAGTTTTATAACTTTAGATAAGGTAAATCCATCTCCAGTCTTTAAAATTTGTT
This sequence comes from Excoecaria agallocha, assembly GCA_037975025.1. Taxonomy (NCBI): domain Eukaryota; kingdom Viridiplantae; phylum Streptophyta; class Magnoliopsida; order Malpighiales; family Euphorbiaceae; genus Excoecaria; species Excoecaria agallocha. Next base: position 7,006,593 of record JBBPFJ010000019.1, on the reverse strand, counting down.
CAATAAATTCATTTTGACATCTATAATATAAGAAAAGCTGAATAAACACTCAAATGGTTGCTGAGATGATGTTGATTGCGTCCCTTAAAGAAATAGTAGTGTTCGAGTTCTCCACGGATTCAACCTTGCTTCCCATCTAATTGCCAACCCAAATGGGCTCATTTATGCTCAAAGAAATACCCCTAACAAATCTATGTGTTGTGTATATATGCATTGATGCTGTAACAGAGCATTAGAAACCTGATATATAACTACACAAAGCAGAGTTTGAAGGCATCCGTTCTCATCTGCCAGTTATCTTACTTAGGATCAAACTGAACGTCGTTAACTTTAGAATATGAAACTCTAAATTAAATGGTTAAATTTCTTAATAAAATTAAAGTTACAGATTGCAAGTTGGCATTGCCAACACTGACCAAATATATTAACTTAAAGCTTCGAAGTTCCAATATCCAACTCATTTGTCTTCCACATTTGCTGGATGTTGTTTCTTTGTTTAATTTCTTATTTTTCCACATGCTTTGGGTTTTTTTAGTTACCGAGAAAATTAATTGAGTTTGACTATATAAACAACTTAAAAGAATTAATAGAGTTTGAATATATAAAGCCCAAAAAATGAAAATAAACTTGACCTTTATTCAAGAAATGATACGAAGAAGATGATCATCCCGGCTGAAAAGAGTAAAACATAGAGAGCATAACTTTGCTGTTGTTGAAAGGAAGAAGAGAGAACCTGCAATTTTTAGAGAGAGAGAAGGAGGGGAGGAGGGGATCGAGAGTTTTTTTTCTTATTATTAAATTTATATATTAAAATTTTTTAGTGGTTAACTGATAAATCGATCCAAAAATCGAATTAAAAATCAAAACCGCTATAGCGGTTAACCGATAGTAATTGACTGGTTTAAGAAAATTGTTAATGGATCGGTTAACTGATTCATGCTCATCCCTACTTTTAAATACGTATGAACATAGTAAATATTTTATTATTTGTACTTTTAATAATTTAAATTTGTATTATATGTATTATAAATTCATAATTTAAATTTTATTTGAAACTATTTAAAGTAACACAATACTTTTTTATCCGAATTTGGACGGGACATATTACTTTTTGTGGGTGTGGACTTTACCATTGGAAATTAGAGTCCTGCTAAATGTCTCAAATTAAGTAACTCAAAAGTAACTCTAAAAAAAATTAGCTTGACCAAATAACCCCTAAGCCTAGGGATGAGCATGGTTAACCGAAATTTTGATTAATCAAAAAATCGATCCGAAACCGAACTAATTTTTATGTTAACCGAATTGAAATTTTAGGTTTATAATTTTTACTTTAAAAACTGGTGGCTAACCTATAATGACCACAACACCGGGTCAGCCATGAATAGTACTTTCTTGCAGTGAATAGTATTTTTCGGACCCGAAAGGACACCTAAAAGTCAAAAATATTTTATTGGACCGTTGGAAAGTAATGGTCATGGTGAGCGAGTTAATTTCCCTGGTAAAAAATGGGACTTGATTTTGCGTAAATAATTAAAAATAGTGAACGAACTCCGAATATTGCCAGATTTTGCTTGCCTACATGAATTTTTGTGTAGAATATTTTAGTGATGAGAATGAAATTTTTCGGTGATACCGACAGTTATTAAATCGTACTGATAAGTTTGAATCGTACTGATAAGTTTGAGCTGCTAAAGTATGTTTCCATCGAGACTGTTGTGACTAAGATCGAGGTAAATGAGGTTGCTGCGAAAGGAAAGATTGGCTGGTATTATTCCTCTAGACGTAATTATTCCTCTGGACGTATTGTTTATGATATTAAGAGAATGTAGTCTCTATAATTTTCCAATTTCATTGCTGAGTTCATTTTTCATCAACTTCTGGCCAATAATGCAATATTTTACTTTGTAAATAAATAAAAAAGTTACTGTCATATACAATTTGGACTAGCTCAGTGAAGTAAATTAGAGGAGTGATTGGCATAGACAGTGGACTTTGTGGTTAAATAATTGGTTGATATTAGAGTATCATTTATGGAAGCACAGATCAGAAGTAGAAGAAATTGTATAATATTTTGGTCTCTGTTGTTGATTCAATACTCTGCAATCCTTGACAGCATCATAACATTACCTTTATAATTTTTCAGTTTCTTTCAATTGTTGAAGATGCCTAAGAAAACATAATTCTTTTGCTACTGAATTATTCCTTCTGACAAACTCTGATTCTGATATCTTAGTGAAATAAAAAGGAAAATGGAAGAAATGAGGCATTTCTATTGTAGTTATGGAAGAAATTAGAAATTTTTACGGCAGTTTTTAAGAATAAATTACGAGTTTTCACTCAATCAGCAATAAGATGCAGCTTCACATTTTTAATGTAGTTGTAAAGAATAAATTACTGTCTTTGTTTTATAATTTTTATTCACTTTTTTTACACTACAAAGAATTGTAGTTATTATAATCAAGGGACAAAATTTTTCCTATAACTTTTCTATCATATCCAGACTAACTAAATATTATTGAAACTATAAATATAATGGTCAATAACATAACATAATGATTATAATAGATAACTAGCTTGACAATTTTTTTTACTTAATTTTAATCCGTTAAAAAAATGACTCAAGAAATTTAGGGTGGAATTCAATCCAAAATATCCATCCGAAAGTATTTGAAATCCGATCCAATCAAAACTTATGATTCAAATTTTTTCAATTAAATTTTATTTGATTATATTTATTTGTAGTTTACTGTAATAGAAATTATTAAATATATTAACCATACCATTTTATTAATATTTCCATCTCAATTTTTATATAAAAAATTTAGTATATATATAATACATATTGCGAGAATCTCAAATTTATAATCTCCCGACTTTATTTTTTTTTCTATTGCTCATTCCTCAACTTTTTTTTATCTCATTTTATCTCCATCACCTTTTTTTTAAAATCTCATTTTATCTCCTTCACTGTCAACCTTTAAATTTTGACATCAAAATTACGTAATTTTACTAATAATTCGATCGGTTCAATTTAGCTGTTTATAAATATTAAAAATCGAATCGATATAATCAAATTTCTATTTCAAAATCGAGCCTAATATATCAATTTATTTTCAGTTTAGTTTGATTCAATTTTTAATTCGATTTAATATGGTTAGGATGGGTTCAATTTTTTATTCGATTTTTAGTGCTAATTGTGACCCAAAACCTGATTCAAACTGTCTGAAAAATTAGTGAATCGACTGGAAAATGAATACAAAAATTCCGAAATTGAAAAAAGTGATCTAATTTTGCCCGACTTGATCTATTTGCTATGTCTATAGAAAATGCATATGATAATCATAATGTAAAAAAGGAAGGCAACAAATTTTGAAATAAATAAAAATGAAAATTCAGACAAATATAATAGGAAGCAGTTAGGTGTGAGAAAAAAAGTTAAAATTTTGATTAATTGCAAAATCGGTTCGAAATTAGGCTGATTTTTTTTTATTTTATTTGGTCTAATGTTTAACAATTTAAATTTATTTATTGGTTTCTGTTTTCAAGTATTGATTAACAGCTAACCAGTTAATATTTATATTATTTTTTTATTTTTATACCTTAATTTTTTTATTCTCTGCAAAATTTAAATATATCAATACTTTAAAATATATTTTTATTTTTATACCTTCAAATTTTTCTTTTTTATTTTTTTTCTAAAATTTATATAAGATTTTAAATTAATATATTTAAATTACGATATTATCTTCAATTAAATATAGTAATACTTATTTGCAGTAATTGATTAACTTTTTTATATGTTGTTTTTGTTATATGTATTGATGTTTATACTTTACTTTATGACATTTAATTACATTTTTATATTTTAAAATTTATATTTTAACATTCATTTTGTTCAATATTTTTTAACCTATGATTAATCATGCTAATTACTATTCCTGGCATCTCATATTAGTTGCCTCTTTTTTTCATGCATACAAATATAATTATTTTTTTTTCAATTTATTAAAAATTGTTTCTAAAAAACTATAATATCCTTTTTTATATTTAATGAACATAAAGAAAATGTGTAAAAAAGATAATGGTTAACGAAGATATTAATATAGTGTTGCTACCAATAAGAGGGTAAAAATGAAATATACGAAATAAATGCAGCCTTAATTTTATAAATTAAGTGACATTTTAGGTGGAACAATTTTTTTTTTCAAAAAAGCAACCATCGATGTAGAGAGTAACAAATATCGAATTCATTTTATAATGTTAACTATTAATTTAGTAAAACAATTAACAATAAGAAGTATAGAATGGTGAAATTAAAATATAAATTTTGGCTAATATTATATTTGTTTTGTAATTTTTTATTTTAAATTATTTTGAACATTTGAAATATAATTAAATTTTATTTATTTTTTATTATTGTATGTTAAAAATTTTAGCAATTAATCCAAAAATATTGATTAACTAAATACAAAAATTGAAACTAATTCATTTATTAATCAAATTTAATATACCGATTAATAAATAATAATTTTAAAAAATTGATATTAATGTATAGATTAAAAAAAAGTTGTTAATACACCATTTAGTTGGTAAATAAATGCATTGCTCATATGGATAAAGAGTACAATTTTTTTTTTTGTAAAAACGATAAAAAAAGACTTTCTTATAGGGATAAAGGCATTTTTATCGAAATAGTTTTCTTTCTAGTTGAAAAATACTTTTAATATTTTTATAATTAGTTAAAAATCCTTAAAATATAAAAATGGTAATTTTTTCTATAAAAAAATTAAAATAGTAAGTTTTTGCATTTAATATATTAACATACTCAGTTTTTACTATTGATTCAATAGTAATGAATATATCAAAATGATAATTTTATTATTAAAAATATTAAAATAGTTAATTTTTATTTTTTTGAAACCAAAATCCTAAGTAGCTATGGAAATAAACTGCTACTAAAAAGTGATAAATTAATTTTTATATAGATTAAATAATAAATATATAGTATATATTAATTTTTTAATTTATTCTTTTAAATACGATAATTATTGATTTGTTACATATTTACTTAATTACTGAATATTGCATATTTCATTATTTCACGAGTGGAATTTTTATTTTAAAAACTAAAAAATGGATCGCTTTAATATTTTTAGTTATAATAAAAAAAGACTAAAAAATAAAAATTGAACAAAAAAAAAAGAAATATATTAAAGTTATTTTCTAAGGGCGAAAATTTGCCCTACCCTTCTCTTTATAAACAGCTCCTAAATCGAGTCGACTGCCCTTACGAGGGTTTTCTCTTAGTTTTCAATGGTCACTTACTGCTGCATAACAACGAATCTTGAAACCCAAACTACTTCTCTGAGATCTGTTTCCCTTGTTGCTTCGTTCATGTCTTCAACTATCGTTACTGTTAAAGGTATGCTTTCTCCTCTGTTTATGAACATATATTCTTACCCTACTTCTAATTCAAAAATGCCTTATTTAAAACTCTATTCCGTCCATTCAAAAATGCTGCTTTTGTTCACGCTTAGCGTTTTCAACATTTAGCGTTTTCAACTTCGGATCCTTAAATTTTTATTTTAATACTCATTTGGTTCAAATAAAAAATTAATAAAATAAAAATAAGAGTTTAAAAATTTAATGAATCCTAAAACTGCACTATTATTTTATCTAATTTTAGTAACTCTGGACTTAATGTAAATTAAAATAAAAATTTAAGTATATGATGTGATTAAATAAAAATCTAAGATCTCAATAGCAAAAAAAGGAAAAAAAAGAATATAAATTCAAATACCCGAGCATGCATTTTGCCAATAATATATGTACATATATGCATACATATAATTAGATTTTACTTATAATTAAATGCATGAGAAATAGAAAATTCATACCAAAAGTAGTGAGAAGATCATGAGGAAAGCGAAGAAGGACGCCATTTTGCTCGCCGTTCACAAAATTAGTCCAATTAATTAATGATTTACAACAAAATCAGCGTTTACTTGCCCTATATATAAAATCCAGGAAAGGGAATAAAGCCACAATAAGGATATATAGGAATATCTTTCAACTTTCCGTATTTTGCCTATTATGTCCTTCAGTTATTACTATATCTGATCAAGCCCTTAAACTTTATTTATTAATTTTGAGAAATTTATTAAAAAAATGCTCCATCCATTCAGAATGAAATGTCCCCTCTATAAAAAAGTTTATTTGCAATTAAGTACGAACTTACCAAAAATATGATATATTTAAAGAATTTATCTCAATAATGCCCTTTCTATAGTACGTATTTGTTTAGTTTTCAAAATATAAGTTAAGTTCGATAACTATGGATAAAATTAACATGTGGACTGTGGCCATTTGGAATAAATTAGTTTGAATGAGAAAACAACCCAACAAAATGCAGCAAAAAATGAAAGAAAAAGAAAATATGGATACATTGAGGACAGATAAATTTCATCCATAGTTACTGGATTTATCCACCACTTATAATGGAAAAATCAGATAAAATTTTATAACATAAAAAATAACCAACTTATCAATTTTAGTCTAAAGAGTCTCTTGATCTGAAAATACAACCAAAACCTTATTAGAATGTACTATTGGTATATACTAATAGGGATAAGATAAGGAATATCTAGTTCTCTTTTATTAGGACTCTTTACGTCCAGCAGTTGTGGTCTCCTACTAGGACTGTATCTCTATTTCCTCTATTGTATATTTATACACTGTTAACATCAATATACAAGTAGGTATGTTAATTGTTCATATGGTATCATAGCCTTAATAGGTTTAAACACCAAACATGTCCACTGAAAGCTCAACAACTTCAACTCTCTCCTCCTCATCGTTAATTATGCCTCCCTTCTCTTCAAATCTATCCCATAATCTCTCCATAAAACTCAATTCTACCAACTTTTTACTTTGGAAAACACAGTTAACCCTTGCTCTAAAAGGTTGCCGACTCTACTCTCATGTGGAGGGCGTTGCACCTACTCTGGATAGTGCAGAGTTCAGCCAATGGGAATAACAAGATCATCAGGTGCTCTCTTGGATTTTCTCTTCTATTACTGCAAGCATGCTGCCACATATTATAGGAGTTGAAATGGCAAAGCAAGCATGGGAAAAACTACATGCAGCCTATTCAATGGGATCTCGACCTCAAATTCTCAATTTTCGACAACAATTATTGAATCTTAAACGTGAGAATGATAGTATCACTGCATATATGCAACGAGCCAAGCATTTATATGAACAACTAGCTGCCCTACATAGTCCCATGACTGATGAAGATTTCATTGACTGTATCATGGCTGGCTTAGGGTCTGATTATAGACCATTTGTTCGTGCTCTGGAGGCACGCCTGGAAACTGTCTGTTTCGATGATTTGTATGGTTTACTGTTAAGTGAAGAGGCTCAGTTGGCCCGAGATACACATAATGATAGCTTTTCTCCTACTGCTCACTATGCCAACAGGAACTCTAATAATCACCGGAGTCGTGGTCGTGGAAGGACCAGCAGGGGTGGCCGATCCTATAGCCAATCTTCTTCTAAACATTCTCCATCTATCACTCCTGGTACTGTGTCTGCTTCCTTGGACACCAGCTCCATCATTTGCCACAACTGCAAGGGTCAAAGCCACATCTCACGTGTCTGGCCTTCCCCCAAACTTAACAAAAGCACTCGCTCTGGCCCACCACCAACATCCCATCTTGCCTTTACCTCTTCCTCTCAACCTTGGATTATGGATACCGGAGCTACACATCACCTAACCTCTGATCTGGAAAATCTGGCCCTTCATTCTGAATACAATGGACCTGAGGAAGTCACCATAGGTAATGGTTCTAAACTCCCTATTCGTTCCACTGGTTCATTTCATTGTCATCTTAATGATAAATCATTTGATTTCAAAGATGTTTTATACGTTCCTTCTTCTTCTCAAAATTTAATTTCTGTTCGATCTTTGACAACTTCCAATAATGTTTCTGTTGAATTTTTTGCCAACTCTTTTGTGATCAAGGACTTGGCAACGAAGGAAGTTTTGATCCAAGGCTAGAGTAAAGATGGTTTGTACTACCTTTCACTGTCCACTGCGCCACCTGTTCAAGCTCATTTAGCTTCGGTTTCTATATGGCATGCTCGTTTGGGGCATGCTTCTTTTCCAACTGTTAGGAAATTGTTAGCTTTTAATGTTATTGTTGCTTCAAATAAAACATCTTCCTCTATTTGTCATTCATGTTCAGTTAGTAAAAGTCATAAACTACCATTTTCTCGTTCCCTCTTCTCTGCTTCTCAACCACTTGAATTGGTGTGTTCTAATGTATAGGGCTCTGCCCGTATTAAATCCCATGATGCCTATTCATATTATGTGCTTTTTTTATCATTACAGCAAATATACTTGGATATATTTTATCAAACATAAATCTGATGTCATGTCCACATTCATTAAATTTTGGTTTACTGTTGAAAAATTTTTTGGCGTCCCAATTAAGTTCTTTCAAACTGATTAGGGTGGTGAATATCGTGTCCTTACCGAATATTTAGTAAACAATGACATTACACAGCACTCCTCATGTCCCTATACCCTTGAACAAAACGGATGTGCTGAGCGCAAACATTGCCATATTGTTGAATCCGATCTTGCAATGTTAACTTTTACAAAATTACCTGCTGCATTTTGGACATATGCATTTGACACAGCGATCTATGTCATTAATTGGACCCCCCTCCTCCTCTCTTAATTTTAATGTTCCTTACAACAAACTTTTTGGTCACATGACCGATTATACACAACTTCATATTTTCGATTGTCTTTGTTATCCTTGGCTCTCTAAAACCACGGGCTCTTGTTTCTTCGGGTCCATCATCAGAATCGACCACCTTTGGGCAGGCATCTAAACATGATTATTGGCGTCAAGCAATGGCAGATGAGTACCATGCATTGATCACCAATGACACGTGGAAACTGGTTCCACCTCCTCCATCTGCCAATATTGTGGGTTGTAAATGGTTCTTCAAAACAAAGACTTTACCTGAAGGCTCTATTGATCATTACAAAGCCAGGTTAGTGGCTAAAGGGTTTCATCAATGCCCAGGCCTTGATTTCACTGAGACATTTAGTCCCGTTGTGAAGCCGACCACCATTCGCCTTATTCTCACCTTGGCAGTCTCACTTCAGTGGCGTGTGCTTTAATTGGATGTGTCCAATGCATTTTTGCATGGTGAATTGCATGAGGAGGTTTATATGCAATAGCCCCCTGGGTTTGAGGATCCTTCATGTCCTTGATTTGTCTGTAAATTGCAGAAGTCTCTTTATGACCTTAAACAGGCTCCTCGAATGTGGCATGATAAGTTGACTTCGACACTGCTCTCCTTTGGTTTCTGTGGTTCGAAGATAGATTGTTCTCTTTATTATTATTCTTCAGGTACTACACGCCTCTACTGTCTTATATATGTTGATGATATTCTCTTGACAGGGAATGACACGCCACTTCTCAACAAACTTGTATCTTTTCTGGAACATAAGTTTGCTATCCGGAACCTCAGCCACCTATCCTATTTCTTGGGTATTGAGCCTATTTGGACTAATAACAGTCTTCTTCTTACACAGTCCAAATACACGAAAGCTATTCTGGCTAAAGCACAAATGGTAAAATGCAAGCCTATTTCTTCACTTGCATCTCCGACTAATAAATTATGTCTTGCTGATAGTGACCCGTGTCCTGATCCCAGTTCTTACAGAAGCATCATTGGGAGCCTTCAGTATCTTACATTCACAAGGCCTGACATTTCCTTTGTTGTCAACAGAGTTTCTCAGTTTATGCATGCACCAACAATCAAGCATTGGAGTGCTGTCAAACATATCTTTCGATACTTACATGGAACTCTCAATCATGGCCTCTTCATTTCACCCACTAATTTGACTCAACTTCATTGCTTTTCATATGCAGATTGGGGTGGTTGCTTGGATGATAGAAAATCAACGTCGGTTTATGCTATTTTTCTTGGCTCCTGCTTAGTTTCCTGGTTTTCTCGCAAACAAAGGACTATGTCTCGCTCGTCTACAGAAGCGAAATATCGGGCTCTTACCTCCGCTACATCTAAAGCTAGCTGGGTGAATATAGTGCTTCATGAGATTGGGTTTCCACTCTCCAAACCTCCTGTTCTCTGGTGTGATAATTTAAGTGCAGTTTACCTCACTGCCAATCCAGTTTTTCACAATCACAGCAAATATTTAGAAATTGATTTTCATTTTATTCGTGACAAGGTTCGAAAAAAATCTCTGATTGTCCGATATATATCTACTGTTGATCAGACTGCAGACATTTTCACTAAGGTACTGACCAAGGGTTGATTTCAGTTCCTTCGAGACAAGCTGCGAGTTCATTCTCCTCCTCCTCAGCTTGAAGGGGAGTAATAGGGATAAGATAAGGAATATCTAGCAACAGAATTTATTTTTCGTTGCTATTTTAGCAACGGATTAAAATTTCTGTTGCTATTTTTGGACCCAAATTTTTTTCATTTTTAGGACCAAATTACCAATAAAAATTGCTTTCCGTTGCTATTTTTGTCCCACATTTAGCAACGGAAAACTATTTCCGTTGCTATTTTAGCAACGGATTTCATTTTTCGTTGCTAAATTTCATTCCAAAATTTATCCGCCATCTAATGCCGCCATTTTTAGCAACGAAAATATATTTCCGTTGCTATTTTCGTGGCCAAATTGTGGCGCTAAAATTTCCCTCTCTTTTTAGCAACGGAATACTACCATTTTTTATTATGTTACTAAACAAAAAAAATTACCTAATTTAGCAACGGAAGAAATTCCGTTGCTATTTTTCCGTTGCTATTTATAGATTTTCTTGTAGTGAATGGAATGCAGCGCGTCAAAAAATCAGTTAAACAAATCAGCCCTTGTCAAATGAATCAACTCAGCTCTGCTCTGAAATAAAAATAGCAAGTTGTTTTGCACTAAAACAGCTTGCTGTTTTAGTGCAAAACTGTCAACATTATCTAGTACTTAAACAACAAGTTGTTTAAGTGCAAACTGTCAACAGCTCACCCAACTCATCCACATCAGTACCTAATCATACCGTCGGTAACATGATTTGTTAAGGGTTTCGTGGTCTAATTACTACTAATAAGAGAAGGGCCATTTACAATAATTAATTTGGACATCCTTATTCAACAGGAAAATAGGATTAAGTGAGATTTTATTTGATTTTAGAGACCTAATATAAAAAACAATGTTAAAACCATAAATTCTATTTCCTATTTATAGAGTCCCCTTTTCAGAAATTGACTACAATGCTCACCTATTCATTAAATGTATTGAGGCAAAATGTTCTGCCCTTCAATTATTGTTGTAACCTTTTGATTTTCAACCTCCGCCTATTCATCTAGCAAAGGGGACAGTAGGGGGCAGGTTTCAAACCCATAGCCTCGTATCGGATTTCATCTTTAGAAATTGATAGGTCATTATACTTTTTGAGATAGTAAGAATATGTATTTATTAATTTTTCTCTTATTTTTTGCTATATACTTATCCAAAAAAAAATTATCAACTTTCATAGTAGAGCAATTTTACCATGGTACTCTATATAATAGAGAAAATTTGTGATTGAATTTGTCGAAATAAAACAATTCGATTCTCTGATAAATTGTAGCGTAAAAAATGGCAAATTCTCACTAATTCAAGTACTCTTATGGCCAAAAAAACCAAAAGAAAAGTATGATAGCATATGTTTTACTATTTCAAGTAGTGGCAAAAAATTTCTTTATCACCATAATTAATGAGAACACAATGCCCCCTAAAACCTTTGAGTCTCCATAAATTTTATAAAAAAGTCTATGGAAATTTTTTATTTTGAAATTCGGGCCCTTAAATCTTTTGATTACATGTATATTATATTTTGGTTTCCATTTTCTTCTTATCCCATGTCTAAACCTGAGCCATTATATTAACAAGAATATATATGACAAATGGAATTGTAGCTTCTCTCATGTTACATTACGGATACAGAGGGAGAGAGAGAGGAGAAATATTAGAAAAATGAGAATCAAATTAGCTCTTGTCCTGTACATACTTCCCTTACATTTGCTTTCCTACTTGTAATTCTTTGCACTAAATTGAAGCCTACTTATAGGCAATTAATGGAGAGTTTGACAATGTCCTTATCACCATAATTAATGAGACCACAAGAGCAATAATATATATATATATATATATATATAGTAAGAATAGATTTGGCATTGAAACTCCACTCGAATTACATTACAGATACAGAAAGAGAGAGAGAAACTTAAAAGAAAGTTTAGAAAAATGAGAGGAGAAGAAAGCAAAGAAGAAGCAGAAGCAGAAGCATGGAAGTATATATTTGGGTTTACCAATATGGCAGTAGTAAAGTGTGTGCATGATCTTAAAATAGCAGATGTAATTGAAAGCCATCAAGGCCCAATCACCATCTCTGATCTATCATCAACTTTAAATTGTTCTCCTTCATCTCTTTATCGCATTATGAGGTTTTTGGTGCATCAAAATATTTTCAAAGAGAAATCCACAAACAATGGCTCCATAGGCTACATACACACACCTCTCTCTCGCTTGTTGCTCAGCAAGGGAGAGAAGAGCTTGAAAGCCTTGTTCTTGCTAGAAAGCAGCCCAGTGATACTAGCGCCGTGGAATTTTCTTAGCTCGTGTATTACTTGATCAGACGGCCGCATTCGAGGTAGTTCATGGTGATGATCTATGGAGATATGCAGCAGCAAACCCTGATCATAGCAAGTTATTTAATGAAGGAATGGCTTCTAATGCTAGATTAGTTGTTAATACTTTAATAGAAAAATGTCCACAAGTTTTTGATGGGATAAAAAGTTTGGTGGATGTTGGTGGGGGCAATGGTACTGCCATGAGTTTGTTGGCTAAGGCTTTTCCTTGGATTAACGAAGGCATTAACTTTGATTTTCCTCATGTTGTCTCTGTTGCACCTCCATTTGATGGTGTTAAACATGTTGGTGGTGACATGTTTCACAGTGTTCCACCTACTGATGCTGTTTTCGTTATGGTTAGTATTCCTTCATCTTGTCCAAATTACTCCTATTTATTTAATTTGGATTAATTACAAATAACTTACAATCTTTCACTCACTTATCAATTTAATTCTCAAAAGATAATTAGGAATATCATCCAATTATAAAAATTACTATAATTTTTTCACCAAAGTTGAATTTGGCATGAAATATTGACATAAATGGATGTATGCAGTGGGTTCTACATGATTGGAATGACGAAGAATGCATAAAAATTTTAAAGAAATGTAAAGAAGCAATTCCAAAAGGAAAAGGCAAAGTGATAATTGTGGAAGCTGTGGTTGGGGAAGAAAAGAAGGATGATAAACTGGAAATTGTTAGGTTGATGTTGGACATGGTGATGATGGTTCATACCAACTCAGGCAAAGAGAGAACTTCAAGGGAATGGGAATATGTTATTAGTGAAGCCGGCTTTAACTCTCACTCAATAGATCCCATTGGTGCTGTTCAATATCTTATTCAAGCTTTCCCTTAATTTTCTTTCCCTTTTCTTTTTCTTAGTTTCTTTTGAGGCTTGCTTTCATTTCTTCTATTTCAACAATGTTCTTGTGGTTTCTCTCTCTATGGTTATTGGTATAGTTGAATTTGAGTTGGGTAAGAGAATAAAAGTTTTAATGTATCAACATTTTCCAATATGCATTAACAATTTTATTAATCGATTGATTAATTTTGGTCAACTGCTAATTTGTTTCAGTTTTTAACTGATTTTTTTAAATCAATTTATTAATTAGTTAATTATTAAAAATTTTGATATTTAATTTTAATAAATTATACGACTTATAATGTCTTTTTTTATTTTTTAAAATGCTTTAAATATGAAAAATAAAACTCAAAATATAATATCCACTAAAATATATATATAAAAAATTTCACAACTAATTATGAGATATATTCAATACGAAACCAACAATAAAATGATAATTATGCATTTATAATGAATAAAAAATAATCTTAATGTTTATTTCTCGTATACTAAGTTAAAAATTTTGATTTTTGGCTCTCAATTTTTAGTGCAATTGCTCTTAGCCAATTAGGAATATATATATATATATATATATATATATATATATATATATATATATATATATATATATATATATATATATATATATATATATATATATATATATATATATATATATATATAGCATGAGGTTAATTAAAGTATGATTGTCATTTTTTTCATAATTAAATCCTTGCAATTTCTCCATAAAAGTTTATAAAAATATAAATTGTCATTTGGCAAATGAAGTGAGTTCAATGACATCAATTTATCATTTGTAAAAGAAAAAATTCATTAGAACTTAGAATGAAATATTTAATGATTAGAGCTTTTGATGATTAGAGCTTTATTTGTATATGTTGTAAAATTTTTATATAATTATTGAACAAAAAAAAGGCTACCTGCACATAATTAATCAACACCAATATATTTAGAGTGGTCATGAGTACTTCTATGTTTTTTTAGGATAAAATATGAATGCCATGCACGTCTTATATACGGGCCACTTAATTTGGAAATGACATTTTAGGATAGTTTTGCCGAGTTGGTACAAGATTATAGATGCCATTAATGCCTACAATCAATATCAAAATATCAGAATAAATAAGTGATGAATTTAAACAATGAAATCTAATCAAAAGAGGGGAAATATAATAAGAAAAGCATTAAGCCAAAAGAGGGGAAATATAATAAGAAAAGCATTAAGCCAAAAGAATAAGATTACAGTTACAGGAGAATAGCCTTCAGTGTATTTTTTTTCTATGATTTCCATTATCCAGCTCAGCTCTTTTAAATTCATTAATATAAAATTGGATATTATTTGATCAAATTAAAAACCGATTGAATTTTGAGATCTAATTTAAGGTGATTCCAACTCATTACTACTTGGACCAACATCAGGTAGTAGCAGTAACACAATTTGAACTCAAGGCAAGGGCAACAAATCTTTGATATGGAATAAGAATAACCGACTCAAACGTTAACAGCCACAGATAATATAATATCTGATTAAAAACAACTTCTGACATGGAGATATAGGAATTGATGGAATTTAACTATAATACTAAAGCAATTAAAAATGATTTCTGAAAGCATTAATTTATATCTTGATTTAGCATAATTATTAAATACATGGAAACATTAAATAAATACAATATTATAAGTACTTTTTAATATCACATACGAATATATATATATATATATATATATATATAGCATCTTACTTCAGCTTGAAGTTGCTAATAAATGATTTGTCTTCTTTAAGAAGGGCATCAATAGCATCTTGCCTCGGCTTGAAGTCCCCAACAAAGGATTGGTCTTCTTTAAGAAGAACGCCATTATGGTAAATGGTAGCATCTTGCCTCGGCTTGAAGTCCCCAACAAAGGATCTGTCTCCTTTAAGAAGAGCCTCATTATGGTAAATGGTAGCATTTTGCCTCGGCTTGAAGTCCCCAACAAAGGATCTGTCTCCTTTAAGAAAAGCATCAAAATTCTTCTGTTTCTTGAGCTCAAAAGTTTCAGAAGTGTGACAATCATGTTTCTTTTTAATGGCTTTTGAAGCTACAACTTCTTCTGGCACATATTGATCTTTTCAGTATTCTCCCATATCTTTTCTAGCATATGCTACCTGCTAATAGAAAATTAAATATAAGAAGTTCCAAATAGGGTAATTTTGATTTTCCTTGAAATACTATAGGAAAAATGCATCCTTTGCTTTCCGAATTTTTACATTTTCTTGTTATTTTTTAAACTTTTATATCATAACTTTGGATCCTTAAATTTTTTTTAATACTCATTTGGTTCAAATAAAAAATTAATAAAATAAAAATAAGAGTTTAAAAATTTAATGAATCCTAAAACTGCACTATTATTTTATCTAATTTTAGTAACTCTGGACTTAATGTAAATGAAAATAAAAATTTAAGTTTATGATGTGATTAAATAAAAATCTAAGATCTCAATATATAGCAAAAAAAGGAAAAAAATGAATATAAATTCAAATACCCGAGTATTCATTTTGCCAATAATATATGTACATATATGCATACATATAATTAGATTCTACTTGTAATTAAATGCACGAGAAACAGAAAATTCATACCAAAAGTAGTGAGAAGATCATGAGGAAAGCGAAGAAGGACGCCATTTTGCTCGCCGTTCACAAAATTTGTCCAATTAATTAATGATTTACAACAAAACCAGCGTTTACTTGCCCTATATATAGAATCCAAGAAAGGGAATAAATCCACAAGAAGGATATATAGGAATATCTTTCAAATTTCCATATTTTGCCTATTAAGTGCTTCAGTTATTACTATATCCGATCAAGCCCTTAAACTTTATTTATTAATTTTGAGAAATTTATTAAAAAAATGCTCCATTCATTCAGAATGAAATGTCCCCTCTATAAAAAAAGTTTATTTGCAATTAAGTACGAACTTACCAAAAATATGATATATTTAAAGAATTTATCTCAATTATGCCCTTTCTATAGTAAGTATTTGTTTAGTTTTCAAAATATAAGTAAGTTTAACAAGGAATAAAGTTCTTATTTATTTTTAACATTTTTCGAATCAGTTGATTTGCTCTTAATGTTTATTTTGGAGTTAATTTGCTTTTACCGTTTTAGTATCGGCTACTAAAACGTCCCTCCTTGTTCTCTTAATTTTTTATTTTATGCTTTTACCCATATTTAATTTCTTTTTTTCCAGAACTTACACTACCACATAATAATAAGTCTAACATAACATATGTTTAGTAGAATATTCGAAATTGTTGCCTTATATAAAAATTATTGTTTTACTTTATATAAGGCATCAATCTAACAATGCACATTTAAAATGCTTTTAGTATTTAAGTGTTGCATCAAAATGTCCAAACCACTGCATTTCTAAAGCAACGAGACCATAAGTAACGCTTATTAAATTGTTGCTATAGTAAAAAAATTATTCTATAGGAGTTGTTTGATAAGTATTGTATCCGCTCTAGCTGCATTAGATTATCACAGCAATTTGAACATTTTAATACAACATTTAAATACTTGTAATATTATACTAAACTCTGTATCTCTGATGTCTCCGTTGCAAAGTTCCGGCAAGGAAATTTCTTACATTTTGTTCGTGGATAATCTATCTTTAGGATGGCCAGGGTTTGGTGTAAGGAAAATCTTCTCCTGGTTCGGGGTCGTTCAGCAAGTCTTTATTCCAAAAAAACTGAGTTCTAATGGCACCAAGTTTGGCTTCGTTAGTCTCAATACTTCTAGGAGCATTGATCTTGTTATAAAAAAATTGAACGGTGCATGGTTGGGAGGTAAGCAGATCCTAGTGAAGTTGGCCCGATAGAGGGTCGGTAATAAAGTTGAGAGGATAGTGAAGAGAACGAATCCTAAGGTGGATCACTTGAATAAATTTAGAGACACAAGGTCATTTTCCATGGTAGCTAAAAAAGGGATGTGCAATGAAGATGGTGCAAGAAAAGATACGTTTATAAACCACAGAGCTGGCTCTGCCAACTTCCAATATGCAGTGGCCAAAGAAGATCAAGAATGGTTGAGTAGAAGCTTGGTCGGGTGGCTGCATGTTGCCCACAATGTTGTTTGTATACAAAATGCAATGATTGAGCAAGGCTATCTTTTGTGCAAGTGCAGACCCATGAGCGGGAACCTCATTTTTCTTACATTTCCCTCCTGCGTAGAGATGGAAAAAATGCTGGAAACTGGGACTAGTTGGCTATCTGAATGGTTCGAGATGGTTAAGGTATGGGAGCCTAAGGATATTTGCAAAAAATGATATACATGGGTTAGGTGCGATGGGTTTCCTTTGAATGCTTGGAATCCTAGCTTTTTCTCCACGGTAGCTTCTCTGTATGGCACCTTCATCACTCTTGATGAAAATACCAGTCAAAAATGTTGCTTGGATGTGGCCAGATTCCTTATATCAATATCTGCACCATCTATGATCAATGACATTCTCACAGCCAGAATTGACGGAATCACTTACTCATTCAGAGTTACAGAGGAGACTTCTAGCTTTCGTCCAGACCTATTCTCCAGCAACCCCTCCAGACGTTCTTCGACGGTTTTCGGCAGGTCAGAGTCTCAAAAGCTGTCTTCCTTAGGCGTGAAAAGGTCTCTCTCCTCATTTAATTCCCTATCCCATTGGGAGGGTTCCCCAAGGACGGTGCTAGATACCTGCAAATCGACTTGCTCTTCTAATCAGAGAAGGATTTTGGTTGGTCACTTTCTTTTGGAACAGAGCTGTGGCCCACTCCTACCTGATTCTTCTTCCTGCTCGATTATGCCTTTTTGGTCCAGCCCTCCTCATATTGCTACATCCATGGACCTTGTTAGCAACTCTCTTAATGGGTTAGAGCTAGTTCCTTATGTTGGACGGCCCATTGGTACTCTTGATTCTCAGAGCCCGGACCCATGTAGAGATGGACCTCAAACCTTCTCCTTTGGGGCTCCTCCATTGCAACCTTGCAGGAGGAAAAACAAAGCCAAAAAATTCTCTTTATTGTATCCTCTTGTACCAACCAAATTGAGGAAACGAAAAAAAAAGCAAAAGATCCAGGAGGAACTTAATGGAAGCAATGGCTCAAACGAAGTCGGGAATGGATGAAGTGAGGATGGAGTCAAGCGCCATGGCATCGGTCGATGTTGCAAAATACTCTTTCTCTGATGGTTGCTTCACGAACGTCAACAGTAGAATTAATCGAGAAGGAGCTGGCGAGCCATTATCCCCATGTAGGGAGGTGGAAAAAATCTTGGTGGTGCCTGATATGCTTATGATGGTCCTGCCTAACACCAGAGCAGAGTTGTTGGACGTACTCATCAAGGCAGAGGTGCGGGATCGGGATCTGTGGGATCAGGAGAAGGGCAAAAAGTGACATTGTCTGCCTACTACGATCTTGTGAAAGAAATTGATAGAATTGATAATTACTTGGAGGATGAAGAGATGCATGATGTTATTAGACAATTCACACTAATTAAAAGAAACTCGTTAATTCAATAATTATGGGGAAAATTGAATGCAAGGGAATTGATATGGAGACAGAAATCAAGGATCCAGCGTTTACAAGAGGGGGATCACAACACAAGACTCTTTCACCTAATAGCTTCAGTAAGGGGTAATAAAAATCGCATTACTAGGTTGGAATCCTCAAAGGGTATATTGACCGATCCCGAACATATTAGGAAGGAAATCTTTGACTTCTATAAATTCCTTTTCAATAAATACAACTTTAATAGGCTCTCATTCCCAGCTGATCCCTTCAAGAAACTTGCTACTTCCTCGGCCCTCTCCTTAGAGGCTCCAGTTACTTTCGAGGAGATTAAAGCTACAGTATGGAGTTGTGACAACAATAAGGCATCGGGGCTAGATGGTTTTAACTTTGCCTTCATAAAAGGATCTTGGAACATAATAGGAAATAAGGTCACTTGCCTGATGAAAAAATTCTTTTTGAACAGATAGTTGACGAGAGGGGCGTGCTCCTCATTAATTGCGCTAATCCCCAAAATCGACAGTGCTTCCCACCTTAAGGACTTTTGGCCTATTAGTCTTATCGGGTGCTTATACAAAATAGTGGCAAAGTTGTTAGCAAACAGATTGAAAATGGTGATCGGTGAAGTTATATCTGAAGAACAATGTGCTTTCATCAAAGGGAGACAAATTCTTGATGGAGTACTAGTAGCTAATAAAGTCATTCACTCCTTAAAGGCTGCAAAGCACAAGGGCATTCTGTTCAAGGCTGATTTTCATAAAGCTTTTGACTCCGTGAACTGGAATTATTTGGATAATGTGATGGAACAAATGCACTTCGGGGATAAATGGAGATTCTGGGTAAAAAAATTGTATCAGTAAAGCTTATGTTTCTATCCTGGTTAATGGTTCCCCGACTTCTGAATTTAGCCTTTCTCGAGGGTTGAGGCAAGGCGATCCGCTCTCTTTGTTCCTGTTTCTAATAGCAGCGAAAGGGTTATCGATTTTGCTCAAAAAAGCAGTTGAATTACAGTTGTTCAGAGGTGTTAACCCGCTACTGGACTCGACAGAGATGTCTCTGACACACATTCAATACGCAGATGACACCTTAATCTTCCTTCAGCCAGATTTTGATATCATTTTGAATCTGAAAAGGGTGTTAAAAATCTTTGAATCTGTCTCCGGATTGGCAGTAAACTTTCACAGGAGTTATTTGGTTGGGATAAATGTAGAGTCTCATTGGTTACAAGAATGTGCACCTATAGTGAAATATAAGATACAACAGCTCTCCTGCACTTCCTTGGGACTTCCCCTTGGCGTTAACCCGAAAAGACTGGCCATATGGGACCTAGTCATCCAAAAATTCCAAAGAAGGCTAGCGGGCTCGAAAGAAAAACTTTTATCAATGGCTGGCATACTTACTCTGATAAAGGCCACTATGATGAGTCTACCTATTTTTTATATGTCGATTTTCAAGTTGCCGGTTGGTGTGAGAAACTCCCTTTGCTCTATCATGAGGAACTTCTTATGGAGCGGGAAGGATGGGAAAAATCTCTTTGTAAAGTAAGATGGAGCCTCCTAGAGCGGGCTAAGAGGTTAGGTGGATTGAGGATTAGCTCTTTGTCTCACAAAAATTAGAGTCTACTATTTAAATGGTTCTGGAAACTGGACCCATCAAGCAAAGCACTATGGCAAGAAATTATTTTCAAGAAGTACAAGATCGATAGGTGTTTAATTCCAGATTCAATTTCTGGACAGAATTCTTCAATTATTTGGAAAAATATTAACTCAGTCAGATCTTCTTCCCTTCTGGCTAGCAGCTTGGCAGTTGACATGGGGGATGGACGTTCTTGTCTCTTCTGGCATGCATGACCGCTGGGTATTTGATGAACCTTTGAAAGCAAAATTCCCTAGGCTTTTTAGCATCTCTATGCTTCAAAAGTAGGTTATTGCAAATTGTGGCAGATTGTCTCGTGGGCAATGGGTATGGGAGTTGAAATGGAGAAGAGCCCTTATGCAGTGGGAATTAGAGTTGCTCGATGAGATGATGATGGCTATCAACTCCTTCTCTCTCTCCTTGGGCCGCATGGATAGGAAAGTCTGGATTCATGATGTGAGGGGTAATTTTACCTTGAAGTCGGCTTGTAATTATTTAGGGCATTCACCGGAGACAACGGATAGCTTATCAGAGTTTGCTTTCATCTTGTGGCAAAAACTTGCTCCGCCTAAGGTGGAATTGTTCATCTGGTTATGCCTTCTCAACAAGGTTAACATTAGATCCCTTCTAGCTGATAGGGGAATAATTTCCACCCAAGAGGATCTCTGCCCCTTCTGTAAAGAAAATTCTGATCTCCTCGACCATCTTCTAGTCACGTACCGCTCTCTGTAGCCTTATGGTACAAAATAATAAATTGGTGGGGTTTTGAATTTTGCCTTCCAAACAGTTTCAAAGGTCTAGTGAGACAATGGCAGCTTCTTGGAGGCAGGGCTATGGCAAAAAAGGTGTGGAATACTATTTTACAAGCCTGTGTTTGGTCCATCTGGCTGGAAAGAAATGCCATTGTATTCTCTGTGTCTAAGAGGATCGCTGTTGCCTCACTCTTTCATCTTTGCTTGGCTCGGTCTTCCTTCTGGATCAAAGCTCATAGAGAATTATGTCTGCTTCATGCCCAAAACCTTCTCTTAGCAACAGATGGTATCAAAAAGGCTCGGTCGAGTACTAAATCGAGGTCAAAAATAGTCTGGGAACCCCCACCTTAAGGTACACTGAAATGAAACAAAAACGACTCTAGCTTTGGGAGCCCTAGACTTGGGGAATTGGTGGGGTCCTATGAGACTCTTCAGGGACGATCTTATGCCTCTTCTCCTGCAACATCAAAATTAATACCTCCTCCGATGCTGAGTTGCTGGCAGTGTACAAGGCCCTGCAAGTTTCTATTGACTTGTTACTCAGGACAAAGCAGTTTGTTTTAAATTGGACTCTATGGTGGTAGTATCGTGGCTGAGCAATTGTGATGGTGATAGGCCGTGGAAGCTTGCAGGCACTTTCAACGACATTAAAAACTTCTTAGCTAGATTCAATAAAGTTTGATTCATCCACAGACATAGGGAGAGAAACTTCTTTGCTGATAATTTAGCTAAGCAGGGCGCTTACCATACTGTTGACCTTATTGCTTGGCTATAGTGCTTCCTCCAAAGCATTCAAATGAATCTGCTGCATATCCATCTACTGAATGCCCTAGAAATATGTAGAAGATAATGGAAAAATAAGAAAAATGGAGAGAGGAGAGTGAAATTTTTAAGGGAAGGGGCAATGTGATGATCGGAGATGAAAATATGATGATGGGTAGTGATGAGTCGCTGGGGAGGTTTCTATGGTTGAATGAGGTGTGGGTGTGTGAGAGAATGAAAAAAGGAAGAATGAAAAAATAAAAGATAGGCAATAAAGTGATACACACCCACACGCGACCACGTATGGGGAGGCAGCAAGAGATAGTGGCCCTTCACGTGGCCACTCGTAGGCTGAAAGAGAAAAATGTGTGGGGGCATAATAGACAAGGGATGAGGAGACACGGCAGTGGGGGTGTATGGCCAAAGAAACATGTTGGCACACTTGTTTGGGGTGAAAATGTAATGGATTCTTGCGTGGGCGTGCATGCAATGAGCAAGGTGTTTCACATGGGTGCGCATCATCTGGACGAGAGGGTAGTGACCCTTCACGTGGCCATGCACCAAAGAAGACAATAGCTTGCATGGGCGCAAAATGGGATCCCCAGGTAGATTCTTCAAGCGTGGGCGTGTGATGCACAAACCGGCGTTTTCACATCATCGTGTAGGAGCCTAAATCTGGGCACATTGGGGTGATCTGTCTGTGCTTGATGCAGTGCTTTTGTGCCATTCTCTGGCTCATCTCCCTTCACCTAGACACTCCTTCAGCTATTGTTTAGCTTCAGTTTCTTTTGTGCTTTCATACTTAATCCGATGCTTTTGTGGTGTTCCACGTTTCAGTTGTTGTAGCTGTCTGCTTCTTTTCAGTTAGGTTTAGTTACTGGTTGTTGTGGCCTAGTTCGTTTGGGTTTGAGTTGGCAGGTTTTCTTTTTTTTGGTTCTAATTTGGTTTTTTTCTGGTTGGTTTAGTGTTTTGGTTCCTCGATTTGTAGTTATTATGGGAGCCGGAGGGTTTTACTTCTCGTTGTTTATTGCTAGGCAGCCTTTAGCTCCCACTTATCTTTAATTAATAAAACCACAGCTCATAAAAAAAATACTTGTAATATTGTAAATATGTTCATATATTGTTGCCTTGCATAAATTAAGGTAATAATTTAACATATGTTGCTAAAAATGTATTACAATAGGCTTGTAAAAATAAAATTCACCAAGAAAAGTGAGCCATTTGGATCTACTATTGACTCAATCCGTTCGAGTTAGTTTTGCCTTGATCTTTATTCAATCCTTTAATTTTTTTGGATCCGATTTGGATTGGATTATAGATTTTTTTGGGCCCTAATCAAATTTGAAATCCTTTCAGTTCTACAAATTTTGAGTTAATTAAAGATGATGGATCTAATTTCAAAGTCCAAAAATGCACACGAAACAAAAACCATCCTATGTAATTTAGACGTGGTAAAACACATTTAGCAATCCGTAAACTTTAGTATTTTTTATAGGGTTAATTACAAAAAAAAACGCCAACTATAGGGTACTTTTCGATATTTATACTAAACATCATTTCATTATAATTTGAATACTAAATTTTCAAATACTTTTCAATATTGGAACTCTATCAATATTTCTGTTAGTTTAAACTGTGGACGCCGATGTGGACATAGCGATGGACGTTGCCGTTGCAAAAAATAATTAAGCTGCCACATCAGGTTTGTGTTTCCCAACAAATTAGCGACGGAAATTCCATCGCTCAATATATTTATTTTTTTATAATTTAATTAATTTAATTTATAATTATAATTTTTAAATAAATTAAAATATGTAATATTATCTTTATTTATATTTTATTATAAATATATTCACCAGATATTGCTTTAACTCGCTATTGGGTTACCTTATTTGGTAGTACCAGAAGACTACTTCTGCGCAAAAATAGTTACATCCGCGCAGATGTAGTTCAGAATTTTTTTTATTTTGATTTTTACTCTCTGAAATATTTATATTCTTTACATTCTGATTAATCAAAGTGTAATTGATTAATAAATTACTCGAATCTTGGATATTTGTATTATAATTAATCAAAGTGTAATTGATAAATCATGATAACAATTTTGTTGAATTTCATTTCAAGTTCCAACATGTATACATTTTCACCCTCATGCATCCAACCAGGTATATAATGGTTCAATAATCTTTCAGTCCGAGTATTTTGTTGATTCAAAAATGATATTTTCTTTCTTTCCTTTTTTTTTAAAAAACCTTTTCATTTATGGTATAAGTAGATATATATAAGAATACCAGAGAAGCTATATATTTAATAAATAAATTTCTCTACTTAACAAAAAACAAATTACCTTCCCTTTTCTAGGATATATTTATATATTTGATTCATAAAATAATTCAGGTTGTGCTAATATTTTCTTTTAAATTAAAAAATTTGAACATCATTTTGATTTCAACGGATCTTTTATTATTATAAATATATTCACCGGATATTGCTTTAACTCGCTATTGGGTTACCTTATTTGGTAGTATCAGAAGACTACTTCTGCGCAGAAATAGTTACATCCGTGCAAATGTAGTTCAAGATTTTTTTTATTTTGATTTTTATTCTCTGAACTATTTATATTCTTTACATTCTGATTAATCAAAGTGTAATTGATTAATAAATTACTCGAATCTTGGATATTTGTATTATAATTAATCAAAGTGTAATTGATAAATCATGATAACAATTTTGTTGAATGCCATTACAAGTTCTAAAATGTATACATTTTCACCCTCATGAATCCAACCAGGTATATAATTGTTCAATAATCTTCCAGTCCGAGTATTTTCTTGATTCAAAAATGATGTTTTCTTTCTTTCTTTCCTTTTTTTTAAAAAACCTTTTCATTTATGTTATAAGTAGATATATATAAGAATACTAGAGAAGCTATATATTGAATAAATAAATTTCTCTACTTAACAAAAAACAAATTACGTTACCTTTTCTATGATATATTTATATATTTGATTTATAAAATAATGCAGGTTGTGCTAATATTTTCTTTTAAATTAAAAAATTTGAACATCATTTTGATTTCATTGGATCTTTTATTATTATAAATATATTCACCGGATATTGCTTCAACTCGCTATTGGGTTACCTTATTCGGTAGTATCAGAAGACTACGTCTACGCAGAAATAGTTACATACGTACAGATGTAGTTCAAGATTTTTTTTATTTTGATTTTTACTCACTGAACTGTTTATATTCTTTACATTCTGATTAATCAAAGTGTAATTGATTAATAAATTACTCGAATCTTGGATATTTGTATTATAATTAATCAAAGTGTAATTGATAAATCATGATAACAATTTTGCTGAATTTCATTTCAAGTTCCAACATGTATACATTTTCACCCTCATGCATCCAACCATGTATATAATGGTTCAATAATCTTCCAGTCCGAGTATTTTCTTGATTCAAAAATGATGTTTTCTTTCTTTCTTTCCTTTTTTTAAAAAAAAAACCTTTTCATTTTTGTTATAAGTAGATATATATAAGAATACCAGACAAGCTATATATTCAATAAATAAGTTTCTCTACTTAACAAAAAACAAATTATGTTACCTTTTCTAGGATATATTTATATATTTGATTCATAAAATAATTTAGGTTGCGCTAATATTTTCTTTTAAATTAAAAAATTTGAACATCATTTTGATTTCAATAGATCTTTTATTCTTATAAATATATTCACCGGATATTGCTTTAACTCGCTATTGGGATACCTTATTTGGTAGTGCCAGAAGACTACTTCTGCGCAGAAATCGTTACATCCACGCAGATGTAGTTCAGGATTTTATTTTTTTTTATTTTTACTCTCTGAAATGTTTATATTCCTTACATTCTGATTAATCAAAGTATAATTGATTAATAAATTACTCGAATCTTGGATATTTACATTATAATTAATCAAAGTGTAGTTGATAAATCATTATAACAATTTTGTTGAATGTCATTTCAAGTTCCAACATGTATACATTTTCACCCTCATGCATCCAACCAGGTATATAATGGTTCAATAATCTTCCAGTCCGAGTATTTTCTTGATTCAAAAATGATGTTTTCTTTCTTTCTTTCCTTTTAAAAAAAACATTTTCATTTATGTTATAAGTAGATATATATAAGAATACCAGAGAGGCTAAATATTCAATAAATAAATTTCTCTACTTAACAAAAAACAAATTACATTACCTTTTCTAGGATATATTTATATATTTGATTCATAAAATAATTCAGGTTGTGCTAATATTTCTTTTAAATTAAAAAAAATTGAACATCATTTTGATTTCAATGGATCTTTTATTATTATAAATATATTCAACGGATATTGCTTTATCTCGCTATTGGGTTACCTTATTTGGTAGTACCAGAAGACTAATTCTGCGCAGAAATAGTTACATCCGTGCAGATGTAGTTCAGGATTTTTTTTATTTTGATTTTTACTCTCTGAACTTTTTATATTCTTTTCATTCTGATTAATCAAAGTGTAATTGATTAATAAATTACTGGAATCTTGGATATTTGTATTATAATTAATCAAAGTGTAATTGATAAATCATAATAACAATTTTGTTGAATGTCATTTCAAGTTCCAAAAAGTATACATTTTAACCCTCATGCATCCAACCAGGTATATAATAGTTCAATAATCTTTCAGTCCAAGTATTTTCTTAATTCAAAAATGATGTTTTCTTTCTTTCTTTCCTTTTTTTTAAAAAAAAACCTTTTCATTTATGGCATAAGTAGATATATATAAGAACACCAGAGAAGCTATATATTCAATAGATAAATTTCTCTACTTAACAAAAAACAAATTACGTTACCTTTTCTAGAATATATTTATATATTTGATTCATAAAATAATTCAGGTTGTGCTAATATTTTCTTTTAAATCAAAAAATTTGAACATCATTTTGATTTCAATGGATCTTTTATTATTATAAATATATTCACCGGATATTGTTTTAACTCGCTATTGGGTTACCTTATTTGGTAGTACCAGAAAACTACTTCTGTGCAGAAATAGTTACATCCGAGCAGATGTAATTCAGGATTTTTTTTTATTTTGATTTTTACTCTCTGAACTGTTTATATTCTTTATATTCTGATTAATCAAAGTGTAATTGATTAATAAATTACTCGAATCTTGGATATTTGTTTTATAATTAATCAAAGTGTAATTGATAAATCATAATAACAATTTTGTTGAATTTCATTTCAAGTTCCAATATTTATACATTTTCACCCTCATGCATCCAACCAGGTGTATAATGGTTCAATAATCTTCCAGTTCGAGTATTTTCTTGATTCAAAAATGATGTTTTCTTTCTTTCTTTCCTTTTTTTTTAAAAAAAAAACCTTTTCATTTATGTTATAAGTAGATATATATAAGAATACCAGACAAGCTATATATTCAATAAATAAATTTCTCTACTTAACAAAAAACAAATTACGTTACCTTTTCTATGATATATTTATATATTTGATTCATAAAATAATTCAGGTTGTGCTAATATTTTCTTTTAAATTAAAAAATTTGAACATCATTTTGATTTCAATGGATCTTTTATTATTATAAATATATTCACCGGATATTGCTTTAACTCGCTATTGGGTTACCTTATTTGGTAGTACCAGAAGACTACTTCTGTGCAGATATAGTTACATCCGCGCAGATGTAGTTCAGGATTTTTTTTTATTTTGATTTTTACTCTCTGAACTGTTTATATTCCTTACATTCTGATTAATCAAATTGTAATTGATTAATAAATTACTCGAATCTTGGATATTTGTATTATAATTAATCAAAGTGTAATTGATAAATCATGATAATAATTTTGTTTTTTATAATTATTATATTATCACATTATGAAAATTAATAAAAGTCAATATTTATAAAATAGTAATATAAAATTTATTATCTCATTTAAAATAATAAAAAAAAATTTGTAATTAATTTTTATTTTATAAAATTTAAATCAAATATTAAATTATTAGGAATTCTAATGATTTTTTTTTATTAATTATCCCCAAATATAAACTTATTTATTTAAAAAAAATTACACTTTAATAATAATAATAAAGTAATTGTTATAAGTATTATATAGTCATATCATGAAAAGTAATAAATATAAATATTTATATAATAATAATATAAAGTTTATTATTTCATTTAAAATGATTATAAAAAATTTATAATGTATTTTTATTTTGTTAAAATTTTGAGCAAATTTTAAATTATTAAAAAATTTAAAATATATATTTATAAAATTATCCTTGAATACAAGGATAAAATGATGAAATTTGGTAGGGGCATTTTAGTAATTTCAAAAATTTACCCTACATATAAAAATAATATTTTCTATTTCCTCACATCTCTCTACCGTTTCAATTTAATGCGTATATGATTTTAAGCTTAATTTATTATTTAGTTGAATAAGACAATAGAGTTCAATCCAAGACTTAAACTCATACAAGTCAAAATGAATAAATTTTCTAATTTAATTTCTATTATTTTTCAAAATGAATAAATTTTCTAATATATATATATACACACACACACACACATATTGAACAGCTTTTATACGGAATAGTGTAAGTAAAGATTCAACGGTTAAGTATTTGCCGTTAGATCGGCCTGATTTTTGGTGAGTACGTTCGAAACTCCTTGTTGTTAATTTTGAACGGTAAAGATTAGTTTTTAAGGTCTGTAAGTTTAATTTTAGTTGCAAAAAAGAGGTTATTTTTTGGATTTTTTTACGTAATGGCCAGTTTTGTATACGAAAATGATCGAAAAATCATTTGCCGTTAGATTGGCCTGATTTTTGGTGAGTACGTTTAAAACTCCTTGTTGTTAATTTTAGACGGTGAAGATTAGTTTTTAAGATCAGTAAGTTTAGTTTTTGTTGCAAAAAAGAGGCTATTTTTTGGATTTTTTTACGTAATGACTAGTTTTGTATACGAAAATGATCGAAAAATCATTTGCCGTTAGATTGGCCTGATTTTTGGTGAGTACGTTTGAAACTCCTTGTTGTTAATTTTGGACTGTAAAGATTAGTTTTTAAGATTTATAAGTTTAGTTTTTGTTGCAAAAAAAGGCTGTTTTCTGGATTTTTTACATAATGACAAATTTTGTATGTGAAGACGATCGAAAAATCATTTGCCGTTAGATCGGCCTAATTTTTGTTGAGTACGTTCGAAACTCCTTGTTGTTAATTTTAAATGGTGAAGATTAGTTTTTAAGGTCTGTGAGTTCGGTTTTTGTTGCAAAAAAGAGGTTATTTCTTGATTTTTTACTTAATGACCAGTTTTGTATACGAAGACGATCGAAAAATTATTTGCCGTTAGATTGACCTGATTTTTGGTGAGTACATTCAAAACTCCTTGTTTTTAATTTTGAACGGTGAAGATTAGTTTTTTAAGGTCTGTAAGTTCAGTGTTTGTTGCAAAAAAAAGCTATTTTCTGGATTTTTTACGTAATGACCAGTTTTGTATACGAAGATGATCGAAAAATAATTTGCTGTTAGATTGGCCTGATTTTTGGTGAGTATGTTCAAAAATCCTTTTTGTTAATTTTGAATGGTGAAGATTAGTTTTTAGATCTCTAAGTTCAGTGTTTGTTGCAAAAAAAGGCTATTTTCTGGATTTGTTTTTGTAATGACCAGTTTTGTATACGAAGACGATCGGAAAATCATTTACCGTTAGATTGGCCTGATTTTTGGTGAGTACATTTGAAACTCCTTGTTGTTAATTTTGGACGGTGAAGATTAGTTTTTAAGATTTGTAAGTTGAAACCGTATTTAGACCTATAATTGTGGTATATACTTCAGCTATAATTTAGCATTCATGATTCTTGCTTAGATATTTTAGAGATTTAATGGATATTAAATATTTTTAAAATATTTTAATTCGTAAATAATGTTTTGAGTTAGGTAGACATTGGTATAAAATTAATTTAATTTGGTTTTTGAATTATTTATAAAAATAATAATAAAGGAGATAATTATTTAGGAAAAAAAAGGTAGGTCCTAGATATTTTGGGTATCAATATGTGTGGCCACAAATTGATATAAGAGAATGAGGAAAAGGAGGAACGGAAAAGAGAGAAGTGGGGGGCTGGCACTGTCGTTCTGCCACCGCTGCTCACGATGCCGGTGAGGAGATTCAGACCGCCGCTGCCACCCTTCTCCTCCGATCTTTCTTCTGTTAGCGTCATCGCCCTATGGTGGTTCCGTTCTTCTCGTTTCTTCCCATAACCACCGTATCTCTCTCTCTTTTTCCTGACGATTTCGATGGCGATCGAGGAAGTTGACAGCACCAGTGTGTCACCAGAGAAGAGGTGAACATTCTGGCACCCCCAATCGCCGACAATAGGAAGATCGGCGTAAGGTTGCAGTTTGCGGTTCGAGCAAGATTCCGACCGACTCAGGTTGCCGCTGAGCACATGACCAACTACCGTGGGATCCTAGGGCCTGGATCTTCGAGCAGACACCGTCAATGACACTCCGGCGAGCCTCCGACGATCGGTCCGGCGAGTATGTCGATCAGTTGTCTGAACTTCAGATGCAGGCTCTTTTATTTTGAATTTCACTGTCTCTTATCTCATTCTTCTTCCCTTGTACAATGACTTTTTTTTTGTTTTTACAGACATAATTTTTATTCAAACTGCTTCTTTTCCTAACAGTTATTTTTTCTTGTTACTCACATGCATACTTCTTGTAGTTTGGAGGAGTTCATTAGCACTTCCAGCATTGGTGAATTTAGAAGATGCCTTCAACTTCTGTTTGCATTTCTTGGTCAAATCACTGTTGCTAGATGTCTAGAAGTGGAAACTTATTCAAGGTAAAGTATTCATCTTTTGACCTTTGAATGTTAACATCTTCACTTTTCTGTAAGCAATATTCCCTTTGAGGTATGGGTTTATAATATATTATCTACATTTGAGATTCTTGTGCCATTATTTTCTTGGCTTGTATTTCTTGTAACCAAATCTTGTGAAACTAATTTCTCAATCAAATACTTCAATTAGAAACAGAAAATGCTCAAGTAGCCTACTTATTTTCTTGTATAGCTTTTCATGCTTTTGCCCATCTCAACCATTTAATTTAAGTAGATTTATTAAAGTCCAAATATGATAATATTTAGTGTAGAAATAGATGTTATGGTACTGGCAGCTCATTTTGTACATTTGGCAAGAAACTTCAGTGTTCGCTGTTTATGATTATATGGATTTTAGATTCTTTTTTCTTGGAAACTTGTGGTCTATTGTAAGTAGTCTTGCAACAGTAGACCAGTCACATGTCATACTGGATCTCATTGAAGCTAAGTGGATGGATTTGGTAGCAGACATGCCATTCAAGATATGTTATCCTTCTCTTGAGGGTTAGGAGTGGCAGATAATCATAGGCAGTGATCCTAAGAACACGTAACATTGCTTTCTTGTTAAAGCTCAATAAATTCCTTTTCACTTTCTATTTTTTCTCCATAGTAGTTCATTGTTCTTGATGCAGGCCCTGGTCTTACCACAATGCAGGTTCTTGGCCGACTCTTCTTTGGTAGGTTAGTTTAGGGCATAAACTATACGGTGTTTAATGGTTTGGTTAATTTTTTCTCTGGTTTTAAATGGTCAATAGTTTAGTTAAAATTGTCTTTGTCCGAGATAAAAATATGTAATACTATTTTATTTTCAAATATTTAGAAATTACAAATGCATCCTAACATATTTGAGGCTACTTTCAGCTGACAGTTGCAGGCATAAAGATGAATAGACTAGAAATTGCTGCTAGAGTTATCGAAATTGCAGAAAGACAATTATCTAGGGACAAGTGGCCTGAATATTATGACACCAAAAGAGCAAGGTTCGTTGGAAAACAAGCACGCTTGTTCCAGACATGGACTATTACTGGTTACCTTGTGGCAAATCTCTTGCTTGCAGACCCATCTACTGCTAAAATGCTGATAATCGAAGAGGATTCTAAGCTTGTCAATGCCTTCTCATGCATGATTAGTTCTAACCCAAGAAGAAAGCGCAACCAGAAGAATTCAAAACAAACCTATATAGTGTGAGTTTCTCAGCTGGGTGCTGGTAGAATTTGGGTATATATTCTCATAATTAGTGATTTAATTTACCAATTAATGGTTATATTTATTATTTCGAAATTGGGTTATTAAGTGTAACATAATTATTCCATTTCATTGGGGGTGGATAAGCTGAAATTCTAAAACCACCACATTTATTTATTTATCATAACACACACATTATATGAGGAACTTGTGGTAGGAAACTTTACATATAGTCGACTATGCATTTTATCTTTTATGTTTTAGTGGTATGGTTAGATTGTTATTTTTGTACCCTTATTGTGCTGAAACTGCAGAAATTTAGGAAAAAAACAATATGGGATCCTTAAATTTTAACTTTCTTTTTACAATCTATATACTTTCAAAAGTTAGATAATTAAATCTCTATACTTTTTAATTACTCATATTAGGTTTTATTTAAATGGGAGCTGCAAAATTAAAAGGTAAGCTTTTTATGTAACTTTTGAAATAAAGTTTGCTTTTTTAATTTTGTTTTATTTAGTAATGTTCCAGGTGTTGGCTTTGTGGGATTTGCCTCTGCAATATTTCTAATTATTCAGTTTTTGAGCTGCCTATTAGTTTGCTTGAACTGCTATGCAGTTGAATGTGGAATTTGGAACATTGAGGGGACTTTTTAGGCATTAAGATTAATCTTTCTTACTTGGTCTTTCTAGTTGCTAGTTCCTTCTTGCTTTTATTCTGACCGACAAAATAAACTATTATTAAAATCATGATCATGTGATACAAGGCATCAGTTCTAAGTCCAGAAGTCTATTTTGGGACTTTTTAGGCATGTGATACAAAATAGACTGTTATTGCTTTTATTGGAATACATTGTACATTAAGGGTACTGCAGTTACATAACCACTTTAATTGCTAATTTTGATATGAAGACCAGAAGTCTTTCTTTCAATATCTGCTGAATTCTTACTCTCCTCTGTATATCGGTTCTAAGTCCAGTCTCTTTCTCTCTTTCCAGCCCTTTAAATTCCATTTTAAGCTTCAAACTTCTACAATTTTTGATTCTTAGTTATGAGGCATGCTTCAAAAGCTTTATGCAGGATAAGCTATAAATATGGAACTTGCAAGTGAAGTGGAAATGCTTGCAGAAATGGCATTAGTCTATCTATGATGTATTGTTGATATAATCATCAAGATGCTTAAAAGAAGTATGGTTGGCATGTTTCAGAAGCTTGCAGGAATTCTGGTGTGATCATGTCATTTTTTAGTATTGGTGTTATCTTTGTTAAGGCTAAGAATATAAACAGTAAAAATGTATGTTGTATTATTGAAATCTTTGAAGATTGCTTAGAGTTAGTACTATGCTTTGAAATCCCAACTTCATACTCAAAGTAAGACTGAAATCCCAACTTCATATTCTGGTGATTTCCTTTGCTGTAAGCTTCATACACGGGGTATTAACCTATTGAGTCCTGATATTTTTTTTCTAGTTGAAGAATTCACATCTCTAATTTTATATTTATATTACAGGTAGCATTCAGAACAAAGGTATTCCATCCAAATATCAATAGCAATGGTAGCATTTGCCTGGACATTTTAAAGGAACAATGGATCCCTGCATTAACCATATCCAAGGTTTGTGTCAAGTATAAAAGCTTTGATCTGGAAATAAGAACAAGACATTCTATTGCTTATAGTGTACATATTCCTTTTCCAGATCAAGTAATATCTGACTATTCTTATTTTAATTTAAAAAATAGAATGTCTTGTTCTTATGTGTTCTTCAAAAGTAGGTTATTGCAAATTGTGGCAGATTGTCTATGGGCAATGGGTATGGGAGTTGAAATGGAGAAGAGCCCTTATGCAGTGGGAATTAGAGTTGCTCGATGAGATGATGATGGCTGTCAACTCCTTCTCTCTCTCCTTGGGCCGCATGGATAGGAAAGTCTGGATTTATGATGTGAGGGGTAATTTTACCGTGAAGTCGGCTTGTAATTATTTGGGGCATTCACCGGAGATAGCGGATAGCTTATCAGAGTTTGCTTTCATCTTGTGGCAAAAAATTGCTCCGCCTAAGGTGGAATTGTTCATCTGGTTATGCCTTCTCAACAAGGTTAACATTAGATCCCTTCTAGCTGATAGGGGAATAATTTCCACCCAATAGGATCTTTGCCCCTTCTGTAAGGAAAATTCTGAGAGCCTCGACCGTCTTCTAGTCACGTGCCACTTCTCTGCAGCCTTGTGGTACAAAATAATAAATTGGTGGGGTTTTGAATTTTGCCTTCCAAACAGTTTCAAAGGTCTAGTGAGACAATGGCAACTTTTTGGAGGTAGGGCTATGGCAAAAAAGGTGTGGAATACTATTTTACAGGCCTGTGTTTGGTCCATCTGGCTGGAAAGAAATGCCATTGTATTCTCTGGGTCCAAGAGGATCGCTGTTGCCTCACTCTTTCATCTTTGCTTGGCCCGGTCTTCCTTCTGGATCAAAGCTCATAGAGAATTATCTCTGCTTCATGCCCAAGACCTTCTCTTAGCAACAGACGGTATCAAAAAGGCTTGGTTGAGTACTAAATCGAGGCCAAAAATAGTCTGGGAACCCCCACCTTAAGGTACACTGAAATGAAACACAGATGGCTCTAGCTTTAGGAGCCCTAGACTTGCGAAATTGGTGGGGTCCTATGAGACTCTTCAGGGACGATCTTATGCCTCTTCTCCTGCAACATCAAAATTAACACCTCCTCCGATGCCGAGTTACTGGCAGTGCACAAGGCCCTGCAAGGTTCTATTGACTTGTTACTCAGGACAAAGCAGTTTGTTTCGAATTGGACTCTATGGTGGTAGTATCGTGGCTGAGCAATTGTGATGGTGATAGGCCGTGGAAGCTTGCAGGCACTTTCAACGACATTAAAAACTTCTTAGCTAGATTCAATAAAGTTTGTTTCATCCATAGACATAGGGAGAGCAACTTCTTTGCTGATAATTTAGCTAAGTAGGGTGCTTACCATATTGTTGACCTCATTGCTTGGCTATAGTGCTTCCTCCAAAGCATTCAAATGAATCTGCTGCATATCCATCTGCTGAATGCCCTAGAAATATGTAGAAGATGATGGAAAAATAAGAAAAATGGAGAGAGGAGAGTGAAATATATAAGGGAAGGGGCAATGTGATGATCAGAGATGAAAATATGATGGTGGGTAGTGATGAGTGCCTGGGGAGGTTTCTGTGGTTGAATGACGTGTGGGTGTGTGAGAGAATGAAAGAAGGAAGAATTAAAAAATAAAAGATAGGCAGTAAAGTGATACACACCCACACGCGACCACGTATGGGGAGGCAGCAAGAGATAGTGGCCCTTCACGTGGCCACTCGTAGGCTGAAAGAGAAAAATGCGTGGGGGCATAATAGATAAGGGATGAGGAGACACGGCAACGGGGGTGTATGGCCAAAGAAACATGCTAGCGCACTTGTTTGGGGTGAAAATGTAATGGATTCTTACGTGGGCATACATGCAATGAGCAAGGTGTTTCACGTGGGCGCGCATCATCTGGACGAGAGGGTAGTGACCCTTCACGTGGCCATGCACCAAAGAAGACAACAGCTTGCATGGGCACAAAATGGGATCCCCAGGCAAATTCTTCAGGCGTGGGCGTGTGATGCACAAACCGACGTTTTCACATCGTCATGCAGGAGACTAAATTCGGGCACATTGGGGTGATCTGTCTGCGCTTGATGCAGTGCTTTTGTGCCGTTCTCTGGCTCATCTCCCTTCACCTAGACGCTCCTTTAGCTATTGTTCAGCTTCAGTTTCTTTTGTGCTTTCAGACTTGATCCGATGCTTTTGTGGTGTTCCAAGTTTCAGTTGTTGTAGCTGTCTACTTCTTTTCAGTTAGGTTTAGTTACTTGTTGCTGTGGCCTAGTTCGTTTGGGTTAGAGTTGGCCGGTTTTCATTTTTCGATTCTTATTTGGTTTTTTTCTGGTTGGTTTAGTGTTTTGGCTCCTCGATTTGCAGTTATTATGGGAGCCGAAGGTTTTTGCTTCTCGTTGTTTGTTGCTAGGCAGCCTTTAGCTCCCACTTATCTTTAATTAATAAAACCACAGATTATAAAAAAAATACTTTTAATATTGTAAATATGTTCATATATTGTTGCCTTGAATAAATTAAGGTAATAATTTAACATATGTTGCTAAAAATGTATTACAATAGGCTTGTAAAAATAAAATTCACCAAAAAAAGTGAGCCATTTGGATCTACTCGTGACTCAATCCGTTCGAGTTAGTTTTTCCTTGATCTTTATTCAATCCTTTAATTTTTTTGGATCCGATTTGGATTGGATTAAAGATTTTTTTGGGCCCTAATCAAATTTGAAATCCTTTCAGTTCTACAAATTTTGAGTTAATTAAAGATGATGGATCTAATTTCAAAGTCCAAAAATGCACACGAAACAAAAACCATCCTATGTAATTTAGACGTGGTAAAACACATTTAGCAATCCTTAAACTTTAGTATTTTTTATAGGATTAATTACAAAAAAAGAAGCCAACTATAGGGTACTTTTCGATATTTATACTAAACATCATTTCATTACAATTTGAATACTAAATTTTCAAATACTTTTCAATATTGGAACTCTATCAATATTTCTGTTAGTTTAAACTATGGACGCCGATGTGGACATAGCGATGGACGTTGCCGTTGCAAAAAATAATTAAACTGCCACATCAGGTTTGTCTTTCCCAACAAATTAGCGATGGAAATTCCATCGCTCAATATATTTATTTTTTTATAATTTAATTAATTTAATTTATAATTATAATTTTTAAATAAATTAAAATATGTAATATTATCTTTATTTATATTTTATTATAAATATATTCACCGGATATTGCATTAACTCGCTATTGGGTTACCTTATTTGGTAGTACCAGAAGACTGCTTCTGCGCAAAAATCGTTACATCCGCGCAGATGTAGTTCATAATTTTTTTTATTTTGATTTTTACTCTTTGAAATGTTTATATTCTTTACATTCTGATTAATCAAAGTGTAATTGATTAATAAATTACTCGAATCTTGGATATTTGTATTATAATTAATCAAAGTGTAATTGATAAATCATGATAACAATTTTGTTGAATTTCATTTCAAGTTCCAACATGTATACATTTTCACCCTCATGCATCCAACCAGGTATATAATGGTTCAATAATCTTTCAGTCCAAGTATTTTCTTGATTCAAAAATGATATTTTCTTTCTTTCTTTCCATTTTTTTAAAAAAACCTTTTCATTTATGGTATAAGTAGATATATATAAGAATACCAGAGAAGCTATATATTTAATAAATAAATTTCTCTACTTAACAAAAAATAAATTACCTTCCCTTTTCTAGGATATATTTATATATTTGATTCATAAAATAATTCAGGTTGTGCTAATATTTTCTTTTAAATTAAAAAATTTGAACATCATTTTGATTTCAACGGATCTTTTATTATTATAAATATATTCACCGGATATTGCTTTAACTCGCTATTGGGTTACCTTATTTGGTAGTATCAGAAGACTACTTCTGCGCAGAAATAGTTACATCCGCGCAAATGTAGTTCAAGATTTTTTTTTATTTTGATTTTTACTCTCTGAACTATTTATATTCTTTACATTCTGATTAATCAAAGTGTAATTGATTAATAAATTACTCGAATCTTGGATATTTGTATTATAATTAATCAAAGTGTAATTGATAAATCATGATAACAATTTTGTTGAATGCCATTACAAGTTCTAAAATGTATACATTTTCACCCTCATGCATCCAACCAGGTATATAATTGTTCAATAATCTTCCAGTCCGAGTATTTTCTTGATTCAAAAATGATGTTTTCTTTCTTTCTTTCCTTTTTTTTAAAAACCTTTTCATTTATGTTATAAGTAGATATATATAAGAATACTAGAGAAGCTATATATGCAATAAATAAATTTCTCTACTTAACAAAAAACAAATTACGTTACCTTTTCTATGATATATTTATATATTTGATTCATAAAATAATGCAGGTTGTGCTAATATTTTCTTTTAAATTAAAAAATTTGAACATCATTTTGATTTCATTGGATCTTTTATTATTATAAATATATTCACCGGATATTGCTTTAACTCGTTATTGGGTTACCTTATTCGGTAGTACCAGAAGACTACTTCTGCGTAGAAATAGTTACATCCGCGCAGATGCAGTTCAGGATTTTTTTTATTTTGGTTTTTACTCACTGAACTATTTATATTCTTTATATTCTGATTAATTAAAGTGTAATTGATTAATAAATTACTCGAATCTTGGATATTTTTATTATAATTAATCAAAGCTTAATTGATAAATCATGATAACAATTTTGTTGAATTTCATTTCAAGTTCCAACATGTATACATTTTCACCCTCATGCATCCAACTAGGTATATAATGGTTCAATAATATTCCAGTCCGAGTATTTTCTTGATTCAAAAATTATATTTTCTTTCTTTCTTTCCTTTTTTTTAAAAAAAAAACCTTTTCATTTATGTTATGAGTAGATATATATAAGAATACCAGACAAGCTATATATTTAATAAATAAATTTCTCTACTTAACAAAAAACAAATTACGTTACCTTTTCAAGGATATATTTATATACTTGATTCATAAAATAATTCAGGTTGTGCTAATATTTTCATTTAAATTAAAAAATTTGAACATCATTTTGATTTCAATGGATCTTTTATTATTATAAATATATTCACCGGATATTGCTTTAACTCGCTATTGGGTTACCTTATTTAGTAGTACCAGAAGACTACTTCTGCGCAGAAATAGTTACATCCACGCAGATGTAGTTCAGGATTTTTTTTTTGATTTTTACTCTCTGAAATGTTTATATTCCTTACATTTTGATTAATCAAAGTATAATTGATTAATAAATTACTCGAATCTTGGATATTTGCATTATAATTAATCAAAGTGTAATTGATAAATCATGATAACAATTTTGTTGAATTTCATTTCAAGTTCCAACATGTATACATTTTCACCCTCATGCATCCAACCAGGTATATAATGGTTCAATAATCTTCCAGTCCGAGTATTTTCTTGATTCAAAAATGATGTTTTTTTCTTTCCTTCCTTTTTTTAAAAAAAAAACCTTTTCATTTATGTTATAAGTATATATATATAAGAATACCAGAGAAGCTATATATTCAATAAATAAATTTATCTACTTAACAAAAAACAAATTACGTTACCTTTTCTAGGATATATTTATATATTTGATTCATAAAATAATTCAGGTTGTGCTAATATTTCTTTTAAATTAAAAAATTTGAACATCATTTTGATTTCAATGGATCTTTTATTATTATAAATATATTCACCGGATATTGCTTTAACTCGCTATTGGGTTACCTTATTTGGTAGTTCCAGAAGACTAATTCTGCGCAGAAATAGTTACATCCGAGCAGATGTAGTTCAGGATTTTTTTTATTTTTATTTTTACTCTCTGAACTGTTTATATTCTTTACATTCTGATTAATCAATGTGTAATTGATTAATAAATTACTCGAATCTTGGATATTTGTATTATAATTAATCAAAGTGTAATTGATAAATCATGATAACAATTTTGTTGAATGTCATTTCAAGTTCCAACATGTATACATTTTAACCCTTATGCATCCAACTAGGTATATAATGGTTCAATAATCTTCCAGTCCGAGTATTTTCTTGATTCAAAAATGATGTTTTCTTTCTTTTTTCCTTTTTTTAAAAAAAAAAACCTTTTCATTTATGGTATAAGTAGATACATATAAGAATACTAGAGAAGCTATATATTCAATAGATAAATTTCTCTACTTAACAAAAAATAAATTACGTTACCTTTTCTAAGATATATTTATATATTTGATTCATAAAATAATTCAGGTTGTACTAATATTTTCTTTTAAATTAAAAAATTTGAACATCATTTTGATTTCAATGGATCTTTTATTATTATAAATATATTCACCAGATATTGCTTTAACTCGCTATTGGGTTACCTTATTTGGTAGTACCCGAAGACTTCTTCTGCGCAGAAATAGTTACATCCGCGCAGATGTAGTTCAGGATTTTTTTTATTTTGATTTTTACTCTCTGAACTATTTATATTCTTTACATTCTGATTAATCAAAGTGTAATTGATTAATAAATTACTCGAATCATTGATATTTGTATTATAATTAATCAAAGTGTAGTTGATAAATCATGATAACAATTTTGTTGAATGTCATTTGAAGTTCCAACATGTATACATTTTCACCCTCATGCATCCAACCAGGTATATAATGGTTCAATAATCTTCCAGTCCAAGTATTTTCTTGATTCAAAAATGATGTTTTCTTTCTTTCTTTCCTTTTTTTAAAAAAACCTTTTCATTTATGTTATAAGTAGATATATATAAGAATACCAGATAAGTTATATATTCAATAAATAAATTTCTCTACTTAACAAAAAAAAATTACGTTACCTTTTCTAGGATATATTTATATATTTGATTCATAAAATAATTCAGGTTGTGCTAATATTTTCTTTTAAATTAAAAAAATTGAACATTATTTTGATTTCAATAGATCTTTTATTATTATAGATATATTCACCGGATATTGCTTTAACTCGCTATTGGGTTACCTTGTTTGGTAGTACTAGAAGACTACTTCTGCGCAGAAATAGTTACATCCGCGCAGATGTAGTTCCTAATTTTTTTTTATTTTGAGTTTTACTCTCTGAACTGTTTATATTCTTTACATTCTGATTAATGAAAGTGTAATTGATTAACAAATTACTCGAATCTTGGATATTTGTATTATAATTAATCAAAGTGTAATTGATAAATCATGATAACAATTTTGTTGAATGTCATTTCAAGTTCCAACATTTATACATTTTCACCATCATGCATCCAACCGGGTATATAATGGTTCAATAATCTTCCAGTCCGAGTATTTTCTTGATTCAAAAATGATGTTTTCTTTCCTTCTTTCCTTTTTTTTAAAAAAAA
The DNA here is from genome assembly GCA_037975025.1 of Excoecaria agallocha. Taxonomy (NCBI): domain Eukaryota; kingdom Viridiplantae; phylum Streptophyta; class Magnoliopsida; order Malpighiales; family Euphorbiaceae; genus Excoecaria; species Excoecaria agallocha. The sequence continues at coordinate 6,965,201 of JBBPFJ010000019.1, read as the reverse complement.
CCTTTTCATTTATGTTATAAGTAGATATATATAAGAATACCAGAGAAGCTATATATTCAATAAATAAATTTCTCCGCTTAACAAAAAAAAATTACGGTACCTTTTCTATGATATATTTATATATTTGATTCATAAAATAATTTAGGTTGTGCTAATATTTTCTTTTAAATTAAAAAATTTGAACATCATTTTGATTTCAATTATTATAAATATATTCACCTGATATTGCTTTAACTCGCTATTCGGTTACCTTATTTGGTAGTACCAGAAGACTACTTCTGCGCAGATATAGTTACATCCGCGCAGATGTAGTTCAGTATTTTTTTATTTTGATAGTTGTAATTTTCAAATTTAACAGTGCAGTTGATGAATAGTTTTTTGGCGCCAGGGGGTATTAACCATATTATTCAAAGGTTTATGGGTCCCTATTAATATGTTCTATTATTTGTCAATTTTTGCACTTTTATATACAATTATTATTCAATGATTTTTTTTTCTTTCACGCTGATAAAATTGATTTAAATTTAAAACTTCGATCAAAAAAATAATCTAAATTTAACTCAATCCAAATAAATATACACTGAATGAATACAAAATTGATTAATCTTATTCTTCAACCCAATTTAATTCAATACCTTATGGGTTAATCTAAAATTGATTCATTTTATTTTTTAACCTTTTGAATCTATACCAACTGAGTTTCTTTCAAAATATTCTTTAGTTAAAATATCCAATATATTTTATCCTTTTTTTCTGTGCGACTCTTTTAGTTACTCAAATATTCGCTGCTCTCCCTCTCTTGTCGCTGCTCTCCTTCTCTTATAAGAGCATCATCTTTTTGCAATATTTTTTTTAATTTGTTGTTGTGGGTCACCATAATTTTGCAATATTTTTAGCATGATAATCATTTTATTTAATTATCACCAATTATTATCTCTTTCCTAAAAGTTCTGGCTAATGCCTAATGCCTACTGTACCCAAATTGAGTTTCGTATCAAAAATTAAATGCTAAATTAACGGGGAGGCTTAAAGAAGTTAATGTCGTTTCCTTTTTATTCAAAGACACAAAACTGGAAAATTACTCTATCACCAACAGTTCCTTCTTTCAAACACCAATTCATGCCCGATTTTAGGATATTTTTCTAGCAGCTAAGTCTTTTGCTGATGACGTAAATAATTGCACATTTTAATTATTAATTACAAAAAGTTTAGATAATAACAATGATCTATTATTTTCCATGAGAGTTATTATGTCATGTATGCTGCTAATTCATAATTCAGATTTTGTCTATAAACAAGTAAATCTTACCTATATCGAATTAAAAAAAAATTATGCAACTAACTAATAATAAAATAATATATATAAAAAGCTTATTAAAAAGAAATTCAGATTATTGTTAATATGGAAAATGGTTCGCTTCTGCATTGCTTAATGGGTAATTTAATTGCAGATTATATTATTGCAACTAAGAAGAATTAAATCTTAAGATAGCATGGGTAAATATACTAAATTTTTAAGATCAAATCAAAATGTGGATTTATCATCAGTTGAAAGCAAAAAATAAATTAACATATTATTTTTATTTTGTTGGACTAATTTTTACTATTTATATATTCAACATTTGTACAAATTTCTATTCTTTGAGTAAAATTAAATTATTAATGAAATTTTTTTTATATATCAACTTATTATTTATATTATGTTTTCAATTAAATATTATTATTATTGAATCCATTAATTAATTTATAAAAAATTTTATAATAATTTGCATTAAATCTATAAGTCGGCTTAAATCCATCCAACCTATTTTGACATTGATCCATTTATGGTTTATATTTTTTGATCTATTTATTTATGACCTGCTCAAATATGATCCGTCTATTAATTATAGAATCCATATCCGTCAAATTTGCACATTTATCACCTTTACAGCTAAAGATTTGGATTGTGATTTGTATAATATAACCGAATATCAGTAGCTGTTAAAGTGTCAATTATTTATTAACGGAATAATGCAATATATTTAAATTATATTTAAATTGTCGTTAAAATGCACATTATTTTTTATATAGAAATCTATATAGAAAATTGTGAAAATTCAAGGATTCAAAGTGAATAATTTTAAAAGTTTAGAATTTTAATAAAAACAAAATTTGTCAATATAACGTATTTAAAAAAATAAATTTTTTTAAATTTTTGGTCCCACCCTACTATTGATTTCCCAGTCAAGTCAATCTTACCAAAATCTAAACGTGCAATGAAACCATATTTCTGTAAGCGAAACACACAAATAGCTGATTATAACCACAAAAACCGTTTTATCAGTAACGCTTTCAGAGATTAGTTTCGCAACATTTGACCCATTCTTTTCTTTTCTTTTTTTTTAATTCAATTTTCTTTTGACCTTTTTTTTTCCTTTTTAATTCAACTTTCTCAGAAATTCCTACTGATTTTAGAGTAGCAGTGGCTTTAGTTAGCTTGTACGCTTTGTTCACTAAAACAATTTATTCCCTTGATGATTTCAGTATAAAATTACGGTTTCACACTATCCCATTTTCCTAAATATTATCCATTCCATCCCATTTTTAAATTTTTAAGTCATCTTTTTTAAAATAACAATATTATAATTTTTCTTATCTTAGGCTTTTATATATTAATTTTTGATTGAGTTGATCTATGTATTTTTGTTTTGTTGCAAGTAAATATCTATAGCTATGATTTTATAATTTGAATATTTGCATTTGCCAATTTGATGACATGTAAAAATTCTATATACATACTACATATATTGTTGTAGACAACAAATGAGGACTTGGTTTTCTTCCACATAACAATAAAGACATGTTCGAATGTATATGTGTGGTTTGGCTAGGGATGATCATGGGGCGGGGAATCCCTGTCTCCGGTGGGGAACCACCTCGAATGGGGCGGAAAATCCCAAAAAAATTACACAGTCAGGACGGGAACGGGAGAAAAGTATTCCCCAACTTAGAATTCGGGGCGGGAACGGAGATTGTGGTCCCCGCCCCGAAATTTTTCCGCCCCCAAAATTTAATTACTAAATTTAATTATATTTATATAATTTAATTTTAAATTATATTTAATTTTAGTTTTATCAATTGTTAAAATTTATATTAGTTTGATTTGTAATTGAATTTATATTTTTAATTATTAAATATTATATTTCAATTATAATTAATTATTAAATATTATATTTTAGTTATAATTAATTTTTTTTTTAAAATAAAAAATAAAAAATATTTTTTATGCGGGGACGGGGATCCCCGCGGGGATGGGGACGGAGGGAATTTTTCCCCCGAAATATTATCGATCCTCGCCTCGCCCTTGTGCGGGGCAGTAGGTGGGGAGGCACTCCCCGCCCCCGCCCCCGCCCCGCCCCGCGATCATCCCTAGGTTTGGTTGTCCACAGTCACACTGCTTTGTGCTTTTTCGCTTTCAGTTTCCTTTATAAGCCCGACGACCCATTCTTTTTGTTTTTTTTCAATAATGAGATTTTCTATCATAATTAATAAATAATGAAATTATTATTTGATAAAAAAATAATGAAAACATTATTATACAAATTCAAATCATAGAAGAGTAGTGAAGTAAACTTCAAAGGTCTATTTGCGGCTTATTTAATTAACTGAAACAAATCATTATAACAGAATCCACCGTTAGAAGGCTCTAAACAATTTTGACACAGAACGATCAACGTAAGACAAGATCAGCTATTGAACAAGAAAACAATTTCAAGGGAGACGACAATTCTATAAGAAATTGACTGTAAAACCCCCCAATTTTTCTTTTGTTCCTTACACATGGAATTCTAAGCCTCGGAAGTCAAACCATGGCTCTGTCTCGGAGAGTCATGACCTTGTCCCTAAAACCTGCTGCATAATTTTCATCAAACATACCAAGAAACATAAGAGGATATTTCACTTCTATGAATTTGGAATTTTGTTGCTGGGAACTTCACAAAGCATAAAAGAATAAAAACTGAAATAATAAGGTAATAGCTACTCAGCAAAAGTACTACAAAATGATTAGCAAAATTTTTGTCAAAATACCCTTCATCTCTATCCTACAGTGAACTGGTTGGAGTATTCTGTGACCAACTCTTGTCTAGTTTGGGTAAGATATTACCCCCTTCACATATATTGGAGCTAGGATTGGATGAAAAGATTGGAGCTAGGAAGCCAATGTGCAAATATTAATAGAGATTGGAGCTAGGAAGCCAATGTGCAAATATTAATAAAAATGAAGAGACCTCATTGTAGCAACCACTGAATGAAAAGATTGGAGCTAGGAAGCCAATGTGCAAATATTAATAGAGAAACCTGCCTGCATAAGGGATGATAAAACAACAGACATTATCATTTACCAAGATCGGAATACCCCAATGGGAAAAACCCCCAACTCCAAAAGTACGTATCTTTGCCAGTAACAGGCGGTGAAAGAATCTGTTGAATTAACATTAAGATACAAAGAAGAGGAAGAAGAAGATGGAAATGAAGAAAATGAATATTTCTTCACACACACGAAAAACATGTGGTTCAGTCTATTTATACAAAGATAACAAAAAACAACTAACTAACTACTTATGGTTAGCTTAACTAAACTAGTTAAATAACAAACTAACTAACTTCTACATCCCCTCCTCAAGTTGGATCTTGGTGATAATCAACAAGAGCTAACTTGGAAGAAAGTTTGGAAAATACATGAAGAGACAATGCCTTGGTAAAAATATCTGCAACTTGATGACTTGAAGAAACCTGCTGTGGATCAATGAAACCAGCCTTAAATTGATCTCGAACAACATGACAGTCAATGTCTAAATGCTTCGTCTTCTCATGGAAAATAGGGTTAGAAGCAATATATAAGGCTACTTTACTATCGCACCATAAAGGAATAGGAAGCTGAAGGGGAATCTGCAAATCAGCAAGGAGATAAAAAATCCATTGTAATTCACAGACAGTGGAGGCCATAGCACGATATTCAGCCTCAGCTGAGGAATGAGAAACAGTAGTTTGCTTCTTAAATTTCCAGAAAATAGGACAAGAACCAAGGAAAATAATAAAACTAGTTAATGATCTTCGAGTATCAACATATGAAGCCCAATCAGCATCATAAAAAGCAACCAAGTGCAAAGAATTATCTGAAGGAAAAAACAAACCAGAAGAAGGAGAATGCTTCAAGTATTTAAGGAGATGGTAAGCACGCTTGAGATGAGAATCTCTAGGTTGATGAACAAACTGACTTAATTACAGAACAGAGTATGTAATATCAGGCCTGGTGAAACTTAGATAAAGAAACCTTCCAATGATTCATCTATATTCATGAGGATCCGCAAGTAAAATTCCACAATCAACTGACATCTTAACATCAGATGTCAGAGGTGTAAGCTTTGGCTTTGACCCAAGGAGACCAGTATCAGTGAGTAAATCCAATACATACTTCCTTTGATTAACAAATAACCCACGATCATCTCAAATGAGTTCTAAGCCAAGAAAATAATGAGCATCACCCAGATCTTTGATAGTAAATTTGACATCCAGAGCAGTCTTAAGCTGAGCAATCGCCATAAAAGAAGTGCCACTTATAAGCAAATCATCTACATAAACTAGCAGCATTAAAAACATATCACTCTGACGAAATGTGAACAAACAATAATCATGAGGACTCTAAATAAAACCATAAGAAATCAGAAAAATGGTTAACTTCGAATTCCACTGCCTGGAAGCCTGCTTCAACCCATAAAGACTTCGATTAAGCTTGCACACCATACCAGTCACAGCTTTTGAATAACCTGGTGGTGGATCCATGTAAATTTCCTCATTTAAATGCCCATGAAGGAAGGCATTATTGACATCCATCTGCTGTATAGACCATCCCCATGCTGCAGCAATTGTGAAGAAAATCCGGACGGTGACAACTTTAGCTACTGGAGAAAAACTATCTGTGTAATCTTCACCATCAACCTGAGTGTATCCTTTTGCAACTAATCGTGCTTTATACCTGTCTATACTGCCATCAGCCTTAAGCTTGAGTTTAAAAACCCACTTACAACCAATAGGCTTCTTATCAAGTGGGAGAGAAGTCAACTCCCAAGTATGATTCTTTTCTAAAGCTTTAATCTCATCTTCCATGGCTTTAATCCAGTTGGGATCATCTTTTGCATCGTTGTATGAAGAAGGTTCCTGTTGCATGGTGATGTTGGCTAAAAAATGATCAGTAATGGGAGACAAAGAAGAGGATTTTTTAAACGGATAAGTAGAAGGAACATATGGGGATGACACAGGAAGAACATTATTGACTACAAAATCCTGCAACCAATTAGGCCTTCTTGTAGGTCTGGAACTCCTTCTATGATCAACCGTGTGAGGGGCAGCAACAACATCCACTGAATTGTTATCCATGGCAGCAACCGTGGAAGAAGGAGAAGAGGGTGAAAGAATAGGAGTCTCCTGTGTTTCTGTAAAATTAGGGAGTAAGGTAACATTTGGTATAGGCAAATCATTTGATTCAGGTAAGGAAGAAATGCTGGAGTAGGGAAAACAATCCTCATGAAACATAACATCTCTGGACACCATGACAGTATGAGCATCAATATCATACACCTTGAAACCCTTTTTGCCTGGAACGTAGCCTAAGAAAACAGACCTACATGCTCGAGCAGCAAACTTATCTCTATGTGGAGTGATATTAGTCGCATAGCAAAGACATCCAAACACTTTAATACTGTCATAATCAGGTAAAGAATCAAACAGCAGTTCATAAGGAGTTTTCCAGTTAAGAACATGAGTAGGAGTTCTATTGATCAAATAGGTCGTATGTAATATGGCTTCACCCCAAAACATATTAGGCATTGAAGCTTGAAACAACAAAGACTTGGCAACTTGAACAATGTGTCTATGTTTTCTTTCTACTGTCCCATTCTGTTGTGGAGAATACACACAAGATCTTTGATGCAATATTCCATGAGCAATAAGAACATCTTGACATAATCGTCCCACAAACTCTCCCTCATTATTAGTTCTTATTACCTTCAATTTAATGCCAAACTGAGTGAAAACCATCCGAATAAAAGTATCCAGCAGTTTAGGTACCTGAGACTTGGATTGCATAAGAAAAGTCCAAGTGCTCCTGCTGAAATCTTCAACTAAAGTCAGAAAATACTTTCCTCCTGTTAAACACTCCACTTGATAGGACCCCTACACCTCAAGATGTACCATTTCAAATAAGCTAGAAGTATGATTAGATACAATAGGAAACGGTACTCTAGTTTGTTTGAATTTAGCACAGATATCACAAACAACATTAGAATGTTGGAAATCAAACATTTTATTCAAGGAATGCAAGTGTTTCAATACACGAATTGAAGGATGTCCAAGTCTTTTGTGTCAAATTGACCAGGACTTATGAACAACTGTATTTACAGAATCATGGAGATGAGAAGTAAAAGAAGAACTATTTGGAAGTACAATATCAGATTGAATTAAAGGAAAAAAATCATGAATGACAATTGGAGAGAAGGAATCATGCTCAAGAACATAAAGATTGCCCTTGAGTTTTCCAATGCCAAGAATGACTTTAGTCCTCTGTCCTGTAAGACACAGCAGGAAGGAAGAAAAGTGAAAATCACAGAACTAAATTTAGTGAGCTTACTCACAAAAAACAAATTATGCTTAAAAGGAATGAACAAAGTATTTTTGAGAAGGAGTTTGCTAGCAAGAGAAATATCACCAGTGGAGGAAACAATTTTGGCAGTTCCATCTGGTAAATGAATAGAATTAAGCACATTCAAGGAATTAAGACTGTCAAACAGATGTTTCGTAGTAATAATGTGACTACTAGCACTTGTTTCAATAATCCAGCAATCATTTTTGCTAACCTTGGCATGAGATACAAAAGAAATTGTACCTGCAAAATCCTGTGCAAAATTGATGCACTCAGTTTGAACAACTTGCTTGTCTTTAAGTATTTTTGAAATCTATTGCTGTATAAAATTCTTCATAGACTGCTGATCTGAATCATCACTATCATCACCATCAGGAGGAGTATTAGCCTTGTTAATTATATGACTAGTTGTCTTAGGCCCCATCTTCTTGTTTTTCTATCTCATTTCTTGATACCAATCACGATAACCTATAATCTTGAAACAAGTTTCCTTGGTATGCCCTTCTGTTTTACAATGAGTACAATACCGATCTCCCTTCTTAGCATTTTATTTCTTCTTGAATGATGATATCTTGGAACTTCCTAAATTCTTGTTTGATCCTTCAAAGAAAGCTCTATTTTTTATATTTTCATTAACAGATATACTAATCTGCAGCTGCTTTTCGACATTGGAAATCATTGAATACACCTTATCAATATTAGGCAATGGATCAAGTAGTAGAATCTGATTTGCAACATTGTTCTAACTCTCATTCAATCCTAACAAGAATTGAATTATCATATCAGATTCATGAAGTTCATTCAACTCCTTAAACGCACCACACTTACAGCCACAAGTACATTAGGGAAAAGGTACAATGCAATATAATTCATCCCACAGTCTGCTGAGCTTAGTAAAATAAGCAGAAACTGAACTATTTCCTTGAGTAGTAGCATTCAACTCTCTTTTAATCTGGTACCGCATTGGTCCATTAGATTCACCAAATCTTCTCTCTAACTTATCCCAAAGCTCCTTCGCAGTAGTAACATAAACGAAACAATCATAAAAATCTTTCGATAAAGAATTAAGAATCCAGGAAATGACAAGAGCGTTATTTCCACACCAATCCTCAAAATCGTCTGAGTTTTCAGAAGGTTGAGGAGTTTTTTCGGTAACAAACCCTAATCTTCACTTCGCAACTAAAGCCAACTTTATGGATTTGCACCAGCTTCTGTAATTTTTCCCAGTAAGAGGTACCGAGACCAAAGAAGATCCAAGATTATCAGAACCAGTAGATTGGATCTGAGTAATCGTCATTGAAAACAAGCAACTCAAGTAAAAACAAGAAAAAACCTAATTTTAAGAAATCACTCTAAAAACAGATATGAAACAGAGGAAGAAAACTTCGTTAGAATACTCAATCGAAGCTCTTTGTGTTAAGATCTGAAAACTGTAAAAAAAAATTGCAAGAACATCAAGAAAGGTCTTGATCTAGCTCTGATACCATGTTGAATTAACATTAAGAAACGAAGAAGAGGAAGAAAAAGATGGAAGAAGAAGATGGAAATGAAGAAAATGAATATTACTTCACACACACGAAAAACATGTGGTTCTGTCTATTTATACAAAGATTAAAAGAAGTTAACCAAACAAAAAAAAAACTAACTAAATACTTATGGTTAACTTAACTAAACCAATTAAATAACAAACTAACTAACAATAAACTAACTAACTTCTATAGAATCATTACAGCATGGAACGCACGTTTACATTTCTGACACCTAATCCCACAGTCCTCGTAATCCTTCGGATACTCGTAGAGAATGAAGCTAGTTTCTAAATCAGCTTCTTCAGAAAGATCCGAATTATATCTCTGAAATCCCTTTTTGCTACTTAACTTCTGCTTCTTCATTCATATCATTATAGTACATGATAGTTTATTATTAACTCAAGATATAGAAAAGAAGAAACTTCAATTTTGCTTTCATATTTTTACTTCAATGTGTTTCATTCACTCTATCATCCAACTATATGTAAACAGAATCTTAATTTCCCTTTCTTAATCAGCCTATTTTCAATGAGCACAAGTTCTCCTTATGCATGATCCATTAAATTAGTCAGTAAAAATATTTTCAATCAAACAATATACCTCCTCTTATAAAAAAAAAAATTTCCAAGGCACGATTTTGTCAATATCAATTGCATTCTTGAATAGTAGGCAAAAAGCATTTATAGTGAAAAATTTACCCCAATCTAAGGAAATCATAGGAACCTTCAAAGTCTTGAGAAAGATCTAACGATGTGCTTGTATCAGTCAACCCTGAATCAGATGACTGCCCTTGTTCAAGCAAATGTAACCTGTCTTTTGGCATATTCATAATCTGCCACACAGAAAATAAACTCGGAAGTGAAAGCATCTAACAAGCCAAAAAGAGACTGAAAAATAATAAATCTTATAGACTTATTGCATTAGTGTCTCGTTCTCTTTCTTTAATTGCTCTTCCTGCAAAGAAATGACAAAGGAAGTCATTGGAAGGCTTTAGCCTTTTAAAAAATGTATACGCATCTAAACTTGCTTGTTTTATTACTTTTAAACATCTTTAAACGATAATAATCATTTCAATGACACATTAACTAATTAAAAGTAACAAATAGACAAGTTTATAAATTTATATGGCTTGAAAAACTAAAGTATCTAAATCTTGTCTCGTTGCGTTGAACACGGAAGTTTGCAGATGTATTTACTAAATAATCATAGAATAATTACTTTTTGATAAAGAAATAGTGCTAGAGGATGAACTGAACACAAGAGTTCTCCTAATTATAAAAAAACTGGCATTTTTATGTCTACTTTAATATTTATACGACCATAAATGGACACGACAATATGAAATTACCTTAGGTTATCAATATAGAGAATCCAATTTTCACCAATCCAGAATTTCTAGTAATATAATGCTGATAGCATTATTTTAAACCCAATATTATCAAATTTTCTGCTACTTACGCTCACTACTTTCATCTGTGGAACCATCAAGACATCAACCTACATTTTCTGACTATTTTCTAAGAGAGAAATTTTAAATTTATTTCTGTAATTAAATCAGCAGAACTCATCATAATCATTTTAGGTCATTCTTAATGAAAGAAAAATATATGGGTACATGATAATTCAGTATACAAATGGTGCAGTAAAATAATAATTGTGAGTAGAGAGAGAGAGTCCCATATTCCAATAGAGGAATCTATTAGCTCAATGTAGAATTATAAATAAAGGAATTTCACCTTGCTTTTTAGGTCATTGATTGTATTTATCATTACATCGCCCTGAAACACACACACACCAAAAAGAAAAACATCACAACAAATGAAATAAAATAAAGTACAAATGGGTATGTAGGAAATGCAACTTTGCACAAACCTTTGCATCCATAACTCGTTTCAAGCCACTTTCAAGTGTCTTCTCTAATTGTCCTAGTTCTTCAATGTTCAATCCTTATAGCTCTTCTCCCATCATCTGCCTGTCATTTAATGAATTATTTACTAGCATTGTCTGCCAACCTTTGCATCTAGTTTTTTACTATATATTAAAAGGCCTGCAATTCTTACCTCAGTTCTTGGGTTCTATCTCCCATTTCCTTGCTCAGAGCTGTAAGGCTACTATTCTCAAGCTAAAAGAAGAAAAATAATTGCTTTTAATGAAAAAAATGCTATCTTAGAAATTTTAACAGTATAAAAATTACATTGCAAGACTTCCTGCTCCAAAAAATGAATATACATGTAACGAGTGAGAAAGCTAAAAAGGTACATATATGCGCTGAAAGAGAAGACAAAATAAAGTGGAAACTTAATAGTTTTAATTAAGTCCTACACCGATCAGCAGTACATAGAATGCAATCAGGAATAGGAAAATGAAAGTGGATTGGAGTAGGGTCACTTGATGTAAACACCATATCCCCTGGCAGAGTGTCATTGTGCTGCTAGCCTTGAAGAATAGGTTAATTGTTAAGGAGAGGCTATTTAAATGGGAACTGATCCAAGAAAAACATTGCTTTTCGTGTGGTAATAGTGAAGAGAATGTGGCACATTTGTTCTTTCATTGCAGGTGCTCAAAAGAAATTTGGCATCAAGAGAAGACCTTTGTGTTAGAGATGTGAAATTAGTTGGCTTTGTAGGAAGCCCCAAGGCAAAGGGTTGCTTTCTTAGCAACAATACATTGAATTTGGCAAGAAGGCAATTGTGAAAACATAGATGATCCCAACATTTGGATTAAAACAGGAACAATGACGTAAAGGAGGAAAACAATGATTTTCATTACGTGCAGATAATGTCGTACAACAAGCTCATCAACTGAATGAAAAATTTGATGTTTAATGATATATAACAAGCAGTGCACAAAAAATAGGAAAATGGGAATGCTAGAGTAACATATAGATAAATAAGATAGCCAAGAAGTAATGGATGGATTTGAAGGAACAACTGGTACAATTAGGGTTAAAAAAGAATATTTTGAGATGCTATAAGCACATGCATCATAGAAGGGAAGACACATTGGCAGACAAGATTGGCATATCAAAACTGAAAGAAGGGTAAAAAATCATGGACAACGATGAAGAAGTAATGAAAATGGATTTCATGATCCTATCTATATATACAGACATATCCAAACGATAATTAATCTATAAAAAATTCAGAACTAAATTTAGACAGATGAAATAATTGTTGAAGATTGCAACTATATATATTTTTTGTTAGGATAATATTGAGGTAAAAAACCTTCTTTCAATTTTTTTTTCTTTTCTGAAACATGATTATATACTATAAGAATTCTGAAACTTTGATATCGAACAGTTATGATATCTGACCTGAAGCTCAAGAGAAGGTTGATCCACCTTGCCAAGGTTCTTTGGATGAAGCTTGTGCCTTTCAATCACCCTGTTCACACTGTAAAAGCAGAAAACAAGATTGGTCCTGTCATTTATATTGCTTATAACAGAAGAAAACGGACAGTAACTAGAATTGTAAGAAAGTTTTCTAAAATGCTAGGGTTTTGATAAATTATGATAGTTAGTTCAACTCAGATTGTTAGGGTTTAGCTTTTGAAAAATTTTCTATTTGTGTTTTGCTAGTGATCATTTTTCCTGATGATGACCTTAAGGCAAATGGCATAAACTTATCTGATAATCATTCTCCATGAGGCTATTAGGATGATGTCCATAATCCTTAAGTTGGTTAAACTAATCATAATAGTCAAAATTAATGTGTTATTATATAAATTTTTAAGCTAATTCTGAAATCAAAATTATTTGTTAAAGCTTTAAGTTTCACCTAATATTTTACCCATTTTCTTTTAATTTCCTTGTCTAAGAAAAAAAAATATAACGTAAAACTCTGAATTTATTAAACATAATTCTATTACACACCTAAATTTTGGTGGCAATCTCTCATCAACCTAAACTTTATTAAAGTAAATCCTTTTATTTTCCTATATGCCTCATAGAATAATAAGATATTATCTAATTTTTGAGTTAAATTCTTGATGGTTAAATTGCTCACTTTAACAATATTTACACAACTAGGTATTATTTTAATTAACTTCTTTGAAAATATTAATTTTTTTATTTGGTAACAGCAAGGTACAAACCTAATCTTACTTTATAATAACCAATTGGCAAACGCGACTATATATTGTGACTAAACTAAGACAAAATTCACTCCAAAGTTTGATTTTTTTCTTTTTAATATATAAACATATGTTGATTATTATCATGGTTTTCACTTGTCAGAGCTCCATTGCATAAAAAATTGATAAAAGAAAAGGTTTAGATTAGAAGTTTAATTGTGGAATTATTGGAGTTGAACTAGATGGTGTAATATCAATTAAAATTAAATTTTAATAGGTTTCTGTTCGAAAAAAGAGGCTGTTTTTTGAATTTTTTACGTAATGACCAGTTTTGTATACTAAAATGATCAGAAAATCCGTTAGATTGGCCTGATTTTTGGTGAGTACGTTCTAAACTCCTTGTTGTTAATTTTGGACGGTGAAGATTAGTTTTTAAGATCTGTAAGTTTAGTTTTTGTTGCGAAAAATAGACTATTTTCTGGATTTTTTATATAATGACCAATTTTATATGTGAAGACGATCGAAAAATTATTTGCCATTAGATCGGCCTAATTTTTGTTGAGTACATTCAAAACTCCTTGTTGTTAATTTTAAATGGTGAAAATTAGTTTTTAAGGTCTGTGAGTTCGGTTTTTGTTGCAAAAAAGAGGTTATTTCTTGATTTTTTACTTAATGACCAATTTTGTATACGAAGACGATCGAAAAAATATTTGCCGTTAGATTGACCTGATTTTTGGTGAGTACGTTAAAAGCTCCTTGTTGTTAATTTTGAACGGTAAAGATTAGTTTTTAAGGTCTGTAAGTTTAGTGTTTGTTGCAAAAAAGAGGCTATTTTCTGGATTTTTTACGTAATGACCAGTTTTGTATACGAAGACGATCGGAAAATAATTTGCATTTAGATTGGCCTAAGTTTTGGTGAGTAAGTTCAAAACTCCTTGTTGTTAATTTTGAATGGTGAAGATTAGTTTTTAAGGTCTCTAAGTCCAGTGTTTGTTGCAAAAAAAGAGGCTATTTTCTGGATTTGTTTATGTAATGACCAGTTTTGTATACGAAGACGACCGGAAAATCATTTACCGTTAGATTGGCCTGATTTTTGGTGAGTACATTTGAAACGCCTTGTTGTTAATTTTGGACGGTGAAGATTAGTTTTTAAGATCTATAAGTTGAAGCCGTATTTAGACCTATAATTATGGTATATACTTCAGCTATATATACTTCAACTATAATTTAGCATTCATGATTCTTGCTTAGATATTTTAGAGATTTAATGGATATTAAATATTTTTAAAATATTTTAATTCATAAATAATGTTTTGAGTTAGGTAGACATTGGTATAAAATTAATTTAATTTGTTTTTTGAATTATTAATAAAAATAATAATAAAGGAGATAATTATTTAGGAAAAAAAAAAGGTAGGTCCTAGATATTTTGGGTATCAATATGTGTGGCCACAAATTGATATAAGAGAATGAGGAAAAGGAGGAACGGGAAATAGAGAAGTGGGGGGACTGGCACCGTCGTTCTGCCACCACTGCTCACGAAGCCGGTGAGGAGATTCAGACCGCCACCGCCACCCTTCTCCTCCGATCTTTCTTCCGTTAGCTTCATCGCCCTGTGGTGGTTCCATTCTTCTCGTTTCTTCCCACAACCACCGTAGCTCTCTCTCTTTTTCCCGATGATTTCGACGGCGATCGAGGAAGTTGACAGCACCAGCGTGTCACCAGAGAAGAGGTGAACGTTCCGGCACCATCCTCCGCCCCCAATCGCAGGTAACAGGCAGATCGACATAAGGTTGCAGTTTGCGGTTCGAGCAAGATTTCGACCGACTCAGGCTGCCACTAAGCGCGTGACCAACCACCATGGGATCCTAGGGCCTGGATCTTCGAGCAGACACAGTCAGTGACACTCCGGCGAGCCTCCGGCAATCGGTCCGGCGAGTATGTCGATCACTTGTCTGAACTTCAGATGCAGGCTCTTTTATTTTGAATTTCACTGTCTCTTATCTCATTCTTCTTCCCTTGTACAATGACTTTCATTTTTTTTTGTTTTTACAGACATAATTTTTATTCAAACTGCTTCTTTTCCTAGCAGTTATTTTTTCTTGTTACTCACATGCATACTTCTTGCAGTTTGGAGGAGTTCATTAGCACTTCCAGCATTGGTGAATTTAGAAGACGCCTTCAACTTTTGTTTGCATTTCTTGGTCAAATCACTGTTGCTAGATGTCTAGAAGTGGAAACTTATTCAAGGTAAAGTATTCATCTTTTGACCTTTGAATGTTAACACCTTCACTTTTCTGTAAGCAATATTCCCTTTGAGGTATGGGTTTATAATATATTATCTACATTTGAGATTCTTGTGTCATTATTTTCTTGGCTTGTATTTCTTGTAACCAAATCTTGCGAAACTAATTTCTCAATCAAATACTTCAATTGGAAACAGAAAATGCTCAAGTAGCCTGCTTATTTTCTTGTATAGCTTTTCATTCTTTTGCCCATCTCAACCATTTAATTTAAGTAGATTTATTAAAGTCCAGATATGATAATATTTAGTGTAGAAACAGATGTTGTGGTTCTGGCAGCTCATTTTGTACATTTGGCAAGAAACTTCAGTGTTCGCTGCTTATGATTATATGGATTTTAGATTTTTTTTTCTTGGAAACTTGTGGTATATTGTAAGTAGTCTTGCAACAGCAGACCAGTCACATGCCATACTGGATCTCATTGAAGCCAAGTGGATGGATTTGGTAGCAGACATGCCATTCAAGATATGTTATCCTGCTCTTGAGGGTCAGGAGTGGCAGATAATCACAGGCAGTGATCCTAAAAACACGTAACATTGCTTTCTTGATAAAGCCCAATAAATTCCTTTTCACTTTCTATTTTTTCTCCATAGTAGTTCATTGTTCTTGATGCAGGCCCTGGTCTTACCACAATGCAGGTTCTTGGCCGACTCTTCTTTGGCAGGTTAGTTTAGGGCATAAACTATACGGTGTTTAATGGTTTGGTTAATTTTTTCTCTGGTTTTAGATGGTCAATAGTTTAGTTAAAACTGTCTTTGTCAGAGATAAAAAGATGTAATACTATTTTATTTTCAGATATTTAGAAATTACAAATGCATCCTAACATATTTGAGGCTACTTTCAGCTGACAGTTGCAGGCATAAAGATGAATAGACCAGAAATTGCTGCTAGAGTTGTCAAAATTGCAGAAAGACAATTATCTAGGGACAAGTGGCCTGAATATTATGACACCAAAAGAGCAAGGTTCGTTGGAAAACAAGCACGCTTGTTCCAGACATGGTCTATTGCCGGTTACCATGTGGCAAAGCTCTTGTTTGCAGACCCATCTGCTGCTAAAATGCTGTTAACCGAAGAGGATTCAGAGCTTGTCAATGCCTTCTCATGCATGATTAGTTCTAACCCAAGAAGAAAGCACAACCAGAAGAATTCAAAACAAACCTATATAGTGTGAGTTTCTCAGCTGGGTGCTAGTAGAATTTGGGTATATATTCTCATAATTAGTGATTTAATTTACCAATTAGTGGTTATATTTATTATTTCAAAATTGGGTTATTAAGTGTAACATAATTATTCCATTTCATTGGGGGTGGATAAGCTGAAATTATAAGACCACCACTTTTATTTATTTATCATAACACACACATTATATGAGGAAGTTGTGGTAGAAAACTTTACATATAGTCGACTATGCATTTTATCTTTTATGTTTTGGTGGTATGGTTAGATTGTTATTGTTGTACCCGTATTGTGCTGAAACTGCAGAAATTTAGGAAAAAAACAATATGGGATCCTTAAATTTTAACTTTCTTTTTACAATCTATATACTTTCAAAAGTTAGATAATTAAATCTCTATACTTTTTAATTACTCATATTAGGTTTTATTTAAATGGGAGCGGCGAAATTGAAAGGCAAGCTTTTTATGTAACTTTTGAAATAAAGTTTGCTTTTTTAATTTTGTTTTATTTAATAATGTTCCAGGTGTCGGTTTTGTGGGATTTGCCTCTGCAATATTTCTAATTATTCAGTTTTTGAGCTGCCTATTAGTTTGCTTGAACTACTATGCACTTAAATGTGGAATTTGGAACATTGAGGGGACTTTTTAGGCTTTAAGATTAATCTTTCTTACTTGGTCTTTCCAGTTGCTAGTTCCTTCTTGCTTTTATTCTGACCGACAAAATAAACTGTTATTGCAATCATGATCATGTGATACAAGGCATCAGTTCTAAGTCCAAAAGTCTGTTTTGCGACTTTTTAGGCATGTGATACAAAATAGACTGTTATTGCTTTTATTGGAATACATTGTACATTAAGGGTACTACAGTTACATAACCACTTTAATTGCTAATTCTGATATGAAGACTAGAAGTCTTTCTTTCAATATCTGCTGAATTCTTACTCTCCCCTGCATATCAGTTCTAAGTCCAGTCTTTTTCTCTCTTTCCAGCCCTTTAAATTCCATTTTAAGCTTCAAACTTCTACAATTTTTGATTCTTAGTTATGAGGCATGCTTCAAAAGCTTTATGCAGGATAAGCTATAAATATGGAACTTGCAAGTGAAGTGGAAATGCTTGCAGAAATGGCATTAGTCTATCTATGATGTATTGCTGATATAATCATCAAGATGCTTAAAAGAAGTATGGTTGGCATGTTTCAGAAGCTTGCAGGAATTCTGGTGTGATCATGTCATTTTTTAGTATTGGTGTTATCTTTGTTCAGGCTAAGAATATAAACAGTAAAAATGTATGTTGTATTGTTGAAATCTTTGAAGATTGCTTAGAGTTAGTACTATGCTTTGAAATCCCAACTTCGTACTTAAAGTAAGACTGAAATCCCAACTTCGTATTCTAGTGATTTCCTTTGCTGTAAGCTTCATACACGGGGTATTAACCTATTGAGTCCTGATAGTTTTTGTCTGGTTGAAGAGTTCACATCTCTAATTTTATATTTATATTACAGGTAGCATTCAAAACAAAGGTATTCCATCCAAATATCAATAGCAATGGTAGCATTTGCATGGACATTTTGAAGGAACAATGGATCCCTGCATTAACCATATCCAAGGTTTGTGTCAAGTATAAAAGCTTTGATCTGGAAATAAGAACAACACATTCTATTGCTTATAGTGTACATATTCCTTTTCTAGATCAAGTAATATCTAACTATTCTTATGTGTTCTTTGAATTGATTGATGTAGCCATCCTTGCAGCCATTATAGCATTGATTTAGTTACATTTCCTTTTTCATTTCTCTTATTCTTTTGTAAAAGAGAGGAAGTTACTCAACAAAACCCTTTGTTATTGGATAATAAAATCTTACGCAAGCAAAAGTTACTTCCCTTTAATAGAGTCCTTTGAAGCAAAGGGTAATATATCTTATAATAGTCTTCACGTTCACTTCTGTATTTCTAGCATTTTATTCCCTTTTAGTTCCCACTTCCATAGTCATGGCTTTTTTTTTGGGGTTTTCTTTTTAGGGTTTGTTTCACTTAGGTTGGATGCTATTTATGTGGGTTTGATTGCATTTTATAACTGTTGTAAACATTCTGATCTCATTTTGCAGGTGTTGCTTTCAATCTATTCTTTGTTGACGGATCCAAATCCTAATGATCCATTGGTGCCTGAGATTGCTCATATGTACAAGACAGACAGGATTTAACACTGATTTATCGTCTAAGACTAATTGCTTTAGCACTGGCTTGTTGGTTTATTGTTTTTCTGCTGCGATATCTGGCGCATGTTTCATATGTTTGGAAATAAGTGGCAAGTTTGAGTCTTTTTTGAATTATTGAACTTGCACTACCCAGAAATATCAGCAGATTTATACTCCTAAGCATCAAAGTATTTCATCATTTGCCTCTTTAAACACTCTTTTTTTCCCTTCACTTGTAATCATGCCTCAATACCTTGTTAAAAATAACTAAACTAACTGCAGAAAGAAGGGGAAAATGTTGCTTTGAGGTCTCAACATCAAAGGATTCTGCCAGCAACACACATATATTTAGTGGATACAATAGGTTTTGAGATTTTTAGTCTAACTTTTCTTTTTGCAATTCCCTTTTGCTTATGTGCTATGGATGATTGGCATCATATTTTAACTGATTGGTAGGTGAACTGAGACATATGTACATATTATGTCCAATAGCTGTAATTGGGGGTTCCTTCTTGCCTTGTTTAACTGTTCATAACATATCAGAATATTATGTAATGTTTCATGACAGATTAAGGATAATATTATGTAATGTTTCAAATTATTATCTATATATGTGTATTTTGAAACATATTTTGATTTGGAATCAATATATATTTATATGTGTGAGATCATTGCTGTTTACAGGTTGAAAATAAATAAATAACGATCTTTGTATACAGGATTAAAATTTTAAAATATAACAAAAGAAAAATTTAATTAATAATTTAGCGACGGATTTGCGACAGAAAAAAAGTCGCTAATATGTAAAATATATAATTTCGGAAATAATTAGCGACAATTATTTCGTCGTTAAATTTTACACTAAATTTTTATTTAGCGACGGAAAAGTTAGTCGCTAAATGTTATTATTATAATTCGGCAACTAATTAGGAATATAAATTAACGACGAAAAAAAAATTTGCGACAAAATATTTCATCGCTAAATTAGCGACTGAATTTGAAATCCGTCGCTAATATATTAGCGACTGGCCTATTAGCGACTGTTCGTCGGAGCGTCGCTAATTTTAATTAGCGACGAAAAAATGGTATTTAGCGACGGAATTTTTCGTCGCTAATCTGCAGTTTTTTT
The DNA here is from genome assembly GCA_037975025.1 of Excoecaria agallocha. Classification (NCBI taxonomy): domain Eukaryota; kingdom Viridiplantae; phylum Streptophyta; class Magnoliopsida; order Malpighiales; family Euphorbiaceae; genus Excoecaria; species Excoecaria agallocha. Next base: position 6,945,115 of record JBBPFJ010000019.1, on the reverse strand, counting down.
GTAGTGATATATATAAGAATACGATAGAAGCTATATATTCAATAAATAAATTTCTCTACTTAACAAAAAACAAATTACGTTACTTTTCTAGGATATATTTATATATTTGATTCATAAAATAATTCAGGTTGTGCTAATATTTTCTTTTAAATTAAAAAATTTGAACATCATTTTGATTTCAATGGATCTTTTATTATTATAAATATATTCACCGGATATTGCTTTAACTCGCTATTGGGTTACCTTATTTGGTAGTACCAGAAGACTACTTCTGCACAGAAATAGTTACATCCGCGCAGATGTAGTTCAAGATTTTTTTTATTTTGATTTTTACTCTCTGAACTGTTTATATTCTTTACATTCTGATTAATCAAAGTGTAATTGATTAATAAATTACTCGAATCTTGGATATTTGTATTATAATTAATCAAAGTGTAATTGATAAATCTTGATAACAATTTTGTTGAATGTCATTTCAAGTTCCAACATGTATACATTTTCACCCTCACGCATCCAACCAGGTATATAATGGTTCAATAATCTTTCAGTCCGAGTATTTTCTTGATTCAAAAATGATGTTTTCTTTCTTTCTTTCCTTTTTTTAAAAAACATCTCTTTATTTATGTTATAAGTAGATATATATAAGAATACTAGAGAAGCTATATATTCAATAAATAAATTTCTCTACTTAACAAAAAATTGGGTTACCTTATTTGGTAGTACCAGAAGACTACTTCTGCGCAGAAATAGTTACATCCACGCAGATATAGTTCAGGATTTTTTTTATTTTAATTTTTACTCACTGAACTGTTTATATTCTTTACATTCTGATTAATCAAAGTGTAATTGATTAATAAATTACTCGAATCTTGGATATTTGTATTATAATTAATCAAAGTGTAATTGATAAATCATGATAACAATTTTGTTGAATGTCATTTCAAGTTCCAACATTTATACATTTTCACCCTCAGGCATCCAACCAGGTATATAATGGTTCAATAATCTTCCAGTCCGAGTATTTTCTTGATTCAAAAATGATGTTTTCTTTCTTTCTTTCCTTTTTTTTGAAAAAACCTTTTCATTTATGTTATAAGTAGATATATATAAGAATACCAGAGAAGCTATATATTCAACAAATAAATTTCTCTACTTAACAAAAAAAAATTACGTTACTTTTCTATGATATAGTTATATATTTGATTTATAAAATAATTCAGGTTTTGCTAATATTTTCTTTTAAATTAAAAAATTTGAACATCATTTTTATTTCAATGGATCTTTTATTATTATAAATATATTCACCGGATATTGCTTTAACTCGCTATTGTGTTATCTTATTTGGTAGTACCAGAAGACTACTTCTGCGCAGAAATAGTTACATCCGCGCAGATGTAGTTTAGGATTTTTTTATATTGATTTTTGCTCTCTGAACTGTTTATATTCTTTACATTCTGATTAATCAAAGTGTAATTGATTAATAAATTACTCGAATCTTGGATATTTGTATTATAATTAATCAAAGTGTAATTGATAAATCATGATAACAATTTTGTTGAATTTCATTTCATTTTCTAACATGTATACATTTTCACCCTCATGCATCCAACCAGGTTTATAACGGTTCAATAATCTTCCAGTCCGAGTATTTTCTTGATTCAAAAATGATTTTTTCTTTCTTTCCTTTTTTTAAAAAAAAACTTTTTCATTTATGTTATAAGTAGATATATATAAGAATACCAGAGAAGCTATATATTCAATAAATAAATTTCTCGACTTAACAAAAAACAAATTACGTTACCTTTTCTAGTATATATTTATATATTTGATTCATAAAATAATTCAGGTTGTACTAATATTTTCTTTTAAATTAAAAAATTTGAACATCATTTTGATTTCAATTGATCTTTTATTATTATAAATATATTCACCGGATATTGCTTTAACTCGCTATTGGGTTAGCTTATTTGGTAGTACCAGAAGACTACTTCTGTGCATAAATAGTTACATCTGCGTAGGTGTAGTTCAGGATTTTTTTATTTTGATTTTTACTCACTGAACTGTTTATATTCTTTACACTCTGATTAATCAAAGTGTAATTGATTACTAAATTACTTGAATCTTGGATATTTGTATTATAATTAATCAAAGTGTAATTCAAAAATCATGATAACAATTTTGTTGAATGTCATTTCAAGTTCGAACATGTATACATTTTCACCCTCATGCATCCAACCAGGTATATAATGGTTCAATAATCTTCCAGTCCGAGTATTTTCTTGATTCAAAAATGATGTTTTCTTTATTTCTTTCCTTTTTATAAAAAAAACCTTTTCATTTATTTTATAAGTAGATATACATAAGAATACCAGAGAAGCTATATATTCAATAAATAAATTTCTTTACTTAACAAAAAAAAATTTTGTTACCTTTTCTAGGATATATTTAAATATTTTATTCATAAAATAATTCAGGTTATGATAATATTTTCTTTTAAATTAAAAAATTTGAACATCATTTTGATTTCAATGGATCTTTCATTATTGTAAATATATTCACCGGATATTGCTTTAACTCGCTATTGGGTTACCTTATTTGGTAGTACTAGAAGACTGCTTCTAAGCAGAAATAGTTACATCCGCGCAGATGTAGTTCAGGATTTTTTTTATTTTGCTTTTTACTCTCTGAACTATTTATATTCTTTATATTCTTATTAATCAAAGTGCAATTGATTAATAAATTACTCAAATCTTGGATATTTGTTTTATAATTAATCAAAGTGTAATTGATTAAATCATGATAACAATTTTGTTGAATGTCATTTCAAGTTCCAACATGTATGCATTTTAACCCTCATGCATCCAACTAGGTATATAATGGTTCAATAATCTTCCAATCTGAGTATTTTCTTGATTCTAACAATTTTGTTGAATATCATTTCATGTTCCAACATGTATACATTTTCACTCTGATGCATCCAACCAGGTATATAAATTTCTCTACTTAACAAAAAAAAATTACGTTCCCTTTTCTAGGATATATTTATATATTTTATTCATAAAATAATTCAGGTTGTGCTAATATTTTCTTTTAAATTAAAAAAATTGAACATCATTTTGATTTTAATGGATCTTTTATTATTATAAATATATTCCTCGGATATTGCTTTAACTCGCTATTGGGTTACCTTATTTGGTAGTCCCAGAAGACTACTTCTGCGCAAAAATAGTTACATCCGGGCAGATGTAGTTCAGGATTTTTTTTATTTTGATTGTTACTCTCTGAACTGTTTATATTTTTTACATTCTGATTAATCAAAGTGTAATTGATTAATAAATTACTTGAATCTTGGATATTTGTATTATAATTAATCAAAGTGTAATTGATTAAATCATGATAACAATTTTGTTGAATGTCATTTCAAGTTCCAACATGTATACATTTTCACCCTCATACATCCAACCAGGTATATAATGGTTCAATAATCTTCAAGTCCGAATATTTTCTTGATTCAAAAATGATGTTTTCTTTCTTTCTTTCCTTTTTTTAAAAAAAACCTTTTCATTTATGTTATAAGTAGATATATATAAGAATACCAGAAAAGTTATATATTCAATAAATAAATTTCTCAACTTAACAAAAAACAAATTACGTTCCCTTTTCTAGGATATATTTATATATTTTATTCATAAAATAATTTAGGTTGTGCTAATATTTTCTTTTAAATTAAAAAATTTGAACATCATTTTGATTTCAATGGATCTTTTATTCTTATAAATATATTCACCGGATATTGCTTTAACTCGCTATTGGGTTATCTTATTTGGTAGTACTAGAAGACTACTTCTGTGCAGAAATAGTTACATCCACGCAGATGTTGTTCAGGATTTTTTTTATTTTTATTTTTACTCTCTGAACTGTTTATATTCTTTATATTCTTATTAATCAAAGTGCAATTGATTAATAAATTACTGGAATCTTGGATATTTGTATTATAATTAATCAAAGTGTAATTGATTAAATCATGATAACAATTTTGTTGAATGTCATTTCAAGTTCCAACATGTATGCATTTTAACCCTCATGCATCCAACTAGGTATATAATGGTTCAATAATCTTCCAATCTGAGTATTTTCTTGATTCTAACAATTTAGTTGAATGTCATTTCAAGTTCCAACATGTATACATTTTCACTCTCATGCATCCAACCAGGTATATAAATTTCTCTACTTAACAAAAAACAAATTACGTTCCCTTTTCTAGGATATATTTATATATTTGATTCATAAAATAATTCAGGTTGTGCTAATATTTTCTTTTAAATTAAAAAATTTGAACATCATTTTGATTTCAATGGATCTTTTATTATTATAAATATATTCACCAGATATTGCTTTAACTCGCTTTTGGGTTACCTTATTTGGTAGTCCCAGAAGACTACTTCTGCGCAGAAATAGTTACATCCAGGCAGATGTAGTTCAGGATTTTTTTTTATTTTGATTGTTACTCTCTGAACTGTTTATATTTTTTACATTCTGATTAATCAAAGTGTAATTGATTAATAAATTACTCGAATCTTAGATATTTGTATTATAATTAATCAAAGTGTAATTGATTAAATCATGATAACAATTTTGTTGAATGTCATTTCAAGTTCCAACATGTATACATTTTCACCCTCATACATCCAACCAGGTATATAATGGTTCAATAATCTTCAAGTCCGAATATTTTCTTGATTCAAAAATGATGTTTTCTTTCTTTCTTTCCTTTTTTTAAAAAAAACCTTTTCATTTTTGTTATAAGTAGATATATATAAGAATACCAGAGAAGCTAAATATTCAATAAATAAATTTCTCTACTTAACAAAAAATAAATTACGTTCCCTTTTCTAGGATATATTTATATATTTTATTCATAAAATAATTCAGGTTGTGCTAATATTTTCTTTTAAATTAAAAAATTTAAACATCATTTTGATTTCAATGGATCATTTATTATTATAAATATATTAACCGGATATTGCTTTAACTCCAAAACGTTAATAGGGTCCTTAATTAAAAGAACACCAAAACGTTTTTGTTCAAATACTAAGATTTTAAAAGTGGGGGTGTTGAATTGAAATATTGGTGAAATTTATGGGTTTTGGTTTTGGTATTAATTGTTGAAGAAGTATTTAGATGATTATTAGGACATATTCTATTTCTGATGCGAAATGCTTAATCAAACTTAGCCAACTTTCCAAAGCATTTGTACTAAAGTAATTTGATCAGTTGCATGAACCCTTTTCCCTCATTATCCTTGCTCAAATTTAAGTGCAAATTAAACCAATTGAAAAGATGTTGAAATTCACCTAATCTTTGCAAAATTAGCTTAAATTTCTGCACGATTTTGATAAGTAAGATTAGATTACACATGACAAGAAATTTGGAGCATAAAAATCATGTGTAGGATTTCTTTAAAGCGCAAGATGAAAATAAAAATGTTCATGGACAAAAAAGTTCTTCTAGAGATTTTTCACAAAATAATTCAGGTTGTGCTAATATTTTCTTTTAAATTAAAAAATTTGAACATCATTTTGATTTCAATGGATCTTTTATTATTATAAATATATTGACCGGATATTGCTTTAACTCGCTATTGGGTTACCTTATTTTGTAGTACCAGAAGACTACTTCTGCGCAGATATAGCTGCGGAGATATAGTTACATCTGCGCAGATGTAGTTTAGGATTTTTTTTTATTTTGATTTTTACTCTCTGAACCGTTTATATTCCTTACATTCTGATTAATCAAAGTATAATTGATTAATAAATTACTCGAATCTTGGATATTTGTATTATAATTAATCAAAGTGTAATTGATAAATCATTATAACAATTTTGTTGAATGTCATTTCAAGTTCCAACATGTATACATTTTCACCCTCATGCATCCAACCAGGTATATAATGGTTCAATAATCTTCCAGTCCGAGTATTTTCTTGATTCAAAAATGATGTTTTCTTTCTTTCTTTCCTTTTTATTAAAAAAAACCTTTTCATTTATGTTATAAGTAGATATATATAAGAATACCAGAAAAGCTATATATTCAATAAATAAATTTCTCTACTTCACAAAAAAAATTAGGTTACCTTTTCTAGGATATATTTATATATTTGATTCATAAAATAATTCAGGTTGTGCTAATATTTTCTTTTAAATTAAAAAATTTGTAAATCATTTTGATTTCAATGGATGTTTTATTATTATAAATATATTCATCGGATATTGCTTTAACTCCCTATTGGGTTACCTTATTTTGTAGTACCAGAAGACTACTTCTGCGCAGAAATAGTTACATCCACGCAGATGTAGTTCAGGATTTTTTTTATTTTGAGTTTTACTCTTTGAACTGTTTATATTCTTTACATTCTGATTAATCAAAGTGTAATTGATTAATAAATTACTCGAATCTTGGATATTTGTATTATAATTAATCAAAGTGTAATTGATAAATCATGATAATAATTTTGTTGAATGTCATTTCAAGTTCCAACATGTATACATTTTCACCCTCATGCACCCAACCAGGTATATAATGGCTCAATAATCTTCCAGTCCGAGTATTTTCTTGATTCAAAAATGATGTTTTCTTTATTTCTTTCCTTTTTATAAAAAAAACCTTTTCATTTATTTTATAAGTAGATATACATAAGAATACCAGAGAAGCTATATATTCAATAAATAAATTTCTTTACTTAACAAAAAAAAATTTTGTTACCTTTTCTAGGATATATTTAAATATTTTATTCATAAAATAATTCAGGTTATGATAATATTTTCTTTTAAATTAAAAAATTTGAACATCATTTTGATTTCAATGGATCTTTCATTATTGTAAATATATTCACCGGATATTGCTTTAACTCGCTATTGGGTTACCTTATTTGGTAGTACTAGAAGACTGCTTCTAAGCAGAAATAGTTACATCCGCGCAGATGTAGTTCAGGATTTTTTTTATTTTGCTTTTTACTCTCTGAACTATTTATATTCTTTATATTCTTATTAATCAAAGTGCAATTGATTAATAAATTACTCAAATCTTGGATATTTGTTTTATAATTAATCAAAGTGTAATTGATTAAATCATGATAACAATTTTGTTGAATGTCATTTCAAGTTCCAACATGTATGCATTTTAACCCTCATGCATCCAACTAGGTATATAATGGTTCAATAATCTTCCAATCTGAGTATTTTCTTGATTCTAACAATTTTGTTGAATATCATTTCATGTTCCAACATGTATACATTTTCACTCTGATGCATCCAACCAGGTATATAAATTTCTCTACTTAACAAAAAAAAATTACGTTCCCTTTTCTAGGATATATTTATATATTTTATTCATAAAATAATTCAGGTTGTGCTAATATTTTCTTTTAAATTAAAAAAATTGAACATCATTTTGATTTTAATGGATCTTTTATTATTATAAATATATTCCTCGGATATTGCTTTAACTCGCTATTGGGTTACCTTATTTGGTAGTCCCAGAAGACTACTTCTGCGCAAAAATAGTTACATCCGGGCAGATGTAGTTCAGGATTTTTTTTATTTTGATTGTTACTCTCTGAACTGTTTATATTTTTTACATTCTGATTAATCAAAGTGTAATTGATTAATAAATTACTTGAATCTTGGATATTTGTATTATAATTAATCAAAGTGTAATTGATTAAATCATGATAACAATTTTGTTGAATGTCATTTCAAGTTCCAACATGTATACATTTTCACCCTCATACATCCAACCAGGTATATAATGGTTCAATAATCTTCAAGTCCGAATATTTTCTTGATTCAAAAATGATGTTTTCTTTCTTTCTTTCCTTTTTTTAAAAAAAACCTTTTCATTTATGTTATAAGTAGATATATATAAGAATACCAGAAAAGTTATATATTCAATAAATAAATTTCTCAACTTAACAAAAAACAAATTACGTTCCCTTTTCTAGGATATATTTATATATTTTATTCATAAAATAATTTAGGTTGTGCTAATATTTTCTTTTAAATTAAAAAATTTGAACATCATTTTGATTTCAATGGATCTTTTATTCTTATAAATATATTCACCGGATATTGCTTTAACTCGCTATTGGGTTATCTTATTTGGTAGTACTAGAAGACTACTTCTGTGCAGAAATAGTTACATCCACGCAGATGTTGTTCAGGATTTTTTTTATTTTTATTTTTACTCTCTGAACTGTTTATATTCTTTATATTCTTATTAATCAAAGTGCAATTGATTAATAAATTACTGGAATCTTGGATATTTGTATTATAATTAATCAAAGTGTAATTGATTAAATCATGATAACAATTTTGTTGAATGTCATTTCAAGTTCCAACATGTATGCATTTTAACCCTCATGCATCCAACTAGGTATATAATGGTTCAATAATCTTCCAATCTGAGTATTTTCTTGATTCTAACAATTTAGTTGAATGTCATTTCAAGTTCCAACATGTATACATTTTCACTCTCATGCATCCAACCAGGTATATAAATTTCTCTACTTAACAAAAAACAAATTACGTTCCCTTTTCTAGGATATATTTATATATTTGATTCATAAAATAATTCAGGTTGTGCTAATATTTTCTTTTAAATTAAAAAATTTGAACATCATTTTGATTTCAATGGATCTTTTATTATTATAAATATATTCACCAGATATTGCTTTAACTCGCTTTTGGGTTACCTTATTTGGTAGTCCCAGAAGACTACTTCTGCGCAGAAATAGTTACATCCAGGCAGATGTAGTTCAGGATTTTTTTTTATTTTGATTGTTACTCTCTGAACTGTTTATATTTTTTACATTCTGATTAATCAAAGTGTAATTGATTAATAAATTACTCGAATCTTAGATATTTGTATTATAATTAATCAAAGTGTAATTGATTAAATCATGATAACAATTTTGTTGAATGTCATTTCAAGTTCCAACATGTATACATTTTCACCCTCATACATCCAACCAGGTATATAATGGTTCAATAATCTTCAAGTCCGAATATTTTCTTGATTCAAAAATGATGTTTTCTTTCTTTCTTTCCTTTTTTTAAAAAAAACCTTTTCATTTTTGTTATAAGTAGATATATATAAGAATACCAGAGAAGCTAAATATTCAATAAATAAATTTCTCTACTTAACAAAAAATAAATTACGTTCCCTTTTCTAGGATATATTTATATATTTTATTCATAAAATAATTCAGGTTGTGCTAATATTTTCTTTTAAATTAAAAAATTTAAACATCATTTTGATTTCAATGGATCATTTATTATTATAAATATATTAACCGGATATTGCTTTAACTCCAAAACGTTAATAGGGTCCTTAATTAAAAGAACACCAAAACGTTTTTGTTCAAATACTAAGATTTTAAAAGTGGGGGTGTTGAATTGAAATATTGGTGAAATTTATGGGTTTTGGTTTTGGTATTAATTGTTGAAGAAGTATTTAGATGATTATTAGGACATATTCTATTTCTGATGCGAAATGCTTAATCAAACTTAGCCAACTTTCCAAAGCATTTGTACTAAAGTAATTTGATCAGTTGCATGAACCCTTTTCCCTCATTATCCTTGCTCAAATTTAAGTGCAAATTAAACCAATTGAAAAGATGTTGAAATTCACCTAATCTTTGCAAAATTAGCTTAAATTTCTGCACGATTTTGATAAGTAAGATTAGATTACACATGACAAGAAATTTGGAGCATAAAAATCATGTGTAGGATTTCTTTAAAGCGCAAGATGAAAATAAAAATGTTCATGGACAAAAAAGTTCTTCTAGAGATTTTTCACAAAATAATTCAGGTTGTGCTAATATTTTCTTTTAAATTAAAAAATTTGAACATCATTTTGATTTCAATGGATCTTTTATTATTATAAATATATTGACCGGATATTGCTTTAACTCGCTATTGGGTTACCTTATTTTGTAGTACCAGAAGACTACTTCTGCGCAGATATAGCTGCGGAGATATAGTTACATCTGCGCAGATGTAGTTTAGGATTTTTTTTTATTTTGATTTTTACTCTCTGAACCGTTTATATTCCTTACATTCTGATTAATCAAAGTATAATTGATTAATAAATTACTCGAATCTTGGATATTTGTATTATAATTAATCAAAGTGTAATTGATAAATCATTATAACAATTTTGTTGAATGTCATTTCAAGTTCCAACATGTATACATTTTCACCCTCATGCATCCAACCAGGTATATATTGGTTCAATAATCTTCCAGTCCGAGTATTTTCTTGATTCAAAAATGATGTTTTCTTTCTTTCTTTCCTTTTTATTAAAAAAAACCTTTTCATTTATGTTATAAGTAGATATATATAAGAATACCAGAAAAGCTATATATTCAATAAATAAATTTCTCTACTTCACAAAAAAAATTAGGTTACCTTTTCTAGGATATATTTATATATTTGATTCATAAAATAATTCAGGTTGTGCTAATATTTTCTTTTAAATTAAAAAATTTGTAAATCATTTTGATTTCAATGGATGTTTTATTATTATAAATATATTCATCGGATATTGCTTTAACTCCCTATTGGGTTACCTTATTTTGTAGTACCAGAAGACTACTTCTGCGCAGAAATAGTTACATCCACGCAGATGTAGTTCAGGATTTTTTTTATTTTGAGTTTTACTCTTTGAACTGTTTATATTCTTTACATTCTGATTAATCAAAGTGTAATTGATTAATAAATTACTCGAATCTTGGATATTTGTATTATAATTAATCAAAGTGTAATTGATAAATCATGATAATAATTTTGTTGAATGTCATTTCAAGTTCCAACATGTATACATTTTCACCCTCATGCACCCAACCAGGTATATAATGGCTCAATAATCTTCCAGTCCGAGTATTTTCTTGATTCAAAAATGATGTTTTCTTTCTTTCTTTCCTTTTTTTTTAAAAAAAAAACCTTTTCTTTTATGTTATAAGTAGATATATATAAGAATACTAGAGAAGCTATATATTCAATAAATAAATTTCTCTATTTAACAAAAAAAAAATTACGTTACCTTTTCTAGGATATATTTATATATTTGATTAATAAAATAATTCAGGTTGTGCTAATATTTTCTTTTAAATTAAAAAATTTGAACATTATTTTGATTTCAATAGATCTTTTACTATTATAAATATATTCACCGGATATTGCTTTAACTAGCTATTGGGTTACCTTGTTTGGTAGTACCAGAAGACTACTTCTACGCATAAATAGTTACATCCGCGCAGATGTTGTTCAGGATTTTTTTTTATTTTGAGTTTTACTCTCTGAACTGTTTATATTCTTTACATTCTAATTAATCAAAGTGTAATTGGTTAACAAATTACTCGAATCTTGGATATTTGTATTATAATTAATAAAAGTGTAATTGATAAATCATGATAACAATTTTGTTGAATGTCATTCCAAGTTCCAACATTTATACATTTTCACCCTCATGCATCCAACCGGGTATATAATGGTTCAATAATCTTCCAGTCCGAGTATTTTCTTGATTCAAAAATGATGATTTCTTTCCTTCTTTCCTTTTTTTTAAAAAAAAAACCTTTTTCATTTATGTTATAAGTAGATATATATAAGAATACCAGAAAAGCTATATATTCAATAAATAAATGTCTCCGCTTAACAAAAAACAAATTACGGTACCTTTTCTATGATATATTTATATATTTGATTCATAAAATAATTCAGGTTGTGCTAATATTTTCTTTTAAATTAAAAAATTTTAACATCATTTTGATTTGAATGGATCTTTTATTATTATAAATATATTCACCGGATATTGCTTTAACTCGTTATTGGGTTACCTTATTTGGTAGTACCAGAAGACTACTTCTGCGCAGATATAGTTACATCCGCGCAGATGTAGTTCAGTATTTTTTTATTTTGATTTTTACTCTCTGAATTGTTTATATTATTTACATTCTGATTAATTAAAGTGTAATTGATTAATAAATTACTCGAATCTTGGATATTTGTATTATAATTAATCAAAGTGTAATTAATAAATCATGATAACAATTTTGTTGAATGTCATTTCAAGTTCCAACATGTATACATTTTCACCCTCATGCATCCAACCGGGTATATAATGGTTCAATAATCTTCCAGTCCGAGTATTTTCTTGATTCAAAAATGATGTGTTCTTTCTTTCTTTACTTTTTTTAAAAAAAACCTTTTCATTTATTTTATAAGTAGATATACATAAGAATACCAGACAAGCTATATATTCAATAAATAAATTTATCTACTTAACAAAAAACAAATTACGTTACCTTTTCTATGATATATTTATATAATTGATTCATAAAATAATTCAGGTTGTGATATTATTTTCTTTTAAATTAAAAAATTTGAACATCATTTTGATTTCAATGGATCTTTTATTATTATAAATATATTCACCGAATATTTCTTTAACCTGCTATTGGGTTACTTTATTTTGTAGTACCAGAAGACTACTTCTGCGCAAATATAGCTGCGCAGATATAGTTACATCTGCGCAGATGTAGTTTAGGATTTTTTTTATTTTGATTTTTACACTCTGAACCGTTTATATTCCTTACATTCTGATTAATCAAAGTATAATTGATTAATAAATTACTCGAATCTTGGATATTTGTATTATAATTAATCAAAGTGTAATTGATAAATCATGATAACAATTTTGTTGAATGTCATTTCAAGTTCCAACATGTATACATTTTCACCCTCATGCATCCAACCAGGTATATAATGGTTCAATAATCTTCCAGTCCGAGTATTTTCTTGATTCAAAAATGATGTTTTCTTTCTTTCTTTCCTTTTTGTTAAAAAAAACCTTTTCATTTATGTTATAAGTAAATATATATAAGAATACCAGAAAAGCCATATATTCAATAAATAAATTTCTCTACTTAACAAAAAAAAATTACGTTACCTTTTCTAGGATATATTTATATATTTGATTCATAAAATAATTCAGGTTGTGCTAATATTTTCTTTTAAATTAAAAAATTTGTACATCATTTTGATTTCAATGGATGTTTTATTATTATAAATATATTCACCGGATATTGCTTTAACTCGCTATTAGGTTACCTTATTTGGTAGTACCAGAAGACTACTTCAGCGCAGAAATAGTTACATCCACGCAGATGTAGTTTAGGATTTTTTTTTATTTTGAGTTTTACACTTTGAACTGTTTATATTCTTTACATTCTGATTAATTAAAGTGTAATTGATTAATAAATTACTCGAATCTTGGATATTTGTATTATAATTAATCAAAGTGTAATTGATAAATCATGATAATAATTTTGTTGAATGTCATTTCAAGTTCCAACATATAAACATTTTCACCCTCATGCACCCAACTAGGTATATAATGGTTCAATAATCTTCCAGTCCGAGTATTTTCTTGATTCAAAAATGATGTTTTCTTTCTTTCTTTCCTTTTTTTTAAAAAAAACCTTTTCTTTTATGTTATAAGTAGGTATATATAAGAATACTAGAGAAGCTATATATTCAATAAATAAATTTCTCTATTTAACAAAAAAAAATTACGTTACCTTTTCTAGGATATATTTATATATTTGATTCATAAAATAATTCAGGTTGTGCTAATATTTTCTTTTAAATTAAAAAATTTGAACATTATTTTGATTTCAATAGATCTTTTATTATTATAAATATATTCACCGGATATTGCTTTAACTAGCTATTGGGTTACCTTGTTTGGTAGTACCAGAAGATTACTTTTACGCAGAACTAGTTACATCCGCGCAGATGTAGTTCAAGATTTTTTTTTTATTTTGAGTTTTACTCTCTGAACTGTTTATATTCTTTACATTCTAATTAATCAAAGTGTAATTGATTAACAAATTACTCGAATCTTGGATATTTGTATTATAATTAATAAAAGTGTAATTGATAAATCATGATAACAATTTTGTTGAATGTCATTCCAAGTTCCAACATTTATACATTTTCACCCTCATGCATCCAACCGGGTATATAATGGTTCAATAATCTTCCAGTCCGAGTATTTTCTTGATTCAAAAATGATGATTTCTTTCCTTCTTTCCTTTTTTTTAAAAAAAAACCTTTTTTCATTTATGTTATAAGTAGATATATATAAGAATACCAGAAAAGCTATATATTCAATAAATAAATGTCTCCGCTTAACAAAAAACTAATTACGGTACCTTTTCTATGATATATTTATATATTTGATTCATAAAATAATTCAGGTTGTGCTAATATTTTCTTTTAAATTAAAAAATTTTAACATCATTTTGATTTGAATGGATCTTTTATTATTATAAATATATTCACCGGATATTGCTTTAACTCGCTATTGGGTTACCTTATTTGGTAGTACCAGAAGACTACTTCTGCGCATATATAGTTACATCCGCGCAGATGTGGTTCAGTATTTTTTTTTATTTTGATTTTTACTCTCTGAATTGTTTATATTATTTACATTCTGATTAATTAAAGTGTAATTGATTAATAAATTACTCGAATCTTGGATATTTGTATTATAATTAATAAAAGTGTAATTGATAAATCATGATAACAATTTTGTTGAATGTCATTTCAAGTTCCAACATTTATACATTTTCACCCTCATGCATCCAACCGGGTATATAATGGTTCAATAATCTTCCAGTCCGAGTATTTTCTTGATTCAAAAATGATGTTTTCTTTCTTTCTTTACTTTAAAAAAAAAACCTTTTCATTTATTTTATAAGTATATATATATATAAGAATACCAGACAAGCTATATGTTAAATAAATAAATTTCTCTACTTAACAAAAAACAAATTACGTTACCTTTTCTATGATATATTTATATATTTGATTCATAAAATAATTCAGGTTGTGCTAATATTTTCTTTTAAATTAAAAAATTTGAACATCATTTTGATTTCAATGGATCTTTTATTATTATAAATATATTCACCGAATATTGCTTTAACTCGCTATTGGGTTACCTTATTTTGTAGTACCAGAATACTACTTCTGCGCAGATATAGTTACATCCGCGCAAATGTGGTTCAGTATTTTTTTTATTTTGATTTTTACTCTCTGAATTGTTTATATTATTTACATTCTGATTAATTAAAGTGTAATTGATTAATAAATTACTCGAATCTTGGATATTTGTATTATAATTAATCAAAGTGTAATTAATAAATCATGATAACAATTTTGTTGAATGTCATTTCAAGTTCCAACATGTATACATTTTCACCCTCATGCATCCAACCAGGTATATAATGGTTCAATAATCTTCCAGTCCGAGTATTTTCTTGATTCAAAAATGATGTTTTCTTTCTTTTTTTCCTTTTTGTTAAAAAAAACCTTTTCATTTATGTTATAAGTAGATATATATAAGAATACCAGAAAAGCTATATATTCAATAAATAAATTTCTCTACTTAACAAAAAAAAATTACGTTACCTTTTCTAGGATATATTTATATATTTGATTCATAAAATAATTCAGGTTGTGCTAATATTTTCTTTTAAATTAAAAAATTTGTACATCATTTTGATTTCAATGGATGTTTTATTATTATAAATATATTCACCGGATATTGCTTTAACTCGCTATTAGGTTACCTTATTTGGTAGTACCAGAAGACTACTTCAGCGCAGAAATAGTTACATCCACGCAGATGTAGTTTAGGATTTTTTTTTATTTTGAGTTTTACACTTTGAACTGTTTATATTCTTTACATTCTGATTAATTAAAGTGTAATTGATTAATAAATTACTCGAATCTTGGATATTTGTATTATAATTAATCAAAGTGTAATTGATAAGTCATGATAATAATTTTCTTGAATGTCATTTCAAGTTCCAACATGTATACATTTTCACCCTCATGCACCCAACCAGGTATATAATGGTTCAATAATCTTCCAGTCCGAGTATTTTCTTGATTCAAAAATGATGTTTTCTTTCTTTCTTTCCTTTTTTTTAAAAAAAACCTTTTCTTTTATGTTATAAGTAGGTATATATAAGAATACTAGAGAAGCTATATATTCAATAAATAAATTTCTCTATTTAACAAAAAAAAATTACGTTACCTTTTCTAGGATATATTTATATATTTGATTCATAAAATAATTCAGGTTGTGCTAATATTTTCTTTTAAATTAAAAAATTTGAACATTATTTTGATTTCAATAGATCTTTTATAATTATAAATATATTCACCGGATATTGCTTTAACTAGCTATTGGGTTACCTTGTTTGGTAGTACCAGAAGATTACTTCTACGCAGAACTAGTTACATCCGCGCAGATGTAGTTCAAGATTTTTTTTATTTTGAGTTTTACTCTCTGAACTGTTTATATTCTTTACATTCTAATTAATCAAAGTGTAATTGATTAACAAATTACTCGAATCTTGGATAATTGTATTATAATTAATAAAAGTGTAATTGATAAATCATGATAACAATTTTGTTGAATGTCATTCCAAGTTCCAACATTTATACATTTTCACCCTCATGCATCCAACCGGGTATATAATGGTTCAATAATCTTCCAGTCCGAGTATTTTCTTGATTCAAAAATGATGATTTCTTTCCTTCTTTCCTTTTTTTTAAAAAAAAACCTTTTTTCATTTATGTTATAAGTAGATATATATAAGAATACCAGAAAAGCTATATATTCAATAAATAAATGTCTCCGCTTAACAAAAAACTAATTACGGTACCTTTTCTATGATATATTTATATATTTGATTCATAAAATAATTCAGGTTGTGCTAATATTTTCTTTTAAATTAAAAAATTTTAACATCATTTTGATTTGAATGGATCTTTTATTATTATAAATATATTCACCGGATATTGCTTTAACTCGCTATTGGGTTACCTTATTTGGTAGTACCAGAAGACTACTTCTGCGCATATATAGTTACATCCGCGCAGATGTGGTTCAGTATTTTTTTTATTTTGATTTTTACTCTCTGAATTGTTTATATTATTTACATTCTGATTAATTAAAGTGTAATTGATTAATAAATTACTCGAATCTTGGATATTTGTGTTATAATTAATAAAAGTGTAATTGATAAATCATGATAACAATTTTGTTGAATGTCATTTCAAGTTCCAACATTTATACATTTTCACCCTCATGCATCCAACCGGGTATATAATGGTTCAATAATCTTCCTGTCCGAGTATTTTCTTGATTCAAAAATGATGTTTTCTTTCTTTCTTTACTTTAAAAAAAAACCTTTTCATTTATTTTATAAGTATATATATATAAGAATACCAGACAAGCTATATGTTAAATAAATAAATTTCTCTACTTAACAAAAAACAAATTACGTTACCTTTTCTATGATATATTTATATATTTGATTCATAAAATAATTCAGGTTGTGCTAATATTTTCTTTTAAATTAAAAAATTTGAACATCATTTTGATTTCAATGGATCTTTTATTATTATAAATATATTCACCGAATATTGCTTTAACTCGCTATTGGGTTACCTTATTTTGTAGTACCAGAATACTACTTCTGCGCAGATATAGTTACATCCGCGCAAATGTGGTTCAGTATTTTTTTTATTTTGATTTTTACTCTCTGAATTGTTTATATTATTTACATTCTGATTAATTAAAGTGTAATTGATTAATAAATTACTCGAATCTTGGATATTTGTATTATAATTAATCAAAGTGTAATTAATAAATCATGATAACAATTTTGTTGAATGTCATTTCAAGTTCCAACATGTATACATTTTCACCCTCATGCATCCAACCAGGTATATAATGGTTCAATAATCTTCCAGTCCGAGTATTTTCTTGATTCAAAAATGATGTTTTCTTTCTTTTTTTCCTTTTTGTTAAAAAAAACCTTTTCATTTATGTTATAAGTAGATATATATAAGAATACCAGAAAAGCTATATATTCAATAAATAAATTTCTCTACTTAACAAAAAAAAATTACGTTACCTTTTCTAGGATATATTTATATATTTGATTCATAAAATAATTCAGGTTGTGCTAATATTTTCTTTTAAATTAAAAAATTTGAACATTATTTTGATTTCAATAGATCTTTTATTATTATAAATATATTCACCGGATATGGCTTTAAATAGCTATTGGGTTACCTTGTTTGGTAGTACCAGAAGACTACTTCTACGCAGAAATGGTTACATCCGCGCAGATGTAGTTTAGGATTTTTTTTTATTTTGAGTTTTACTCTCTGAACTGTTTATATTCTTTACATTCTAATTAATCAAAGTGTAATTGTTTAACAAATTACTCGAATCTTGGATATTTGTATTATAATTAATAAAAGTGTAATTGATAAATCATGATAACAATTTTGTTGAATGTCATTTCAAGTTCCAATATTTATACATTTTCACCCTCATGCATCCAACCGGGTATATAATGGTTCAATAATCTTCCTGTCCGAGTATTTTCTTGATTCAAAAATGATGTTTTCTTTCTTTCTTTACTTTAAAAAAAAAACCTTTTCATTTATTTTATAAGTATATATATATAAGAATACCAGACAAGCTATATGTTAAATAAATAAATTTCTCTACTTAACAAAAAACAAATTACGTTACCTTTTCTATGATATATTTATATATTTGATTCATAAAATAATTCAGGTTGTGCTAATATTTTCTTTTAAATTAAAAAATTTGAACATCATTTTGATTTCAATGGATCTTTTATTATTATAAATATATTCACCGAATATTGCTTTAACTCGCTATTGGGTTACCTTATTTTGTAGTACCAGAATACTACTTCTGCGCAGATATAGTTACATCCGCGCAAATGTGGTTCAGTATTTTTTTTATTTTGATTTTTACTCTCTGAATTGTTTATATTATTTACATTCTGATTAATTAAAGTGTAATTGATTAATAAATTACTCGAATCTTGGATATTTGTATTATAATTAATCAAAGTGTAATTAATAAATCATGATAACAATTTTGTTGAATGTCATTTCAAGTTCCAACATGTATACATTTTCACCCTCATGCATCCAACCAGGTATATAATGGTTCAATAATCTTCCAGTCCGAGTATTTTCTTGATTCAAAAATGATGTTTTCTTTCTTTTTTTCCTTTTTGTTAAAAAAAACCTTTTCATTTATGTTATAAGTAGATATATATAAGAATACCAGAAAAGCTATATATTCAATAAATAAATTTCTCTACTTAACAAAAAAAAATTACGTTACCTTTTCTAGGATATATTTATATATTTGATTCATAAAATAATTCAGGTTGTGCTAATATTTTCTTTTAAATTAAAAAATTTGAACATTATTTTGATTTCAATAGATCTTTTATTATTATAAATATATTCACCGGATATGGCTTTAAATAGCTATTGGGTTACCTTGTTTGGTAGTACCAGAAGACTACTTCTACGCAGAAATGGTTACATCCGCGCAGATGTAGTTCAGGATTTTTTTTTTTTTGAGTTTTACTCTCTGAACTGTTTATATTCTTTACATTCTAATTAATCAAAGTGTAATTGTTTAACAAATTACTCGAATCTTGGATATTTGTATTATAATTAATAAAAGTGTAATTGATAAATCATGATAACAATTTTGTTGAATGTCATTTCAAGTTCCAATATTTATACATTTTCACCCTCATGCATCCAACCGGGTATATAATGGTTCAATAATCTTCCTGTCCGAGTATTTTCTTGATTCAAAAATGATGATTTCTTTCCTTCTTTCCTTTTTTTAAAAAAAAACCTTTTTCATTTATGTTATAAGTAGATATATATAAGAATACCAGAATAGCTATTTAATCCATAAATAAATGTCTCCGCTTAACAAAAAACAAATTACGGTACCTTTTCTATGATATATTTATATATTTGATTCATAAAATAATTCAGGTTATGCTAATATTTTCTTTTAAATTAAAAAATTTTAACATCATTTTGATTTCAATGGATCTTTTATTATTATAAATATATTCACTGGATATTGCTTTAACTCGCTATTGGGTTACCTTATTTGGTAGTACCAGAAGACTACTTCTGCGCAGATATAGTTACATCCACGCAGATGTAGTTCAGTATTTTTTTTATTTTGATTTTTACTCTCTGAATTGTTTATATTATTTACATTCTGATTAATTAAAGTGTAATTGATAAATAAATTACTCGAATCTTGGATATTTGTATTATAATTAATAAAAATGTAATTGATAAATCATGATAACAATTTTGTTGAATGTCATTTCAAGTTCCAACATTTATGCATTTTCACCCTCATGCATCCAACCGGGTATATAATGGTTCAATAATCTTCCAGTTCGAGTATGTTCTTGATTCAAAAATGATGTTTTCTTTCTTTCTTTACTTTTTTTAAAAAAAACCTTTTCATTTATTTTATAAGTAGATTTATATAAGAATACCACACAAGCTATATATTCAATAAATAAATTTCTCTACTTAACAAAAAACAAATTACGTTACCTTTTCTATGATATATTTATATATTTGATTCATAAAATAATTCAGGTTGTGCTAATATTTTCTTTTAAATTAAAAAATTTGAACATCATTTTGATTTCAATGGATCTTTTATTATTATAAATATATTCACCGAATATTGCTTTAACTCGCTATTGGGTTACCTTATTTTATAGTACCAGAAGACTACTTCTGCGCAGATATAGCTGCGCAGATATAGTTACATCTGCGCAGATGTAGTTTAGGATTTTTTTTTATTTTTATTTTTACTCTCTGAACTGTTTATATTCCATACATTCTGATTAATCAAAGTATAATTGATTAATAAATTACTCGAATCTTGGATATTTGTATTATAATTAATCAAAGTGTAATTGATAAATCATGATAACAATTTTGTTGAATGTCATTTCAAGTTCCAACATGTATACATTTTCACCCTCATGCATCCAACCAGGTATATAATGGTTCAATAATCTTCCAGTCCGAGTATTTTCTTTATTCAAAAATGATGTTTTCTTTCTTTCTTTCCTTTTTATTAAAAAAAACCTTTTCATTTATGTTATAAGTAGATATATATAAGAATACCAAAAAAACTATATATTCAATAAATAAATTTCTCTATTTAACAAAAAAAAATTACGTTACCTTTTCTAGGATATATTTATATATTTGATTCATAAAATAATTCAGGTTGTTCTAATATTTTCTTTTAAATTAAAAAATTTGTACATCATTTTGATTTCAATGGATGTTTTATTATTATAAATATATTCACCGGATATTGCTTTAACTCGCTATTGGGTTACCTTATTTTGTAGTACCAGAAGACTACTTCTGCGCAGAAATAGTTACATCCACGCAGATGTAGTTCAGGATTTTTTTTATTTTGAGTTTTACTCTTTGAACTGTTTATATTCTTTACATTCTGATTAATCAAAGTGTAATTGATTAATAAATTACTCGAATCTTGGATATTTGTATTATAATTAATCAAAGTGTAATTGATAAATCATGATAATAATTTTGTTGAATGTCATTTCAGGTTCCAACATGTATACATTTTCACCCTCATGCACCCAACCAGGTATATAATGGTTCAATAATCTTCCAGTCCGAGTATTTTCTTGATTCAAAAATGATGTTTTCTTTCTTTCTTTCCTTTTTTTTTAAAAAAAACCTTTTCTTTTATGTTATAAGTAGATATATATAAGAATACTAGAGAAGCTATATATTCAATAAAGAAATTTCTCTATTTAACAAAAAAAAATTACGTTACCTTTTCTAGGATATATTTATATATTTGATTAATAAAATAATTCAGGTTGTGCTAATATTTTCTTTTAAATTAAAAAATTTGAACATTATTTTGATTTCAATAGATCTTTTATTATTATAAATATATTCACCGGATATTGCTTTAACTAGCTATTGGGTTACCTTGTTTGGTAGTACCAGAAGACTACGTCTACGCAGAAATAGTTACATCCGCGCAGATGTAGTTCAGGATTTTTTTTTATTTTGAGTTTTACTCTCTGAACTGTTTATATTCTTTACATTCTAATTAATCAAAGTGTAATTGATTAACAAATTACTCGAATCTTGGATATTTGTATTATAATTAATAAAAGTGTAATTGATAAATCATGATAACAATTTTGTTGAATGTCATTTCAAGTTCCAACATTTATACATTTTCACCCTCATGCATCCAACCGGGTATATAATGGTTCAATAATCTTCCTGTCCGAGTATTTTCTTGATTCAAAAATGATGATTTCTTTCCTTCTTTCCTTTTTTTTTTAAAAAAACCTTTTTCATTTATGTTATAAGTAGATATATATAAGAATACCAGAAAAGCTATATATTCAATAAATAAATGTCTCCGCTTAACAAAAAACAAATTACGGTACCTTTTCTATGATATATTTATATATTTGATTCATAAAATAATTCAGGTTGTGCTAATATTTTCTTTTAAATTAAAAAATTTTAACATCATTTTGATTTCAATGGATCTTTTATTATTATAAATATATTCACCGGATATTGCTTTAACTCGCTATTGGGTTACCTTATTTGGTAGTACCAGAAGACTACTTCTGCGCATATATAGTTACATCCGCGCAGATGTGGTTCAGTATTTTTTTTATTTTGATTTTTACTCTCTGAATTGTTTATATTATTTACATTCTGATTAATTAAAGTGTAATTGATTAATAAATTACTCGAATCTTGGATATTTGTATTATAATTAATCAAAGTGTAATTGATAAATCATGATAACAATTTTGTTGAATTTCATTTCAAGTTCTAACATGTATAAATTTTCACCCTCATGCATCCAACCAGGTATATAATGGCTCAATAATCTTTCAGTCCGAGTATTTTCTTGATTCAAAAATGATGTTTTCTTTCTTTCTTTCCTTTTTAAAAAAAAAACCTTTTCATTTATGGTATAAGTAGATATACTATGTTGAATGTCATTTAAAGTTCCAACATGTATACATTTTCACCCTCATGCATCCAACCAGGTATATAATAGTTCAATAATCTTCCAATCTATCCGCCAATTGAAGCGTCATTTAGGTTTCCTTTAAATCACCTAGATTCAATTTCCTGCAAATTGAATAAGGTATCAAATTAATACTTGCACCCAAATCACATAAAGCATTTCCAACAAAATTTCCTCCTAATTCATAAGGTAATGTAAAACTATCTGGATCTTCTAATTTTTCAGGAATTTTATTGGTTAATATTGATGGAATTTGACATGGTATGATAATCATGATAGCACAGCGGAAAGACAAAAATTTTATCATGCATACCACGCAATCCATAAACTAGAATCGAAAACATGCAATTTTAGAGTTTTGAAACTTACAACTTTAGATGCACTTCAAGACTTGATTTTGATGATGACCAGCAACTAAGATGAATTTATTTACCTTAGATCTTCACCACCAATGCCAAAGGAACAGCCTTTATGCCACTCCTCTCTATGTTCACACACACTTGCAAAGATAGCTTAAAATCAAGAGTGCTAGCTCTATATTTGTGTATTAGGCAATGGAATTGTTTGAAAGACACAAGAACTCTTCTTGTTCTTTCTTCTTTTCTTTCTATCTTAGTCACCTTCCATGAGAGAATTGAGAGCCAAAGGAATCTCTACCAATCCCACTAATAGTCTCATGGCTAAAAGAGAGAAGAAGAATAAAAGTGGCACCCACCATTATTCCTTTAATTCATTTAATATATATCACTTACTTTAGTCATGTGTGAGTGCCTTAAATTAGGTAGCAATTTCATCCACTAACACTTAATAATTAAGAGATATATATTTTAATTTAAATTCTATTAGAATTTAAATTCAAATGGCATCATTTAGCTAATCAAAACAAACTTACTTAACTAAGGTAATTAGTTGCCAAATTTAACTAGGATTCCTAGTTTAAACTTTGGTTACTTTAATTTCCTCTCAAGTATTATATTTTGATTAAATATAATTTAGGATTTAATACTCAATTAACTTAATTATACATAGATAATTAATCAATTGAAATTAAACCTAACGCATGCCAGTAAATTTCTCTCGTGACCAATTGTTAACAGTAAAAATCTGTTCACCCATTGCATGCATTAATTTGACTTTAAATAAAAGTCTAAATTAATTTCCAATACAATTTTAAGCCCAGTGCTTTATGTGCGATCCTATAGGTCCATTTAATGTTGGCAATGAATTAATAAATTAATTCAAAGGCTATATATATTCTCTAGCAAGATATTATAGCATTCCAAATTAAATGAAAATGCATATGGCATTTGGTGACCTAATGCAATTTCGCATAGTCCCTTACCCATAAATATCAGAATTAATATAAGGCATGGAACTAGTCATCCTTATATACATTAATTCATTTCTTGATATTCCAGTGACACTGAACTCTCAGATAAATAATGATTACTCATTATTTCATCTCGGTATGGCCATACACTTCTCAGTTCACTGATCAAGTGGCCGGTGATATTTTTCTCTCTTATCGAGAGGGGTAATCCCTTCACTTCTCTCATGCTCTCTAACATGAATCAGTGCATACCCAATCATACCCGTACTTGTCACCCTGTTACGAGCACGTTAGGTGTATGTCAAAGTACACAGTAATTCATAAAGAGTTTCATAGAGATTTCAGGTCTAAGAACTCCGATACAAAACTTGCATATGAGAAACACTTATGACTTGTACCATGTAGTGTTCTCATGAGCGGATCGAATCCAGATACCATGTTCTTTAACATGTATCTATGATCTCTGATTGACACTCTTGTCCTAATGATTCGTAAGACAGAACTCATAAGATCAGAGAGAGCATACTAGTCTTAATTCATTTGTTATTCCCATAACAATGACTGACTAGGGATATTTAGAATGATGTCTCATTTGTTTCAAGGTCTTACAATCCATGTGTCTCACACATGATAACTTAAACCGAAACGACATTCTTGGATAGTTTTATCAATTGATATGCACAGGAATACAAAAGATAAAACTAATGCCTCATTTTATTAATTTCAAGTGTTTCGTTACAATGCATTGGGGCTAGGGCTTACACTAACAATCTCCCACTAGCACTAGTCCCAATTGGGCATAGCCCTAAGACCGAACGCTCTCAAATGAGCTTCGTGCAGATTTGGACGTAACTGTTTCGTCAAAGGATCTGCTACATTGTCTTCACTTGATATCTTGCTAACCTCGACGTCCCCACGATCAATGATTTCTCTGATCAAGTGGTACCTTCTGAGTATGTGTTTGGATTTCTGGTGTGACCGGGGCTCCTTGGCCTGTGCAATGGCCCCGTTATTGTCACAGAAAATTTCTAATGGATCTAGGACGCTTGGGACCACTCCTAATCCATTAATGAAATTTTTAATCCAAATAGCCTCTATTGCAGCCTCACTTGCTGCAATATACTCAGATTCTGTAGTTGAGTCGGCAACGGTTTCTTGCTTCGAGCTTCTCCAGCTGACAGCACCACCGTTCAAAACAAAAACAAACCCAGATTGCGATCTAGAATCCTGAGTGCTGGTCTGAAAAGCAGCATCGGCATAACCTTGTATGACGAGCTCTTCTTGACCACCATACACCAAGAAGTGATCCTTAGTCCTTCGCAGGTACTTCAGGATCCCTTTTACAGCAGACCAGTGCTTCTCACCAGGGTCTTGCTGAAACCTACTGGTTATACTCAGTGCATGAGCAACATCCAACCTAGTACATAACATAGCGTACATGATAGATCCAATAGCAGATGCATATGGGATTCTACTCATGTTGTCCCTTTCCTCTTTGGTTTTAGGGCACTGTTCTTTAGTCAAAGGAACTCCCAAAGCCAAAGGTATGTATCCTTTCTTTGAGTCTCCCATACTAAAACGCTTTAGTACTTTGTCTATGTACTTTTCTTGACTTAGTCCCAAAAGCCGATTCGATCTATCTCTATAGATTCGAATACCAAGTATTGTCTCGGCTTCACCTAAGTCTTTCATTGAGAAACATTTTCCCAACCATTGCTTAACCTTTTGCAATGTTGGAATGTCATTTCCAATGAGAAGGATGTCGTCCACATATAGGACTAGAAACACTACTATGCTCCCACTAACCTTCTTGTACACACAAGGCTCATCTTCGTTCTTGATGAAGTCAAAATCTTTGACTGCTTCATCAAAACGAAGATTCCAACTTCGGGATGCTTGCTTTAATCCATAAATGGATTTTTGAAGCTTGCAAACCTTCTTAGGATGCTTGGGATTGACAAAACCTTCAGGCTGTGTCATATACACATCCTCAAGTAAATTTCCGTTGAGGAAAGCAGTTTTGACATCCATTTGCCATATCTCATAATCATGATATGCAGCTATGGCAAGCAAGATCCTAATGGACTTGAGCATGACTACAGGCGAAAAGGTCTCGTCATAGTCTATACCATGAGTTTGTCGAAAACCTTTTGCTACTAGTCTACCTTTGTAGGTCTTATCAGCTTTTAGTTTGAATAACCACTTGCATTCAATTACCTTAGCACCTTCCGGTGGATCAACCAAGGTCCAAACCTGGTTATCGTACATTGATTGCATCTCGGATTTCATGGCTTCAAGCCAATTATCCGAGTTTGGGCTTTCAATAGCTTCTCGGTAGGTAGTAGGATCCTCACGATCTACTAACTCAATAGTGTCATTGTCAGTGATTAGAAATCCATATCTCTCAATCTCCTGACGTACCCTACCAGACCTTCTAGGTACTTGTGTAATGGGTTCTTGTTCCACAACTGGTTGTGAACTTGATCCCATTTCCAACTCATCCTTTATAGGAGTTTGTGGCACTTGAATTTCTCCAAATTCTACTTTACTCCCACTGTCTTTCTTGAGAAGGAACTCCTTTTCCAAGAAAACAGCCTTGCGAGCAATAAATACTTTGTTCTCGGCTTTGAGTAAAAGTAGTATCCCTTTGTTTCTTTGGGATAACCTACAAACAAGCAGACAGTCGATTTGGACTCTAGTTTGTCAGATGTTAATTTCTTAACATGTGCTTCACAGCCCCAAATCTTGAGAAAAGACATATTGGGTTCTTTCCCAGTCCATACCTCGTATGGTGTCTTCTCAACTGCTTTAGTTGGAGTACGGTTCAATAGAAACGCAGCAGTTTCTAATGCATAACCCCAAAAAGAGATAGGAAGATTAGCTTGACTCATCATAGATCGAACCATGTCCAACAGAGTTCGATTTCTCCTTTCGGACACACCATTCCATTGCGGTGTTCCAGGAGGAGTGAGCTGTGAAATAATTCCACACTCTTTTAGATGATCATCAAACTCTTGGCTTAAGTATTCGCCACCTCGATCTGATCGAATGGCTTTTATACTTTTGCCAAGTTGGTTTTCTACTTCGTTCTTAAACTCTTTGAATTTCTCAAAAGTTTCAGACTTGTACTTCATTAGATAGACATAGCCATATCTACTGAAGTCGTCTGTGAAAGTCACGAAGTAGCTAAAACCACTTCTAGCTTGTGTACTTAATGGTCCACATACATCGGTATGTATTAGTTTCAATAAGCCATTAGTCCTTTCACCTTTCTTGTTAAAAGGACTCTTTGTCATTTTTCCATACAAACATGGCTCGCATGTGTCATAAGATTCTAAGTCAAATGACCCAAGCACTCCAGTTTTGTGGAGTCTTGAAATGCGTTTTTCGTTTGCATATCCTAAACGACAATGCCAGAAGTAAGTAGGGTTTAATTCGTTTGATTTAACCCTCTTTGTATTAATGTTGTATATAGACTCTTTGTTTTGTAAATCAAGGATATAAAGGCCATTTTGCAACATGGCATTGCCATAAGAAATGCCTTCGCGACGAATATGAGCATTGCCCTTTTTAATAACAAAATCAAATTCATCATTATCCAAACATGAAACTGAAATAATGTTTCTGCTCATAGCAGGCACATAATAACAATTATTCAAAACAATACAAAGTCCGGAAGGTAAAGTGAGGTGATAGTCGCCTATCTCCATGGCAGCAACTCGTGCTCCATTCCCCACACGGAGGTCCACTTCATTCTTCCCAAGTAACCGCCTATTTCTTAACCCCTGCACATTTGAACAAATGTGAGAACCACAACCGGTATCCAATACCCAAGTGGTAGAAATAGAAAGGTTAACTTCAACAACAAAAATACCAGAACTGGACGCCTTGGCTCCATTCTTCTTTTGTTCTTCCTTAAAGAGAGCGCAATTCTTCCTCCAATGCCCTATCTTGTTGCAATGGAAGCAAGTGCTCTCACTCTCTTTGAGTTTTGGTGCCTTGGGCTTGGATTGGGCCTGAGGTGCACTCCCAACTGACTTGGGTTTTCCCTTTCCCTTTCCCTTTCCCTTAGCTTGTCCCTTCTTAATTCCCTTTTGAACCATTAGTACGGGATTGGTCTTTCGAATGTTCTCCTCAGCATTCTTAAGTATCCCATGAAGCTCAGTAACTGACTTGTTCATTGCATGCATGTTATAATTCATCACAAATGGATCATAAGCAGCAGACAATGATCCTAAGATCAAGTCAGTGGCCAATTCCTTTGGCACTAGTACCTCAAGCTTCTCAAGAGTATCAAGATACCCTTTCATCTTGAGTACATGGGTACTAACAGAAGTACCCTCAGCCATCTTGTAAGAAATTAAAGCCTTTGTTGTCACGAACCTCTCGTGACGAGCTTGTTCTTGGAACATCTCCTTGAGGTGCACCATGATCGCATAGGCCTCTTGGTCCATAAATTGCTTTTGCAATTCAGGCACCATAGTGGCCAGCATCAGACAGGTCACATCATTGGAGTCGCTCTTCTTGGTCTCAAAAGTTTCCTTTTGAACCGCAGAGGCGTTCCTTCCTGGTTCTTCAGGCAAGGGTGCATCCAAAACATACGACTTCTTCTCTTGCTTAAGAACTATTCTTAAGTTTCGAGACCAGTCTATGAAATTGGTGCCATTTAATTTGTCCTTTTCAAGGACCGATCGCAATGAGAAATTGTTATTTGAAGATGCCATTTTCAATCTACAATAAAATTTAGCAAGATTAAATGAGGTCTTATTAATGATCCCACAAACCGAATTAATATCCCCATAAATAATTCGCGTTAGTGATTTAATGTGGGCCAAGATCCACTTTTCACAACAACTTATTAGTCAAGCTGAGCCTGTACACCTAATAAGTTAAGTTACTTAGGTAGGAAAAACTCCAATCATGTCTCGTACATGACTCTTGGATCAAATGGGCTAACATCAAACAATGTTATAGCACAAACCCATTTATAAGTTGCCTAGGTCCGAGCATCCCATTCCATGTTAAGTCCAACCTACATTCACAACCCATGCCTCACAAAGATAATCGGGCGCATCTAGGACTCCTAGTCTACGTGACCGATGATCGATGCCTTGACATGTTTCGAATTAGGAAGGCAACTTTGTGACTTACTATTTTTAGGGATTCATTTTATTACGGCTTACATGGCATACGATTTGTCATCCATACATAGGATGCATATATATATAATTGCATAAAGTAAAGCGTGACAAACATGGGCCCAAAAACCTACAACTAAGATTCTATACTATTACATAAGAATCTTCGAGTTGGGCTTCTCCACTTCGGTGGGCTTCGTCTTGATTTACAAAGTCTTCAAATAAATTCTATTCTAAGAAATAAATGAAACTTTTACAATAAAATATAATGGCACGCAGGCCATATTTAATTACAAAAACCCAGGGCCCATGAATGCACCATGCATATCCATTCATCACACCAAACAAGCAAATAAATATACATAGCATTCATGGATCAGACAA
Source organism: Excoecaria agallocha (assembly GCA_037975025.1). Taxonomy (NCBI): domain Eukaryota; kingdom Viridiplantae; phylum Streptophyta; class Magnoliopsida; order Malpighiales; family Euphorbiaceae; genus Excoecaria; species Excoecaria agallocha. The sequence goes on along the minus strand of JBBPFJ010000019.1, from coordinate 6,915,172 downwards.
AGTCCAATTTTAATCAATTTAGCCAAGCCCATTAATGGAAATTGTGTACTTGAACCTTTAAGAGAAGACCCCGTGATGGGCCTGGGCCGAAGCCCAATGGACTAAATCCTCTTATTGAATAAGTTCTCTTAAAAGCCCAAAACACAAACTAGTTAGATTTGTGCCATAAATCAACTCTAGTATAATTTCCAATTTTGCCATTTTCAATTTTATGTCATACAGCCCATAAACATTAAAAATACATATAATATGTACCAACATGAATTAAACATAAAATCATGAAGAACATATATATATAATACCCGGCATTCATGCAAAACAAACAAACAACAAAAACTAGTTGTTTAATGCTTATGTAATGCCATGAAATGCACAAACATTTAAATCAATTTTATGAGTCATTTAAAAAAAACTAAATAAGTCCATAAACATTGATTTAATATTCTGTACCATTTAAATCTAAATGTGTTTTTTACCATTTTAATCAAAACAAAGCAAACAATGTTGATTAAACATGTAACAAACACAAACTAGTCTTTGTTTTAAGTGATTTTAAAATTAATCAATTAAATTGTCATGGACCAGAATTAAAACCAAATTTAAAATATGTCCAGACCTGATATTTAATCTTTAAAAATCACTTACAAACATGCCAAAATCAATTTTACATTTAATTTTGAAAACTAGTTGTTAAACTAGCAATTTACATGCCAACTAGCACCTAGTTTCATAATTAACATGTACCATCAGGTATAAATAATTAAATCCGACCATTACCAGCCCTAATAACATCTTAGGACAGTATATTAACATGTCATATTAATTATAATACCTATCTAATCAATTAAAATCGTTTTTACACCATAACAATGCAAAAAACTCAAAACAGAAAATTTCAGATTTGCATGTTTTCAAAATAACGATTTTTAATTAATTTTTTCATGCATCTAAAGCACTAAAATAAGCATGTCTAGGCTCTGATACCACTGATGGAATTTGACATGGTATGATAATCATGATAGCACAGCGGAAAGACAAAAATTTTATCATGCATACCACGCAATCCATAAACTAGAATCGAAAACATGCAATTTTAGAGTTTTGAAACTTACAACTTTAGATGCACTTCAAGACTTGATTTTGATGATGACCAGCAACTAAGATGAATTTATTTACCTTAGATCTTCACCACCAATGCCAAAGGAACAGCCTTTATGCCACTCCTCTCTATGTTCACACACACTTGCAAAGATAGCTTAAAATCAAGAGTGCTAGCTCTATATTTGTGTATTAGGCAATGGAATTGTTTGAAAGACACAAGAACTCTTCTTGTTCTTTCTTCTTTTCTTTCTATCTTAGTCACCTTCCATGAGAGAATTGAGAGCCAAAGGAATCTCTACCAATCCCACTAATAGTCTCATGGCTAAAAGAGAGAAGAAGAATAAAAGTGGCACCCACCATTATTCCTTTAATTCATTTAATATATATCACTTACTTTAGTCATGTGTGAGTGCCTTAAATTAGGTAGCAATTTCATCCACTAACACTTAATAATTAAGAGATATATATTTTAATTTAAATTCTATTAGAATTTAAATTCAAATGGCATCATTTAGCTAATCAAAACAAACTTACTTAACTAAGGTAATTAGTTGCCAAATTTAACTAGGATTCCTAGTTTAAACTTTGGTTACTTTAATTTCCTCTCAAGTATTATATTTTGATTAAATATAATTTAGGATTTAATACTCAATTAACTTAATTATACATAGATAATTAATCAATTGAAATTAAACCTAACGCATGCCAGTAAATTTCTCTCGTGACCAATTGTTAACAGTAAAAATCTGTTCACCCATTGCATGCATTAATTTGACTTTAAATAAAAGTCTAAATTAATTTCCAATACAATTTTAAGCCCAGTGCTTTATGTGCGATCCTATAGGTCCATTTAATGTTGGCAATGAATTAATAAATTAATTCAAAGGCTATATATATTCTCTAGCAAGATATTATAGCATTCCAAATTAAATGAAAATGCATATGGCATTTGGTGACCTAATGCAATTTCGCATAGTCCCTTACCCATAAATATCAGAATTAATATAAGGCATGGAACTAGTCATCCTTATATACATTAATTCATTTCTTGATATTCCAGTGACACTGAACTCTCAGATAAATAATGATTACTCATTATTTCATCTCGGTATGGCCATACACTTCTCAGTTCACTGATCAAGTGGCCGGTGATATTTTTCTCTCTTATCGAGAGGGGTAATCCCTTCACTTCTCTCATGCTCTCTAACATGAATCAGTGCATACCCAATCATACCCGTACTTGTCACTCTGTTACGAGCACGTTAGGTGTATGTCAAAGTACACAGTAATTCATAAAGAGTTTCATAGAGATTTCAGGTCTAAGAACTCCGATACAAAACTTGCATATGAGAAACACTTATGACTTGTACCATGTAGTGTTCTCATGAGCGGATCGAATCCAGATACCATGTTCTTTAACATGTATCTATGATCTCTGATTGACACTCTTGTCCTAATGATTCGTAAGACAGAACTCATAAGATCAGAGAGAGCATACTAGTCTTAATTCATTTGTTATTCCCATAACAATGACTGACTAGGGATATTTAGAATGATGTCTCATTTGTTTCAAGGTCTTACAATCCATGTGCCTCACACATGATAACTTAAACCGAAACGACATTCTTGGATAGTTTTATCAATTGATATGCACAGGAATACAAAAGATAAAACTAATGCCTCATTTTATTAATTTCAAGTGTTTCGTTACAATGCATTGGGGCTAGGGCTTACACTAACAATCTCCCACTAGCACTAGTCCCAATTGGGCATAGCCCTAAGACCGAACGCTCTCAAATGAGCTTCGTGCAGATTTGGACGTAACTGTTTCGTCAAAGGATCTGCTACATTGTCTTCACTTGATATCTTGCTAACCTCGACGTCCCCACGATCAATGATTTCTCTGATCAAGTGGTACCTTCTGAGTATGTGTTTGGATTTCTGGTGTGACCGGGGCTCCTTGGCCTGTGCAATGGCCCCGTTATTGTCACAGAAAATTTCTAATGGATCTAGGACGCTTGGGACCACTCCTAATCCATTAATGAAATTTTTAATCCAAACAGCCTCTATTGCAGCCTCACTTGCTGCAATATACTCAGATTCTGTAGTTGAGTCGGCAACGGTTTCTTGCTTCGAGCTTGTCCAGCTGACAGCACCACCGTTCAAAACAAAAACAAACCCAGATTGCGATCTAGAATCCTGAGTGCTGGTCTGAAAAGCAGCATCGGCATAACCTTGTATGACGAGCTCTTCTTGACCACCATACACCAAGAAGTGATCCTTAGTCCTTCGCAGGTACTTCAGGATCCCTTTTACAGCAGACCAGTGCTTCTCACCAGGGTCTTGCTGAAACCTACTGGTTATACTCAGTGCATGAGCAACATCCAACCTAGTACATAACATAGCGTACATGATAGATCCAATAGCAGATGCATATGGGATTCTACTCATGTTGTCCCTTTCCTCTTTGGTTTTAGGGCACTGTTCTTTAGTCAAAGGAACTCCCAAAGCCAAAGGTATGTATCCTTTCTTTGAGTCTCCCATACTAAAACGCTTTAGTACTTTGTCTATGTACTTTTCTTGACTTAGTCCCAAAAGCCGATTCGATCTATCTCTATAGATTCGAATACCAAGTATTGTCTCGGCTTCACCTAAGTCATTCATTGAGAAACATTTTCCCAACCATTGCTTAACCTTTTGCAATGTTGGAATGTCATTTCCAATGAGAAGGATGTCGTCCACATATAGGACTAGAAACACTACTATGCTCCCACTAACCTTCTTGTACACACAAGGCTCATCTTCGTTCTTGATGAAGTCAAAATCTTTGACTGCTTCATCAAAACGAAGATTCCAACTTCGGGATGCTTGCTTTAATCCATAAATGGATTTTTGAAGCTTGCAAACCTTCTTAGGATGCTTGGGATTGACAAAACCTTCAGGCTGTGTCATATACACATCCTCAAGTAAATTTCCGTTGAGGAAAGCAGTTTTGACATCCATTTGCCATATCTCATAATCATGATATGCAGCTATGGCAAGCAAGATCCTAATGGACTTGAGCATGACTACAGGCGAAAAGGTCTCGTCATAGTCTATACCATGAGTTTGTCGAAAACCTTTTGCTAATATTTTCTTTTAAATTAAAAAATTTGAACATCATTTTGATTTCAATGGATCTTTTATTATTATAAATATATTCACCGAATATTGCTTTAACTCGCTATTGGGTTACCTTATTTTATAGTACCAGAAGACTACTTCTGCGCAGATATAGCTGCGCAGATATAGTTACATCTGCGCAGATGTAGTTTAGGATTTTTTTTTATTTTGATTTTTACTCTCTGAACTGTTTATATTCCATACATTCTGATTAATCAAAGTATAATTGATTAATAAATTACTCGAATCTTGGATATTTGTATTATAATTAATCAAAGTGTAATTGATAAATCATGATAACAATTTTGTTGAATGTCATTTCAAGTTCCAACATGTATACATTTTCACCCTCATGCATCCAACCAGGTATATAATGGTTCAATAATCTTCCAGTCCGAGTATTTTCTTTATTCAAAAATGATGTTTTCTTTCTTTCTTTCCTTTTTATTAAAAAAAACCTTTTCATTTATGTTATAAGTAGATATATATAAGAATACCAAAAAAGCTATATATTCAATAAATAAATTTCTCTACTTAACAAAAAAAAATTACGTTACCTTTTCTAGGATATATTTATATATTTGATTCATAAAATAATTCAGGTTGTTCTAATATTTTCTTTTAAATTAAAAAATTTGTACATCATTTTGATTTCAATGGATGTTTTATTATTATAAATATATTCACCGGATATTGCTTTAACTCGCTATTGGGTTACCTTATTTTGTAGTACCAGAAGACTACTTCTGCGCAGAAATAGTTACATCCACGCAGATGTAGTTCAGGATTTTTTTTATTTTGAGTTTTACTCTTTGAACTGTTTATATTCTTTACATTCTGATTAATCAAAGTGTAATTGATTAATAAATTACTCGAATCTTGGATATTTGTATTATAATTAATCAAAGTGTAATTGATAAATCATGATAATAATTTTGTTGAATGTCATTTCAGGTTCCAACATGTATACATTTTCACCCTCATGCACCCAACCAGGTATATAATGGTTCAATAATCTTCCAGTCCGAGTATTTTCTTGATTCAAAAATGATGTTTTATTTCTTTCTTTCCTTTTTTTTTAAAAAAAACCTTTTCTTTTATGTTATAAGTAGATATATATAAGAATACTAGAGAAGCTTTATATTCAATAAATAAATTTCTCTATTTAACAAAAAAAAATTACGTTACCTTTTCTAGGATATATTTATATATTTGATTAATAAAATAATTCAGGTTGTGCTAATATTTTCTTTTAAATTAAAAAATTTGAACATTATTTTGATTTCAATAGATCTTTTATTATTATAAATATATTCACCGGATATTGCTTTAACTAGCTATTGGGTTACCTTGTTTGGTAGTACCAGAAGACTACGTCTACGCAGAAATAGTTACATCCGCGCAGATGTAGTTCAGGATTTTTTTTTATTTTGAGTTTTACTCTCTGAACTGTTTATATTCTTTACATTCTAATTAATCAAAGTGTAATTGATTAACAAATTACTCGAATCTTGGATATTTGTATTATAATTAATAAAAGTGTAATTGATAAATCATGATAACAATTTTGTTGAATGTCATTTCAAGTTCCAACATTTATACATTTTCACCCTCATGCATCCAACCGGGTATATAATGGTTCAATAATCTTCCTGTCCGAGTATTTTCTTGATTCAAAAATGATGATTTCTTTCCTTCTTTCCTTTTTTTTTTAAAAAAAACCTTTTTCATTTATGTTATAAGTAGATATATATAAGAATACCAGAAAAGCTATATATTCAATAAATAAATGTCTCCACTTAACAAAAAACAAATTATGGTACCTTTTCTATGATATATTTATATATTTGATTCATAAAATAATTCAGGTTGTGCTAATATTTTCTTTTAAATTAAAAAATTTTAACATCATTTTGATTTCAATGGATCTTTTATTATTATAAATATATTCACCGGATATTGCTTTAACTCGCTATTGGGTTACCTTATTTGGTAGTACCAGAAGACTACTTCTGCGCAGATATAGTTACATCCGCGCAGATGTAGTTCAGTATTTTTTTTATTTTGATTTTTACTCTCTGAATTGTTTATATTATTTACATTCTGATTAATTAAAGTGTAATTGATTAATAAATTACTCGAATCTTGGATATTTGTATTATAATTAATCAAAGTGTAATTGATAAATCATGATAACAATTTTGTTGAATTTCATTTCAAGTTCTAACATGTATAAATTTTCACCCTCATGCATCCAACCAGGTATATAATGGCTCAATAATCTTTCAGTCCGAGTATTTTCTTGATTCAAAAATGATGTTTTCTTTCTTTCTTTCCTTTTTTAAAAAAAAACCTTTTCATTTATGGTATAAGTAGATATACTATGTTGAATGTCATTTAAAGTTCCAACATGTATACATTTTCACCCTCATGCATCCAACCAGGTATATAATAGTTCAATAATCTTCCAATCTATCCGCCAATTGAAGCGTCATTTAGGTTTCCTTTAAATCACCTAGATTCAATTTCCTGCAAATTGAATAAGGCATCAAATTAATACTTGCACCCAAATCACATAAAGCATTTCCAACAAAATTTCCTCCTAATTCATAAGGTAATGTAAAACTATCTGGATCTTCTAATTTTTCAGGAATTTTATTGGTTAATATAGCTCTACAATTACCGGATAATTGAACTGTTCCTATGCCTTCTAGCTTTTTCTTATTAGAGCACAATTCTTTCATAAATTTAGCATATTTAGGCATGTGTAATAAAGCTTCAGCAAATGGTAAGTTTATATGTAGCTTTTTAAACATGTCCAAAAATCTACTCAATTGTTCATTTTGTTTCTCTTTTCTAGCTAGAACCATAAATGGTAATTGAGAATCATCAAGAACAGTGGAAACAAGTTTTTCTTTACCTTTACCCTTTTCAATCATAGGAGGTGATTTTTCATTATTTTCAGAGTTAGACATACTTACCTCCATTGTCAGTTCCACCTTTTTAGAAGAATTCTTACCAAGTTCAGTATTCTCTAACTCTTTCCCACTTCTTAAAGTGATTGCTTTGGCTTCTTCCTTTGGGTTTCGGTCTACATTGGATGGAAATGTCCCTTGAGCACGATTTGATAAAGAACTAGTAAGTTGCCCCATTTGGTTTTCTAGGTTCCTAATGGATGCCTCTTGATTTCTCATCCAAATATCTTGCGATTTCCATCTAGCATCTTGACTAGCTAAAATTGAGTTTTGGGAAGCCATGAAATTTGCAATCATTTCTTCAATATTAGATTTCTTTTCTTGAGGAGGGGGAGGTTGATTTTTTTGAAAATCGGGTGGTTGGTGGTATGCTTGTGATGGGTATTGGTTTGGGTAATGAGGTGGAGCTTGGTTTTGGTATGGAAGTTGATTATTGGAAGTTTGATTGTGGTTAAATTGGGGTCTAGGATTGGGGTTAGAAGAAGAACCTTGATTACCTTCCCTCCATGAAAAATTTGGATGGCTTCTCCATCCCGCATTGTAAGTATTGCTATACGGATTCAAGGCATTGACTTCTTCTACCATACTTTCATCATTCTTTATTCCCAAAGGTCCTGGAATTCCTGCATAAGAATTAACTTCATTAGATAACATAGAAACATTTTTAGCTTTAAGCTCATTTATTTATTTTGAATATCTCTTTTCCATTAATTCTAATTGCACTTTCAACATAGCTACTTCATCAATATTATAAACTCCCTGTTTCTTTTGAGTTGCTCTAGAGCTTGCCCATTGAGCATCATTGGTGGCCATCTCATCAAGGAGTAAAAATGCATCCTCGGGAATTTGATTCATAAAACTTCCATTTGAAGCTGCATCTAACAAAGATCTTGTTGATGGATGAGCACCTGCATAGAAAATATGCATTAATTGAAAAATAGGAACTTCATGATGAGGACAACTTTTTAAAAGTATCCTAAATCTTTCCCATGCTTCATAGAATGGCTCCTCATAAAATTGCTGGAAGTCAATAATTTGTTTCCTAATGAGGGCGGTCTTAGTAGGTGGGAAGAATTTGCACAGAAATTTCTCTTGCATTTGTTACCAACAATGGATGGATTGATTTGGTAGCATTTGTAGCCAATCCTTAGCTTTTCCTATGAGGGTAAATAGGAAGAGTTTCAACCTAATTGCATCAGTCGATACATTAGGAATTTTTATAGTGTCACTCACTTCTAAGAACATATCTAAATGTTGTGCAGGATCCTCTATGTCCGAACCCGAAAATTGGTTTCTTTGTACCATAGTTATGGTAGCGGGTTTAATCTCAAAGGGTTGGTGGTGAGGAATCCTAATAGTTCTATGCTCTTCATTCCACATAGGGATAGCATAATCCTTAATGGTTCTAGGTCTATACCCATTCCCAGGAGCTTGGTGGGGTATATGTTGCTTTTCGATCCTAGGTGGTGGATCATTCATAGGTTGTTCAATTTCTAGGTCATTCATATTGCCTCTTCTATTCCTATGGAATGTCCTCTCAATTTTAGGGTCTAATGGTAAGATGGGGTTGTCTCTCACCATAAACCACTAGTCACCTAAAAAGAAAATAAGAAATTAGATGAAGAAGAGAAGAAAAAAGCACAAAAATAACTTTTAAAATCAAAATAAACAAACAAATGCCAATGTATCCCCGGAAACGGCGCCAAAAACTTGACCGAATTCTAGCAAGTGTACTAGATCGGCTAGTAATATAGGGAAATAAGATTATGACCCAAAATATCGAACCCAAGGGAAACTTGTGCTTGTATGTGCTATTTCAATTTTAAAACCAATTTTGTGTGTAAAGAGAGAAAAGAAATCCCAAAGTTGTGATGATTTGAAAACAATAATTTAAAACTAAATTAAAACAATTGAAAGAGTTAAAGTAAAGAAAAGATCTATTGAAAGCAAGTAAATTGAATGAGTTAAAAATTAATGATAAAGACAACTTTCACTAAAGGACTATCCACCTTAACTAATATTGCTATGACTTAATTAAAAGAAAACATACAAGTGATTATGAAGAATTCAGTTTAATAAACCCAGATAACTTTATTCAAGATTATCATTCCAAGCATTAAAACTCTCTTATTCAGAACAATTCAATACTTAGCATAAAGAACAGAATTAAGTCTCCTAGATGTCTATTAAAACCTTTCTCAAGAGATTTAACTTTCACCTATTCTTGGTTACCCTTTTCTTAATATTAACTTACTCAAATTAACACACAATTATAGCTTATTCAGATTATAACCATGCATTAATCCAACTAAATTAACCTAAGAGCATGCAAGTTATTCATCAACTTAAACCAATTAATTAACCAATGCTTAATCAAGTTAATAATCAACTTAAAATTGAGAAAAGACAAGACTATGTTTAAGAACCAAGAAATAATTAACTTGTATTAAAATTGAAGAACAAACTCAAGTCTTAACAATACAAGTTAAGGATTCAAGTATCCTTTAGCAAAAGTTAAAGAAAACTACTCACAAACCATTCTTAAAATTAAAAACAACGTTTGAAGAAAATAGTAAAAACAAAGAACGTAAAGAAAACAAAGCTTAATTCTAAAGATTGATTCTAAGGATTGATGATCCTTCTTCTGTGTTTTGGACTGCTATTTATAGGCAAAAGAAGACGTAGATTCCTTCTTAAACTCTTAGAATCAAATAGGAAGTAATTTCTGCTCAAAGTAGGACGTTCTATAAAATCCTTTGCACAATGGGAATAGCATCACGTGGCCACGCCCTTCAGTGTGTATTTCTACATGTGACCACGGCCCATTTAGTTCTTCTTCCATATGTGGCCACGTGTGGTCCTTCACTGGAATCCACGTGGTCACGTGTCTTCAATATGCTTCTCCTATAAGTCCTTCACGTGGCCATGGATAAAAATACAAAGACTTTCACGTGGCCATGTCTTCTAAACATCAAACCTTCACGTGGCCACGGGTGGATTTCTTCAGTAACTCAACGTGGTCATGTGTAAAGGCTCTGGACTGAACGTCAAATTGTCTCGCATCAATTCTTTATATTTGCACTTTTGACCCTAAACTTTGCCCTTTTTGCATTTTAAGCTCTTTTATGTCAATTTTAACCTGAAAATCAAACAAAACATGGAATTAACCTTAAAATCATCAATGTTAACAAACTAACTCTAATTTAACCTAAATAAAACCAAAACAACTAAATAACACAACTAAAAACTATATATATTTCATACTTATCACCACACATTCGATTAACTAAGCATACAAACACATAACATCCATAACAAATAAAGAAACTAACTTTGATAAATTTAGTATGTAATTTGTATAAACAACAAGTAGTGCTTCTATAGTAATTCAATGTAAACTACATGTAAATATGTATGTGTATAAGCAGATAACTATTACATTGTTTCATCACAAATAGATATTCATTCATATAACATTTCACTTTCACTTCTTGTAAATTCCTGCCTAAGCTCTAAGAAAGTGGATAACAGGTGCTATGGATACCCGAAGGTGTCGATCACATGGATACCTGTAGGTATCAAAATCCCATAGACCTAAATAGGGACAAACTATAGACCTAAATGGGGCCAAATATTAGCAGCTGCAATTTTCCTTATAGGCATGCCTATCTATCCACTGCCAAGTACTATACACAAGCATTAAGTTAGTTCTTCTATTATTTCACTTAATAAGTTCATACGTTATTAACATCAATAATTATACATTTACATATCTAGTTTCAATGAAAGACATACATGTGTCCCTACCTTCTTGCATTTAAATGCTCTTTATGTCACTCTTGAAGCAAGTTAAACTACACATACATATTTTCAATGTAATTAAGCATGACAAAAACATTAATCAATTCTCGTGCATGCAATTATTCTTCTTTCCATGTCCTTAAGTTGGTGGATTCAAAAATATAAGTGAACATGGGTGAATGTACACACTTATGTTCCTATTATTCATAGTGAGATACATACTTGTAATCATGTACACATGGCATTAATATACATTCACATAGCAAGAGCATTAAAGCATTTATATACATGCAATTGCTCATGCTTAAGTAGTTCTCTAATTCATCATCATTACTTAAACTTAAGTCCATATGTTTGTATATATGTATATATATATGTGTGTGTGTGTGCGCGCGCACGCGCATGTATACTTGCCTATGATACACATTTTATACTTCTTATTAATACATCATAAACATTAGAGATGTTAAGTGTAAGCATTCAAGTTCTTGTATCACTTTAGTTTTTATAAAACACACACATGTAGTGAAACTGAGGAGGGAACCTGGCAGAGACATCATTCAGTTCAGTTGGGTCAAGAATCAACAATTAGTCCAAAAGGCATTGACCCCGACTGAGATGGAAATCAGCTTGGTTGAGTGGGTTATCTTTTATGAGTCAAGAATGCCTTGACCTGGCTGAGACAAGAACCATCTCAACTGGGTTGATTGCAAAATTCCAAATTTGCAGGAAACCCCACGTGCAAACCTCAAGCCATTCCTTATGCTATTGTACCAACCAATGCAAACTCTTATTAAATCACTATTTCCCATCTTAAATTATCTCTACTTCACCCCTTTAATTTAATTAAAGGTATTATTACAAATTCATTCCTTCTTGCATGCAATTTATCATTTAACTAAACTTATCATTAAGCTATCTACACTTTTTGTATTTAAAATCATAAGAATGGATTTAAGCTAGTTTTCACTCCTCATCATTGCAGTCTTGTATGTCTAGTTTTTGTTTAGTTAAAATTCATTTCATTTAAACCTATAAATTTACAGTTAAGCTTGATTATATCTAGCAGGGTCACAAGGACTCAAGCTAGTTATACCATTAATTCCAAGATCTTTCTACCTTGCTTCTCACTAACTAGCCATAATATACCTTTTCTTTTTTCCTTCTACCAATCTACAGAATGAATGTGACCTTTACTCAATTATTAAACATATTCTACACACATATAACACATAATAAAAAGAAAGTTTCCCAAACCTTTTTTACGCTCAAGAAATTCTCTGTACTCCTTAATAACCTTCTTTCCCCTTTGTTTGCTTGTTTTTCCCTCTAAAAAATGTAGCATACCCTCTTAAAACTCTATTCTTTTTACTCGCATCAAATTATAGAAATTAGAGAGGAGCAGGGGAATAGAAGTAAGAAATGGGTCCTTAACAACCTTTAAATTCACTTTCCTTCAACTAAAATTCAGTATAACAGAAAGAAAGGTTTTAAGGACAGAATGGTAGGAGCTTGAAGTGAAAATGCTAGGAATTTTCATTTAACAAAATCGGCTACCTCAAATCCTCTTCCTTCCCACTTTCTACTTCCTTATAGAATCCCAAATTCACTCTCCTATTGGTCCATTTGTGACTATTAGTAGAACTTCCACTTAATCCCTTAATAATTTTATTTTCTTATTATTTTCTCACACTTCATAATTGATTCAATTTAGTCCCTACTTAAACTTCTTAATTCTACACTTACATATCAAAATGCCAAATTATCAAATTACCCTTGCCTTTCCCTTGTAATACCCTTAATGTCCCTTTTCCACATTTCTTGGTTACTTCAAACACACCATTCACGTGCATTTTCTCCTAAGGTACTTGTTGGGGCCTTACAAATATATCATTTTTATAGGTCAAAACAATAACCTTTTGTTGTGTTCTGTGGCTGTCAAAAAATGTCATATGGACTTGTCATTTTTTAGTAAGAAAATGGCATCATTTTACATCATTACAAAGAATATATCATTGAGGCCAAGCCATTTTTTAAATTTTTTTAATGGATTAGATCCTGCAGTGCACGGGATTTACTGTGCGTTGTAGAGCATATAGTAAATCCTATGCCTGTAGTAAGCACGAGATTGGGATGTGTAATTTTAAAAAAAATGGTAACTTTAAAATGTAGATCCATACCCTCCCCTGATATTTTCCTTCTTCTCTCCCCTTAAACTAATTTTCGTTCCTTTCTTTCTCCCTTTATCTTAGTTTTTTTATTTACATTTCAACATTTTCATCTTATTGTCAAAGAAATTTTACTAAAATTATTTGCACACCATTTTGTTGAGAGTTATAAAAAAAGGTAATTCTATGTGAATTTAATTCTTTAATCAAATTTTAATTTATTACTAACTTTATTTTCATTTTTAAATTGTAGGTGCTGTTAAATTTGCAATATATTTCCATCAATATTTTTAAAGGTAAGTTGTCATTATTATATTATTTTTTTGTGAAAGATAGCTTTAATTTCAAATGAATTTTTTTTATGATAAGAGGAATGTAATTCGTTTGAAAAGCTAAAATATGTAAATTTAAAAAAATTATTAGCTATCTGCATATATATTATGGTCTCGTTAAAAAATTGTGTTCACATGATTTGTATATAAAATTGATAAATGATAATTTTTTTGTGACTCATTGAAAATATTTATAATTCATTTTATATTGTAGGTACTTTTAGGTGTACAATATATTTGCCGTCAATATTTTTAAAGGTAAGTTATTTTTAGTTTATTTTATTTATTTTAAAAAATATATATAGTTTAAATTAAGATATTTAATTTGTAGAGCAATTAGTTGTTCGAATTTATGGTTTATTCAAATAAATTATAATAGTAAATATTTTAGTTGTTTGAATATATTTATATTATTTTACTTTTATTATGTCATGTTTTGATATTTTGGAATATATGAAAGTAATCTTATGCAAATTTATTATAAATAGTTTTTACAAGTTTATTGAAATTGAGATTTAGAAGTGAATTAAAATTATAAATTAGAAAAGTAATATAAAAAAAATTGTGCTCATGAGTTAAGAAGGGAACTAAAATTTTAATTTGGACAAGTACTTCAAAATATTTATATAAATTTTATATGTTAAAGGAATAAATATCTAAAAAAATAACTTCATAAAATGAAAAGATTTTTCAATGAGTTTAAAATCTATGATTAATTATTTTTTATGGTTAAAATTAATTAATCGATGCATTAATAATAAAATATGTACATATAATGTAGGAATTGGAAAATATCGTTACCAACAACGTTTATAATTCACAGTGAAGGACAATCAATATGAGATATAACTGGTTACCATTATTACACTTTAAGTCCCTTGACAAGATCGGTGAGATTGAAATTCAGGAGCAAACTGACATTTGCAGAACTTATCCATAAGATATCAATTAAATTGGATTTATCTACGGATTCAAGGTTTACTCAAGTGATATATAGGTGTCTTTTTAACAATCATGGGTCAATTTCTTGGATTATAATGGACTTAATTGATGACGATAGCATTGATCAAATTTATGAAAATTTTCTTACATTTCCCAGATATACTATTGCGGAGATAATTGTTGAAATTGAAAAAAAAATTATTAGAGATTAACAAAATGCATTAAATAATGTTAATCAAATGAGTACCAATGTAGACAGAGATACCATCCGATCAGTTGATGAAAGAAATATTTTTTATGATGATTTCGTATTTAGCAAGAGGAAGTCGATCTGATTTTGTACACAATTTGAGGATTAACCACAATGTCAAGTAGGGCTAAGCATAGATCGGTTAACAGGTACATGAGAAAAAAAATTAACTAGTCCATTTATATTGGTTTTTTAAAAGTACTAACCATTAACTAGTTCATTACATTCGGTTAAACAGTCCATCGATTTTTATTTTTTGGTTTGGTTAACCATTAAAATTGATAACTTAAAATTATAAAAAATTAGGAAAAATTCAATTAATTTAAATGTATAAAGTAATTCAAAAAAAATCATAAAACAAACATAATTTACTAGCCAAAATTCATATTCACCAAATTAATAGCTAATATTATAAAATAGATTTGATATTTGTTGAAAATTAACATACTTGATTTTAAGTCATATAAAATTTTGGATAATATTAAATGTTAAAAAATACAAAAATATAATTAAATGCTATTAAGCAAAATATGAATAGCTATATATGATAAAAAAAGTATATAAAGGTTAAAAAAATGTATATAAAAGTTAATCGGTTGCTATATATAAATATTACTATATAATTAAAGGAAATAATATAATATAAATTTACTTTAAAGTATTATATAAATTTTATAGGAAAATATAAAAAATAAGATATGAAACTATAATTTAAATATATTTTTAAAGTATTATTTTATGTAAGTTTTAGAGAGAAATGGAAAAAAAATTTAAGGTGTAATATATATATGACTCAATTAATCATGGACTAATAGTTAATCGGTATCTAAAAATAGAAATCATAATCAAAAATAAAAAATATAACATTTAAAAATCGTAACCAAGTCTATCAGATCAGTTAATGGAAAAAATCGATTCAATTTCGGACCGATTTTACAATTAACCATATTTTTTATTATTTTATCAACACTAATGTCAAGGAGTTGATGATTTGAAAACTATAGAAGTAAGTCCTATCGGAGAGTTTTAGGGCTAAACCAAATGAATTTTGATCCAGATAAGGATGATGAAGATATAGACTTGAATGATACTGTTAAGGAAACTGCCATTGGAAGGGATGATCACTTTGTGCCAATCGAAGGCCTTCAAAATTTGAACATGCATGATGTTAGAGATGACATAGGTTGACAATATAATATCGCACAATTTTACTTTCCATCAGTGCACCACACAAATGTTAATTTTATGGAAGCTGAGATTAACATATCTAGAGATTTTCCAATGTTAAGATGGGATGGTATTTCTGAATTATGCGAAGGCTTGGCATTCACATCAAAGGATGAAGTTAAGGTATATGTAAAGAAATCTTCAATTCAGAATAATGTGTCATATAAAATTGTTGAATCAAAGCCTTCATATAGGGTGGTTTGTTGCTCGCATGCTATAGATATTGCTTGTCAATGGAGACTAAGAGCTATGTAAAAAGGATATCTCCTTACTAGATTATCAGTGCATACAAGGAAGCCCATAGCTATACTGCGCCATTGGTATCTCAATAGCATAGATAATTAGATACATAAAAAATTTTTGATTGCATATTGGAGATGCTTAGTGCAGTTATTGATCTCAAAGTTAGTGTTATAGTGGCTGACATCAAGAACCTTTTCAACTATGATGTATCATACAACAAGGCTTGGTATGCAAAGACTAAGGCATTAGAGGAGATATTTTACAACTATGAGGCTTTATATGGAAAGTTGCTTGGCTATCTAAAGGCGATGGTGAAATACAATCTAGGATTTTACTACAAATTTATTGTTGACAATAGTATACAATCAAATTGTAAGCAATTCAGGAGGCTCATTTGGGTGTTTAAGCTATGTATAGATGGACTACCATATTACAAGCTCCTATCACTAATTGATTGTACATTTATGATAGGAAAGTTCAAACAAACTCTTTTGATTGCAAATGCTATCAATCGAAATAGTTACTTGTACCTAGTAGCATTTGCAATGGTTAAAGGTGAAAATAAATCAAGTTAGGATTGGTTCATGACATGCAGTAATAAGATATAATTGTTATTTTTGATCGACATGCGGGTATTATGGAATTATTCTATGATGATAATAGTGGTTGAAAAGAGCCTCTTAAGATTTACAAAACTGCACATAGAAATTCCAAAATCAAAGATACAAGGTTTGTATGTCACTTATAGTTATTTTATATCAATTGTATAATATGTTATATGTTGATAGTTAATTTTTAATCTCCATTAACCCATAATTGATAGGAAATAACTTCTAACCTCAAAAGTTTACGAAACAAATAAAAGAGATAAAGGAACTTGATGTTGACTCATACAATTGGGCAATGAAAAACTCATTGGAAAAGTGGACAATGCCGCATGATAATGGTCATAGTTATGGTAATGCTACAACCAACATTGTTGAGAGTGTGAATAGTACTTTAAAAGGTGTTCGGATAATGCCTGTTTGTAATGTAGTTAAGCACATATTTACACATACGGTTATTTTTTTTATGATAAAAGGTGTATGTATCAAGCTCATTTCACATCAGGTAATACTTACAATCAAAAATGTATGAAAGAGATATCATGGTATGCTCAAAAATCTAGATGACACAAAGTCGAAAGTTTTGATCGATATATAGGATTGTTCACTGTAAGATAAAAAAAAAGCAAGCGAAAAGGCAATAACACGCAAGCTATTAATTTGGATTACCATCATTGTGAATGTGGAAAGTTTTGAAGAATTAAAATGCCTTGTTCAAACACTATAGCAGCCTATATGAATGTATATGTTGACATGTGGACATACGTTGATAAGTGATACAAACTCTTTGAGGCCTTGAGCTATTACGAATCTTTTTTCCAACCACTTGCACATCGTGATTATTGGGAGCCATATATGGGACCAACTTTTATTCCAAACCCAAAACTTACAAGGAAAAAAGGATAGCTTCGAACATCTAGATACCAAAATGAAATGGGCAGAAGAGACTATAGCAGGTTTAAATGATGTATGCTTTATTGAAATAAGGATCATAAAAAAGAGACACATCTGAACTTGGTTGGACCATCAAAGTATACATCAACATATCTATGAATGTTGTATGTTTCACGTAACCCCACAAATTACTTATAATTAATTTAATATTTGTTACCAATCCAAATTTATCCACGTTTATATGTTTATGTTAGAATGTTATTAATATTTGTTATTTTTGTTATTATTTATTGCGAATTTTATTTTATAAATTTTATATGATATAATTTTCTTTATGTTAATTTATATTTTTCTTAATTTACTAATTATTAATTATTATTCTTAAATACATGAAACAATATACAACTAACATTATCCCTATCACATTTAATGAAATAGATGCGATCATATGCCACATCTAGTTCGCCTTCTCCGTCGATCAGGATACCTTTGTTGTTGTTCATCAACTTTGGCATCGCCTGTTCCTTCAACACCTACCATAAGGTTAATCATTGATCTAGCGTCACCTGAGTCGGTTTGGCCTGGCAGTGCCTCACTTAATCTTGCATGACCACTAATTATGTCATTGTAAATATCAAAAAAATAATTGCAGTTGTCCGTTGTTTTCTTGTTAGTCTGAATCTTAATGTGTACCAAATAAACTTTGGAATATATCATGTTGATACACACCTTGAGATGATGCAAACTTGGTATTGAATGGTAGTACTGTGTAGACACAAGGTGTTTATTGTAAATCAAAAGACATCGATATTGGTGGACTATTGTTGCTTGGACCTCTAGAATCTTCCTAAGTATAACTCGTAGACCCAAATTCATAAGATGGAAAATTTTAGGCATTAATCTCCATCATGCATAGTTCTTGAGGACCTTGTATTTCTTCAAAAGGCTAAGACATAGGTGTTACAATCTACAAGATATTTGGATCATAATATCTTTATAGGACATTTATACGCCTCTCAATCATTCCAGTCCAATTGCGTTGAGTCTAAAAGTCTATAAATTGATTTTTCATAGGTAGTATATTGATAGGGTTTGGACCCACCTATCTTGGATAGTCAGTTATTAATCGATCTTCATTACAAACTACACCAAGGACATTTTCTAATATATTTTTGTTGTTTAAAGCATCACATTCTTCATACACTAATCTTTTCGCCCCATCAACCTAAAATAAATGAATTTATAATTAATTATAAAAATTTCTCATAATCTTGTAAATATTTATTATTATTATGTAAAAAAATCAAATAAATTACTTACAGTTGTTGCACGGGATGCTCCGCGTGGGGTTATCCAACATATAGTATGTTGCAAATACCATTGCATATATTCAGATCAATTATTCAAATGTTGCCTGGGATATTGACCAATGACAAAAAGTGTGTGACGGTTGTTTCACTCATTTATGAATAATGCAAATTCAGTTGTCCAATCCATATAGTTTTGGCGCCGTAAGTCTATTGTATGTAAATTATCTTATATAAAAGGTGGACTAGGAATTGGCTAGTTAAAGATAAATTGTTGCATGACTATATCCGGATGGTGTCATTCAATGATATGAAAGCATATAAGTGGAACAACAAACATCCAACATGCTTGTCCACTTCTAATATAATATGGGAACATATGTATTATGTTGATGCATGGCCCCTACTCAAACTACAACACAAAATGCAAATAATTTTCTAATTGTAATATTATTCAAATTTTGTTAATTTGTTTTCTAACAAATTATGTTAATGTATAAATGGATAATATTTTACTACAAATCTGTTCAATGGACTGCATATCTAATATTTTTCAATATGTGTGTATATCAATCAAATAAATGTTACGCATGTCGATTGGTTCTATCTACCTAAAATAACATACAAATTTTTTTAAATTAAAATTGCATAAAAATAATTAATTCATGTTAAACATGCTAATTATACCTAAATCCGTAACGTATGATTCGGTTTAACATATATGGTTGTATTTGTTCAAGCCTAAACTAGGGAAGTTGTTCCCATGCCCACATTTGCAGGAGTTGTAGATAACTAACAACTCCTTTAGCATCAGGACAAGTGGCCCTATATAGATCTCTATACAGCCAATCAAGACATGTTAACCCCTAACTATATTGGCCAACAGATTACCCCCAATTATATTGGCCAACAGATTCCAAATCCTCTAGAAAAGGTAGAAACATCAAGTGGACCAATTAGGGATGAACATGGACCAATTAATCGATCCATTGATAATTTTATTAAATAAGTTCATTAATTTTGGTTAACTGCTATATCAGTTTTGATTTTTAACTTGATTTTTCGTATCGCTTTATCGGTTAACAACTAAAAAAATTTTAATATATAAATTTAATAATTTATACAATTTGTAATACTATTTTTTATAGTTAAAAATGCTTTAGAAATAAAAAAAATACAAATTAAATACAATATCAATTAAAATAATCAAAATAAAAATAAAATTTTCATAATTAATTATAAGAATTAAATATATTCAATATTAAGCTAACAATAGAGTGCTAATTATGCACATATAATGTAAGATAATTTAATGTTTATTTAATAAAAATATGTATTTGAATAATATTTTAGAAAGTTATATATCATAATATTTATAAATTACATAAATATTAAAAAATATAAGAGAAAATTTTAAAATATAATTTATAAAATGTATATATACATCGATTTTGGATCAGTTTGGTTAACCATCCGTTTTTAAAGGAAAAATCGTGAACCTAAATTTTCGATTTAGTTAATCTAAAAATCAGTTCGATTTCTGATCAATTTTTCTGTTAACCGAAATTTTGATTTTTTTTCTCACCCCTAGGACCAATGATGCATTTTGAGATGAAAATAACAATCCACCAAAATATTTCAACATCCATGCCTGAGCATGTTGTTGTATCACTTCAGGTTGGGGTTGGGTTGGGATCTGGTTCTACTTTTGGTTCTATTTCCAATGTTAGCTCATCTTGTTCATTTAAGATAAAATGCCATAAATGGAAGTTCATAAGCTATAACTTGCAATAAATAATATAGCCATCAAAAAAGTAAAAGATAAATAAACATTACTATGCTTTTATAGTAGTAATAATGAACTCTCCTTCATATTAACTTGGCGGCTGTGCACAAGGAACATCTATGGACACCCATACTGCATTTATTTCTCTGCAGTAGCAAAACCACCTAACTATCAGACAAGAAAAAATCTACTAGCAGTTCCATTGAAATAGGTTAGTTTTTATAGATAATCAATCTATGAGAAGAAATAGAGCACCATCAGTTCAAGCAAAAACTAGACCCCACACTTCGTCTTTAATCCCAAAAGAAAACAAAGCATAATTATCCCAACTCAATTTACCTAAAAAATCAAATTTAGGATATGAGTATAATTATATTTAATTATAATGAATCCAAATAGATAATAAGTATATTAAATTATTATGTGACATCTTTTAGAATTTAAAATACTAATTTTTCAAATAAATAAATAATGAAAATTTTCAATATATATATATATTCATCAAACATTAAATATATGTCACAAAGATCCTAATAATAAGTTACAAAATATAATTTCAATTTTATTACTACAAGTGCTTAATTATGAATTTTTAAATATCATATGCTAGAAATATAAAAATATAATCATATCATGAAAAATATTTTTTGTTTAGATAGAGTATTAATGAAGCAAACATAATTAAGCTAAATTTAATTCAATTGTGGGCTGTTGTTTCCCACATGAAGAATGCACTTTCCTAGCTAAATATAGTTGACAAATGGTAGATTTTAGATGAAGAACGAATTTAGGGAAAATGGGTTTCAATTCCTCTTCCTTATGTCATTATTCTTCCTCTCATTGCCCTCTTCCTCATTTTCAATCATTTTATTCTTGCTTCCCTCTACCTTCCTGATCATAATTTTGTTGAAGATATTGGAAAATATTTTATTAAGTTAAAAAAAGGTATAATTATATAAATATATTGTAAATTAACTTTGTTAATCAAATTCTATTTTTTTACCAACTTTATTTTAATTTTTAAATTGTAGGTGTTGTTAACTTTGTAATATTATTCCGGTCGATATTATCAAAGGTAAGTTATTATTATTTAATTTATTTCAAAAAATATCTTTAGTTTAAATTAAGATAATTAATTTGTACAAGTGACATTATTTAACTGATTGTTTAATTTTTTTACTATACGAATCATGTAATTTATCTGAAAAGGTTAAATATATAAATTTAATTAAGAAAAATATTATTAGGTATCGGCATATATATTATGAGTCACATTAAAAAATTTTGTTTGCATGATTTGTATATAAAATTGATAATTTACCTGTTATATATTTTTTGATTAATTACAAAAAAGGGCATCAAATATAAGGTACCTTTTAATGTTGGACTCATTTTTTAAAATTTTACAATGTCAATTCCCAACTTCGATTCCCCTTTCAATTGAGAGACTCTATCGCTATTCTGTCGTTCCCCTTTTAGTGGCAACAAAATAGTGGCAAAGTCCCTCAATTGAAAATGAAGTCGAAGTTAGGGACTAATATTGTAAGATTTTAAAAATTGAATCTAACATTGTAAGGTATCTTATAGTCTGACTCTTAATTTGTAATTAATCTTATATTTTTTTTATTTATATTTGCAAATTTAGCTCCTACAATTGGTGCATGCATTATAATATCATAATGAAATAGTAATTTAATAAATGTTTGTTTTATAAAAGAATATTATTTATTTTTAACCTCATCCTATCCTATTGTAAAGAAAAATAAATGTTAAAAAATTTACTTTTATATATCATATATTCTCATGAATTTTTGATGAAATTGATAATTGACTATCTATTTTTATGTAGATTTTTGTATTGTTATTAAGGAATTTGGTATATGGTATATAAAGGTAATGAATGTATTGTGTTTTTTTAACAAAATAATATTATGAATTTTTAATTTCATAAAATAATATAATTTATTTTAATTTTAGAAAAGAGAAATATAAATAAAATATAAATATTTAAAATTTTATTTTGATATAACTTTTATTTTGATATATTTCACATTATAAATGGTGTACACATGTTTAGCTCCAAAAACAATGATGAGTGATATTTCAAAGGCAATTGTCAAGCAAGAATGAAATGATTTGTACAATAGTCGAATAGAAAAGGGTATAAAAATATGCTATTATATTATTAATATAAGTAAAAAATTACAAGATATTATAATCAATGATATTAAAATTGGACCGAATAAAGAACCGGCAAGGCTGGGGGTTTGTGGTTCAACCAGTTCAATCGGGTTTTTTCTATTTTTAAAATATTATTATTTAATATAATTTTATAAATACTACTATATAAAAATTAAAAAAAAAATATTCATCAAACATTAAATATATATCACAAATATCCCAATAATAAGTTACAAAATATAATTTCAATTTTATTACTACAAGTGCTTAATTATGAATTTTTAAATATCATATATTAGAAATATAAAAATATAATCATATCACGAAAAAAATTTCTTATTTAGATGGAGTACTAATGAAGCAAATACAAAAAATATTGACCTTACTAGAAGAAGAATGAGGCATATAAGGTGAGAACAAAGCTTGAATATTGGTATTTGAAGCACCAATTTAAAAAAAAATTACACATCCCAATCCCATGCTTACAATAGGCACGGGATTTACTGTATGCTCTGCAGTGCACAGTAATTTCGTGCACTGCAGGATTTGATCCATTAAAAAAATTTAAAAAATGGTAAAGTGGTTGTCGTTTTACATTAATATGGCCCCCACTAAACTGACAGATTCTTTGCAATGAAGCCGTTTTCTCACTAAAAAAGGCAAGTCCATGTGTAATTTTTTGGTAGCCACAAAAAACTACAAAACATCATCGTTTTGATGTATAAAAAATGGCACATTAAGTTGTCATTTTCCAGCATGAATTGACTCCTCTGCCGGTGGATCCTACACTGACATAAAACAGGAAAATATGTGCCTTTTTTAATATACCAATTGTCCAATATTTTGTACTGTTGCACCAAAATTCAAAATAATTACAAAATTAACAAGAAAAAAAACTTGAATAAGTGAGATTAGCAATAGAGAAAAATCAAAAAGTTAGAATTTTGAAATTTTAACTATATATATACACACACCAACCATAATGGCATATGAATCTCAATTGAATTTTTTTATTTTCATTTTATTTTTTACTTGTTACTCAAAATTTAAAAAATTAGATATTTATTTGTTTTTATTAAATTTGTTTTTTTCATAAAAATTGAGATGAAAATATCAATAAAGCGGTATAATATTAACACACACACACATATATATATATCTTAAATTATAATTTAAAGATAAAAAATGACAAAATAAAATTAAATTTAAAAAATTCGGATCACGGGTTTGGATCGAATCGGATTTTAAGTCTTTTTAAGTTGATTTTTCGAATTTCAAATTTGGATAAGTTTCAACCTTAAATGTTTTTAGATTTTATCCAAATTCAAATCTAGGAAAAAATTATCAGGTATAATGAGAATCCTAAAATTTTTCAAAATTTTGTAATTTTAGTTAATGGTATTTTGAAGATTTTAACCCTCAAATATTCCTTTTGGGCCATTTCACTCAGTTTAGCATTCCTAAATCCAACACTAAACAAAGCTTATTGATTTCAACCATTCGTGGACAACTACTCCAGCAGGATTGTATGAGATTAACCAATGAGCTCAAACTGGGACATTTTCAATATTTTTATTTTTTATATAGAAAAATTTTCAATATCAACCTAATGAGTAATGATGGTAAATTTGTAGGGGGTGTGCATAATCTGGTTGTAATCATACAATTGAACCAATGACAATAAATTATTTAGCTCAATTATTTGGTTATTCAATTCAATTTCAATTATTAATTTTGTGGAAATTTAATTATTTCAATTCACTTTGGTTTTTAAGTATAAAAATATAAAATAACCAAACTGCAATTTAAAAAAATAATATTTTTTATGAAATTTAAATTGTCTAAGTTCTGTCTATATTAATATTTTATTTTTGTATTTTTTCTCAAAATATAGTGTTATTTTAAATTTATTTTTGTTATATAATTTAAATAGTATATAATTGGATTAATTGAATCTTGTGCTTTTAAATATTATTTTTTTATTATAAAATTCAAATCATTTATAATTATTTTGTTAATATTAGAAATTTTTAAGTCTTCAATTATGTTAATTTCATTTAATTATAAAGTTTATTTAAATTTAGAATACAATTAAATTAGGGATGAGCATGTACTAGTTAACCGGTCCATTCACAATTTTTTTAAACCAGTCATTACTATCGGTTAATCGCTATATCGATTTTGATTTTTAACTTGATTTTTCGAATCAGTTTATCGGTTAACCATTAAAAAATTTTAATATATAAATTTAATAAATTATACAATTTATAATATTATTTTTAATAGTTAAAAATGCTTTAAAAATGAAAAAATACTAATTAAATACAATATCCATTAAAATAATAAAAATAAAAATAAAATTTCCATAATTAATTATAAAAATTAAAAATATTCAATATAAAATAAAAAAACAGAACGCTAATTATGCACATAATTTTAATGTTTATTTACTAAAAATATATATTTTGCAAAATTATACATTATAATATTTATAAATTATACAAAAATTGAAAAATATAAGTGTAAAATTTAAAATATAATTCATAAAATATATATATATATATATATATATATATTCGGTTTCGGTTTCTGATCGGTTAACCACCGATTTTTAAAATAAAAACCATAAATCTAAAATTTTAGTTCGATTAATCTAAAAATCGATTCAATTTCGAACCAATTTTTCGGTTAACCGAAATTTCGGTTAACCATACTCATCCCTAAGTTAGATGTAGGCTCAACTTAACAAGCTTAATGGAATCCAAATATTTCAGTTCAATGGTATAAACTATTCAGTTCGATTTCATTTTTTAACGATTCTATTTTCATTTATTTTGGTTGGGTGCAGTTGGATGCTCACCCCGAGACTAAACTGTCCTTTCACAAATGGACAAATACAAACTAATGTCGGCACATTACAACAAAAAGCATACCAATTGAATTTTGGAAATTTACAATCTTACACGTCATAACATGCTACAAAATATACATTTCTTTTTTCTATTAGAAGGAAATAAAAAGACTAGCAAATAGTTGAGACTTAGACCGCTTTATTAACATGTAGATCATTGGTAGGAAGATGTATCCTTAGATCATCCAAGCTGTCGCATCCATGGATGCTCAATCCATGCTCATTAGCCAAATGCAATAGGCATATGAAGCACAGGTGTGGAGAAATGTCCTTGACACTTGATGTAGCATTGCATTCAATAGGAAATCTGGCCAAGAGATTCTTGAAAGATATTGCATCTTCTTGTTCCTTCTCATCAACAGAAATTATCTAAAATTAAAAATTTTCTATAGAATAGCAAATATGAAAATTACCCACTACAACTACCAACATGACAATAATTCTCATTTTATCTGAGGTTGGTGCAGTCAGTTTTGACTTTTCTCTTGGTATCAAGCATCCTAATTATTTAGCTAAAATAGAGCATTGTAATTACCAATTAGTATCATGATAACAAAAGGGTATCGTTCTGCCCCTACTATCGATATGTCATCTACGGCATGATAATAGACTACAGGAGGAGAAAAAAAGGATAATCATACCTAAAAGGACGTCTGAGATGGATCTTGTATATGGTTCCAAAGAGTTTCCTTCAGTGTCTGGACATCCACTTGCTTAGAAGTTTTGTCATACTGGACTTCAAGTTTACTCACCTGAAATTTTCACATGAGGAAACAAATCACAAACACTAGATAAGCCTTTCAAATATTAAGAAATATTAACAAATCACAAACCAAGGCAGATACCTTACTTCTGGGACTATTAAGAAAACAAATACTTTTTTTGTTTTTGTGGATTCCAAATGATAACAGACAATGATGAGACATTGGCCAACTTAAAGCAAGAAATATCTATTAAGTTTTCTTAAAAAAATGTTACCAGTTGTATATTTTGAGCATAACTTGGGCCTATATAAATTCTTATTTTCCTTATATTTGATGGCAGAATTCAGGACCATTATTTCATAAATTTGCACCTAAGCTTCTCAATAATTTGAAGAGACAGGAATTATATTATAAACCAACCTGTCGAGGCTAAGAAACAAGTATGTTGGGCTCTTTCACATCATTGTTAGCATTTCCATCATTAAAATCGCCACCAAAAATAGTTTTGTCATCCCAGGATGGCTGTGCTTCATAATCATCTATTTGTGGCCTCAGTTCATCTGAAAATTGTCTCGGTCAGACAAAGTTTGTATTTTGGAGGTTTTTGGATTGGCAAACGCATTGAAAACAATGCAAAGAGAAAACCAGAAGTTGCACAAATGCTGATATTAATGAAAATTCACATCTTGTCAAAAATTAACTGATAGCTAGAAGATTAGTTTGGTAACATCATAAGTTCTTCTGCCGAATAGTCAAACAAAATCAAGTAGAGGGAGAAGGAAGGAAAAATTATAATGTCTATCATCCCATTGAATGAGATTAATCAGATCCCTCGTATCAAAACCTTACCTTTAGGAGATTTTAGGAGCAGAGGTATTTGCCAAGTTATAAATTAAATGATGGATTAAATGTCAATCCACAGTCTCTTTCATTTCCTTTCCCCAAAAAATTTTCACACCTAACCTTCCTAAACAATCCTAAAATTTTGGAATTACGCAAACATTTATTCACAAGAACATTTTAACAATTCATTTCCAAGTTGAGATTCAAAAACAATTTATGAACATTTGTAAATTAAGGCAAAACAGTTACCTTGAAATGTTTTGATATCCTACAAACAGAACCATTGGCATTAATTGTTGCATTTAATGAGTGAAAATCACAAGTATGAAAGTTGTCATGTTACCATATATGCACATTATTTTTAAGCACATCCTAGAAACAAAGGACCACTTGAAATGACATTATAGTAATATATCTTTGAATGAGAAAGAAATTACATGATGATCTTTTCCTTCTCTTCCCAGGGCACTAGGACAAGAATAAGCATTTCATCAATAGCAGATGACACAGAAAAAAATGGCAAATAATCCCAAAATTATAGTAAGTAGAACTACCATTATATTAGGCAGAATAAATAATTTAACTAGGTCTTCTGGTTGATAATGGCAATCTTCAGGTAGCGTTGTGTTTTTTGGTGCTCTAGTTGCTCACAAAAGTAATGAGTTGGGATTTTTAGGAGGAATAAAGACATATGGCAATTTTTCATCCAAGGCGTTTGTGAAATCAACATCAAGTTCTGCTTGCTTCTTTGTCTTTGGCCTCTTAGTTGGTATTGGTGATCCATTTTCAGGTGCAGAATGATCATCTAAACCTATAGAGCAACTTTTGAATTAGAATTGCTAGCTAATAGTCCACTTGAAAAAAACAATCATGATGTTACATGTACTTCCCTACACCTTACTATGAACTTTTCGATATTTCCAGTGATCAGGCCCTGCCCAAGCATTTTGTTTTGTTGTCAATCCCAAAATGATAAACAAGTATCTGTCAACTTTCTCAAATCTATCATCTGAATCAGGCCCATGGAAAGAAAATGATTCACTTTCCTACAAGAGTTAATAAAAACTTGTCAGCAGCGACATTTAAGTTCATTTAATTAACAAGGATAGACAAAAAGGTGTAAATATCACATAAGCTATAATCCGTGGCATAAACCTCATGAAAACTTGGCAAAAACGTATCCCCAGCATCAGGATCATCATCACCAACACCGCTAGGCTCAAAATGTTCAGAAGTCCAGGTCTCAAAATTCTCAAATGCATTTCCTTCAAAGTCAACTTGTTCATTATAAGTTCCATCAACCTGGGGACAAGATTTATGTAGGCAAGGAATAGTTTCTGATGGCCTTCTATTATCTTCATTAAATTGATTGACTATGCTTATTAATGTTGGGGAAATTTCATCCTTTGCTGGCATTTGTAGCACCATATGTTCAATGTATTCTGCATTGCCAAAGAAAAAATAGCTGGTCATTAAAACTGAATTAATTCTCAAATTTTGAACAGAAAACTAGCAACCAGTAAAAAGATATCCACAAATTACAAAAACAAATTGCTACACCTTTAGAAAAAGAAATATCAATCATATCTTGCCCTTCATGTTGATTTTCACATGATGTGAACTTCCTTGGTAACTCTTGTGAATCAAAAAGCACTCAACACCCACCATAGACTCCAAGATTGCTTAATAGGAGAACTTTAGCTCCACCTTCATCAAATTGTGCAAACGTCTGGTGATAGAGAGGATCTACAGCAAATGCAACTGGAAGAAAATACAATTTCATTAATGCCTGCATTTGAAATCCCATGCTAGAAACTAAAAGGATATATGATGCACTATTACCATTAAATTTCTTGACATTAAGAGCCTCAAATGATGACTCCAGAGTAGATAAAGGTGAAATCTGCATGTATGAACTACCATGAGATTGTATTCTTAACAATCAATTTCATTTATAAATCAGGAAATCTTCAACCTTTCTTTCTGTCTTGTTTCTAGAATGGCATTCCTCCTGTGATTTGCTAATGTCTGCATCCTCAATGATACAATCTAAGATGAAAAAACAATAGGAAATCAACAAGTACATAAGAGGCATGAACAGTAACATAACCTGATGCTACAATTCAGCAACTTAAGAAGATAGCTTAAACACACTTAGTAAGTATATTCCAACCCTCAAATCTCAAAAATAATTACAGGATGGTTTGCAGAACATATTGATGACACTTTATATTCAGTGCTGCCCGCTAATGCAGATCAAAAATGGCATTTTCCTCAATTGAGCTATTCAGTAAAGCCAATGCTTTTTCCCCAGATGATAAAACTTATTGACAGAGGGAGAAAAACTCCTACCTCCCAGAAAAGTAAATGAAAAGAAAAACATTTTTTATGGATTAATAGATCTAACCCTGTTTATCTTCTAGGCCTGCTCTACTAATCCCACCAAGAACCTTGTATGCTTCTGAATGCACAGAATCCACTCGTAATGAGTAGATTTTAACTCCAGCTTCTAGTGTGCAACTGGCCTGTAGAAACTCAAAACAACAGAACTCATGCACATTTAGTGAAACCTAAAAGGATGCATATAATGGTATGTATATGACAGCTATTTTTGTGGAGTTTAGTGAATCCCATATACATCTATACCTAATCCTGACTGGCAGTTCGTATGAAATTTCAGGTGTGCTCCAACATTAACTTAAGATACTCAAATAACAAGACTAATTTTCTTTGACTGAAAAGTTAGTGAACTTCCATATTCGATGGACCAGTGCATGACAGCTATGTTTGTTGAAGATCTGCAGCATCTAGCATTTTTAGTGTTTCAGAACGTCAACAATAAACCAAATTAGAATAATCAGTTACTTAACAAAAGTAGACATTAGAAAGTCAATATCCGTAATCTAAACTCTCGATGTAAAATGCATTCAACTTTTTCCAATAACATGTGTTCTTATTACAATTCCCTCAAAATTCATTACAACCTCTGTGCAAATAAAATTAATGCCAAATGAAATCGCAAATTAAATAAGTAAATAACGAATTAAAATATATTTACCTTTTGAAAAATTTTCTCCACATCCTCCTCTTCTTCAACCTTGATAATCTCACCAAGATGGTCTATCAAATTTAGTTCCCAAGTATTCTTTTGATTTATTTTCTGCACAGTTAACAAACCAAACATTGAAAACCGCTACAAAAATCTAAAAATCTTTTGCTAAACCATTACTAGAAAGGAAAAGATAGATATGGAGGCAAAACAGACATTTTTGCTGGCAAGCTTGATGCAATTATGAAAGAGATCGAGGATTTGCTACCTATCGAGGCAGGGATCGGAATGCTGAGAAAGCGAGTGAGTAGTTTAGGAAGAGATGGGCTTACGGTGGATAGCAGCGGCACGGACGGCGCGTGCCTGAGCACGCTCAAGCTTATCGTCATTGGAGCCGAGCAAGAAAGGGGCAGTTGGGGATTGGATCCTTGGCAGTCTCTGCTTAAGCAAAGTGTTAGGGCTTAGAATTTCAGCCATGGAATTGGAATTGGAGATTCAGGTGAGTAAATGGATTGAAAAAGTGTTTTCTTTGAGGCTGTACTCTGTTCCCTTTTGTTTTTTCCCTCGCATGAGGGTTTTGAATTTTGGCGGAGAGATTATTGTGTGTTCCCGTTGTTGGATGAACCCATATTCATAATAACTATCTAAATGCCGACTTATTATTATGGAGTAACTATTATATGGCCCCTAATGTTTCCTTTTTTGTGTTTAGTTGGTTCTAAAATACTACAATATTTCATATTCAACCCCCACTTTTCCTTCTTCTAATCTTTTTATTTTATTTTTGGTTTCAAAATATAACAATATTTCATATTCGACCCCATTTTTCCTTCTTTTAAATCTTTTTAATTATTTCATCTCTAACAAGTTAGTTCTTATTGTTGCCCTCTGATAATTTTTGTGTTGTCTTTAGGTTTGCTTCTTATTTTTTCGTGTTCGTTAGAGTGTGGTGCATATGTGTGCATATCTTTCGATTAAGGATAATGAAGAAGGATCGGGGATTAATTTTACCTAATGTATTGGACCTATGTATAAATAACCATCATGTCAAAAAAGAAAATTTTTTTAATACAAAAATAACTGAACATTATAATTTACAATCAATGTCGCTTTGCTCGAAAATTGAAGAATCTATGTCCAAAATGATACCATGGCATGACACGTAGGACGTGTACCAATTAAATGAGGATATATGGCATTCCACCTCATCACTGATCAAACCTTTCAATATGTCAGCAACCCATATGACATGTCCATGTGCACACAATGACAAATAAAAAAAACTTTCATTAATTACTTTTGCCACCTGTAATCTCAACCTTCAAAAAACCTTTCCCTCCTTTTTAGTAATCAATTCCTACTTTCTCCATTTTAGGGTTTTACTATCTTCCTCCAAACCCTTCCTTATCTCCTCTATCATAAGGATTGAAAATCTTAAGAAGTCTAAAGAACTAAAAGATGAAAATGAGATCTTCTCTATTGTCGAGATACCCCAGCACTCCTTCTTCAATTAATCGAATAAGGAATATGCATTGCAAGTGTGGTATTCGTTATTGGTTTCTAACATATAAGACTCTAAGGAATCTTTGCTGGTGATTTTACAATTGTTGCATTGGGAAGGTAAGAAGAGCAATCTGGTGTTGTTACATGTTTGGGTTATTTCTTGAAGGAAAAATGCTTTATTTTAATATTCATTATTGTTTCTTGTAAAGGGATAATGGAGGGTGTGATTTTTTTTAAATGGCATCATAAGGAGTTTACAACAAGATCCGTATATAAATGAGGTTATGGGCAAGATAAAAGACTTAATACTTGATGTCTCTTGAAGCCATCTCTAATAAAAAAGAAGAAAAAGAAGAAGGAGATACTATGGATGAGGAATTACTTGGTTAATCTTGTTGAAAAAGCATGATAAGAGTTTTGCTAAGGATAGCTGAAAAATAAGAAAAAATCTCCCCAAAGTCATCTATTTATAGGCTCCAAGCTTTTAGAATTCTCCAATCGCCTCTATACTGAATAATCGCCACGTGTCTCTAATCAACAAAATGCATAATGGAGAGTGAAGCATCGCCCTCGACACATGTGCAGGTGTTAAATGCATGATGGAGAATGAAGCATTGCCCTTGGCGTATGTACAGGCATTAAATACGTAATGGTTGTCCAAAATTGATGGACGTCACTCCTCAAATCGGGTACCTCCCAAAAATTCAAAAATTCCACCAAAATAATTGAATAATATCTCGCCCGATCGGACCCGTTGGAGGGGGGACAAGTGATAACTATGAAAAATACATTTTTAAAGGCCCAATCAGTGAAGCCCAATAACATTTGGGATGACCCAAGTCCAGTAGTAAAAAGGCAAAGCGTGAGCTGAAAGATAACACAGGAAAGCGTGATGTCTGATCGGACTGATGGGATAGCTTGTCCTGTCAGCCCACTGACACAAGCCAATGCCCATACTCTCCACCTACTTCCTGTCACATCGCCGCTCACCTACTCTGACTGCCAGTTGTCACCCTCCTAAAGTACTCAAGTACCCCTCCAAAGAACTCCTATATATAGCCTAAAACACAATGGCTCCAGGTATTGAACATCTGAGTCTCTCTTTAAAACACTCTCTATAAAAGCTAAGAACTTAAGCTTCAGAGTGCTAATGCCTGGGTCCGACCGGGCATCCCTTTTGGAGGTCTAGCCATCCGATCGGCCCCTCAACTGCCAGCTCTCCTTTTATGGATAATCCAGTTATCCGATTGGCTACATCAACTGCTGGTTCTCTTCTTATAGATAAACCATTTTAGGTTTTATCAATTATTATTATTATTATTATTATTAGGAGTTTTGACCTCAATTGCCACATGCCTTTGAACATGAAGTAAAATTTGACTGGCGATTACAAGAAAGTGACACCTTTGCATGAACAAAGCACATTGTCCTTTTTGGTTACCTTTCCTCCAATTAATCTCTAATTTTGTCAACACAATCTTTAGAAAGAATGGCTCGCTACGAGTTTTCCTTTAAATAAAAATAATTATCGACAATGGCAAGTGACAAAAATAATGAATAAACTTCCATTAATATCTTTCCATTTTTTTGAACTTGTCAAAGTCAGCTCCTGCACGTTTGCTTTAAAAGATTTAATGAGGATCATAATTGTAGACTCCAAAAGAAGTGACAATTTCACATTCATTTTTCTATTGCTAAATATTTTCAGAATTCAATATATGCGAGATCATATATGATCAGTAAAATTTCACAAATAGATGTATATAATGTCGGAAAAGTCAAAGCTTAGAGCCATCCCAAAAGGGTTTTTAAGGGTTTTATATGTCAGTGTATAACATTGAATTAATCAAGTAATTAATATTATTGTAACAGTTTATAATGGATCATTATTATTGGTTAATAACGCTTGATAATTACTTAGTCATTTGATATCTATAATCTTTATCTGAGAGTTTGGTATGCCAAGCTTGTGGAATTCCAACAACTATAGCTTGATTATATAGATTAAGAATGTTTATGATCAACCGATTACTAAAGCTATCATCACATATATAGAGTTTTAAAATCTTTTTTGGAGGTAATATTTTTTTTGTCTAACATCTTCAGTTTGAGGGGAGGTGTTAAGAGAATAGGAGTGAGGAAGTCGCGGTGTTCAGGTATGGGAGTACCGTTGTTTTAGTTGACTGTAGATGGATCTATAAAAATTAGGGTTGTGTTATCTGGGTTCTTTATTCCTTTAGTAGAAGTTTAAGATGAATAATGAAAGATGTTTGCCTTAAGATGAGTTTTATAAGATGTTTTGATTTCTATTTATGTTAGTATGAGATTCGATCTCTAAACATTAGGATGCATGGCCACTCAAGCATAAAAGCTTGAGAATGCACAGCCACTCAAGGGAAATGGCCTTGAGAATGCATGGCCACTTAAGGGAATGGCCTTGAGAATGCGCAACCACTCAAGGGAAATGGCCTTGAGATGCACAGCCACTCAAGGTTGATGCAAGGCCAAGTAGTATTTCACTGCCCTTCACTCCCATGTTTAGCACATTTAATTGAATCATCTAGCAAATTACTTCCACATTAATATTGATTAATTTAACACTTTTGATAAAGATAATTAACCCTCTAATGCAACCTAATTGGCATATTTAATGAGTATGTTTGCTAAAGATAATATGTGATTATTTTATACTATGTTATTTTTGTCAAGCCATAATGATCAAGCTAAAGTGGTCACAATAAGTTTGTCAATGCAACTGTAATGATAATATTGTTATGATTGCATGAAATTACTATGAAAACATATATGTTTATGCAAAGTATAATGATAATTGCCATTAAATGAGATCGAATATGTGGTATATGAGTTATAAGTAAAGGTAACAAATATTGATTCCATCATATATGTATAAAATGTGAATTCGGATGTGAATTGTGGTTAAGCAAATATTATAATGTGTAAGAGGGAACATAATGAATCAAATATTCTTTTGATTAAGTGGTTAAGCCTATGGCTCTTAGTTCAGTTATGGATTAGATAGGCATACCTAAAGGGATATAGTTGCAACTGCCATAGTTGACCCCATTTAGGTCCATTGTTTGTTCCTTTGATGGAACCATAGTTTGACAAAAAACTGAGCCAAAATGTAAATGGGTACGCCATTGAGTTTTTGGTGAAAAACTGAGCAAAAATGCAAAGGGGTAACCCTTAGAATTTTTGGTGAAAAACTGAGGTAAAATGCAAAGGGGTACCCGATTGAGTTTTTGGTGAAAAATTGAACCAAAAGGCAAAGGGGTACCCCTTTGAGTTTTTGGTGAAAAACTGAGGTAAAATGCAAAGGGGTACCCCTTTGAGTTTTTGGTGAAAAACTGAACCAAAAGGCAAAGGGGTACCCCTTTTGAGTTTTTGGCCAAAACATTAAGCAAAAATGCAAAGGGGTACACACTTGAGTTTTTGGTGAAAAAATGAGCCAAAATGCAAAGGGGTACCAATTTGAGTTTTTGGCTAAAAAACTGAGCCAAAATGAAAAGGGGTACCCCTTTTGAGTTTTTGGTGAAAAACTTTGCAAAAATGCAAAGTGGTACCCCTTTCAGTCTATGGTGAAAAACAGAGCAAAAATGCAAAGGGGAACCCCTTTGGGTTTTTGTCCAAAAAACTGAGTCAAAATGCAATGGGTTATCCCTTTGAGTTTTTGGATAAAAAACTGAGGCGAGATGCAAAGGGGTACCCCTTTGAGTTTTTGGTGAAAAATAAGCAAAAATGCAAAGGGGTACCCCTTTGAGTTTTTGATGAAAAACTTGAAGGGGTACCCCATTGATTTTTTGGTGAAAAACTGAGCCAAAATGTAAAGGGATACCCCATTGATTTTCTGGTGAAAAACTAAGCCAAAATGCAATGGGGTACCCCTTTGAGTATTTGGTGAAAAACTGAGGTAAAATGCAAAGGGGTACCCCAATGAGTTTTTGGTAAAAAAACTGAACCAATAGGCAACGGGGCACCCCTTCGAGTTTTTGGTTAAAAATTGAGCCAAAATGCAAAGGGGTACCTCTTTCAGATTTTGGTGAAAAACTGAAGTAAAATGGAAAGGGGTACCCCATTGAGTTTTTGGTGAAAAACTGAACCATAAGGCAAAGGGGTACCCATTCGAGTTTTTGATGAAGAACTGAGCCAAAATGCAAAAGGGTACCCCTTTGAGTTTTTGGTGAAAAACTGAACCAAAATACAAAGGGGTACCCATTTGAGTTTTTTTGTGAAAAATTGAGCCAAAATATAAAGGGGTAGCCATTTGACTTTCTGGCTAAAAAACTGTGCAAAATGCAAAAGGGTACCTCTTTTGAATTTTTGGTGAAAAATTGAGCAAAAAATGAAAATTGATGCCCCTTTGAGTTTT
The DNA here is from genome assembly GCA_037975025.1 of Excoecaria agallocha. Classification (NCBI taxonomy): domain Eukaryota; kingdom Viridiplantae; phylum Streptophyta; class Magnoliopsida; order Malpighiales; family Euphorbiaceae; genus Excoecaria; species Excoecaria agallocha. The sequence goes on along the minus strand of JBBPFJ010000019.1, from coordinate 6,878,798 downwards.
TGGTGAAAATTTGAGCCAAAATGCAAAAAGGGTAACACTTTGAGCTTTTGGCCAAAAAATAGAGCCAAAATGCATAGGGGTACCCCTTTGGGTTTTTGGCCAAAAAACTGAGTGAAAAAGAAAAGGGTTACCCCTTTATGTTTTTGGATAAAAAACTGAGGTGAGAAACGATGGTGTACCCCTTTGTGTTTTTGGTGAAAAAATGAGCAAAAATGCAAAAAGGTACCCCTTTGATTTTTGGTGAAAAACTATGCCAAAATACAAAGGGATAACCGTTTGAGTTTTTGGCCAAAAAACTGAGGCAAAATGCAAACGGGTAGCCCGTCGAGTTTTTTGTGAAAAATTGAGCCAAAATGTAAATGGGTAACCCTTTGTGTTTTTGGTGAAAAACTAAGACAAAATGCATAGGTGTACCCCTTTGAGTTTTTGGCCAAAAAATTGAGTCAAAAGGCAAAGGAGTACCCTTTATGTTTTTGGTGAAATACTGAACCAAAAGGCAAAGGGGTACCACTTTGAGTTTTTGGTTAAAAACTAAGCCAAAATGCAAAGGGGTACCCCTTTGAATTTTTGGTGAAAAACTGAGCCAAAATGCAAAGAGGTACCCCTTTGAGTTTTTGGTGAAAAATTGAGCCAAAATGTAAATGGGTACCCCTTTGAGTTTTTGGTGAAAAACTTGGCCAAAATGTAAAGGGGGTACCCCTTTGAGTTTTTGGTGAAAAATTGAGGCAAAATGCAAAGGGGTACCCTATTGAGTTTTTGGTGAAAAACTAAGCCAAAATGTAAAGGGGTACCCCTTTGAATTTTTGGTGAAAAACTGAGCCAAAATGCAAAGAGGTACCCCTTCGAGTTTTTGGTGAAAAATTGAGCCAAAATGTAAATGGGTACCCCTTTGAGTTTTTGGTGAAAAACTTGGCCAAAATGTAAAGGGGGTACCCCTTTGAGTTTTTGGTGAAAAATTGAGGCAAAATGCAAAGGGGTAACCTATTGAGTTTTTGGTGAAAAACTAAGCCAAAATGTAAAGGGGTACCCCATTGAGTTTTTGGTGAAAAACTAAGCCAAAATACAAAGGGGTACCACTTTGATTTTTTTGTGAAAGACTGAGGTAAAATGCAAAGGGGTACAACATTTATTATTTGGTTAAAAACTGAACCAAAATGCAAAGGGGTACCCATTTGAGTTTTTGGTGATAAATTGAGCCAAAATATAAAGGGGTAGCCACTAGACTTTCTAGCTGAAAAACTGTGGCAAAATGCAAAAGGGTACCCTATTGAGTTTTTTCGTGAAAAACTGAGAAAAAATATAAATGGATGCCCCTTTGAGTTTTAGGTGAAAAATTGAGCCAAAATGCAAAAGGGTACCCCTTTGAGATTTTGGTGAAAAACAGAGCCAAAATGCATAGGGGTACCCCTTTGGATTTTTGGCCAAAAAATTGAGTCAAAATGCAATGGGTTACCCCTTTTAGTTTTTGGATAAAAAAATGAGGTGAGATGCAATGGTGTAACCCTTTGAGTTTTTGGTGAAAAAATGAGCAAAAATGCAAAGGGGTACCCCTTTGATATTTTGGTGAAAAAATGCAAAGGTGTAACCGCTTGAGTTTTTGGCCAAAAAACTGAGGCAAAATGCAAAGGGCTCCCTTCGTGTTTTTTTGTGAAAAATTGAGCTAAAATATAAATGGGTACCCCTTTGAGTGTTTGGTGAAAAACTAAGCCAAAATACATAGGTGTACCCCTTTGAGTTTTTGGCCAAAAAGTTGATTCAAAAGGCAAAGGGGTACCACTTTGAGCTTTTTTGTTAAAAACTGAGCCAAAATGCAAAGGGGTATCACTTTGAATTTTTGGTGAAAACTGAGCCAAAATTCAAAGGGGTGCCCCTCTGAACTTTTGGTGAAAAACTAAGGAAAAATGCAAAGGGGTACCCCTTTAAATCTTTGGTGAAATACTGAACCAAAAGGCAAAGGGGTACCACTTCGAGTTTTTGGTTAAAAACTGAGCCAAAATACAAAGGGGTACCCCTTTGAATTTTTGGTGAAAAACTGAGCCAAAATGCAAAGAGGTACCCCTTCGAATTTTTGGTGAAAAAGTGAGCCAAAATTTAAATGGGTACCCCTTTGAACTATTGGTGAAAAGTTTGTCCAAAAGGTAAAGGGGTACCCCTTTGAGTTTTTGGTGAAGAACTGAGGCAAAATACAAAGGGGTACCCCTTTGAGTTTTTGGTGAAAAACTGAGGCAAAATGCAAAGGTGTACCCCATTGAGCTTTTGGTGAAAATTTGAGCCAAAATGTAAAGGGGTACCCCATTGAGTTTTTGGTGAAAAACTAAGCCAAAATGTAAAGGGGTTCCCATTTGAGTTTTTGGTGAAAAACTGAACCAAAATGCAAAGGGATACCCATTTGAGTTTTTGGTGAAAAATTGAGCCAAAATATAAAGGGGTAGCCATTTGACTTTCTGGCTGAAAAACTGTGGCAAAATGCAAAAAGGTACCCCTTTTTAGTTTTTTGTGAAAAACTGAGCAAAAATGTAAATGGATGCCCATTTAAGTTTTGGTGAAAAATTGAGGCAAAATACAAAAGGGTACCCCTTTGAGTTTTTGGTGAAAAATACAGCCAAAATATATAGGGGTACCCCTTTGGATTTTTGGCCAAAAAATTGAGTCAAAATGCAAAGGATTACCCCTTTGAGTTTTTGGATAAAAAACTGAGGTGAGATACAATGGTGTAACGCTTTGAATTTTTGGTGAAAAAATGAGCAAAAATGCAAAGGGGTACCCCTTTGAGTTTTTTTGTGAAAAACTAAGCAAAAATGCAAAGGGATAACCGTTTGAGTTTTTGGCCAAAAACCTGAGGCAAAATGCGAAGGGGTAGCCCTTTGAGGTTTTTTGTGAATAATTGAGCCAAAATATGAATGGATACCCTTTTGGGTTTTTGCTGAAAAACTAAGCCAAAATGCATAGGTGTACCCCTTTGAGTTTTTGGCCAAAAAATTGAGCCAAAGCCAAAGGGGCACCACTTTGAGTTTTTGGTAAAAAACTGAGCAAAAATGCAAAGGGGTACCACTTTGAATTTTTGTTGAAAAGCTGAGCCAAAATGCAAAAAGGTGACCCTTTGAATATTTGGTGAAAAACTGAGGCAAAATACAAAGGGGTACCACTTCGATTTTTTGGTTAAAAACTGAGCCAAAATGCAAAGGCGTACCCCTTTGAGTTTTTGGTGAAAAACTGAGGCAAAATGTAATGGGGTATCCCATTGAGTTTTTGGTGAAAAATTGAGCGAAAATTTAAAAGGGTACCCCATTGAGTTTTTGGTGAAAAACTAAGCCAAAATGTAAAGTGGTACCCATTCGAGTTTTTGATGAAGAACTGAGCCAAAATGCAAAAGGGTACCCCATTGAGTTTTTGGTGAAAAACTGAACCAAAATACAAAGGGGTACCCATTTGAGTTTTTTTGTGAAAAATTGAGCCAAAATATAAAGGGGTAGCCATTTGACTTTCTGGCTAAAAAACTGTGGCAAAATGCAAAAGGGTACCTCTTTTGAATTTTTGGTGAAAAATTGAGTAAAAAATGTAAATTGATGCCCCTTTGAGTTTTTGGTGAAAATTTGAGCCAAAATGCAAAAAGGGTAACACTTTGATCTTTTGGCCAAAAAATAGAGCCAAAATGCATAGGGGTACCCCTTTGGGTTTTTGGCCAAAAAACTGAGTGAAAAAGCAAAGGGTTACCCCTTTATGTTTTTGGATAAAAAACTGAGGTGAGAAACGATGGTGTACCCCTTTGTGTTTTTGGTGAAAAAATGAGCAAAAATGCAAAAAGGTACCCCTTTGATTTTTGGTGAAAAACTATGCCAAAATACAAAGGGATAACCGTTTGAGTTTTTGTCCAAAAAACTGAGGCAAAATGCAAAGGAGTAGCCCGTCGAGTTTTTTGTGAAAAATTGAGCCAAAATGTAAATGGGTAACCCTTTGTGTTTTTGGTGAAAAACTAAGACAAAATGCATAGGTGTACCCCTTTGAGTTTTTGGCCAAAAAATTGAGTCAAAAGGCAAAGGAGTACCCTTTAAGTTTTTGGTGAAATACTGAACCAAAAGGCAAAGGGGTACCACTTTGAGTTTTTGGTTAAAAACTAAGCCAAAATGCAAAGGGGTACCACTTTGATTTTTTTGTGAAAGACTGAGGTAAAATGCAAAGGGGTACAACATTTATTATTTGGTTAAAAACTGAACCAAAATGCAAAGGGGTACCCATTTGAGTTTTTGGTGATAAATTGAGCCAAAATATAAAGGGGTAGCCACTTGACTTTCTAGCTGAAAAACTGTGGCAAAATGCAAAAGGGTATCCTATTGAGTTTTTTCGTGAAAAATTGAGAAAAAATATAAATGGATGCCCCTTTGAGTTTTAGGTGAAAAATTGAGCCAAAATTCAAAAGGGTACCCCTTTGAGATTTTGGTGAAAAACAGAGCCAAAATGCATAGGGGTACCCCTTTGGATTTTTGGACAAAAAATTGAGTCAAAATGCAATGGGTTACCCCTTTGAGTTTTTGGATAAAAAAATGAGGTGAGATGCAATGGTGTAACCCTTTGAGTTTTTGGTGAAAAAATGAGCAAAAATGCAAAGGGGTACCCCTTTGATATTTTGGTGAAAAAATGCAAAGGTGTAACCGCTTGAGTTTTTGGCCAAAAAACTGAGGCAAAATGCAAAGGGCTCCCTTCGAGTTTTTTTGTGAAAAATTGAGCTAAAATATAAATGGGTACCCCTTTGAGTGTTTGGTGAAAAACTAAGCCAAAATACATAGGTGTACCCCTTTGAGTTTTTGGCCAAAAAGTTGATTCAAAAGGCAAAGGGGTACCACTTTGAGCTTTTTTGTTAAAAACTGAGCCAAAATGCAAAGGGGTATCACTTTGAATTTTTGGTGAAAACTGAGCCAAAATTCAAAGGGGTGCCCCTCTGAACTTTTGGTGAAAAACTAAGGAAAAATGCAATGGGGTACCCCTTTAAATCTTTGGTGAAATACTGAACCAAAAGGCAAAGGGGTACCACTTCGAGTTTTTGGTTAAAAACTGAGCCAAAATACAAAGGGGTACCCCTTTGAATTTTTGGTGAAAAACTGAGCCAAAATGCAAAGAGGTACCCCTTCGAATTTTTGGTGAAAAAGTGAGCCAAAATTTAAATGGGTACCCCTTTGAACTATTGGTGAAAAGTTTGTCCAAAAGGTAAAGGGGTACCCCTTTGAGTTTTTGGTGAAGAACTGAGGCAAAATACAAAGGGGTACCCCTTTGAGTTTTTGGTGAAAAACTGAGGCAAAATGCAAAGGTGTACCCCATTGAGCTTTTGGTGAAAATTTGAGCCAAAATGTAAAGGGGTACCCCATTGAGTTTTTGGTGAAAAAGTAAGCCAAAATGCAAAGGGGTTCCCATTTGAGTTTTTGGTGAAAAACTGAACCAAAATGCAAAGGGATACCCATTTGAGTTTTTGGTGAAAAATTGAGCCAAAATATAAATGGGTAGCCATTTGACTTTCTGGCTGAAAAACTGTGGCAAAATGCAAAAAGGTACCCCTTTTTAGTTTTTTGTGAAAAACTGAGCAAAAATGTAAATGGATGCCCATTTAAGTTTTGGTGAAAAATTGAGGCAAAATACAAAAGGGTACCCCTTTGAGTTTTTGGTGAAAAATACAGCCAAAATATATAGGGGTACCCCTTTGGATTTTTGGCCAAAAAATTGAGTCAAAATGCAAAGGATTACCCCTTTGAGTTTTTGGATAAAAAACTGAGGTGAGATACAATGGTGTAACGCTTTGAATTTTTGGTGAAAAAATGAGCAAAAATGCAAAGGGGTACCCCTTTGAGTTTTTTTGTGAAAAACTAAGCAAAAATGCAAAGGGATAACCGTTTGAGTTTTTGGCCAAAAAACTGAGGCAAAATGCGAAGGGGTAGCCCTTTGAGGTTTTTTGTGAATAATTGAGCCAAAATATGAATGGATACCCCTTTGGGTTTTTGCTGAAAAACTAAGCCAAAATGCATAGGTGTACCCCTTTGAGTTTTTGGCCAAAAAATTGAGCCAAAGCCAAAGGGGCACCACTTTGAGTTTTTGGTAAGAAACTGAGCAAAAATGCAAAGGGGTACCACTTTGAATTTTTGTTGAAAAGCTGAGCCAAAATGCAAAAAGGTGACCCTTTGAATATTTGGTGAAAAACTGAGGCAAAATACAAAGGGGTACCACTTCGATTTTTTGGTTAAAAACTGAGCCAAAATGCAAAGGCGTACCCCTTTGAGTTTTTGATGAAAACTGAGGAAAAATGTAATGGGGTATCCCATTGAGTTTTAGGTGAAAAATTGAGCGAAAAATTAAAAGGGTACCCCATTGAGTTTTTGGTGAAAAACTAAGCCAAAATGTAAAGGGGTACCCATTCGAGTTTTTGATGAAGAACTGAGCCAAAATGCAAAAGGGTACCCCATTGAGTTTTTGGTGAAAAACTGATCCAAAATGCAAAGGGGTACCCATTTGAGTTTTTTTGTGAAAAATTGAGCCAAAATATAAAGGGGTAGCCATTTGACTTTCTGGCTAAAAAACTGTGGCAAAATGCAAAAGGGTACCTCTTTTGAATTTTTGGTGAAAAATTGAGTAAAAAATGTAAATTGATGCCCCTTTGAGTTTTTGGTGAAAATTTGAGCCAAAATGCAAAAAGGGTAACACTTTGAGCTTTTGGCCAAAAATTAGAGCCAAAATGCATAGGGGTACCCCTTTGGGTTTTTGGCCAAAAAACTGAGTGAAAAAGCAAAGGGTTACCCCTTTATGTTTTTGGATAAAAAACTGAGGTGAGAAACGATGGTGTACCCCTTTGTGTTTTTGGTGAAAAAATGAGCAAAAATGCAAAAAAGGTACCCCTTTGATTTTTGGTGAAAAACTATGCCAAAATACAAAGGGATAACCGTTTGAGTTTTTGTCCAAAAAACTGAGGCAAAATGCAAAGGAGTAGCCCGTCGAGTTTTTTGTGAAAAATTGAGCCAAAATGTAAATGGGTAACCCTTTGTGTTTTTGGTGAAAAACTAAGACAAAATGCATAGGTGTACCCCTTTGAGTTTTTGGCCAAAAAATTGAGTCAAAAGGCAAAGGAGTACCCTTTAAGTTTTTGGTGAAATACTAAACCAAAAGGCAAAGGGGTACCACTTTGAGTTTTTGGTTAAAAACTAAGCCAAAATGCAAAGGGGTACCCCTTTGAATTTTTGGTGAAAAACTGAGCCAAAATGCAAAGAGGTACCCCTTCGAGTTTTTGGTGAAAAATTGAGCCAAAATGTAAATGGGTACCCCTTTGAGTTTTTGGTGAAAAACTTGGCCAAAATGTAAAGGGGGTACCCCTTTGAGTTTTTGGTGAAAAATTGAGGCAAAATGCAAAGGGGTACCCTATTGAGTTTTTGGTGAAAAACTAAGCCAAAATGTAAAGGGGTACCCCTTTGAATTTTTGGTGAAAAACTGAGCCAAAATGCAAAGAGGTACCCCTTCGAGTTTTTGGTGAAAAATTGAGCCAAAATGTAAATGGGTACCCCTTTGAGTTTTTGGTGAAAAACTTGGCCAAAATGTAAAGGGGGTACCCCTTTGAGTTTTTTGTGAAAAATTGAGGCAAAATGCAAAGGGGTACCCTATTGAGTTTTTGGTGAAAAACTAAGCCAAAATGTAAAGGGGTACCCCATTGAGTTTTTGGTGAAAAACTAAGCCAAAATACAAAGGGGTACCATTTTGATTTTTTTGTGAAAGACTGAGGTAAAATGCAAAGGGGTACAACATTTATTATTTGGTTAAAAACTGAACCAAAATGCAAAGGGGTACCCATTTGAGTTTTTGGTGATAAATTGAGCCAAAATATAAAGGGGTAGCCACTTGACTTTCTAGCTGAAAAACTGTGGCAAAATGCAAAAGGGTACCCTATTGAGTTTTTTCGTGAAAAACTGAGAAAAAATATAAATGGATGCCCCTTTGAGTTTTAGGTGAAAAATTGAGCCAAAATGCAAAAGGGTACCTCTTTGATATTTTGGTGAAAAACAGAGCCAAAATGCATAGGGGTACCCCTTTGGATTTTTGGCCAAAAAATTGAGTCAAAATGCAATGGGTTACCCCTTTGAGTTTTTGGATAAAAAAATGAGGTGAGATGCAATGGTGTAACCCTTTGAGTTTTTGGTGAAAAAATGAGCAAAAATGCAAAGGGGTACCCCTTTGATATTTTGGTGAAAAAATGCAAAGGTGTAACCGCTTGAGTTTTTGGCCAAAAAACTGAGGCAAAATGCAAAGGGCTCCCTTCGAGTTTTTTTGTGAAAAATTGAGCTAAAATATAAATGGGTACCCCTTTGAGTGTTTGGTGAAAAACTAAGCCAAAATACATAGGTGTACCCCTTTGAGTTTTTGGCCAAAAAGTTGATTCAAAAGGCAAAGGGGTACCACTTTGAGCTTTTTTGTTAAAAACTGAGCCAAAATGCAAAGGGGTATCACTTTGAATTTTTGGTGAAAACTGAGCCAAAATTCAAAGGGGTGCCCCTCTGAACTTTTGGTGAAAAACTAAGGAAAAATGCAAAGGGGTACCCCTTTAAATCTTTGGTGAAATATTGAACCAAAAGGCAAAGGGGTACCACTTCGAGTTTTTGGTTAAAAACTGAGCCAAAATACAAAGGGGTACCCCTTTGAATTTTTGGTGAAAAACTGAGCCAAAATGCCAAGAGGTACCCCTTCGAATTTTTGGTGAAAAAGTGAGCCAAAATTTAAATGGGTACCCCTTTGAACTATTGGTGAAAAGTTTGTCCAAAAGGTAAAGGGGTACCCCTTTGAGTTTTTGGTGAAGAACTGAGGCAAAATACAAAGGGGTACCCCTTTGAGTTTTTGGTGAAAAACTGAGGCAAAATGCAAAGGTGTACCCCATTGAGCTTTTGGTGAAAATTTGAGCCAAAATGTAAAGGGGTACCCCATTGAGTTTTTGGTGAAAAACTAAGCCAAAATGCAAAGGGGTTCCCATTTGAGTTTTTGGTGAAAAACTGAACCAAAATGCAAAGGGATACCCATTTGAGTTTTTGGTGAAAAATTGAGCCAAAATATAAAGGGGTAGCCATTTGACTTTCTGGCTGAAAAACTGTGGCAAAATGCAAAAAGGTACCCCTTTTTAGTTTTTTGTGAAAAACTGAGCAAAAATGTAAATGGATGCCCATTTAAGTTTTGGTGAAAAATTGAGGCAAAATACAAAAGGGTACCCCTTTGAGTTTTTTTGTGAAAAATAGAGCCAAAATATATAGGGGTACCCCTTTGGATTTTTGGCCAAAAAATTGAGTCAAAATGCAAAGGATTACCCCTTTGAGTTTTTGGATAAAAAACTGAGGTGAGATACAATGGTGTAACGCTTTGAATTTTTGGTGGAAAAATGAGCAAAAATGCAAAGGGGTACCCCTTTGAGTTTTTTGTGAAAAACTAAGCAAAAATGCAAAGGGATAACCGTTTGAGTTTTTGGCCAAAAAACTGAGGCAAAAATCGAAGGGGTAGCCCTTTGAGGTTTTTTGTGAATAATTGAGCCAAAATATGAATGGATACCCCTTTGGGTTTTTGCTAAAAAACTAAGCCAAAATGCATAGGTGTACCCCTTTGAGTTTTTGGCCAAAAAATTGAGCCAAAGCCAAAGGGGCACCACTTTGAGTTTTTGGTAAAAAACTGAGCAAAAATGCAAAGGGGTACCACTTTGAATTTTTGTTGAAAAGCTGAGCCAAAATGCAAAAAGGTGACCCTTTGAATATTTGGTGAAAAACTGAGGCAAAATACAAAGGGGTACCACTTCGAGTTTTTGGTTAAAAACTGAGCCAAAATGCAAAGGCGTACCCCTTTGAGTTTTTGGTGAAAAACTGAGGCAAAATGTAATGGGGTATCCCATTGAGTTTTTGGTGAAAAATTGAGCGAAAATTTAAAAGGGTACCCCATTGAGTTTTTGGTGAAAAACTAAGCCAAAATGTAAAGGGGTACCCCTTTGAGTTTTTGGTGAAAAACAGAGATAAAATGCAAAGGGGTACCCCATTGATTTTTTTGGTGAAAAACTGATCCAAAATGCAAAGGGATACCCATTTGAGTTTTTGGTGAAAAATTGAGCCAAAATATAAAGGGGTAGCCATTTGACTTTCTGGCTGAAAAACTGTGGCAAAATGAAAAAGGGTACCCCTTTTGAGTTTTTGCTGAAAAACTGAGCAAAAATGTAAATGGATGCCCCTTTGAGTTTTTGGTGAAAAATTGAGCCAAAATGCAAAAGGGTAACAATTTGAGTTTTTGGTGAAAAACAAAGCCAAAATGCATAGGGGTACTCCTTTGGGTAATTGGCAAAAAAACTGAGTCAAAATACAAAGGGTTACCCCTTTGTGTTTTTGGATAAAAAACTGAGTTGAGATGCAATGGTGTACCCCTTTGAGTTTTTGGCAAAAAAATGAGCAAAAATGCAAAGGGGTGCCCCTTTGAGTTTTTGGTGAAAAACTAAGCCAAAATGCAAAGGGGTAACCGTTTGAGTTTTTGGCCAAAAAACTGAGGCAAAATGCAAATAGTAGGCCTTCGAGTTTTTTTATGAAAAATTGAGCCAAAATGTAAATGGGTACCCCTTTGATTTTTTGGTGAAAAACTAAGCCAAAAGCATAGGTGTACCCCTTTTAGTTTTTGGCAAAAAAATTGAGCCAAAGTTAAAGGGGCCCCACTTTGAGTTTTTGGGTAAAAACTGAGCCAAAATGCAAAGGGGCGCCCTTTTGATTTTTTGGTGAAAAACTGAGGCAACATGCAAAGGGGTACCCCTTTAAGTTTTGGGTGAAATACTGAACCAAAAGGCAAATGGGTACCACTTTGAGTTTTTGGTTAAAAACTGAGTCAAAATGCAAAGGGGTACCTCTTTGAGTTTTTGGTGAAAAACAGAGGCAAAATGTAAAGGGGTACCCCATTGAGTTTTTAGTGAAAAACTGAGCCCAAATTTAAAGGGGTACCCCATTGAGTTTTTGGTGAAAAACTAAGCTAAAATGCAAAGGGATACCCCTTTTGAGTTTTTGGTGAAAAATTGAGCATAAATGTAAATGGATGCCCCTTTGAAGTTTTGGTGAAAAATTGAGCCAAAATGCAAAAGAGTACCCCTTTGAGTTTTTGGTGAAAAAATGAGCAAAAATGCAAAGGTGTACCTCTTTGAGTTTTTGGTGAAAAACTAAGCCAAAATGCAAAGGGATAACACTTTGAGTATTTGGCCAAAAAACTGAGGCAAAATGAACAGGGGTGGCCCTTTGATTTTTTTTTGAAAAATTGAGCCAAAATGTAAATGGGTACCCCTTTGAGTTTTTGGTGAAAAACTTAGCCAAAATGTATAGGTGTACCCCTTTGCGTTTTTGGCCAAAAAATTAAGTCAAAAGCCAAAGGGGCACCACTTTGAGTTTTTGGTTAAAAACTAAGTCAAAATGCAAAGGTTTACCACTTTGAATTTTTGGTGAAAAACTGAGCCAAAATCCAAAGGGGAGCCCCTTTAAATTTTTGGTGAAAAACTGAGGTAACATGCGAAGGGGTACCCCTTTAAGTTTTTGGTGAAATACTGAACCAAATGGCAAAGGGGTACCACTTTTAGTTTTTGGAAAAATACTGAGCCAAAATGCAAAGGGGTACTCCTTTTAGTTTTTGGTGAAAAACTGAGGCAAAATGTACAGGGGTACCCCATTGAGTTTTTGGTGAAAACCTGAGCCAAAATTTAAAGGGATACCCTATTGAGTTTTTGGTGAAAAAGTAAGCCAAAATGCAAAGGGGTACCCCTTTGAGTTTTTGTTGAAAAACTGAGGTAAAATGCAAAGGGGTACCCCATTGATTTTTTGGTGAAAAACTGAACCAAAATGCAAAGGGATACCCATTTGAGTTTTTGGTGAAAAATTGAGCCAAAATATAAAGGCGTAGCCATTTGACTTTCTGGCTGAAAAAATGTGGCAAAATACAAAAGGGTACCCCTTTTGAGTTTTTACTGAAAAACTAAGCAAAAATGTAAATGGACGCCCCTTTGAGTTTTCGGTGAAAAATTGAGCAAAAATGCAAAAGGGTACGCCATTGAGTTTTTAGTGAAAAATAGAGCCAAAATGTATAGGGGTACCCCTTTGGATTTTTGGCCAAAAAACTGAGTTAAAATGCAAAGGGTTATCCTTTGAGTTTTTTGATAAAAAAATTGAGGTGAGATGCAATGATGTACCCCTTTGAGTTTTTGGTGAAAAAATGAGAAAAAATGCAATGGGGTACCCTTTTGAGTTTTTAGTGAAAAACTAAGCCAAAATGCAAAGAGGTAATTGTTTGAGTTTTTGGCCAAAAAATTAAGGCAAAATGCAAAGTGGTAGCCCTTTGTTTTTTTTTTGTGAAAAATTGAGCCAAAATTTAAAGGGGTAACCCACTGAGTTTTTGGTGAATAACTAAGCCAAAATGCAAAGGGGTACCCCTTTGAGTTTTTGGTGAAAAACCGAGGTAAAATGCAAAGGTGTACCCCAATGATTTTTTTGTGAAAAACTGAACCAAAATGGAAAGGGATGCCCATTTGAGTTTTTGGTGAAAAATTGAGCAAAAATATAAAGGGGTAGACATTTGACTTTATGGCTGAAAAACTGTGGCAAAATGCAAACGGGTACCCCTTTTGAGTTTTTGATGAAAAACTGAGCAAAAATGTAAATGGATACCCCTTTGAGGTTTTGGTGAAAAATTGAGCAAAAATGCAAAAGGGTACCCCTTTGAGTTTTTGGTGAAAAAATGAGCAAAAATGTAACCCTTTGAGTTTTTGGTGAAAACCTAAGCCAAAATGCAAAGGGATAGCCGTTTGAGTTTTTGGCCAAAAAACCGAGGAAAAATGCAAAGGGGAAGCCCTTCGAGTTTTTTGTGAAAAATTGAGCCAAAATGTAAATGGGTACCCCTTTGAGTTTTTGGTGAAAAACTAAGCCAAAATGCATTGGTCTACCCCTTTGAGTTTTTGGCCAAAAAATTGTGTCAAAAGCCAAAAGGGCACCACTTTGAGTTTTTGGTTAAAAACTGAGTCAAAATGCAAAGGGGTATCACTATGAATTTTTGGTGAAAAACTGAGCCAAAATCCAAAGGGATGCCCCTTTGAATTTTTGGTGAAAAACTGAGGCAACATGCGAAGGGGTACCTCTTTAAGTTTTTGGTGAAATACTGAAACAAAAGCCAAAGGGGTACCACTTTGAGTTTTTGGTTAAAAACTGAGCCAAAATGCAAAGGGGTACTCCTTTGATTTTTTGGTGAAAAACTGAGGCAAAATGTACAGGGGTACCCCATTGAGTTTTTGGTGAAAAACTGAGCCAAAATTTAAAGGGGTACGCCTTTGAATTTTTGTTGAAAAACTAAGGTAAAATGCAAAGGGGTACCCCATTGATTTTTTGGTGAAAAACTGAACAAAAATGCAAAGGGATACCTATTTTAGTTTTTGGTGAAAAATTGAGCCAAAATATAAAGGGGTAGCCATTTGACTTTTTGGCTGAAAAACTGTTGCAAAATGCAAACGGGTACCCCTTTTGAGTTTTTGGTGAAAAATTGAGCAAAAATATAAATGGATACGCCTTTGAGGTTTTTGTGAAAAATTGAGCTAAAATGAAAAAGGGAACCCCTTTGAGTTTTTGGTGAAAAAATGAGCAAAAATGCAAAGGGGTACACCTTTGAGTTTTTGGTTAAAAACAAAGCCAAAATGCAAAAGGGTACCCCTTTGAGTTTTTGGTAAAAAACTGAGGTAAAATGCAAAGGGGTACCCCATTGATTTTTTTGTGAAATACTGAACCAAAATGCAAAGGGTTACCCATTTGAGTTTTTGGTGAAAAATTGAGCCAAAATATAAAAGGGTAGCCATTTGACTTTATGGCTGAAAAACTGTGGCAAAATGCAATAGGGTACCCCTTTTGAGTTTTTTGCTGAAAAACTAAGCAAAAATGTAAATGGATGCCCCTTTGAGTTTTTGGTGAATAATTGAGCCAAAATGTAAAAGGGTACGCCTTTGAGTTTTTGGTGAAAAATAGAGCCAAAATGCATAGGGATACCCCTTTGGTTTCTTGGCAAAAAAACTGAGTCAAAATGCAAAGGGTTACCCCTTTAGAGTTTTTGGATAAAAAACTGAGGTGAGATGTAATGGGGTACCCCTTTGAGTTTTTGGTGAAAAAAATGAGTAAAAATGCAATGGGATACCCTTTTGAGTTTTTAGTGAAAAACTAAGCCAAAATGGAAAGAGGTAATCGTTTGAGTTTTTGGCCAAAAAACTGAGGCAAAATGCAAAGGGGTAGCCCTTCGAGTTTTTTAAGAAACATTGAGCCAAAATGTAAATGGGTACCCCTTTGCGTTTTTGGTGAAAAACTAGGCCAAAATACATAGGTGTACCCCTTTGAGTTTTTGGCAAAAAATTGAGTCAAAACCCAAAGGGGCACCACTTTGAGTTTTTGGTTAAAAACTGAGTCAAAATGCAAAGGGGTACCACTTTGAATTTTTTGTGAAAAACTGAGCCAAAATCAAAAGGGGTGCCCCTTTGAATTTTTGGTGAAAAATTGAGGCAACATGCGAAGGGGTACCCATTTAAGTTTTTGGTGAAATACTGAACCAAAAGGCAAAGGGGTACCACTTTGAGTTTTTTGTTAAAAACTGAGCCAAAATGCAAAGGGGTACTCCTTTGAGTTTTTGGTGAAAAAATGAGGCAAAATGTAAAGGGGTAACCCATTGAGTTTTTGATGAAAACTTGAGCCAAAATTTAAAGGGGTACCCCATTGAGTTTTTGGTGAAAAACTAAGCAAAAATGCAAAGGGGTACCCCTTTGAGTTTTTGGTGAAAACCTGAACCAAAATGCTAAGGGATACCCATTTGAGTTTTTGGTGAAAAATTGAGCAAAAATATAAAGGGGTAGCAATTTGACTTTCTGGCTGAAAAACTGTGGCAAAATGCAAAAGTGTACCCCTTTTGAGTTTTTACTGAAAAACTGAGCAAAAATTTAAATGGATACCCCTTTGAGTTTTTTGTGAAAAAATGAGTCAAAATTCAAAAGCGTACCCTTTGAGTTTTTGGTGAAAAATAAAGCCAAAATGCATAGGGGTACCCCTTTGGATTTTTGGCCAAAAAATTGAGTCAAAATGAAAAGGGTTACCCCTTTGAGTTTTTGAATAAAAAACTGAGGTGAGATGCAATGGTGTACCCCTTTGAGTTTTTGGTGAACAAATGAGAAAAAATGCAACGGGGTACCCCTTTGAGTTTTTGGCCAAAAACCTGAGGCAAAATGCAAAGGGGTAACCGTTTGAGTTTTTGGCCAAAAAAATGAGGCAAAATGCAAAGGGGTAGGCATTCGAGTTTTTGGTGAAAAATTGAGCCAAAATGTAAATGGGTACCCCTTTGAGTTTTTGGTGAAAAACTAAGCCAAAATGCATAGGTGTACCGCTTTGAGTTTTTGGCCAAAAAATTGAGCTAAAAGGCAAAGGGGCACCACTTTGAGTTTTTGGTTAAAAAATAAGACAAAATGCAAAGTGGTAGCACTTTGAATTTTTTGTGAAAACCTGAGCCAATATGCAAAGGGGTTGCCCTTTGAATTTTTTGTTAAAAACTTAGGCAAATTGCAAAGGTGTACCCCTTTAAGGTTTTGGTGAAATAATGAACCAAAAGGCAAAAGGGTACCACTTCAAGTTTTTCGTTAAAAACTGAGCCAAAATGCAAAGGGGTACCCCTTTGAATTTTTGTTGCAAAACTGAGCAAAAATGCAAAGAGGTACCCCTTCGATTTTTGGTTAAAAATTGAGCAAAAATGTAAAGGGGTACCCCTTTATATTTTTGGTGAAAAACTAAGCCAAAATGCAAAGGGGTACCCTATTGAGTTTTTGGTGAAAAACTGAGCCAAAATGCAAAGCGGTACCCTATTGAATTTTTGGTGAAAAACTTAGGCAAAATGTAAAGGGGTACCACATTGAGTTTTTGGTTAAAAATTGAGCCAAAATGCAAAGGGGTACCCCTTTGAGTTTTTGGAGAAAAGATGAGGTAAAATGCAAAGGGGTACCCCTTTTGAGTTTTTGGTGAAGAACTGAGTTAAAATGTAAATGGATACCCCTTTTAGTTTTTGGGGAAATACTGAGCCAAAATGCAAAAGGGTACCCCTTTGAGTTTTTGGTGAAAAACTGAGCCAAAAATCAAAGGGGTACCACTTCGAGATTTTGGTGAAAAATTGAGCGAAAATATAAAGGGGTACCCATTTGAGTTTTTTGCTAAAGAACTGGGGTAAAATGCAAAGGGGTACCTCTTTTGAGTATTTGGTGAAAAACTGAGCAAAAATGCAAAGGGATTTTCTTTTTTTGGTGGAAATCAAAATGCAAATGGGTACCCCTTTGAGTTTTTGGATAAAAAACTGAGGTGAGATGCGAAGGGGTACCCTTTGAGTTTTCGGTGAAAAAATGAGAAAAAAATGAAAAGGAGTACCCCTTTGAGTTATTGGTGAAAAACTAAGCCAAAATGCAAAGGGGTAATCCTTTGTGTTTTTGGCCAAAAAATTGAGCCGAAATGCATGGGGTACCAATTTGAGCTTTTGGTGAAATACTGAGCCAAAATGAAAAGGGGCACCCATTTGAGTTTTTTGCTAAACAAATGAGGCGAGATGCAAAGGGGTAACCCTTTGAGTTTTTGGTGAAAAAATGAGCAAAAATGGAAAGGGGTACCCCTATAAGGCTTCCCTGAAAAATTAAGCCAAAATGAAAAGGGGCAACCGTTTGAGTTTTTGGCCAAAAAACTGAGGCAAAAAGCAAAGGGGTAGCACTTCGAGTTTTTGGTTAAAAACTGAGTCAAAATGCAAACGGCTACTCCTTTGAATTTTTTGTGAAAAACTGAGCCAAAATGTAAAGGGGGACCCCTTTGAGTTTTTGGGGAAAAACGTAGGCAAAATGCAAAGGGGTACCCCTTTATGTTTTTGGTGATAAACTGAACCAAAAGGGAAAGGGGCACCACTTCGAGTTTTTGGTTAAAAACTGAGCCAAAATGTAATGGGGTACCCCTTTGAATTTTTGGTGAAAAACTGAGCCAAAATGCAAAGGGGGACACCTTTGAGTTTTTGGGGAAAAACATAGGCAAAATGCAAAGGGGTACCCCTTTGTGTTTTTGGTTATAAACTGAACTAAAAGTCAAAGGGGAACCACTTCGAGTTTTTGGTTAAAAACTGAGGAAAAAATGCAAAGGGGTCCCCTTTGAATTTTTGGTGAAAAACTGAGACAAAATGCAAAGGGGTACCCCTTTGAGTTTTTGGTGAAAATCTAAGGCGACATGCAAAGGGGTACCCCTTTGAGTTTTTGGTGAAAAAATGAGCAAAAATAGAAAGGGGTACCCCTTTGAGTTTGCCGTGAAAAATTAAGCCAAAATGCAAAGGGGTAACCGTTTGAGTTTTTGGCCAAAATACTGAGGCAAAATGCAAAGGGGTACCACTGCATGTTTTTGGTAAATAACTAAGCCAAAATGCAAAGGGCTACCCCTTTGAATTTTTGGTGAAAAATTGAAGTAAAATGCAAAGGGGTACCCCATTGAGTTTTTGTTGAAAAACTTAACCAAAAGGCAAAGGGGTACCCCTTCAAAATTTTGGTGAAAAAATGAGCCAAAATGCAAAAAGGTACCCCTTTGAGTTTTTGAACCAAAATGCAAAGGGGTAACAATTTGAGTTTTTGGTGTAAAATTGAGCCAAAATATAAAGGGTAGCCATTTTACTTTCTTGCTAAAAAACTATGGCAAAATGCAAAGGGGTACCCCTTTTGAGTTTTTGGTAAAAAACCGAGCAAAAATGTAAATGGATGCCCCATTCAGTTTTTGGTGAAAATTTGAGTCAAAATGTAAATGGGTACCCCTTTGAGTTTTTGGTGAAAAACTGAGCCAAAATGCAAATGGGTACCCCTTTGAGTATTTGGTGAAAAACTGAGTAAAAATATAAAGGGGTACACATTTGAGTTTTTGGATAAAAAATTGAGGCAAAATGTAAAGGGGTACTCCTTTTGAGATTTTGTTGAAAAATTGAGCAAAAATGCAAAGGGGCTTTCAGAGCAGTATTGCAAAGGGGTACCCCTTTTGGTTTTTGACCGAAAAACTGAGTTAAAATGCAAATGGGTACCCCTTTTGAGTTTTTGGACAAAAAACTGAGGCCAGCTGCAAAGGGGTACCCCTTTATGTTTCTGGTGAAAAAATGAGCAAAAATGCAAAGGGTACCCCTTTGAGTTTTTGGTAAAAAACTAAGCCAAAATGCAATGGGGTAACCCTTTGAGTTTTAGGATAAAAAATTGAGTCAAAATGCAAAGGGGTACCCCTTCGAGTTTTTTGTGTAAAATTGAGCCAAAATGTAAATGGGTATCCCTTTGAGTTTTTGGGGAAAAACTGAGATAAAAGGCAAAGGTGTACCCCTTTGAGTTTTTGGCCAAAAAACTGAGTTAAAATAAAAAGGGGTACCCTATGAGTTTTTGGTGAAAAATAGAGCCAAAATGTGTAGGGGCACCCCTTTTGGTTTTTGGTAAAAAAACTGATTTAAAATGCAAAGGGGTGCCCCTTTGTGTTTTTGGATTAAATACTGAGACGAGATGCAAAAGGGTACCCCTTTGATTTTTTGGTGAAAAAATGAGCAAAAATGGAAAGGGGTACCCCTTTGAGTTTTCCGTGAAAAATTAAGCAAAAATGCAAAAGGGTAACCGTTTGAGTTTTTTGCCAAAAAACTGAGGCAAAATGTAAAGGGGTACCACTTCGAGTTTTTGGTTAAAAACTGAGCCAAAATGCAAAGGGCTACCCCTTTGAATTTTTGGTGACAAACTGAGCCAAAATGCAAAGCGGGCCCCCTTTAAGTTTTTGGTGAAAAACTTAGTCAAAATGTAAAGGGCTACCCCTTTATGTTTTTGGTGATAAACTGAACCAAAAGGCAAAGGGGGACCACTTCGAGTTTTTGGTTAAAAACTGAGCCAAAATGCAAAGGGGAGTTTTTTGTGAAAAACAGAGCCAAAATGCGTAGGGGTACCCCTTTTGGTTTTTGGTAAAAAAACTAATTCAAAATGCAAAGGGGTACCCCTTTGAGTTTTTGGATTAAATACTGAAAAGAGATGCAAAGGGGTACCCCTTTATTTTTTTGTGAAAAAATGAGCAAAAATGGAAAGGGGAACCCCTTTGTGTTTTTCGTGAAAAATTAAGCCAAAATGCAAAAGGGTAATCGTTTGAATTTTTTACCAAAAAACTGAGGCAAAATGTAAATGGGTACCACTTCGAGTTTTTGGTTAAAAACTGAGCCAAAATGCAAAGGGCTACCCCTTTTAATTTTTGGTGAAAAACTGAGCCAAAATGCAAAGGAGGACCCCTTTGAGTTTTTGGTGAAAAACTTAGCCAAAATGCAAAAGGGTACCCCTTTATGTTTTTGGTGATAAACTGAACCAAAACACAAAGGGGCACTACTTCGAGTTTCTGGTTAAAAATGAGCCAAAATGCAAAGGGGTACCCCTTTGAATTTTTGGTTAAAAACTGAGCCAAAATGTAAAGGGGTACCCCTTTGAGTTTTTTGTGAAAAACTGAGGCAAAATGCAAAGGGGTACCCCTTTGAGTTTTTGTTGAAAAAATGATCAAAAATGGAAAGGGGTACCCCTTTGGGTTTTTGGATTAAAAACTGAGGTGAGATGCAAAGGGGTACCCCTTTGAGTTTGTTGTGAAAAAATGAGCAAAAATGGAAAGGCGTACCCATTTGAGTTTTTCGTAAAAAATTAAGCCAAAATGCAAAGAGGTAACCGTTTGAGTTTTTGGCCAAAAAACTGAGGTAAAATGCAAAGGGGTACCACTTCGAGTTTTTGGTTAAAAACTGAGCCAAAATGCAAAGGGCTACCCCATCTAAT
This sequence comes from Excoecaria agallocha, assembly GCA_037975025.1. NCBI lineage: Eukaryota > Viridiplantae > Streptophyta > Magnoliopsida > Malpighiales > Euphorbiaceae > Excoecaria > Excoecaria agallocha. Next base: position 6,858,949 of record JBBPFJ010000019.1, on the reverse strand, counting down.
TTTTGGTTAAAAACTGAGCCAAAATGCAAAGGGGGACCCCTTTGAGTTTTTTGTGAAAAACTTAGGCAACAGGCAAAGGGGTACCCCTTTGAGTTTTTTGTGAAAAACTAAGCCAAAATATAATGGAGTAACCCTTTGAGTTTTTGCCAAGGGATACCCCTTCGAGTTTTTTGTGTAAAATTGAGCCAAAATGTAAATGGGTACCCCTTTGAGTTTTGGGGAAAACTGAGAAAAAAGGTAAAGGTGTACCCCTTTGAGTTTTTGGCAAAAAAACTGAGTCAAAATGCAAAGGGGTACCCCACTGAGTTTTTGATGAAAAACTGAGCCAAAATACAAATTGGTACGTTTTGAGTTTTTGGTGAAAAACAGAGCCAAAATGCATAGGGGTACCCCTTTTTGTTTTTGGCAAAAAAACTGAGTCAAAATGCAAAGGGATACCCCTTTGAGTTTTTGGATTAAATACTGAGATGAGATGCAAAGGGGTACCCCTTTGAGTTTTTTGTGAAAAAATGAGCAAAAATGGAAAGGGGTACCCCTTTGAATTTTCCGTGAAAAATTAAGCCAAAATGCAAAAGGGTAACCGTTTGAGTTTTTTGACAAACAATTGAGGCGAAATGCAATGGGGTACCGCTTCGAGTTTTTGGTTAAAACTGAGCCAAAATGCAAAGGGGTACCCGTTTGAATTTTTGGTGAAAAACTGAGCCAAAATGCAAAGGGGGACCCCTTTGAGTTTTTCGTGAAAAACTTGGGCAAAATTCAAAAGGGTACCCTTTTATGTTTTTGGTGATAAACTAAACCAAAAGGCAAAGGGGCACCACTTCGAGTTTTTGGTTAAAAACTGAGCCAAAATGCAAAGGGGTACCCCTTTGAGTTTTTGGTGAAAAATTGAGGCAAAATGCAAAGGGGTACCCCTTTGAGTTTTTGTTGAAAAAATGAGCAAAAATGGAAAGGAGTACCCCTTTGGGTTTTTGGGTTAAAAATTGAGGCGAGATGCAAAGGGGTACCCCTTTGAGTTTTTTTGTGAAAAAATGAGCAAAAATGGAAAGGGGTACCCCTTTGAGTTTTCCGTGAAAAATTAAGCCAAAATGCAAACGGGTAACCGCTTAAGTTTTTGGCCAAAAAACTGAGGCAAAATGTAAAAGGGTACCACTTCGAGTTTTTGGTTAAAAACTGAGCCAAAATGCAAAGGGCTACCCCTTCAAATTTTTTGTGAAAAACTGAGAAAAAATGCAGAGAGGGACCCCTTTGAGTTTTTGGTAAAAAACTTAGGCAAAATGCAAAGGGTTACCCCTTTATGTTTTTTGTGATAAACTGAACCAAAAGGCAAAAGGGGACCACTTCGAGTTTTTGGTTAAAAACAGAGCAAAAATACAAAGGGGTACCCCTTTTAGTTTTTGGTGAAAAACAGAGCCAAAATGCGTCGGGGTACCCCTTTTTGTTTTTGGTGAAAAAATGGGAAGGGGTACCCCTTTGAGTTTTTCGTGAAAAAATGGGAAGGGGTACCCCTTTGAGTTTTCCGTGAAAAATTAAGCCAAAATGCAAAGGGGTAACCGTTTGAGTTTTTAGCAAAAAAAATGAGGCAAAAAGAAAAGGGATACCACTTCGAGTTTTTGGTTAAAAACTGAGCCAAAATGCACAGGGCTACCCCTTTGAATTTTTGCTGAAAAACTGAGCCAAAATGCAAAGGGGGACCCCTTAGAGATTTTGGTGAAAAACTTAGGCAAAATGCAAAGGGGTACCCCTTTATGTTTTTGGTGATAAACTGAACCAAAAGGCAAAGGGGAACCACTTCGAGGTTTTGGTTAAAAACTGTGCCAAAATGCAAAGGGGTACCCCTTTGAATTTTTGGTGAAAAACTGAGTCAAAATGCAAAGGGTTACCCCTTTGAGTTTTTGGTGAAAACTGAGGCGACATGCAAAGGGGTACACCCCTTTGAGTTTTTTGTGAAAAAATGAGCAAAAATGGAAAGGGGTACCCCTTTGAGTTTGCCGTGAAAAATTAAGCCAAAATGCAAAGGGGTACTACTTTTGAGATTTTGTTGAAAAATCGAGCAAAAATGCAAAGGGGCTTACAGTTTTTGGTGGAAAACAGAGCCAAAATTCAAAGGTGTACCCCTTTGGGTTTTTGGCAAAAAAACTGAGTGAAAATGCAAATGGGTACCCCTTTAAGTTTTTGGATAAAAAACTGAGGCGAGATGCAAAGGGGTACCCCATTAAGTTTTCGGTAAAAAAATGAGCAAAAATGCGAAGGGGTACCTTTGAGTTTGTGGTGAAAAACTAAGCCAAAATACAATGGAGTAACCCTTTGAGTTTTTACCAAGGGGTACCCCTTTGAGTTTTTGTGTAAAATTTAGCCAAAATGTAAATGGGTACCACATTGAGTTTTGGTGAAAACTGAGACAAAAGGTAAAGGTGTACCCCTTTGAGTTTTTGGCAGAAAAACTGAGTCAAAATGCAAAGGTGTACCCCACTGAGTTTTTGATGAAAAACTGAGCCAAAATGCAAACGGGTACCCTTTGAATTTTTTGTGAAAAACAGAGCCAAAATGCATAGGGGTACCCCTTTTGGTTTTTGGAAAAAAACTGAGTCAAAATGCAAGGGGATACCCCTTTGAGTTTTTGGATTAAATACTGAGATGAGATGCAAAGGGGTACCCTTTTGAGTTTTTTGTGAAAAAAAGAGCAAAAATGGAAAGGGGTACCCCTTTGAATTTTCCGTGAAAAATTAATCCAAAATGCAAAAGGGTAACCGTTTGAGTTTTTTGACAAAAAATTAAGGCGAAATGCAATGGGGTACCACTTCGAATTTTTGGTTAAAACTGAGCCAAAATGCAAAGGGTTACCCCTTTGATTTTTTGGTGAAAAACTGAGCCAAAATGCAAAGGGGGACCCCTTTGAGTTTTTCGTGAAAAACTTGGGCAAAATTCAAAAGGGTACCCTTTTATGTTTTTGGTGATAAACTAAACCAAAAGGCAAAGGGGCACCACTTCGTGTTTTTGGTTAAAAACTGAGCCAAAATGCAAAGGGGTACCCCTTTGAATTTTTAGTGAAAAACTGAGCCAAAATGCAGAGGGGTACCCCTTTGAGTTTTTGGTGAAAAACTGAGCCAAAATGCAAAGGGTTACCCCTTTGAGTTTTTGGTGAAAACTGAGGCGAGATGTAAAGGGGTACACCCTATTGAGTTTTTTGTGAAAAAATGAGCAAAAATGGAAAGGGGTACCCCTTTGAGTTTGCCGTGAAAAATTAAGCCAAAATGCAAAGGGGTACTACTTTTGAGATTTTGTTGAAAAATCAAGCAAAAATGCAAAGGGGCTTTCAGTTTTTGGTGGAAAACAGAGCCAAAATTCAAAGGGGTACCCCTTTGGGTTTTTGGCCAAAAAACTGAGTGAAAATGAAAATGGGTACCCCTTTGAGTTTTTGGATAAAAAACTGAGGCGAGATGCAAAGGGGTACCCCATTAAGTTTTCGGTGAAAAAATGAGCAAAAATGCAAAGGGGTGCCTTTGAGTTTTTGGTGAAAAACTAAACCAAAATACAATGGAGTAACCCTTTGAGTTTTTGCCAAGGGGTACCCCTTCGAGTTTTTTGTGTAAAATTGAGCCAAAATGTAAATGGGTACCCCTTTGAGTTTTGGGGAAAACTGAGACAAAAGGTAAAGGTGTACCCCTTTGAGTTTTTGGCAAAAAAACTGAGTCAAAATGCAAAGGGGTACCCCACTGAGTTTTTGAAGAAAAACTGAGCCAAAATGCAAAGGGGTACCCTTTGAGTTTTTGGTGAAAAACAAAGCCAAAATGCATAGGGGTACCCCTTTTGGTTTTTGGCAAAAAAACTGAGTCAAAATGCAAAGGGATACACCTTTGAGTTTTTGGATTAAATACTGAGATGAGATGCAAAGGGGTACCCCTTTGAGTTTTTTGTGAAAAAATGAGCAAAAATGGAAAGGGGTACCCCTTTGAATTTTCCGTGAAAAATTAAGCCAAAATGCAAAAGGGTAACCGTTTGAGTTTTTTGACAAAAAATTGAGGTGAAATGCAATGGGGTACAACTTCGAGTTTTTGTTTAAAACTAAGCCAAAATACAAAGGGCTACCCCTTTGATTTTTTGGTGAAAAACTGAGCCAAAATGCAAAGGGGGACCCCTTTGAGTTTTTCGTGAAAAACTTGGGCAAAATTCAAAAGGGTACCCTTCTATGTTTTTGTTGATAAACTATACCAAAAGGCAAAGGGGCACCACTTCGATTTTTTGGTTAAAAACTGAGCCAAAATGCAAAAGGGTACCCCTTTGAGTTTTTGGTGAAAAACTGAGGCGAAATGCAGAGGGGTACCCCTTTGAGTTTTGTTGAAAAAATGAGCAAAAATGGAAAGGAGTACCCCTTTGGGTTTTTGGGTTAAAAATTGAGGCGAGATGCAAAGGGGTACCCCTTTGACTTTTTTTGTGAAAAAATGAGCAAAAATGGAAAGGGGTACCCCTTTGAGTTTTCCGTGAAAAATTAAGCCAAAATGCAAAGGGGTAACCGCTTAAGTTTTTGGCCAAAAAACTGAGGCAAAATGCAAAGGGGTACCACTTCGAGTTTTTGGTTAAAAACTGAGCAAAAATGCAAAGGGCTACCCCTTCGAATTTTTTGTGAAAAACTGAGCAAAAATGCAGAGAGGGACCCCTTTGAGTTTTTAGTGAAAAACTTAGGCAAAATGCAAAAGGGTACCCCTTTAAGTTTTTGGTGATAAACTGAACCAAAAGGAAAACGGGGACCACTTCGAGTTTTTGGTTAAAAACAGAGCCAAAATACAAAGGGGTACCCCTTTTAGTTTTTGGTGAAAAACAGAGCCAAAATGCGTAGGGGTACCCCTTTTGGTTTTTGGCAAAAAAACTGAGTCAAAATGCAAAGGGGTGCCCCTTTGAGTTTTTGGATTAAATACTGAGGCGAGATGCAAAGGGGTACCCCTTTGAATTTTGGTGAAAAAATGGGAAGGGGTACCCCTTTGAGTTTTCCGTGAAAAATTAAGCTAAAATGCAATGGGGTAACCGTTTGAGTTTTTAGCAAAAAAAATGAGGCAAAAAGAAAAAGGATACCACTTCGAGTTTTTGGTTAAAAACTGAGCCAAAATGCACAGGGTTACCCCTTTGAATTTTTTTTGAAAAACTGAGCCAAAATGCAAAGGGGGACCCCTTTGAGATTTTGGTGAAAAACTTAGGCAAAATGCAAAGGGGTACCCCTTTATGTTTTTGGTGATAAACTGAACCAAAAGGCAAAGGGGCACCACTTCGAGTTTTTGGTTAAAAACTGAGCCAAAATGCAAAGGGGTACCCCTTTGAATTTTTAGTGAAAAACTGAGCCAAAAAGCAAAGGGTTACCCCTTTGAGTTTTTTGTGAAAAACTGAGGCGAAATGCAAAGGGGTACCCCTTTGAGTTTTTGTTGAAAAAATGAGAAAAAATGGAAAGGAGTACCCCTTTGGGTTTTTGGGTTAAAAATTGAGGCGAGATGCAAAGGGGTACCCCTTTGAGTTTTTTTGTGAAAAAATGAGAAAAAATGGAAAGGGGTGACCCTTTGAGTTTTCCGTGAAAAATTAAGCAAAAATGCAAAGGGGTAACCGCTTAAGTTTTTGGCCAAAAAACTGAGGTAAAATGCAAAGGGGTACCACTTCGAGTTTTTGGTTAAAAACTGTGCCAAAATGCAAAGGGCTACCCCTTCGAATTTTTTGTGAAAAACTGAGCAAAAATGCAGAGAGGGACCCCTTTGAGTTTTTGGTGAAAAACTTAGGCAAAATGCAAAGGGGTACCCCTTTATTTTTTTGGTAATAAACTGAACCAAAAGTCAAACGGGGACCACTTCGAGTTTTTGGTTAAAAACAGAGCCAAAATACAAAGGGGTACCCCTTTGAGTTTTCCGTGAAAATTTAAGCCAAAATACAAAGGGGTAACCGTTTGAGTTTTTAGCAAAAAAACATAGCCAAAATGCACAGGGCTACCCCTTTGAATTTTTACTGAATAACTGAGCCAAATGCAAAGGGGGACCCCTTTATGTTTTTGGTGATATACTGAACCAAAAGGCAAAGGGGCACCACTTCGAGTTTTTGGTTAAAAACTGAGCCAAAATGCAAAGGGGTACCGCTTTGAATTTTTGGTGAAAAACTGAGCCAAAATGCAAAGGGTTACCCCTTTGAGTTTTTGGTGAAAACTGAGGCGAGATGCAAAGGGGTACACCCCTTTGAGTTTTTTATGAAAAAATGAGCAAAAATGGAAAGGGATACCCCTTTGAGTTTGCCGTGAAAAATTAAGCCAAAATGCAAAGGGGTACTACTTTTGAGATTTTGTTGAAAAATCGAGCAAAAATACAAAGGGGCTTTTCAGTTTTTGGTGGAAAACAGAGCCAAAATTCAAAGGGGTACCCCTTTGGGTTTTTGGAAAAAAAATTGAGTGAAAATGCAAATGGGTACCCCTTTGAGTTTTTGGATAAAAAACTGAGGCGAGATGCAAAGGTGTACCCCATTAAGTTTTCGGTGAAAAAATGAGCAAAAATGCAAAGGGGTACCTTTGAGTTTTTGGTGAAAAACTAAGCCAAAATACAATGGAGTAACCCTTTGAGTTTTTGCCAAGGGGTACCCCTTTGACAAAAAATTGAGGCGAAATGCAATGGGGTACCACTTCGAGTTTTTGGTTAAAACTGCGCTAAAATGTAAAGGGCTACCCCTTTGATTTTTTGGTGTAAAACTGAGCCAAAATGCAAAGGGGGACCCCTTTGAGTTTTTCGTGAAAAACTTGGGCAAAATTCAAAAGGGTACCCTTTTATGATTTTGGTGATAAACTAAACAAAAAGGAAAAGGGGCAGAACTTCGAGTTTTTGGTTAAAAACTGAGCAAAAATGCAAATGGGTACCCCTTTGAATTTTTAGTGAAAAACTGAGCCAAAATGAAAAGGGGTACCCCTTTGAGTTTTTGGTGAAAAACTGAGGCGAAATGCAAAGGGTACCCCTTTGAGTTTTTGTTGAAAAAATGAGCAAAAATGGAAAAGGAGTACCCCTTTGGGTTTTTGGGTTAAAAATTGAGGCGAGATGCAAAGGGGTACCCCTTTGAGTTTTTTTGTGAAAAAATGAGCAAAAATGGAAAGGGGTACCCCATTGAGTTTTCAGTGAAAAATTAAGCCAAAATGCAAAAGGGTAACCGCTTATGTTTTTGGCCAAAAAACTAAGGCAAAATGCAAAGGGATACCCCTTCGAGTTTTTGGTTAAAAACTGAGCCAAAGTGCAAAGGGCTACCCCTTCGAATTTTTTGTGAAAAACTGAGCAAAAATGCAGAGAGGGACCCCTTTGAGTTTTTGGTGAAAAACTTAGGCAAAATGCAAAGGGTTACCCCTTTATGTTTTTGGTGATAAACTGAACCAAAAGGCAAACGGGGACCACTTCGAGTTTTTGGTTAAAAATAGAGCCAAAATACAAAGGGGTACCCCTTTTAGTTTTTGGTGAAAAACAGAGCCAAAATGCGTAGGGGTACCCCTTTTGGTTTTTGGCAAAAAAACTGAGTCAAAATGCAAAGGGTTACCCCTTTGAGTTTTTGGTGAAAAAATGGGAAGGGGTACCCCTTTGAGTTTTCCGTGAAAAATTAAGCCAAAATGCAAAGGGGTAACCGTTTGAGTTTTCGGCAAAAAAACTTAGCCAAAATGCACAGGGCTACCCCTTTGAATTTTTACTGAATAACTGAGCCAAATGCAAAGGGGGACCCCTTTATGTTTTTGGTGATAAACTGAACCAAAAGGCAAACGGGGACCACTTCGAGTTTTTGGTTAAAAATAGAGCCAAAATACAAAGGGGTACCCCTTTTAGTTTTTGGTGAAAAACAGAGCCAAAATGCGTAGGGGTACCCCTTTTGGTTTTTGGCAAAAAAACTGAGTCAAAATGCAAAGGGGTACCCCTTTGAGTTTTTGGTGAAAAAATGGGAAGGGGTACCCCTTTGAGTTTTCCGTGAAAAATTAAGCCAAAATGCAAAGGGGTAACCGTTTGAGGTTTTAGCAAAAAAACTTAGCCAAAATGCACAGGGCTACCCCTTTGAATTTTTACTGAATAACTGAGCCAAATGCAAAGGGGGACCCCTTTATGTTTTTGGTGATATACTGAACCAAAAGGCAAAGGGGCACCACTTCGAGTTTTTGGTTAAAAACTGAGCCAAAATGCAAAGGGGTACCCCTTTGAATTTTTGGTGAAAAACTGAGCAAAAATGTAAAGGGTTACCCCTTTGAGTTTTTGGTGAAAACTGAGGCGAGATGCAAAGGGGTACACCCCTTTGAGTTTTTTATGAAAAAATGAGCAAAAATGGAAAGGGATACCCCTTTGAGTTTGCCGTGAAAAATTAAGCCAAAATGCAAAGGGATACTACTTTTGAGATTTTGTTGAAAAATCGAGCAAAAATGCAAAGGGGCTTTTCAGTTTTTGGTGGAAAATAGAGCCAAAATTCAAAGGGGTACCCCTTTGGGTTTTTGGAAAAACAATTGAGTGAAAATGCAAATGGGTACCCCTTTGAGTTTTTGGATAAAAAACTGAGGTGATATGCAAAGGTGTACCCCATTAAGTTTTCGGTGAAAAAATGAGCAAAAATGCAAAGGGGTACCTTTGAGTTTTTGGTGAAAAACTAAGCCAAAATACAATGGAGTAACCCTTTGAGTTTTTGCCAAGGGGTACCCCTTTGACAAAAAATTGAGGCAAAATGCAATGGGGTACCACTTCGAGTTTTTGGTTAAAACTACGCTAAAATGTAAAGGGCTACCCCTTTGATTTTTTGGTGTAAAACTGAGCCAAAATGCAAAGGGGGACCCCTTTGAGTTTTTCGTGAAAAACTTGGGCAAAATTCAAAAGGGTACCCTTTTATGATTTTGGTGATAAACTAAACAAAAAGGAAAAGGGGCAGCACTTCGAGTTTTTGGTTAAAAACTGAGCCAAAATGCAAATGGGTACCCCTTTGAATTTTTAGTGAAAAATTGAGCCAAAATGAAAAGGGGTACCCCTTTGAGTTTTTGGTGAAAAACTGAGGCGAAATGCAAAGGGGTACCCCTTTGAGTTTTTGTTGAAAAAATGAGCAAAAATGGAAAAGGAGTACCCCTTTGGGTTTTTGGGTTAAAAATTGAGGCGAGATGCAAAGGGGTACCCCTTTGAGTTTTTTTGTGAAAAAATGAGCAAAAATGGAAAGGGGTACCCCATTGAGTTTTCAGTGAAAAATTAAGCCAAAATGCAAAAGGGTAACCGCTTATGTTTTTGGCCAAAAAACTAAGGCAAAATGCAAAGGGATACCCCTTCGAGTTTTTGGTTAAAAACTGAGCCAAAGTGCAAAGGGCTACCCCTTCGAATTTTTTGTGAAAAACTGAGCAAAAATGCAGAGAGGGACCCCTTTGAGTTTTTGGTGAAAAACTTAGGCAAAATGCAAAGGGTTACCCCTTTATGTTTTTGGTGATAAACTGAACCAAAAGGCAAACGGGGACCACTTCGAGTTTTTGGTTAAAAATAGAGCCAAAATACAAAGGGGTACCCCTTTTAGTTTTTGGTGAAAAACAGAGCCAAAATGCGTAGGGGTACCCCTTTTGTTTTTTGGCAAAAAAACTGAGTCAAAATGCAAAGGGGTACCCCTTTGAGTTTTTGGTGAAAAAATGGGAAGGGGTACCCCTTTGAGTTTTCCGTGAAAAATTAAGCCAAAATGCAAAGGGGTAACCGTTTGAGTTTTCGGCAAAAAAACTTAGCCAAAATGCACAGGGCTACCCCTTTGAATTTTTACTGAATAACTGAGCCAAATGCAAAGGGGGACCCCTTTATGTTTTTGGTGATAAACTGAACCAAAAGGCAAACGGGGACCACTTCGAGTTTTTGGTTAAAAATAGAGCCAAAATACAAAGGGGTACCCCTTTTAGTTTTTGGTGAAAAACAGAGCCAAAATGCGTAGGGGTACCCCTTTTGGTTTTTGGCAAAAAAATTGAGTCAAAAAGCAAAGGGGTACCCCTTTGAGTTTTTGGTGAAAAAATGGGAAGGGGTACCCCTTTGAGTTTTCCGTGAAAAATTAAGCCAAAATGCAAAGGGGTAACCGTTTGAGGTTTTAGCAAAAAAACTTAGCCAAAATGCACAGGGCTACCCCTTTGAATTTTTACTGAATAACTGAGCCAAATGCAAAGGGGGACCCCTTTATGTTTTTGGTGATATACTGAACCAAAAGGCAAAGGGGCACCACTTCGAGTTTTTGGTTAAAAACTGAGCCAAAATGCAAAGGGGTACCCCTTTGAATTTTTGGTGAAAAACTGAGCAAAAATGTAAAGGGTTACCCCTTTGAGTTTTTGGTGAAAACTGAGGCGAGATGCAAAGGGGTACACCCCTTTGAGTTTTTTATGAAAAAATGAGCAAAAATGGAAAGGGATACCCCTTTGAGTTTGCCGTGAAAAATTAAGCCAAAATGCAAAGGGATACTACTTTTGAGATTTTGTTGAAAAATCGAGCAAAAATGCAAAGGGGCTTTTCAGTTTTTGGTGGAAAACAGAGCCAAAATTCAAAGGGGTACCCCTTTGGGTTTTTGGAAAAACAATTGAGTGAAAATGCAAATGGGTACCCCTTTGAGTTTTTGGATAAAAAACTGAGGTGATATGCAAAGGTGTACCCCATTAAGTTTTCGGTGAAAAAATGAGCAAAAATGCAAAGGGGTACCTTTGAGTTTTTGGTGAAAAACTAAGCCAAAATACAATGGAGTAACCCTTTGAGTTTTTGCCAAGGGGTACCCCTTTGACAAAAAATTGAGGCAAAATGCAATGGGGTACCACTTCGAGTTTTTGGTTAAAACTACGCTAAAATGTAAAGGGCTACCCCTTTGATTTTTTGGTGTAAAACTGAGCCAAAATGCAAAGGGGGACCCCTTTGAGTTTTTCGTGAAAAACTTGGGCAAAATTCAAAAGGGTACCCTTTTATGATTTTGGTGATAAACTAAACAAAAAGGAAAAGGGGCAGCACTTCGAGTTTTTGGTTAAAAACTGAGCCAAAATGCAAATGGGTACCCCTTTGAATTTTTAGTGAAAAATTGAGCCAAAATGAAAAGGGGTACCCCTTTGAGTTTTTGGTGAAAAACTGAGGCGAAATGCAAAGGGGTACCCCTTTGAGTTTTTGTTGAAAAAATGAGCAAAAATGGAAAAGGAGTACCCCTTTGGGTTTTTGGGTTAAAAATTGAGGCGAGATGCAAAGGGGTACCCCTTTGAGTTTTTTTGTGAAAAAATGAGCAAAAATGGAAAGGGGTACCCCATTGAGTTTTCAGTGAAAAATTAAGCCAAAATGCAAAAGGGTAACCGCTTATGTTTTTGGCCAAAAAACTAAGGCAAAATGCAAAGGGATACCCCTTCGAGTTTTTGGTTAAAAACTGAGCCAAAGTGCAAAGGGCTACCCCTTCGAATTTTTTGTGAAAAACTGAGCAAAAATGCAGAGAGGGACCCCTTTGAGTTTTTGGTGAAAAACTTAGGCAAAATGCAAAGGGTTACCCCTTTATGTTTTTGGTGATAAACTGAACCAAAAGGCAAACGGGGACCACTTCGAGTTTTTGGTTAAAAATAGAGCCAAAATACAAAGGGGTACCCCTTTTAGTTTTTGGTGAAAAACAGAGCCAAAATGCGTAGGGGTACCCCTTTTGGTTTTTGGCAAAAAAACTGAGTCAAAAAGCAAAGGGGTACCCCTTTGAGTTTTTGGTGAAAAAATGGGAAGGGGTACCCCTTTGAGTTTTCCGTGAAAAATTAAGCCAAAATGCAAAGGGGTAACCGTTTGAGGTTTTAGCAAAAAAACTTAGCCAAAATGCACAGGGCTACCCCTTTGAATTTTTACTGAATAACTGAGCCAAATGCAAAGGGGGACCCCTTTATGTTTTTGGTGATATACTGAACCAAAAGGCAAAGGGGCACCACTTCGAGTTTTTGGTTAAAAACTGAGCCAAAATGCAAAGGGGTACCCCTTTGAATTTTTGGTGAAAAACTGAGCAAAAATGCAAAGGGTTACCCCTTTGAGTTTTTGGTGAAAACTGAGGCGAGATGCAAAGGGGTACACCCCTTTGAGTTTTTTATGAAAAAATGAGCAAAAATGGAAAGGGATACCCCTTTGAGTTTGCCGTGAAAAATTAAGCCAAAATGCAAAGGGATACTACTTTTGAGATTTTGTTGAAAAATCGAGCAAAAATGCAAAGGGGCTTTTCAGTTTTTGGTGGAAAACAGAGCCAAAATTCAAAGGGGTACCCCTTTGGGTTTTTGGAAAAACAATTGAGTGAAAATGCAAATGGGTACCCCTTTGAGTTTTTGGATAAAAAACTGAGGTGATATGCAAAGGTGTACCCCATTAAGTTTTCGGTTGAAAAAATGAGCAAAAATGCAAAGGGGTACCTTTGAGTTTTTGGTGAAAAACTAAGCCAAAATACAATGGAGTAACCCTTTGAGTTTTTGCCAAGGGGGTACCCCTTTGACAAAAAATTGAGGCAAAATGCAATGGGGTACCACTTCGAGTTTTTGGTTAAAACTACGCTAAAATGTAAAGGGCTACCCCTTTGATTTTTTGGTGTAAAACTGAGCCAAAATGCAAAGGGGGACCCCTTTGAGTTTTTCGTGAAAAACTTGGGCAAAATTCAAAAGGGTACCCTTTTATGATTTTGGTGATAAACTAAACAAAAAGGAAAAGGGGCAGCACTTCGAGTTTTTGGTTAAAAACTGAGCCAAAATGCAAATGGGTACCCCTTTGAATTTTTAGTGAAAAACTGAGCCAAAATGAAAAGGGGTACCCCTTTGAGTTTTTGGTGAAAAACTGAGGCAAAATGCAAAGGGGTACCCCTTTGAGTTTTTGTTGAAAAAATGAGCAAAAATGGAAAAGGAGTACCCCTTTGGGTTTTTGGGTTAAAAATTGAGGCGAGATGCAAAGGGGTACCCCTTTGAGTTTTTTTGTGAAAAAATGAGCAAAAATGGAAAGGGGTACCCCATTGAGTTTTCAGTGAAAAATTAAGCCAAAATGCAAAAGGGTAACCGCTTATGTTTTTGGCCAAAAAACTAAGGCAAAATGCAAAGGGATACCCCTTCGAGTTTTTGGTTAAAAACTGAGCCAAAGTGCAAAGGGCTACCCCTTCGAATTTTTTGTGAAAAACTGAGCAAAAATGCAGAGAGGGACCCCTTTGAGTTTTTGGTGAAAAACTTAGGCAAAATGCAAAGGGTTACCCCTTTATGTTTTTGGTGATAAACTGAACCAAAAGGCAAACGGGGACCACTTCGAGTTTTTGGTTAAAAATAGAGCCAAAATACAAAGGGGTACCCCTTTTAGTTTTTGGTGAAAAACAGAGCCAAAACGCGTAGGGGTACCCCTTTTGGTTTTTGGCAAAAAAACTGAGTCAAAATGCAAAGGGGTACCCCTTTGAGTTTTTGGTGAAAAAATGGGAAGGGGTACCCCTTTGAGTTTTCCGTGAAAAATTAAGCCAAAATGCAAAGGGGTAACCGTTTGAGTTTTCGGCAAAAAAACTTAGCCAAAATGCACAGGGCTACCCCTTTGAATTTTTACTGAATAACTGAGCCAAATGCAAAGGGGGACCCCTTTATGTTTTTGGTGATAAACTGAACCAAAAGGCAAACGGGGACCACTTCGAGTTTTTGGTTAAAAATAGAGCCAAAATACAAAGGGGTACCCCTTTTAGTTTTTGGTGAAAAACAGAGCCAAAATGCGTAGGGGTACCCCTTTTGGTTTTTGGCAAAAAAACTGAGTCAAAATGCAAAGGGGTACCCCTTTGAGTTTTTGGTGAAAAAATGGGAAGGGGTACCCCTTTGAGTTTTCCGTGAAAAATTAAGCCAAAATGCAAAGGGGTAACCGTTTGAGTTTTTAGCAAAAAAACTTAGCCAAAATGCACAGGGCTACCCCTTTGAATTTTTACTGAATAACTGAGCCAAATGCAAAGGGGGACCCCTTTATGTTTTTGGTGATATACTGAACCAAAAGGCAAAGGGGCACCACTTCGAGTTTTTGGTTAAAAACTGAGCCAAAATGCAAAGGGGTACCCCTTTGAATTTTTGGTAAAAAACTGAGCAAAAATGCAAAGGGTTACCCCTTTGAGTTTTTGGTGAAAACTGAGGCGAGATGCAAAGGGGTACACCCCTTTGAGTTTTTTATGAAAAAATGAGCAAAAATGGAAAAGGATACCCCTTTGAGTTTGCCGTGAAAAATTAAGCCAAAATGCAAAGGGATACTACTTTTGAGATTTTGTTGAAAAATCGAGCAAAAATGCAAAGGGGCTTTTCAGTTTTTGGTGGAAAACAGAGCCAAAATTCAAAGGGGTACCCCTTTGGGTTTTTGGAAAAACAATTGAGTGAAAATGCAAATGGGTACCCCTTTGAGTTTTTGGATAAAAAACTGAGGTGATATGCAAAGGTGTACCCCATTAAGTTTTCGGTGAAAAAATGAGCAAAAATGCAAAGGGGTACCTTTGAGTTTTTGGTGAAAAACTAAGCCAAAATACAATGGAGTAACCCTTTGAGTTTTTGCCAAGGGGTACCCCTTTGACAAAAAATTGAGGCAAAATGCAATGGGGTACCACTTCGAGTTTTTGGTTAAAACTACGCTAAAATGTAAAGGGCTACCCCTTTGATTTTTTGGTGTAAAACTGAGCCAAAATGCAAAGGGGGACCCCTTTGAGTTTTTCGTGAAAAACTTGGGCAAAATTCAAAAGGGTACCCTTTTATGATTTTGGTGATAAACTAAACAAAAAGGAAAAGGGGCAGCACTTCGAGTTTTTGGTTAAAAACTGAGCCAAAATGCAAATGGGTACCCCTTTGAATTTTTAGTGAAAAACTGAGCCAAAATGAAAAGGGGTACCCCTTTGAGTTTTTGGTGAAAAACTGAGGCGAAATGCAAAGGGGTACCCCTTTGAGTTTTTTTTTGAAAAAATGAGCAAAAATGGAAAGGAGTACCCCTTTGGGTTTTTGGGTTAAAAATTGAGGCGAGATGCAAAGGGGTACCCCTTTGAGTTTTTTTGTGAAAAAATTAGCAAAAATGGAAATGGGTACCCCTTTGAATTTTCCTTGAAAAATTAAGCGAAAATGCAAAGGGGTAACCGCTTAAGGTTTTGGCCAAAAAACTGAGGCAAAATGCTAAGGGGTACCACTTCGAGTTTTTGGATAAAAACTGAGCCAAAATGCAAAGGGTTACCCCTTCAAATTTTTGGTGAAAAACTGAGCAAAAATGCAGAGGGGGCCCCCTTTGAGTTTTTGGTGAAAATCTTAGGCAAAATGCAAAGGGATACCCCTTTATGTTTTTGGTGATAAATTGAACCAAAAGCGAAAGGGGGACCACTTTGAGTTTTTGGTTAAAAACTGAGCCAAAATACAAAGGGGTACCCCTTTGAGTTTTTGGTGAAAAACAGAGCCAAAATGCGTAGGGGTACCCCTTTTTGTTTTTGGCAAAACAACTGAGTCAAAATGCAAAGGGGTACCCCTTTGAGTTTTTGGATTAAATACTGAGGCGAGATGCAAAGGGGTACCCCTTTGAGTTTTTTATGAAAAAATGAGAAAAAATGGGAAGGGGTACCCCTTTGAGTTTTCCATGAAAAATTGAGCCAAAATGCAAAGGGGTAACCGTTTGAGTTTTTAGCAAAAAAAATGAGGCAAAATGAAAAGGGATACCACTTCGAGTTTTTGGTTAAAAACTGAGCCAAAATGCAAAGGGCTACCCTTCGAATTTTTGGTGAAAAACTGAGCAAAAATGCAGAGGGGGCCCCCTTTGAGTTTTTGGTGAAAATCTTAGGCAAAATGCAAAGGGATACCCCTTTATGGTTTTGGTGATAAATTGAACCAAAAGCGAAAGGGGGACCACTTTGAGTTTTTGGTTAAAAACAGAGCCAAAATACAAAGGGGTACCCCTTTTAGTTTTTGGTGAAAACAGAGCCAAAATGCGTAGGTGTACCCCTTTTGGTTTTTGGCAAAAAAACTGAGTCAAAATGCAAAGGGGTACCCCTTTGAGTTTTTGGATTAAATACTGTGGCGAGATGCAAAGGGGTACCCCTTTGAGTTTTTGGTGAAAAAATGGGAAGGGGTACCCCTTTGAGTTTTCCGTTAAAAATTAAGCCAAAATGCAAAGGGGTAACCGTTTGACTTTTTAGCAAAACAAATTAGGCAAAAAGAAAAGGGATACACTTCGAGTTTTTGGTTAAAAACTGAGCCAAAATGCACAGGGCTACCCCTTTGAATTTTTGCTGAAAAACTGAGCCAAAATGTAAAGGGGGACCCCTTTGAGATTTTGGTGAAAAACTTAGGCAAAATACAAAGGGGTACCCCTTTATGTTTTTGGTGATAAACTGAACCAAAAGGAAAAGGGGCACCACTACGAGTTTCTGGTTAAAAACTGAGCCAAAATGCAAAAGGGGACCCCTTTGAATTTTTGGTGAAAAACTGAGCCAAAATGCAAAGGGTTACCCCTTTGAGTTTTTGGTGAAAACTGAGGCGAGATGCAAAGGGGTACACCCCTTTTAGTTTTTTGTGAAAAAATGAGCAAAAATGGAAAGGGGTACCCCTTTGAGTTTGGAGTGAAAAATTAAGCCAAAATGCAAAGGGGTACTACTTTTGAGATTTTGTTGAAAAATCGAGCAAAAATACAAAGGGGCTTTCAGTTTTTGGTTGAAAACAGAGCCAAAATTCAAAGGGATACCCCTTTGGGTTTTTGGCAAAAAAACTGAGTGAAAATGCAAATGGGTACCCCTTTGAGTTTTTGGATAAAAAACTGAGGCGAGATGCAAAGGGGTACCCCATTAAGTTTTCGGTGAACAAATGAGCAAAAATGCAAAGGGGTACCTGTTAGTTTTTGGTGAAAAACTAAGCCAAAATACAATGGAGTAACCCTTTTAGTTTTTGCCAAGGGGTACCCCTTCGAGTTTTTTGTGTAAAATTGAGCCAAAATGTAAATGGGTACCCCTTTGAGTTTTGGTGAAAACTGAGACAAAAGGTAAAGGTGTACCCCTTTGAGTTTTTGGCAAAAAAACTGAGTCAAAATGCAAAGTGGTACCCTACTGAGTTTTTGATGAAAAATTGAGGCAAAATGCAAAGGGGTACCCTTTGAGTTTTTGGTGAAAAAAAGTGCCAAAATGCATAGGGGTGCCCCTTTTGGTTTTTGGCAAAAAAACTTAGTCAAAATCCAAAGGGATACCATTTTGAGTTTTTGGATTAAATACTGAGATGAGATGCAAAGGGGTACCCCTTTGAGTTTTTTGTGAAAAAATAAGCAAAAATGGAAAGGGGTACCCCTTTGAATTTGCCGTGAAAAATTAAGCCAAAATGCAAAAGGGTAACCGTTTGAGTTTTTTGACAAAAAATTGAGGCGAAATGCAATGGGGTACCACTTCGAGTTTTTGGTTAAAACTGAGCCAAAATGCAAAGGGCTAACCCTTTGATTTTTTGGTGAAAAACTAAGCCAAAGTGCA
This sequence comes from Excoecaria agallocha, assembly GCA_037975025.1. NCBI lineage: Eukaryota > Viridiplantae > Streptophyta > Magnoliopsida > Malpighiales > Euphorbiaceae > Excoecaria > Excoecaria agallocha. Next base: position 6,841,525 of record JBBPFJ010000019.1, on the reverse strand, counting down.
AAGGGGGACCCCTTTGAGTTTTTCGTGAAAAACTTGGGCAAAATTCAAAAGGGTACCCTTTTATGTTTTTGGTGATAAACTAAACCAAAAGGCAAAAGGGCACCACTACGAGTTTTTGGTTAAAAACTGAGCCAAAATGCAAAAGGGTACCCCTTTGAATTTTTAATGAAAAACTGAGCCAAAATGCAAAGGGTTACCCCTTTGAGTTTTTGGTGAAAACTGAGGCGAGATGCAAAGGGGTACACCCCTTTTAGTTTTTTGTGAAAAAATGAGCAAAAATGGAAAGGGGTACCCCTTTGAGTTTGGAGTGAAAAATTAAGCCAAAATGCAAAGGGGTACTACTTTTGAGATTTTGTTGAAAAATCGAGCAAAAATACAAAGGGGCTTTCAGTTTTTGGTTGAAAACAGAGCCAAAATTCAAAGGGATACCCCTTTGGGTTTTTGGCAAAAAAACTGAGTGAAAATGCAAATGGGTACCCCTTTGAGTTTCTGGATAAAAAACTGAGGCGAGATGCAAAGGGGTACCCTATTAAGTTTTCGGTGAACAAATGAGCAAAAATGCAAAGGGGTACCTTTTAGTTTTTGGTGAAAAACTAAGCCAAAATACAATGGAGTAACCCTTTTAGTTTTTGCCAAGGGGTACCCCTTTGAGTTTTTTGTGTAAAATTGAGCCAAAATGTAAATGGGTACCCTTTTGAGTTTTGGTGAAAACTGAGACAAAAGGTAAAGGTGTACCCCTTTGAGTTTTTGGCAAAAAAACTGAGTCAAAATGCAAAGTGGTACCCCACTGAGTTTTTGATGAAAAATTGAGGCAAAATGCAAAGGGGTACCCTTTGAGTTTTTGGTGAAAAAAAGTGCCAAAATGCATAGGGGTGCCCCTTTTGGTTTTTGGCAAAAAAACTTAGTCAAAATTCAAAGGGATACCCCTTTGAGTTTTTGGATTAAATACTGAGATGAGATGCAAAGGGGTACCCCTTTGAGTTTTTTGTGAAAAAATGAGCAAAAATGGAAAGGGGTACCCCTTTGAATTTGCCGTGAAAAATTAAGCCAAAATGCAAAAGGGTAACCGTTTGAGTTTTTTGACAAAAAATTGAGGCGAAATGCAATGGGGTACCACTTCGAGTTTTTGGTTAAAACTGAGCCAAAATGCAAAGGGCTAACCCTTTGATTTTTTGGTGAAAAACTAAGCCAAAGTGCAAAGGGGGACCCCTTTGAGTTTTTCGTGAAAAACTTGGGCAAAATTCAAAAGGGTACCCTTTTATGTTTTTGGTGATAAACTAAACCAAAAGGAAAAAGGGCACCACTACGAGTTTTTGGTTAAAAACTGAGCCAAAATGCAAAAGGGTACCCCTTTGAATTTTTAATGAAAAACTGAGCCAAAATGCAAAGGGTTACCCCTTTGAGTTTTTGGTGAAAACTGAGGCGAGATGCAAAGGGGTACACCCCTTTTAGTTTTTTGTGAAAAAATGAGCAAAAATTGAAAGGGGTACCCCTTTGAGTTTGGAGTGAAAAATTAAGCCAAAATGCAAAGGGGTACTACTTTTGAGATTTTGTTGAAAAATCGAGCAAAAATACAAAGGGGCTTTCAGTTTTTGTTTGAAAACAGAGCCAAAATTCAAAGGGATACCCCTTTGGGTTTTTGGCAAAAAAACTGAGTGAAAATGCAAATGGGTACCCCTTTGAGTTTTTGGATAAGAAACTGAGGCGAGATGCAAAGGGGTACCCCATTAAGTTTTCGGTGAACAAATGAGCAAAAATGCAAAGGGGTACCTTTTAGTTTTTGGTGAAAAACTTTGCCAAAATACAATGGAGTAACCCTTTTAGTTTTTGCCAAGGGGTACCCCTTCGAGTTTTTTGTGTAAAATTGAGCCAAAATGTAATTGGGTACCCCTTTGAGTTTTGGTGAAAACTGAGACAAAAGGTAAAGGTGTACCCCTTTGAGTTTTTGGCAAAAAAACTGAGTCAAAATGCAAAGGGGTACCCCACAGAGTTTTTGATGAAAAATTGAGGCAAAATGCAAAGGGGTACCCTTTGAGTTTTTGGTGAAAAACAGAGCCAAAATGCATAGGGGTACCCCTTTTGGTTTTTGGCAAAAAAACTGAGTCAAAATCCAAAGGGATACCCCTTTGAAGTTTTGGATTAAATACTGAGATGAGATGCAAAGGGGTACCCCTTTGAGTTTTTTGTGAAAAAATGAGCAAAAATGGAAAGGGGTACCCCTTTGAATTTTCCGTGAAAAATTAAGCCAAAATGCAAAAGGGTAACCGTTTGAGTTTTTTGACAAAAAATTGAGGCGAAATGCAATGGGGTACCACTTCGAGTTTTTGGTTAAAACTGATCCAAAATGCAAAGGGCTACCCCTTTGATTTTTTGGTGAAAAACTGAGCCAAAATGCAAAGGGGGACCCCTTTGAATTTTTCGTGAAAAACTTGGGCAAAATTCAAAAGGGTACCCTTTTATGTTTTTAGTGATAAACTAAACCAAAAGGCAAAAGGGCACCACTTCGAGTTTTTGGTTAAAAACTGAGCCAAAATGCAAAGGGATACCCCTTTGAATTTTTAGTGAAAAACTGAGCCAAAATGCAAAGGGGTACCCCTTTGAGTTTTTGGTGAAAAACTGAGGCGAAATGCAAAGGGGTACCCCTTTGAGTTTTTGTTGAAAAAATGAGCAAAAATGGAAAGGAGTACCCCTTTGGGTTTTTGGGTTAAAAATTGAGGCGAGATGCAAAGGGGTACCCCTTTGAGTTTTTTTGTGAAAAAATGAGCAAAAATGGAAAGGGGTACCCCTTTGAATTTTTCGTGAAAAATTAAGCCAAAATGCAAAGGGGTAACCGCTTAAGTTTTTGGCCAAAAAACTGAGGCAAAATGCAAAGGGGTACCCCTTTGAATTTTTGGTGAAAAACTGAGCTAAAATGCAAAGGGTTACCCCTTCGAATTTTTGGTGAAAAACTGAGTAAAAATGCAGAGGGGGCCCCTTTGAGTTTTTGGTGAAAATCTTAGGCAAAATGAAAAGGGATACCCCTTTATGTTTTTGGTGATAAACTGAACCAAAAGGGAAAGGGGGACCACTTCGAGTTTTTGGTTAAAAACTGAGCCAAAATACAAAGGGGTACCCCTTTGAGTTTTTGGTGAAAAACAGAGCCAAAATGTGTAGGGGTACCCCTTTTGGTTTTTGGCAAAAAAACTGAGTCAAAATGCAAAGGGGTACCCCTTTGAGTTTTTGGGTTAAATACTGAGGCGAGATGCAAAGGGGTACCCCTTTGAGTTTTTTGTGAAAAAATGAGAAAAAATGGGAAGGGGTACCCCTTTGAGTTTTCCGTGAAAAATTTAGCCAAAATGCAAAGGGGTAACCGTTTGAGTTTTTAGCAAAAAAAATGAGGCAAAATGAAAAGGGATACCCCTTCGAGTTTTTGGTTAAAAACTGAGCCAAAATGTAAAGGGCTACCCCTTCGAATTTTTGCTGAAAAACTGAGCCAAAATGCAAAGGGGGACCCCTTTGTGATTTTGGTGATAAACTTAGGCAAAATGCAAAGGGGTACCCCTTTATGTTTTTGGTGATAAACTGAACCAAAAGGCAAAGGGGCACCACTTCAAGTTTTTGGTTAAAAACTGAGCCAAAATGCAAAGGGGTACCCCTTTGAATTTTTGGTGAAAAACTGAGCCAAAATGCAAAGGGGTACCCCTTTGAGTTTTTGGTGAAAACTGAGGCGAGATGCAAAGGGGTACCCCTTTGAGTTTTTTTGTGAAAAAATGAGCAAAAATGGAAAGGGGTACCCCTTTGAGTTTGCCGTGAAAAATTAAGCCAAAATGCAAAGGGGTAACCGTTTGAGTTTTTGGCCAAAAAACTGAGGCAAAATGCAAAGGGGTACCACTTCTAGTTTTTGGTTAAAAACTAAGCCAAAATGCAAAGGGCTATCCCTTTGAATTTTTGGTGAAAAACTGAAGTAAAATGCAAAGGGGTACCCCATTGAGTTTTTGTTGAAAAATTGAACCAAAAGGCAAAGGGGAACCCTTTCGATATTTTGGTGAAAAAATGAGCCAAAATAAAAGAAGGTACCCATTTGAGTTTTTTGTGAAAAACTGAATCAAAATGCAAAGGCGTACCCATTTGATTTTTTGGTGAAAGTTTGAGCCAAAATATTAAGGGGTAGCCATTTTACTTTCTGGCTAAAAAACTGTGGCAAAATGTAAAGTGGTACCCCTTTTGTGTTTTTGGTAAAAAATTGAGCAAAAATGTAAATGGATGCCCCTTTGAGTTTTTGGTGAAAAATTGAGTCAAAATGCAAAAGGGTACCCCTTTGAATTTTTGGTGAAAAACTGAGCCAAAATGCAAAGGGGTACCCTTCGAGATTTTTGTGAAAAACTGAGCCAAAATATAAAGGGGTACACATTTGAGTTTTTGGCTAAAAAACTGAGGCAAAATGTAAAGGGGTACTCCTTTTGAGATTTTGTTGAAAAATTAAGCAAAATTGCAAAGGGATTTTTAGTTTTTGGTGGAAAACAGAGCCAAAATGCAAAGGGGTACCCCTTTGGGTTTTTGGCCAAAAAACTGAGTTAAAATGCAAATGGGTACCCCTTTGAGTTTTTGGACGGAATAGGCAAATCTCTTTTTTTTTCTTTTGATATTTCCGAACTGATGAAAATAATATTTATAAATTGGATGTGTAAAAACATAGAATTTACAATTTTGGATTATACTTATACAAAAAAAAAAAGAAAGTAAGAAAAAAAGAAAAGGACAAAAGAGAATATGACAAAAGAAAGGAAAAAGCTCATATAAGAATAGCCCAAGCTTGGGATAGCAGTCTTTTTGCTTAAGTAATAAGAGGTTGTGTTTTAGTAACCCACTCGATTCTTAGAAAATATACTCTATTACCCTCATTAATAATAACTAAAAATATCATTCGTATACTATTTTTTCAAATTCCCAAATGGTTCGAGGATTTAAAGGATTGCCATAGAGAAATGCATGTTAAATGCACCTATAATGGAGTTCAATTATTAGAAAAAGAATTTTCACAACACTGGTTAACAAATGGGATTCAAATATAGAACCTATTTCCTTTTCATCTAAAATCTTTGCACAGATCTAAGTTAAAATTCCCGCATAAAGATCTAATGAAAAATACAACACAAAAAAAGGATTTTTATTTTTTAACAGTTTAGGGAATGGAAACGGAATTGCCTTTTTGTTCTCCCCGAAAACGGCCTTCACTTTTTGAACACATCTTTAAAAAACTCGAAAAAAATTAGAAAAATGAAAAAAATGGTTTTTGAATTCTAACAATTTTAGAAGAAAGAAGAAATTTATTTTGAAATTTCTCAAAAGATTAAAAACATTTTTTCCAAAAGAAAGAATAAAGAAACTTTCAAAATAAAAAAGAAATCCAATTTTTTTTATCGGGATTTAGAGAAGTAGATAAATTAAATGAAACGAAAAACGAAAAAGATTCGATAATCAATAACAATAACAGGATGATTCATAAATTGTCCACCCCAATTCGATCTATTCATTGGACAAATTATTCACTAGTAGAAAAAATGAAAGATCTTTCTGCTAGGAGAAAGAAAATCATAAATCAAATAGAAAACATTAGAAAAGAAAAAGAAAACAAAATTATAACCTCAGAAGTAACTATTAGTCTTAACAAAATAAGTTATAATGCTAAAAAATTAAAATCATCAAAAAATATTTCGCACATATTAAAAAGAAGAAATGCTCGATTAGCACGTAAATTCCACTTTTTACAAAAATTTTGATTGAAAAAATATACATAGATATCTTTTTGGGTATCATTAATATTTTGAGGATCAATGCACAACTTTTTCTTGAATCAAGGAAAAAATTTTTATTAAATGCATTTACAATAATGAAAAAAATCACAAAAAAATTGATAAAACAAATCAAAATAAAATTCACTTTATTTCGATTATAAAAAAGTCAAGAAATACCGCTGTTTTTAATAAGAATTCACATATTTTTGTGGCATATCTTCCTTATCACAAGCGTATGTATTTTACAAATTATCACAAATCCCAATCCTTAACTTATATAAGTTAAGATCTATCTTTCAATACAATGGTCTTTTGCTTAAAAATGAAATAAAGGATTATTTTAGAGTCCAAGGACTGTTTAATTTCAAATTAAAAGATAATAATTTTCAAAATTCTATAATGAATCAATGGAAAAACTGGTTAAGAAGTTATTATCAATATAAATACAATTTATCTCAGATTATATGGTCTAGATTAATATCACAAAAATGGCGAAATAGAATCTATCAACACCATATAGTCCAAAATAAAAAATTAAGCAAATGGAATTTATATGAAAAAGACCAAGTAATTCATTATGAAAAAAAATGATTTTGATGCAGACTCATTACCAAATCAAAAAGTTAATTTTAAATTTAAAAAACACTATAGATATAATTTTTTTATCATATAAATGTATTAATTATGAACATAAAAATGACTTTTTTATTTTCTGATCGCCATTCCAAGTAACTAATAAAGAAGAGATTCCTTATAATTCCAGCACAAATAAAAGAAAATTACTTGACATGTTATAAGGTATTCCTATCAATAATTTTTAGCAGAAGATGATCTTATCGAAATAGAGAAAAGCCCGGATAGAAAATATTTGATTAGAGAATTCTCAATTTTTGTCTTAGAAATAAGGTCGATTTTGAGTCATGGATCGATAATGCAAGTAAAGATAAAAAAAACACTCAGACTACAACTAATAAGTATCAACTAATTGATAAAATTGATAAGAAAAATATTTTTTTTCTTACAATTCACCAAGATCAAGAAATCAATTCATCCATCCAACCCTTCCCCTTATTTGATTGGATGGGAATGAATGAAGAAATACAAAATTGTCTCATATCCAATTCCAATTTTGAACTTTGGTTCTTTCAAAAATTTGTGATACTTTACAACACATGTAAGATAAAACCATGGACAATACCCATTGAATTTCTTCTTTTAAATATTCATTTCTATAAAAATGTTAGTAAAAATACTAATATCAACGGAAAGAAAAATGGCAACCTTTTTCTATCTATATCATCGAATTAAAAAAAATTATTGAATTAAAGAATCAAAATTACGAAGAAAAAGAATCCGACGACCATGTGGACTTTGGATCAATTTTCGCAAATCAAGAAGAAGATATTAAAGAAGATTATATGGGATTAGATATGAATAAACATAGAAATAAAAAGCAAAACAAAAGTCATACGAAAGTAGAACTTAATTTCTTCCTAAAATGGTATTTATGTTTTCAATTAAGGTGGAATGGTTATTTAAATCAAAAAGTAATCAATAATATCAAAGTATATTGTCTCCTACTTAGACTGATAAATCCACGAGAAATTATTGTATCTTCTATTCAAAGGCAAGATATAAGTCTGAATATTTTGATGGTTCAGAAGGATTTAACTCTTACAGAATTGATGAAAAAGGGAATATTGATTATCGAACCTATCCGTCTAGCGGTAAAAAATGATGGACAATTTATTTAGTATCAAACGGTAGGTATCTTATTAGTTCATAAGAACAAACAAGAAATTAATAAAAAATATAGAGAATCCATGTGAGGATTCTCTTTGCAGGTCTCCAATGAACTTGTTCTTCTAACAAGCATCCATATGTTAGCTTTGATTATCTTCCATAATCACAGTTATGAGAACAACTGCTTGAACCATTCAAGAAACATAACATGTGCTAGTCTGTCCGAATTAACAATGTCCTATCTTGTTAATTCTATGACTCGGGATATTTAGATATTAACACATTTGCATGCAATAGACATCTCATATCATTAACACTTTCATGATTGCCTTTGCACTGTGTTTATAATATCTAGGACTTCATTTATTAATTTAAGATTTAAAAACTCATGTATTTAAACATAGCATTAATAAATAAATGATGTCTTTTTATTAAGAATATAAATTCATACATATGAAATTCATCCTTATTACATGGGCTCTAGGGCATACTCTCTAACAATCTCCCACTTCCACTAGAGCCAATCACTTATATTTCTTAGACCCATGCTATTTATATGGTGATCATGCTTAATTTGGGAAAGTGCTTTAGTGAGGGGATCCGCCACATTATCATCTGTGGGAACCCTTTCTTTTTTCACATCATTTCTAGCTACTATTTCCCTTATGAGATGGTAGCGTCTGAGAACATGCTTGGATCGCTGATGAGACCGTGGTTCCTTTGCTTGCATAATGGCTGCATTGTTGTCATAATATAAAGGAATCGGATCAACAATGCTAGGCACCACTCCTAGTTCAGATATGAACTTTTTGATCCAGACTGCTTCTTTGGCTACTTTCGAAGCAGTAATGCACTCAGCTTCTGTCGTGGAATTAGTAGTTGTTTCTTATTTGGAACTCTTCCAACTAGCAATCCTCCTCCCATTATGAACACATAACTAGATTGTGATTTACAATCATCTTTGTCAAATTGAAAGCTAGCATCTGTATACCCATTTACTTCCAAACTGCCCTCTCCATATACCAAGAATATATCCTTAGTCCTTCTCAAGTACTTAAGGATATTCTTGACAGCTGCCCGGTGTTCCTCTCTAATATTGGATTGGAATCTGCTTGTGACACTCAAAGCAAATGCTACATCTGGACGTGTACATAACATAGCATACATGATAGAACCAATTGCAGACGCATATGGTATTCTATTCATGCTCTCTCTATCCTCTAGTGTCTACGGATGCATAGACTTAGAAAGGTGTTTCCCATGTACCATGGTATAAACCCTTTCTTAGAGAGATTCATATTGAACCTCTTCAATACTTTATCTATATATGTACTTTGAGAAAGACCTAGCAACCTCTTGGATCTGTCTCTATAGATTCTTATTCCCAAAATATAGGATGCTTCTCCAAGGTTTTTCATGGAGAATGGCTTGGATAACCATATTTTAACAGATTGGAGAAGAGAAATGTCATTTCCCATTATCAATATGTCATCCACATATAGAACTAGGAAGACAATTGCACTCCGACTGACCCTTTTATACACACAAGGTTCATCTTCATTCTGTGAGAAACCAAACTCTTTGATTATCTCATTGAATCATATGTTCCAGCTCCTAGAGGCTTGCTTTAATCCATAAATGGATCTTTGAAGCTTGCATACCTTTTCGCCATTTCCTGATGTGAACCCTTTTGGTTGTGTCAATTACACATCCTCAGTCAGATTTCCATTTAGAAAAGTTGTCTTCACATCCATTTGCCAAATCTCATAATCATAATGAGCTGCAATGGCTAAAAGTATTCTTATAGACTTAAGCATCGCTACAGGAGAAAAGGTTTCATCATAGTCAATACCTTCTTTTTTATGAAAGCCCTTTGCTACTAAGCGAGCTTTATAGGTAACTATATTACCTTCTATGTCGGTCTTTTTTTTTTGAAGACCCATTTGCACCCTATGGGTTTTATCCCTTCAGGTGGTTGAGTTAAACTCTATACTTTATTCTCATACATGGAGTCCATTTCAGACTGCATAGCCTTAAGCCATAAATCACAATCTGAACTTTTCAAAACTTATTGATTGCTTGTAGGCTCATTGTCCTCTACTATAGTTATGCCTCTATCCGAATCCCTGTGAAATTCATATCTCACAGGGATAGAATACATCCTAGTAGATCTTCTAGGATTTTGTGTATAATCATGTTCAACTATAATCTCATCATTATGAAATTCAGTCTCGGGTTCAATCGGTTGATCCACTTCTATTTGTGGGTCTTGAACTTCACCAAGTTCAATTTTACTCCCACTGTCCTCTCGTAGGAGAATTCTCTTTCCAATAAGACAGCATGCCTTGAAACAAATACCTTTTATTCTAAGGGATGATAGAAATAATATCCAAACATTTCTTTTGGATATCCCACAAATAAACATTTGTCAGACTTAACATCTAGTTTGTCTGACATTGTCCTCTTCACATAAGCAGGACAACCCCATACTTTTATATGAGAAAGCGTGGGTTTTTTGTTATTCCATATCTCATATGGAGTAACATCATCCGATTTACTAAGAACTCTATTTAATACATAAACAGCAGTTTCTAGTGCATATCCCCAAAAGGACTTAGGCAAGTCTGCTCGGTTCATCATTGATCGAACCATATCTAATAGTGTTCGATTTCTCCTTTCAGATACACCATTGTGTTGTGGTGTATATGGTGGAGTCCATTGAGATAAAATCCCATTATCTCTAAGATAATTTTGAAATTCTTGGCTTAAGTATTCTCCACCTCGATCTGATCTAAGTGTTTTAATACTCTTGCCAAGTTGTTTCGCTACTACATTTCTGAATTCTTTGAACTTTTCAAATGCTTCTAATTTATATTTCATTAGATAGATGTATCCAAACCTGGAATAATCATCTATGAAAGTAATGAAGTAGGAGTAACCTCCCCTAGCATGTGTAGTCATTGGACCACATACATCTGAATGTATTAAGTCCAAAACCATTTTAGCTCATTCTCCTTTACCAATAAAGGGAGATTTTGTCATTTTTCCCAATAAACAAGATTCGCATGTATCAAATGATTCATAATTAAATGATCCCAAATTACCTGACTTGTGTAATTTGGTCATGCGGTTCTCATTTATATGGCCTAAACGACAATGCCATAAATAAGAGGTATTTAGATTATCATGTTTTATTCTCTTGGTATCCACATTATGCACTTCTTTAAAAAAAAATCATGAATCTTGATCTGTTTAAAACCCTTAAGCTTAGGAATCAACTGCAATATCATAAAAATTTTTCATCTACAAGTTGGTTGTAAGTCCAAATATAGAAGTATAAGTTTGGAAGGTCAACGTGCCAGAAACTACAACCAACAATGTTATTAAAATCAGACCAGACCTTCATGTTAAACTGTAAACCGATAGACTAAATAATTGATTTAACTATTAAAAATCAGATTGAACCGGCGAACCAAAAAACAAGACAAAACCGGATTTTTGGCTAAAATAAATAAAAAATCATAATTTTTTTGTATATTTTCACACACACACACACACACATATATATATATATATATTTGTAAATTTCCATTATTTATTTATTTGGAAAGTTAGTATTTTAAATTCTAAAAATGTCACATAATAATTTATTTTATTTATTATCTATTTGGGTTCATTGTAATTAAATATAATTATACTCGTATATGTAAGGGAAATATTCTCTATGTTTACTTTATTAGTACTCTATCTAAACAATAAATGTTTTTCATAATATGATTGTTTTTTTATATTTCTAACATATGATATTTTAAAATTCATAATTAAGCACTTGTAGTAATAAAATTGAAATTATATTTTGTAACTTATTATTAGGATATTTGTTACATATATTTAATATTTGATATATATTATATATATATATATATTGTAAATTTTTATTATTTATTTATTTGAAAAATTAGTATTTTAAATTCTAAAGATGTCATATAATAATTTATTATACTTATTAGCTATTTGGATTCATTATAATTAAATATAATTATACTCATATATGCAAGATTAATGTTTTTTGTATTTGCTTCATTAGTACTCCATCTAAACAATAATTTTTTTTCATGATATGATTATATTTTTATATTTTTAACATGTGATATTTAAAAATTCATAATTAAGCACTTGTAATAATAAAATTGAAATTATATTTTGTAACTTATTATTGGAATATTTGTGATATATATTTAATGTTTGATGAATATTTTTTTAATATTTATATAGTAGTATTTATAAAATTATATTAAATAAAAATATTTTAAAAATAGAAAAAACCCGATTGAACCAGTCGAACCACGAACTCCAGCGTTGCCGGTTCTTTATCCGGTCCGATTTTAATAACATTGACAACCAGCAGCGAAAAGAGAAGTTAATGAGATGAGTTCAGGATCTACTGGGTTCCTTCAACTATGCATTTCCTGTAAAAAAATCCAAGCAATTCAAATCTTGGGTATGTTTCTTATTTTTACCCATTATTTTAGCTGAATCTCCTTGTTTTTGTTTTCTTTTTCTTTTTGATTTTCCCTTTCATTTATTATATTTGGATTAAATGTGTTATATTGATGAACCCTTTGGCAGTGTAAATTGAAAAAACAATTCACAAGTCTCTTTTGCGGAGATGATGGGTGATCATTCGAATAAGAATTCGTAAAACAGTTTTTTTAAATTTTATCTCAAAAGTTTTGAATTGTTTATTGAATTAGTTTAACTGATTAAATGCGTTATATTGATGAAATATTTAGGTCTAAGAACTAAAGATTCTCTGAAATTTGCATAAATTTCTATTAGGAATGTTTAATTTATTGAATCTTGAATGTATATTGCAAATAGAAACATAAGTCATAGCTCTACTTAGTATTTTGGTCATGAAAAGTGGAAACCAGAATTTAAGCATCTTTACTATTGCAATTTTAATAATAAATACAACATGCAATCCAATCTCTTGCGGTATTTCGATTCTTTTTACCTATATCCGATCTATATATTCATCCAACCGGCTAAATTAACAATCAATTACATGATTCTTGAAGGAAAACAACATAAAGAAAAAAAACAGCCACAATTGATAAGCTCAAGTTTTTATTTTTTTTCTTTCTTTTCTTTTTTGTATTTTCATAAAAAAAATAAAACACTACAAGAAAAATTCATTTTGCCGACGGAAATTACCGACGGAATTGAGTAAATTTCCATAGGGAAATGAAATTACCAACGGAATTTAGCGATGGAAAATGGCGTTGGAGATCCGGTTGTAGGTACTTTTACCGACGGTAAATTTCCGTCGGTAAATTTACCGACGGTAAATTTCCGTCGGTAAATTTACCGACGGAAATACAGTCCGTCGGTAATTCCGTTGGGAGATGCAGACCAAAAACTGTCGGCATTTGCCATATTTACCGACGGAACTAAATTTGCCGTCGCTAAATTTTCCTACGGAAATAACAAATCCGTAGGTAAATTTACCGACGGTCCATAAATTTCCGTCAGTAAAGTTGCCATATGGTAAAAAGAATGGCGACGGATCTTTTCATCACTATTCCGTTACTAAAAAGATTACAATTTTCTGATTATTATTTAATAATTATGTTCTGTATCTGCTTCCTTTATCTAATAAATATGCACATAATATAAATTGAACAATTATCACAAAACAATAAATCATACTACAAAATTGCAGCAATAAACATAAGATTCAGTCCTTTCTACAAGAGTAGGCAGAATTCCTTTCTCAATCTTAGGAGACTTTATATTAAGCACTAGAGTTTCCTTACCTCTGTGGATGCGTGATTGAGGGGCAGTGGAATTCATCTTGTAGAGGAAGAAGGTGAAGTTGGTTGCAACCCTTATATGAGTTGGGCCAGGTAAGCTATTGATTCTTGGTTCTCCTACTTAAGTTCCACATAGTTTGCTTAAGATTTTCGCTACTCTGCTTTTAATTGGATTTATTTTGGTAGCATTACTTCAAGTCTAGATTCAATGGATCCAAATCTGGATTCCACTTGTTGAATGTAAACACCTCTCTGCTCCTTTAATCTAGAGTTGAGAAATTGCAGTTGCTCTTTAAGATCTCTCATTGATATAAAAGATTCAAATTAAACTTTCCTTGGTCTTCTAAGCAATATTGTTTTTTCCTATGGTTTACCTCCTGCAGAATTTCACTAGTTTGTTAGGAATATTTCTAACTATAGATCAAAAAATGGAAATGAAAATAATAGAGGAAAAAAGGACTAAAAGAAGAAAAAGAACAATAGGGAGAAGGAGACAGATTAAAAGACAGGAGAGAGAATAAGAGAATTGAGAGGAAGAGAATTTCATTAATTCATCATCGTATGGTCCCCTTTAAGGAATTATTTACTCTTTTAGCTCTACGCTTTATCTTGACATACTTCTATTTTTATCTAAACATTAAATTTAATTTTAACTTTTTGCTTTTCCGAAGGCAATTTTATAATTTAATGTTTAAAAAAATCTTTAAAACAAGTTCAGATTTTAATATTATAAGATTTTTAAGGTATGATAAATAAATAAATTAAACAGGGAAAATTAAAATATTAAGTTAACTAAAACATAATTAAGTGTTGAAATTGGAGTAGATAATAGTTTATAAAGGAATTTATAAAATTCGAGAATAATAAGAAGATGTAAAATAAATTAATAAAATTAGGAGTGATTAACAAACCAGGTAAAGCAATAAAGGCATCAGACTGTCTAGCCATTTCTGCCTTTCTTTGGTGCATATCAGCAACTGCCTTCACTTCCCCTACTGTTTCTCCAGTTATCTAAAAATTTTGAGGAAACCAAATTTAATAATAATAATAATAATAATAATAATAATAATAATAAAATGATAATTAATGTTATTTATTTAATTTGTTTTTGAGAAATAGAGTTTTCCACATAGGTGCAATGATGGGGAGCATAGGTGGAGGGTAGACGATGCGTATTGGTACCAGACAACTCCTACATGTACATGCTTTAAATTAGAAATATAATTTATAAAAATATAAAAGAGACAGAGATAAATAAAGTATATGGCATGTGATTGGTCGGCAAGTTCATGAAGAAAATTTGGCTACTAATAAAAAAAATCTACTTTTTTTAAGAGTGGCTTAGAAAAAATAACTAATTCAATTTAACATTATAAAAATATTAATAATTAATTATATTGTTGTTTTATAAATTAATATAAAAATAATACTAAATAATGGGAGAAGTAGCAGTAAGTTGGAATTTCATGCATGAGACTCGAAAGAGACAATTATGAAATCCCATTTTTAAAGATAACAAAGGAGAGGTAGAAATTCATGTAAAGTAGGCACCACAACACAAGAGATAACTTTTATTCATTTTTTTAAAATTAAATAATTAAATGCAATAGGAGGAATAAATAAATAAATAAATTGATAATGATTTCTCTCTTTCCCCTTCTCTTCCTCTATCATTTTCAATATTTATAAAGCAACAAAGACATAAATTTAGAACATTATGTTAAGGAGCAAATATACCTCTCTAGGCATCAGTGTCTTCGGGATAACTCTGCAAATAATAAATTTTACATAAAAATTTAGTTTTTTTTCTTTTAAATAATTACAAAAGAGAAATGGTTTAGAAATTTTACATAAAAATTTAGTTTTTTTTTTCTTTTAATTCATCATCGTATTTTACATAAAAGAAAGATTCGTTGGCCCAGTTGTACTAGTTGCCAAAAAGAATGTACAAAATAAACCTAAGAATGACCAACTATTTAGATGCTACTACCAAAAACAGTAAAAATCTCTAGTAATTTACTCTTTTAGCTCTACGCTTGTACTTGACACACATCCCATGATATTGAGGCAAGACATTAACTTAAAAAAATGTGACAATGTTATAGGATTCGATTTAATGGTCAAATCAAGTAATAATATTATTTGAACCATAATTTAACCATCAAAAAGTGAAAAACAATAATGTGTTTTTTACAATATACAACCACTAGCATGCACACAATAAAAGACTCATCCGAATCTATATTTTCAAGTAGCAAATTTCAAACACATACTATATTAGTTTAATAGGTCAGTATAAAGAAATAATACGTTCATGGGTGTAGAATATATATTTTTTCAAATTGTCATGCTTTGAATATTTCATATTTCATACATAAGAAGCCATTTCACCACTTCTTTTTTATTATCGTTCTTTTGCATCATTGAGTGAAAAGCAAGAAATTCATACAAATGGTAGAAATATTTCAATTTAATTTCGGATCAAACTATTTTGAGAAAATAAAAAAATGAAAAAAAAATATATAAATGAAATGAATAATGGGAAACATGTGTGATCAGTAGAACACTATACAATTCCAAGTATAAGTATATATATACCCAATTCACTATAGCTTAAAAGAGCAATATGAATTCCACTGCCCCTCAATCACGCATCCACAGAGGTAAGGAAACTCTAGTGCTTAATATAAAGTCTCCTAGGATTGAGAAAGGAATTCTGCCTACTCTTGTAGAAAGGACTGAATCTTATGTTTATTGCTGCAATTATTTGAATAACATGAACAGCTACTTTGAATAACATTTAGGGAATGAGGGAAAAAAAGAAAAAAAAGAGCTACTTTGAATAAAATTCAGAAGGTTTTACTAATATATATAAACATCAAGCAAAAAGAGAACCTTAAAACTGTTTTCTTCAAGAGAGTAAGTTTTAGAGTTTGTTAGTACTTGCATAGATGGTGGCTTCAGCTGTGCTTTAAAACCTCGAACTGCAGACTGTGAATTCAGAAATGGTTCAGTTAGAAACACAAAAAGTCAGCCAACCATATCAAAACTAAGAGAGTCTATTAAAAAAAGCTCTGAACCACCTGTACAGAGTAGAGATTTTTAGTTCTTGCTTGAAAAATCCAGAAGAGTGAGATTGGGCAACCTTTGGAGAACACGCAACAAAAATATCTATCTGAATATATAAATGCATGAGTGTAAACCACTTATAATACTAACACCAGCTGATACAATCAAGACAAACCAAATAAGATACATATAGAAAAGAGAGTACACACCAAAATTATAGAGATAAAACAGAGATTACACACCAAAATCAACAATTTTGATTGGGCGACCTTTGGAGAAGTCCCACATGACAAGCTTCGAGTCAAGACCTCCAGTAATAACTGTCAAAAATTATTATTCATGATCAATGTACCCTGGGATAAGACAAGTAGTCAGCTATTAACAGAACTAAAAAGTCCCACTATTACTAAAAAAACAACAAAACTAGGCACCTTCCGAAAAGCCACCACAATTTTGACATCAGCTTCTCAATGTGCATGGTCATCGCATCATTCTTTTGGTCACTAATGTTTTGAAGTGACATAAATGGTTGTGCTCTATAACTTGTGCCAATGCAGCGTGGGCATCTCAAACAGAGGGTGGATTGAGAAATGCAAATTTCAAACCAAAAGAAATAGGAGCTAATATAGCTGAATTTCAACACATGGTAGTAGCATATATAGAAAGAAAAGAATAGCTAATGGACAAAATTCAAAGCTCAGGTAACCAGAAAACTGAACACTATCAATTGAATTGAGAGCCTAAAAGCATCATAATTCATAAACTTCATAACTGAATAAAAATAAATACAAGAAAATTTTGGCACAGAATAGAGGAAGTTCAGAAGAAAAAACTTACATCACTGCCTCCCATTGTAGGAACAAGCAACGAAGGGATCATTACACTTGTACCTAGCATTAAAATGTAGTTTTGAAATGCTAATATGACCGTTTCAGCTGCCAAAGAAAAAAATATCATAAGATAATGAATAAGAATCATCTGTTAAAAAAAAGGAAAGAAAAAAAGGGGAAAATATCTGGAACAAGCGGATTTGCAAATGCAGAAATTAGCATTTATTAATGAATCAGTCCGTTAAGCATTAGGAAAATGTAGCATTTAGCGACTCAGCCAGTATCCCAAAAATCCAAAAAATAAATTTAAAATTCAAAATTTGAAAGACCAAAAAACTGATTAAACCCATGAAAGACAATCTTTTAGCATTTTTTATCTTCTTTCTCTCTTTAGTAACATGTTAAAGTTTGTAATGCCGCAGTCCCTGAACTCCTAATTGGCAAGGAAAGCAAATACTCTCGGTATGTACTTAACAAGGATGATGAAATTTTTTTAAGGAAGTTGGGAAATTAAAGACAGAAATGAAGAGAAAAGAAAAAAAAGAAACACGAACCCCAAGGAGGGTTAGAGTCTATGCAGTACTCAAGGTCTTGAAGTTGTTCCATGGGAGGGTGAGCAGTCTTAGCCATTTTCGAACCTTGCTGGAAAGAAATAACCAAAGAGAGAAAATGAACAAAAACAAAAAAACAAAATGACAGTAAAGACGAAGAAGAAGAAGAAGAAGAAGAATATGAAGAAAGGAAGAAGAAGAAGGCGAACTGAGAACAAAGTTGAAAAAAGTAACAGATATAAAGTAGCCAAAAGTTCATTAAAGAGAAGAGAACATTTTGCTAACCCAAAAACAACAATCCCTCTTGCTCCCACACGTCTACTAGAAAATCCACCATTTCCTGCCAGTCAAAACCATGTGAAAATTACAGGAAAAACAGAAGAATTGTAAGATGAAATCTCCTAATTTCATTGATCTCAAAAACCATGTTAAATATATCTTGAAATCTTAAAAGAAAACTCACCAAAGCTGTCGGAGTAAGGAGGAGAACGCAGCTGATGGAAGCAACGGAGTAAGGAGGAGAATGCTAGAACCGAAACTGAAGAAAGGAGAAGAAATGAAGAAGAAAAGAAAGGGGAGGAAAACACGCCGGCGGTTTGATCTGCAGGGGAAGATCGGACGAGTGAGAGAGAGAGAGCCTCACGCTGTGAGGGAGGAGAAGAGTGAAGAACGGCAGAAAACGAGAAGATGAAGAGGTTAGGGTTTATCTTAAGGTATTTATAATGAATAGCACAATTGTAAATAAGTAGAACACTAGGGATATATAAGTAATAAATACAATTTCTTAATATATGTAAAGAATAAAAGTGAACAAAATTTATAAAACGAATACATTATATTTTTTATAGTTAGCCTATATAAATTATTTACTGAATAAAAAATTTAATTAAGTTAGAAACTGGTGCTTTTAGTGTTTGACCAAAAAATATTATTATTAAATTTTTTATGCAAATTTCTCATCTTATCATGAAGGTTGTTGTTTCTTTTTTACGAAAGTGCCCATAATGTTTAATTTGTTAGATTAAATGCTCTATTTAAATATAAATAAAATTTAATTATTAAAAATGAAAATTATATAATAATAGTATTTAAAAAATAAAAATGAAAATCATATAAAAATAGTCATAATTAATTAACTAATTTTTGTCATTGGCAACTATTATAGCTAGTGTTGCTATGATTGTTTTCATTAAAGTTGGATTCCACCATTCTTTTCTATATATTTGTTCTAAATTATTAGTATTATATTTTACTTTTTTATTTTCATGATATTAATTGCCACCTACCAAAGAATTAACTAATCACTTTCTCTCCACTTAAAAGTCTTATGAAAGAAGCTTATCTGTTGGAGGTAAAAATTACATGACCACATCATATTAGATGAATTAATTGTCATTAATATTGGATAATGACTAATAATGATATATGTGATTTTTTAAGGCAAACAAGCCATTTTTATTACTGTGAAACAAAATCAGCGGCAAGAATTGAAAAAATACAAGATAGGAGATTTATGTCTCAAAACATGATGACATAGAAATGGAGGTTTTATTTATATAAATACTAAATATATTTATTAATACACGTTGCAATTCAAAAGACTAAATATTACAAATTCATTTTCTATTTTACAATAAATGATAGTATAACTTATTTAGATATAAATTTATTATTAATATAGTTACTAAAAAAATTTACATGAATTTAGTTTAGAATACATAATTCATTTTTTTCAATTTCCCGACGGAATAATATTTCCGTAGGTAAATTACCGACGAAATATATTCCGTCGGTAATTTACCTACGAAAAATTATTTCCGTAGGGAATTTCCCAACGGAAATAGAATTCCGTAGGGAAATTTCCGACGGAATATTTTCCGTCGGAAATTTCCCTACGGAATTCTATTTCCGTCGGGAAATTCCCTACGGAAATAATTTTTCGTAAGTAAATTACCGACGGAAAAGAATTCCGTCGACAATTTCCCTACGGAAACTTAATTCCGTAGGTAATTTACCTACGGAATTCTATTTTCGTCGTTAAATTACCGACGGAATCGGTAATTTCCCAACCAAAATATGATTCCGTCGGTAATTTACCTACGGAAATTAATTTCGTCGGTAAATTTCGTGAGAAATTTTACCCGCGAAATACTGAAGCCAAGTTTACAACGGATTTTTACAAATCCGTCGCTAATTTTCGTCGGTATATTTGGGCGGAAAATTTCCCTCCATTATTTAAGACGGAATAATTTTTTCGTCGCAAAATACATATTTTCAAACATTTTTCCCTACGGAAAATATATTTCCGTCGGTAATTGCCTACGAAAATTTTTCCGTCGATATTTGAGAATTTTCTTGTAGTGAAAAAAGTCGGTGTCCAAGTGCATGCTTCCATTAAGGGTGAGAAGAGGACAATTCAGTTCACCAACTGAACCAAAATACTATGATAATCAAATCAAAAATTTTTGGTTGGTTCGATTTAATTATGTGGTTAATCGAATTTTAAATTTTTTCATAATAATATAAATTGTATTTAAAAATTGTATAAAATTAAAAATCATAAAACTAAAATAAAAATATCCAAATTAAAAAAAATATAATTTCAAATTAAAGATACAACCTAAATATCTAATGATACAACCTAAATATCTAATATTATATTATTGGAAAATATAAGTACAGATTAAAGATACAATTCAAAACAACGTGAATTAGACACATTATTTAATTATTTTATAATGTTTTCCTTTCAAAATCAAACCGAATTGAAAACTGAAAAACCGAATTAAATTAAAAATATTGGTCAATTTATCTCGGTTTTCCTTGTTAAACAAAAGTTTGCTCACTCCTATCCCCCAACCAAGAACCTTGCAGTTGCCTTTAGCATGTCAAGACCTACAAAATATGAAAAGTTATTATAATAAGGTCTGAAGTTATTATGTTTGGGAAAAACAAAGACAATTGCAGATCCCCAAAAATTTAGCAATTACGTATAAAAATTGCTAAGAATTTCGTTTTCTTTTAACTTCTAATTTAATCGAGCAAATAACATCTGAAAATTGCACAACAAAAAGAAAAAGAAAAAGGACCTTGGTTCTGCAACTTGATTAGTCTCCATGCCTCCTTCCTCAATTCTGTCCTCTGCTGTTTGGATTACATCCCTATATAAATATATAAACAGATAACTTACATTACTTTCTTATGCTTCAATTAAGTGCCCCACCTATATTGTATAAATCGGATAATGGATAGTCCGAAGGTATCTATTCTAGACACTAAATCCGAAGGCACCAAGTTGGGCATAAACCTATATTTTATTACCATATCAATTTACATACAACATATACCCTACATACAAACTTCAACTCAAAACAAGTTCTTGGAATTTAATTAGCAGTTGCATCAAATATAAATTACACAATTTTCTTGTGAAGGGCAAGTGAATAAATTTCGAAACATAACAAGATATATGCACATACATCAAGTGGCCGAATTCAATTCCATATCAAAATTACATTCTTCTTGATAAGTATCATATTATCATAGAAAGAGAATAGATTTCTGCACAAGGGGGATCAATGTGATTTAGTGTGCGGATTTTGATCGAAGTGGTGGTGTTGAGCCCTGCAAATGGTGCTTGCCCGGTCATCCTGGACTTTAACACTCTGAAACTCAAGTTAGTAATTGAGGAAGCTTTCAAAGGAAGTATGCATGTGTTTTAGAGAGAGAGAGAGAGAGAGAGAGAGTTATGGTTCGATAGAGATGAACCTGCTATTTATAGTGCTCGAAAAAGTTGAATTGTATTCTTGAATAGTTGCCCTACTCTGAAGCAGGTATGACCTGTGACATATATAATGGTGATTTTGATGGTGGCATGTGCCAGGCGACCTTGTCACATCAGGAAAGCTTCATCTGTCCAGTCAACCTTGTTTCACATGTAGGCTACCCAAATGACGCATCTGCTGGGCTTTAAACTTTGTGCCTCACAGCTAATGGGCCTTGTAGCTTTTTATTTTTAGGGTGTTATTATTTGTTCCCCTTATGAAAGTTCGATCGTTTTTCAAGAGAGATTGAATGTCAAAATTTTGGGATATACATTGATCAAAAAAATTTGTTTTGATCAAGATACACATAGATCAAAAAAATTTGGCTCTTTCGATCGCGACGTACACTGATCGAGGATATTGAAATTCTATCCTGCAAGTAACTCTATAAATATAAATTATTTTTTATTTTACCAACCTGCTTTGCTTTCCTGGGAGAGGTCCCGTCCAATTGGGTCACCTCATTTACCATGTCTAATCAGTTGTCTTTTGGGAGATTTCCCTAGGCCTCCCTTATTCGGGCTTCTTAGTGTCCCGAGCTCTGTAATTCTATTTTTTTATCATTTGTGTCCCTCTTTTACAGCTCGATCGTTTTCTTAAAAATCAAGGGTTATGATTTATTTTTTTGCATTTGATTGGGAATGGTGCTGATCGAGATAAGTCATCAGTCTAAAAGATTGGAATAAATGTATACATCGAGATAAGTCACTAATCGAAATTAATAAATCGTTAGTCGAGGAGACTGAAATAAATACATGGATCGAAATTAATAAATCCTAAAGGCACCGCACTTTGCGTACATGTCTATAAGTAAGTTTTGTATAGTAACACTAGTAGATGTGCCACTATTGTTGTATATGAAATCATGGATTTTTTTCCCCATGACAGGGTCACCAGTTTGACTACAGGCTGAAAGAACACAAAGCAGTGGAGCCTCATCGGGCAACACCCCTGAATTATGCATCTCATGGAACAAATCTAGAGCTTCGCTGCATTGCCCTCCTTGAACATAAGAAGAAATCATTGAATTCCAAGAAATAACATTCTTCAGTGGCATCTGCTCAAATTTTTGCGGAGCAAATTCAATGCGTCCATGTTTAGAATATGCCGTAATCATAGAAGTCCAAGAGATGACATCTCTATTACGCATTCGCTCAAAAACTTTTTCAGCTGATTGCAAATGCACACACTTAGCATACATACCTAGAAGGGCATTTCTCAAAATTATATCCATCTCCATCCCTGTAACCTCGACATATAAATGCACAAACCTGCCCAAATCTATATCACAGCTATCTGAACATGCCATAAGCAAGTTAACTAAAGTAAACTCATCAGGCACCATTCCCACTTCTCTCATCTGTCTAAACAATAGAAAAGCTTCTCCGGACCAACCCGCTTTAAAGTACCCACCAATAATCGAATTCCAAGAAGCTAAAGTCCTTTCAGATATAGCATCAAACAATTTGCGGGCAAAGTGTATAGAACCACAAGAAACATGCACATTTATTAACCCATTTTGCACACAAACATGAGAGCCAAAGCCCAACTTTTCCACATGACCATGGACGAGCAAGGACAGCCAGTACGCCGATTTGGAAGCGCAAGCCTTAAGCACAAAAGGGAAAGTGAACTCATTTGGAGAAAGGCCCGAATCAATCATCTGGCAATAAAAAGTTAGCGACTTTGTTGGGACATTACTACTGGAGTAACCCCTAATTAGACTGTTATACATGAATTTATTGGGATTTTGAAATCGATCAAATAAAAGCTGAGCATAGTCAAGATTGCCTGTGTCAACAACAGCACAAAAAGATATTAACTTGCTGATTGTGAGAGTTTCATTGGCAAGGCCATTAAGGATGAGATGGGCATGGATTTGCTTCAGTTGATTCATGGAGGAACATGTCTCTAGCAGAGAATGGAGAGTTTGGGACTTCAATTGGTGGAATGAGGACTGTAAGGTGCAGTTATGGTTAAGGCGGGAAGCAACTGTCAAACACTTGTAGGGGAAGAACATGGCTATGGTTGTACAAGTTCAGGTAAACACAGGCCCGAGGCCTTTATCGAGCTTTAGTCGAACCCAAATTAATATAACCGTCAAATATTTTCAATATCCATTTCATGTAAAATTATGATGAGCGAACGAGAATTATGAAGTTCCGAATTCGTAACAAGTATACTATGCAGAAAAACTGTGCATATTTTTATGTGATATTTAATTCATAAATTGTTGAAAATCAATAAATCAAGATAAAAAAACAAGTAATAGTAACGAAGTTAAAAGGGAGATTTAGAGTTTAAGCACGAAGTTAAAAGGGAGATTTAGAGTTTAAGTAGTGATAGGTTTAGAAATCCTCGGTGGACTTCCAGTGACTGGACATTGTACATGGCCTTGCCTGGGGATGAACCGGTCTATGAGCAAAAAAATTAAACAATCTATTAATATCGATTTTTCAAAATTACTATTTATTAATCAGTTCTTTACATTCGATTAATTAGTCTATCGATTTCGATTTTTCGATTTGGTTAACAAATATTTTTCGGTTAACCGTTAAAATTTATAACATAAAATTATATAAAAAATTAGATAAAGTTTAATTCAATTTTTAATGTGTAAAGTAATTTAATATAAAAATTACGAAACAAACATAATTTACTAGCCAAAATTTATATTTTATAAATTAATAGCTAATATTATAAAATAGATTTGATATTTATTGAAAATTATTATGTTTGATTCTAAGTCAAATAAAATTTTGAATAATAATGTAATTAAATACTATTAAGTAAAATATGAACACCAATATATATATATATATATATATATATATATATATATATGAACCGGTCAAACGTGGACTAACAGTTAACCGGTATTTAAAAACTTAAATCGTAACTATTAACTAAAAATGTAAAAATTAAAAACCGTAATCGAGTCAATCAGATTGATTAATTGTAAAAATCGGTTCAATTTCGAACCAATTTTGTGGTTAACCATATTTTGGATTTTTTTTTGCTCATCCCCAGCCTTGCCAATCCTAAAAGTACAACACGGATCATTTTGCTCGGATAAAGTGAAATGTTTATTCATAGTTTTAAACACTCCCATTTTTAAATCTGTTTAGATTTTCTTTCAATTAACTATTTATTTTATAGAATGAAATTAGTGATATTATCTATCAATATCCTAAAAATACAATATGTATCATTTTCGAAGGATAACGTGAAGTTTCTATTTTTAAGTTTGGTTAAAAGTGAAAATTGGTTACTAAAATTTAGGAAAAAAGTATAATTCGTATCTTAAAATTTTATTTGGTGCAATTAGGGGTAATCATGGATTGGTTAATCAATCTATGAACAAAAAAATTAATCAATTCATTAATATCGATTTTTTAAAATCACTAACCATTAACCTGTTAGTTACTTTCAATTAACTGGTTCGCTGATTTTTATTTTTCGATTTGGTTAATAATTTTTTTTGTTAACCATTAAAATTTATAATATAAAATTATATAAAAAAATTAGACAAAGTTTAATTTAATCTCAAATGTGTAAAGTAATTTAATATAAAAATTATGAAATAAATATAATTTACTAGCCAAAATTCATGTTCTATAAATTAATAGCTGATATTATAAAATATATTTTATATTTATTGAAAATTACTATATTTGATTGTAATGTCCTGAACATCGAGTTAGCTGTGAACAGTATTTTTCGATAGTGAATAGTATTTTCTGGGCTGAAAAGTACATCCAGAAGTTAAAAATATTTTATTGGACCATCGAAAAGTATTGGTTATGGTGAGTCCGAAGTTGAAATTTGAAGTGAAAACGAGATCAAATAGACCTGTAAAAGTAAAAAATACGAAAAAAGATAGCGAGTTAATTTATATTATTGGGGAACTAACTCAACATTGCATAAATGATTAAAAATAGCAAACGGACTCCAAAAATTATCAAAAATTACAGTTAAACCTAAAATAAAATGAAGATTATTTTGGCTATAAAAAATAAATTTTTATGTAACACCGGTATTTTTAAATTGGACCGATTTAATTGAACCTGATCGAAAACGAATTCCAATTGAGCCAAAAATTTGCGTGCAACCTATTTTCGGGGTGATAAAAATTATAGAATCATTTTTGAAATAATTTGAAATTGAAGAATATGTTTGATGGATGATGATTTCCATAGTTACATGTGAACAAAAGGAAGTTAAAGGGATGATTATACATGGAGAAAGGTTAGTGACTACTAAATATTCGTATTTTTCATTTAATTACATGATTTTCCTTAGGGTTTATTAAGGAAATATTTAGTGTAATTGATTAAAATTGAAATTGATTGTATAATAGTGTAATTGGACCATAATTAACTGTGTTGGAATGCTTAATTTGAATTAAAAAAAATTGTAAGAAATTTTGTTGTAGTGGCCGAACTTTATGATGAACAAAAAAAATTGTATGTTAAGTATTTTGAATTTAAGCCTTAATTTGATAGTAAATGTGAAATTATGCATCTATAAATTTTTTTGGAATTTATAGAAATTATGTGAATATTTTTGAAATATTTGTTGAATATGTAATTAAGAAAAAATTGAAAAAAATGTATGTATATTGAAATTACTCTTAAAATAATGCAATTGAACCTTAATTAAGCTTAAATGTAAGCTTAATTAAATTGAAATAAATTTGTAAGGAAAAATTCTTTAATGGCTGAATCACATTCTTAAAGAAAAAGAATGTGTACATTAAGTATTTTGATGAAATTAAGCAATATAATAAAATAAAACATGAAATATAATGCCCATGACTTTTTAAGAAATTTATGGAATTTATTCAAGAATTTTAAGTTAAGTGTATGTATATAAAGTATATGATGAATTATGGTGCAATAATTCATAAAATGAGTAAAAATGATAATAATTGAAGAATAATGTTCACATAAATTTTTATAAAATTTATGTGATTTATGATAATATTTTTGAGAATAAATATTGAACATGCTTAATTGAAAATATTGAATTATTGAGAAATAATTCAATAAACAAGTAAAAGTTAGTAAATTGATATAAATTAATTTACATTTCATATAAAGAAAATGAAAAAGTCAAATGACGGATTTTCGGAAAATAAAAAAGTACAATGAGTAAAATAAATATATTGAATTTCTACAAAATATTTCATAATTCGAATAAAATGGTGAATTATTATAAATAATTCACAATCCGTATAAAAGTATTTCGAATTATAATTCAATAAGTACTAAGAAAAAATTGAATTATAATCATATAACTCACAAAGTGTGTAAAAAGTGACTGGAAAGAGGAAATAATAAAAAAAGAAAAAAAATGACTGAATAGTCAAAAGCACTAAAAATGGTGCGATTGGCAAAAGTATATTGTTTTAAGAAAAATTAAATTAATTAAATATTCTAAAAGTCAGAAAAATCTTTTGAAAATAAATGATTGGTTTTGCCCTTAGCAATAGTCAGGTACTAACATTCTTGTACATGATATAAATAGCTAGTTATAGGGACACCTTATACCACGGTGCAAGTCATAGCGACTTGCTTTGCTATGGATAGGATCTCTGATATCCATAGTATCTGTATTTATCTGATCTGTTTTCTGTTTTATAAGACTTGATTCTGCAGAATCATTTCTCAATATAGGTATAATTTTTCTCTTACACTTTGCATTGCATTCAAATTTTCCTAAATACTCTCTAATTTAACCATTAGAGTAAGATATTGTCACCTGAAATTTTTTTTTGTTTTTAAACAATCTCTCTTTTTGTTGGAAAGTTAAATTATAAATATTTTAATTTAAAGTTATTTCCAATTAGCGGTTCGGAAACCCGAGTTGTTATGACAATCTAGCCTATTATATTGCCACTTAAAACCATTGTACATATGTTAAATTCATTACAATAATTGTTTTTTTAAGATGATAAAAAATTATTAGCTTAATTCGCAAGTAGGGGCATTGATAATTAGATACGAGTTAAATAATAAATCTTCCATTTTCAATTTATGTAATTTGGATTAATTAAAATTATGTCTTTGCTTAAAAAATAATCATAAATCTTGATTTGTTAAAAACCATTAAACTTAGGATTCAACTGCCAACAATTATATCAATAAACTCTCATTCAATAATCTGGTAAAAACAGGGAGAAAAAAAAGAGAGAAGAAAAGAAAAAGCCATAGAAATCTTTCATCTACAAGTTGGTTATAAGTCCAAACATATAAGAGTGAGTTAGAGAACAGTAATTAAAAGCCCAGTCCAGCCCAGGTCGGCCCAAGTAAACATAATTATTTAACTTTGGAAGGTCAACGTGCCGGAAACAAGAAGCAGAGCAGCGCCAGAGATGTTAATGAGATGGGATCCAGAATCTGCAACATGAAGCTGAGAGAAGAGAGAATAGAGCAGTAAAACCATGGCTCTACTGGATTTGCTTCAACTTTGCGATTCCTATGAGATCCAAGCCATGCAGATATTGGGTAAGTTACAGATTCTGATTCATACTTTCACCTGCTAAACATATTCTGAATCTTAATTTTCATATTTGTGTTCTGGTTATTATCCATTTTTTGCAATTATTTCATATATATTAAAAAAATCCAATATGCTAATTTTTATATTAAAAGAAAATCCAATATGCTAAAAGCAGGATATTGGATTTCAAACTGAAAGAAGAAAGTTTCTGCAGCAAAGTGATGGCTCAACTGGGTTCGTTTCATCTTTGCATTTCCTGGTAAAAATCCAAGCAATTCAAATCTTGGGTATGTTTCTTATTCTTATTCATGCTTTCAGCTGAATCCTTTCTTTTTCGCCTATTAAACATTTTTCTTTTCTTTTATTATATTTGGATTAAATGTGGTATATTGATGAAATATTTAGGTCGAAGAACTAAAGATTCTCCAAAATTTGCATAAATTTCTATTGGGAATGCTTAATTTATTGAATCATGAATGTATGTTGAAGTCGTAGCTCTCCTTGGTATTTTGGTCGTGAAAAGTGGAAAACAGAATTTAAGCATATCCGATCTATAAATTCTTCCTTACACTAACTAATTCTAGTCGACTAAATTAACACTCAATTACATGATTCTTGGAGGAAAACAACATAAAGAAAAAAACCAAATCAAATTAAAAACATTAGTCAATTTAGCTCGGTTTTTCTTATTTAACCAAAGTTTGCTCACTCCTGTATCCCACCCAAGAACCTTGTAGTTGCCTTTAGCATGTCAAGAACTGCAAAACAAGAAAGTTATTATTATAAGGTCTGAAGTTATTATTTTGGGCAAAAACAAAGACAATTGCAGATCCCCAAAATTAAGCAATTACGTAGAAAATTTGCTAAGAATTTCGTTTTCGTTTAACCTCTAATTTAATCCAACAAATAACTGCTGAAAATTGCACAACAAAAAGACAAAAAAAAGGACCTTGGTTCTGCAACTATATTAACCTCCACGCCTCCTTCCTCAATTATGTCCTCTGCTGTTTGGATTCCATCCCTATATAAACAGATTGACTTACATCACTTTCTTATACTGCAATTACATACCCACCATCTTAGATTTTGATATTTTTGTTATTTTTTTCCAAAAATTACAAAATCAAATAATAATGGGATTAGTATTGGTAATCCATAAATAACAATGGGTATTCATGCACCAATATCATTCCCAATAAAAAAAATAACCACCATGGTTGTAATAAAACCCTAGTGTCTCATTATTTCTAATTAATTTTTCATTATTTCACACATACCTAGGACTTTGATCGGTTCCCTCGGCATCTTCTTCTTCAGTCCATCCCATGCATCTTCTAGCTATGTTCTTCAGTTTGCAGGCTAACTCTTTCAATCTATGCACTTTGTCTTGGGCTATGCTCTTCGAGTGATCGAATGTTTGGCGTAGTGATTCACCTAACTCTTCATACGAGTTAAGCATCTCCCAAATAGCTGCACAGATCCATAGGCTAAAAAGTGTGTCACCGAAGGTTGGGACGAGGAGCGACTCACTGTAAACAAAGGCAAGATACCCAACTAGCTGTCTAATTTTGCCTATAAGCCTTCGGTAATGCAAGTGATTACCATTAGTAGCTGATAATTCATCTTCTATAGATAAAAATATGGAATAGATGACTATAGAAATGGTAGCTTTAAGCAAGAATTCCTCAATTCTTTCTCGACAGGCTTCTGGATTAGCTTGGCATAGCACTTGCAGATATGAACTCAAGATCGAAATGATAGATGTAATCCTATCACAGCAAAAATGAACAAAAGCTATTTATTGTGAATTAAGCTTCACGTTAACATAATCAGCGGCCTAGGCAAAAACACTAAGGTAAGGTGGAGCAAAAATTTTACTATCAAAATTTATGTGGTTATTAGTGGATTAAAATTTAAAATAAATTAAAAGGTCACTATTATAATTTAAATATATATATTTGAAAAATTTCTAAATATATTTGAAAAATTTTAAAAAAATGAGAGTGTGCACATGCACCCCTTCATCAATATGTGGGCCTGCCACTGAACATAATATAATCTTAATTAAGTTTGATTAAACTTAATGAATTAAGAAAGACATCTCAATGTAGTGTGCGATTTCAGATTTGAATATTCACTCCTCCTCCTCTTATAAAAAAAATTAAGAAGTCTTTTTCATGCAAATAAATGTTAAGGAAATTTAGCCGTAATCTTTGACGCCGTAATTTTTGACATTTTATATGTCAAGCTTTTCTTTCTTTGTTTGTAATTGATTGGTCGTAATTGGAGGCTCCTTTGTTTGTAATTGATTGGTCGTAATTGGAGGCACTAGTTTAGGATTGATAATTGATTGGTCGTAATTGGAGGCACTAGTTTAGGATTGATAATTGATTGGTCGTAATTGCCTCCTGTATATATATTTGTACTCTTCCTTATTTCAAAGTAATACAGAAAAACCATTCTCATATTATTCACTTTCATGGTATCAGAGCCACGCTCTGGGCATCAAAACAAACTATAAATACAAATCCTTGCCGACTTCTATGGCAGATGACAAATCAAGAAGCACGGCCTCAGGTGTAAAATGGGACAATCCCAATCATCAACTTTATCTTCACCATTCAGACCAACCTGGTGCCATCCTTGTACCCCAGGTATTGGTCGAAGACAACTATAGCACATGGAAACAATCCATGACTATGGCTTTGACAGTCAAAAACAAAGTTGGACTCATAGATGGCTCAATCAATGAGCCAGATGAAAAGAGTTCGGATGAACACCAACAATGGAATTGCTGCAACAATTTAGTAAAGACTTGGTTGCTGGGATCTATGTCCAAAGAAATTGCCAGTAGTGTCATTAATTACAAAGATGCTAGACAGATATGGCTTGACTTGTAGGAGAGATTTTCACATGTGAATGCAGTTCAGTTGTTTAATATTGAGAACGAAATTCACGATTGTGTGCAAGGTAACATGTCTGTGGGATCTTACTTTACGAAATTGAAGGGACTATGGGATGAGCGTGATGTACTTTGTACTTTTCCCGTATGCACTTGCGGATCAATCAAAGAGGTGGCAGCATATTTAGAAACACAGAAAACCATGAAATTTCTCATGGGTCTTAATGAGTCATATGCTAGTGTTCGGAGTAACACGTTGCTACTGGATCCATTACCCACAGTGAATAAAGCATACTCACTAGTTCTTCGTCATTAGAAGCAAGCAGAGGTGACAATTGGGAAAAATCATGCTCAACCAGATGCTGCTGTCTTTGCCGTTAAGAACTTGAACCATGGATCTGAAAATGAACAAAAATGCTCAAAGTGCAACAAGACAAACCACACAACCAAAAATTATCGTGCACATCTCAAATGTGGTTTTTGCGGCTGGAAGGGACATACAGCAGATTATTGTCGTAAGAAGAAGGCAGCAACCGAGATTGAGAGTAATGCAACAATTTCAAAGGGAAATCAAGCTACGACCTGCCTAACTGAAAAGAAGGAGACAAGTATTCCATTCACCGCTGAAGAATGTCGACAAATACTAGAGTTGTTAAAATCTAGATCCTCTGCTGCAAACCATTTTAGTAGTGGCTCAATTCAGGACGAACTTTCAGGTAAAGCTTTTTCACTTAATCTCCATGGAAAAAGGAGTGCTTGGATCTTGGATAGTGGATGCACAGATCACATGATATATGATCAGACAATGTTTACACACTCGAGGCCTGTCATGAACCGCACTGTGGAATTGCCAAATGGTTCAATGGCACAAGTAACACATATTGGCACAGTAGTTCTATCTCCTGATTTAATCCTTGATAATGTTTTGTGTATTCCATACTTCCATTTGAACTTTATTTCTATTAGCAAGCTGACCTGTAATCCTTCTCACATAGCTATCTTTCTAAACAAACATTGTTTTGTTCAGGACCTACGTTCGGGGAAGATGATTGGGACAGAATTGAAAGAGAGGGCCTTTACTATCTCGATCAAGCCAAGAAAGGAATGTGCAACCATATCCAAGTTTCAAACCTGTCTCTTTGGCACCAGCGCCTGGGGCATCCCTCTTCCAAAGTCACTGCATTGTTTCCTATTTCATGTCTTAAAAATAAAACTTGTAATGCAGACAAGTGTTTGGTTTGTCCTTTGGCTAAACAAACAAGGCTCCCTTTTCCCTCAAGTTCCATCAATACTGAATCCATTTTTGATTTGATACATGTTGACATTTGGGGTGGTTATAAAGTTGCTTCTCTTTCCGGTGCAAAATATTTCCTCACTATTGTTTATGATCACTCCAGATGTACATGGATTTATATTATGAAACATAAATCAGATGCTGGAAATCTTTTGATCAATTTCGTAAACATGATTGAAACTCAATTTGACTCCAAGATCAGAATCATCCGTAGTGACAATGGCTCGGAATTCAAACTTGATAATTTTTATGCGAAGAAGGGCATAGTTCATCAAACAAGTTGCATCAACACACCACAACAGAACGGTGTCGTTGAACGAAAACATAGGCACCTGTTAAATATGGCACGTGGCCTCCTCATTCAAGCTAGTCTTCCTAGATACTTCTGGGGTGATGCCATTCTTACTACAGCCTATCTAATAAATCGGACACCAACTTCACTTCTTGAAGGAAAGACCCCATATGAAAAATTATTCAACAAGACACCAACATATTTGCATTTGCGAGTATTTGGCAGTCTATGTTTTGCTTATACCCATGCACACAATCGTTCTAAGTTTGATTCTAGAGCATCAAGATGCATCTTCCTTGGATACCCTTATGGGAAAAAGGGATATCGCGTTTTTGATCTTGTTCAGAAAAAGGTAATAGTTTCAAGAGATGTTATTTTCTTTGAAAATATATTCCCTTTCCAAAATTATCAATCTTTCACTGCATCACATAAAGATTCAGATGATCAAAATATTTTGTTTCCAAATCAAGATTTAACCTTTGATCTTGATTCTCTCCCCATAACAAATTCTCTTCCTTCACAAGATGAGCCTACTCTTAACAACCAAACTGAACCATTAAACAGCACCATAACCGAGTCTTGTACTGCTGATATTCCTTCCACACATGAAGAGGATATGCCAATCTCACTTTCCTCGATCGAAAATACCACTAGCATACCCGTTGTTCCACAACCTCGGCGTGGAGGTCGAGTCACTAAAGCCCCACAATAGATTTTCATGTCGAGATGGCCCTCCCTTCAAGGACTGAACCAATGTCATCCAAGAGCTTGGTCAAAAATTCAGGTACAGCTCATCCACTTTCCAACTTTTTGTCCTATGATAAACTTTCTTGTGCTCATAAAACATATGTTACTAAACTCTCTATACTCAAAGAACCTACAAGATATTCATGGGCTGTTAAAGATCCAAAGTGGCGTGAAGCCATGCAACAAGAGATAACTGCTTTGCAAAATAATGGGACTTGGAGCTTAGTGCCATTGCCATCTCACAAGCATCCAATCGGTTGTAAATGGGTATACAAAATCAAATTAAAGGCTGATGGGACAGTGGAGAGATACAAAGCTCGGTCAGTGGCCAAGGGTTACAGTCAAATTGCAGGGGTTGATTATAGAGAAACATTTGCACCTGTAGCTAAGATGGTAACCGTTCGAGTATTACTAAGTGTAGCAGCCTCACGTGGGTGGTATCTTCATCAATTGGATGTTAACAACGCCTTTTTGAATGGTGACCTTGATGAAGAAGTCTACATGTCCTTGCCTCCTGGTTTTGGATGAAAGGGGGAGACTCATGTTTGTAAACTTCCACTATAAAAAAACTGCTGATTAGCGACGGAAAATTCCGTCACTAATTAGCTATTTTCGTCGCTAATTAAAATTAGCGACGCCGCGATGAACAGTCACTAATAGGCCAGTCGCTAATATATTAGCGACGAATTTCAAATTCAGTCGCTAATTTAGCGACGAAATATTTCGTCGCAAATATTTTTTTCGTCGCTAATTTATATTCCTAATTAGTCGCCGAATTATAATAATAATATTTAGCGACTAAATTTTCCGTCGCTAAATAAAAATTTAGTGTAAATTTTAGCGACGAAGTTTGTCGCTAATTTGGTCGCTAATTATTTCCGAAATTATATCTATTACATATTAGCGACAGTTTTCTGTCGCATATCCGTCGCTAAATTATTGCATAATTTAATTTTTTCTTTTGCTGTATTTGAATTATAGCATAATGAAATTTTTTGGGTTGTATTTATTAATTTTTCAACCTGTATACAATAATGACAGTACACGTACACATATATATATTTATTCCAAAGCATAATATGTTCCAAAACACACACACATATATATATATATATAAGTAATTTAAATCGTACATAATGTTATCAATCTCTCTTAAGAGTACAAAAAATACTAATAATATCATCCTAAATAACACCAACAATGTAATCTAAATAAAATAATAAATCCGAATAAGAAAGTCATCTAAATAAAATAATGGCATGAAGTGCCTTCAGGATCTAAATCCAAAAGCATTAGGTTGCCTTGATATTGCTTCATTCCAGTTATGCTGGTTCGCTGGGCAGAGACCTAATGAAAAAAATGATCCATCACCAGCCATACAGGAAATTTCAAAGAGCATATAGCGCCAACAAGAACAAATGAAAATACCTTTAACTGATAAAGATTCCTAAACAGGACTTTGGTTTACTAATTTTTCATTTATATTTCAACTCTGGTTGTGAAACATTTGTCCAGACATTCACAAACTGTGACAGCACTCAGGAAGTGGTGGCCACAACACTTCCCCAACCTGTATGCTGATAAAAACCACTATAGTAGTTCAAAAAAATACCTAGGAAGTGGTGGCCACAACACTTCTCCAACCCTTAAAGAAGTTGTATTTTTGTATGTTATTTCTAAATGGATCAATTTCGACTAAATTGAAACCAAATAATAATGCAAAATATACATTAGATTGGCTATATTAATTTATTTATTCACTATTTGATACTCACTCCCTGCCCCAAAACGTGTAGACTTAAATATCCTGCATTTATTTGACTTGAGAAATAATAGGAAGTAAATTTCATATAACAAAACCAAATTAACTGAACATCAAGCACAATTGTTATCTTAGTCACTTATTAAATTTCAAGTTTAACATCAACTTTAACCTGAATTAAGTACCTTCAACCTGGAAAACAACCAAGAACAAGAGGGCAGAGTACCACAACACTAATAGTGGAAAAAAAATGTGATTATTTTTTTCACCCTCAAAATCATTTCAAGTTCAATGAACTTAAAACAATTAACATAAAGTTTGTTAATCTAGAAACATAAATTTCTTCAAAATAAATAGAGAATCATAAAACTAGTCCATGTTATAACATTGCAACTAAAAGCAAGAGAAACATTAAAATCATACAATGGACTTACCAGCCGTGTGTCGACATCAAATTTATGACACGTGCATAATCTCCACCATTAAGCAATTGCAGTCTCTAACAAAACCAGAAGAGAAGATGAGTTTACAAACATTCAGCCCTAGTGAATGTGGTCTTACAGAAACAAAGAGTAATAATTTTTCTATGTATGCCATAGTAGCTTACTTTTCTATGTCACTAGACTTCTCTTCGTCTACCAAACACTTAAAACACAACAAAGAGTAACTCTGCTCACTTAAATCAATTTCATGCTTGTGTCAATTAACTCTGCTCACTTAAATCAACAAAAATTTCCCTCCAATTATAACTCATATACTCCTATAATTCACGTGCATGTTTGCAAGAAAATGATATATGTGCATATTCTCAATAGCAAGACTTGATTCTTTTTTTTTTCTTTTGCTATTTCTCTATCTATAAAAATAAAAAATAAAAAAACCTTAAATTGGACTCTTTCCATAAGCACAGCCAAACATGAGATGCTGCCAGATGATGGACAAATTTGCAAGTACTCAGGAAAACTCTAAGCAGCTGCACCTTATTTGTATCCTAAAAGGAATTGACACCAGACAGCTGTTTTCGCTTCCTGAATAGAAAAAAGATCATGATGAAGATTTTGTGAAGGTTCGAAACCCAAAAACATGAGATTCTCAAAGTAACCACCTCCAAACGGAACCAAACCCCACTTCTATACCCATATGGCAATGAACATGCAAATAAGCACATGCAAAACCATTAGGTACTTCACTCCATTAATTACAGTTTTGACATAGTGCATAACATATATGTAAGTCACTTAATTAGAAACTATGTCAAGTAAAAATATTATTATAATAATATCAAAAGAGTGTCATGCTTTTATCCAATTCTTAATTTAGGCTTATCCTAAAAAAAGATGATAAATTCTGGCACACATTTAAATTATCTGTTACAAACGCAACAAATTACGAGCATCCATTTAATAACGTTTACAAGTCTCCAGTATATCTATACATAAACATATGTCAACCAAAAGAAATACCTAATAGAATGTCTTTTCCCTTTTGCGATTTGATTTAGTAAATGTAATAGTACTCATAGGTGTCCTGGCGGTGCAACCAACAACTAAATTTCTAAAATATAGCCTACTATTGCAAATTAGAGAAAAGTTTTAAAATTTCTTGAAAAAAAAATGCTAGAATCAAGCTAAGACTATAGTAATAATCTAACAGAAGAGAAAATAAGAAAAAATATAACAGTGTTGAATGGGCAATGAACTTACCGAATCGTTCGCCACGAAGAAGTCCTTTATGCTCAAGAATAGCCAGCAATTGGAATTGTTCTTATTCACAATGTGGACCGCAAAATGGGTTCGAAATTTTACTCAAAACCAACTCCTCGTGTTGCAAGTGGTTCAGCTATGAGGTTCTACAAAATGCAACATCAAAATTTAATACTGGTACTCACAATGAATGATTTTTATTTTTGGAATAAATATTTGTTATTCGAAACCCCAATAGTCCAACTAATTCATATTTGTGCCGAATGGGCGACAGAAAACTTGATTGGAAAAGGAGAAGGGAGCTGTGTATACAAAGGAATACTTCCAGATGGGAAGCTAGTAGCAATAAAAATTCAAAAGCCATCACAAGAATCATGGAAGGATTTTGTTGAAGAAGTTCAAATAATTTCCTCATTAAATCACAACCACATTATTAGTCTAATTGGAGTTTGCATCAAAGATACTGATCTCATTTCGGTTTACGATTTCTTCTCCAATGGAAGCTTAGAGGAAAATCTACATGGTAAAATTAAAGCTTCAATTACGTTTTTAGTCCAATTGCTGAAAATTGAATTAATTAATATGAATTGTGTAGGTAAGAAGAAAGAAGAATCTCCACTTCCATGGAAAGTGAGGTTTGATATTGCCATTAAAATCACAGAAGCCTTGAATTATCTGCACAATGGATGTTCGCGTCCTGTTATTCACAGGCTATTGGACACTGTTATTTGTTTTTCCATTAATTTGAATGACCTATCAAGCAATAAATTTCAAAGCAAAGCTGACAGAAGTCACAAAATTCACAATATGCAAGCTGGGTGTGGTTTTAAATTAAACAAATAAATAGTAAAAAGCTATTCTATCAAAATGGGCCATAACAAAAAGATAAAAACAAAGATGTTCCTTGCAAGTTGCCGCAACTCCCTTTATATCCATAACCTTTACAACTATGTTATAATAATAATAATAATAATGATAATAATAATAATATCTTTGGGAAAAAAGTCATAAAATATATGCTAAAGATTCTTACCTGTCCAATAGCCTCCCACAGTGTAGCATTGAAAGAGGCAGCAGTGGTGATCACTTGAGGGAAGCTGGTGGCGCCAGGGAAGGCGCCGCCGAACTTAGTCCCTGGAACCACATTTGAAACACCGTGAAGAGCCTCCGACCACCACTCGTAACCTTTAATGCCCAGTCATGGAATGGCGGCTGCATTGTTAACCAGCAGTCCAACTTTCTCCGACAATGTCAGCCTGCTAATAAGGTCCTTAACTCTATCTTGTATAGGCAACTTTACTTGGCAAAACGGTAAGTTCCTTGTCGTTTCATCCTTTTGGTCACAAGCAAACGGCTCAAGGGCTTTAACGGTGTTCCAAGAAATACTCACAAAAATAATCAAGAAAGCAATGAAGGGCATGGATGCGACGGTGGAAGCCATTCTTGAGGGGAATGGTGGATTTGGGGATGAAGGCTAAGTGTGAAGAAAGTGTAGTAAATATAGGCAGAAGCAGAAGCCATATTGTATGCATATTCAATTCGTAAATTATCTAATTAAAGAATAAGCAAAGTCTAATGGCAAACCTTTGAGTCTAATGATAAGGGGTTTCTTTGGCAACAAACCCAAGAACAATCAGTGGCTCAAGAAAATACCCAATTGATCGACTAACACCACAGTCATGCACATGATTTTTTCCACCCATCAGGATCCCAGGCTTGTACTTGAACTTTGTGCCTGCCACATACATTCGACCAAATAAGGGGAAATAATAATAATAATAATAGAGGAATTTTCATAGCAAAGTTAAAACAGAGAAAGGTAGTTAAGTGAGGTTCACCAGTTTCATTGATTTCAATAAGGCAATCATCAGAGATTCTCTCAAGTAGACGGAGGAAGGAGACCTCGTGAAAGCATAGTCAGAAGAACAGAAGAACCCTAAGAACCTTTAATCAACCGAAAAGAAAATATACAATAGCATTTATCCCAGACAAATAAGAGATCTAAAGACTAATGAATAAAATGAAATAGATCTACAGAAAGCTATGATTAACAAGGAAAAAACGGAGATTGAACCCAGAAAAGAAAATCAAACCTGGAATCAGAGAGATATGAAGCATCTGATTGCAGATCTTAACCTGCAGATTCTAGAGAGAGAAACGAACATTCAGATGGCAATAATCGTCAGAAACCGATAGAAAAAGAAGAGAATGATGGCGAAGATTAGGCTAAGGAGAAAAGGGGAGACTCTCATCCTAGACAGCGCTGAAGGAATCGAATAAGAGAAGTAGCAGTAGACGGCACTGAAGGAATCTTAGACGGTAGGGTTTGGCAATGAGCTTGAGAGGAGCCCAACCGAAATTGACTAAGGGCCCAACCTAAGAGCCCAACCGAAATTGACAACTTATTTTCTTATAATTTGACCCATTTCTATATATATTACTATTAATTTAATATATATATATATAATACATATTTATTATAAAAATTATTTTATAATTATTGTTTATAAAATATGTAAATAATTAGAAAACGAGAGATAATAATAATTCTCATAATAATAAAATAACTAATAAAAATAAAATATTTATTAAAAGATAAAAATTTTAAAATAAAATGTATTTAACAATGCTTAATAAAATATCATTATCTATGATAATAATATAAAATTTTAAATACACAAAAAAATATAATTAAATTTTATACCATAAATTATTATGCATTAATCCTTAATCTTATTTAAAATGTTAGGGTAAAATGAGTTACTTTATATGAGATGAGACAAGTGTCATGTGCAAAATATATTGATTATTTATTTTGAAAAGAAAATAAAAAAACATTTGCAAGAATGACAAGCAATTCGAAAAATAATTAAAAAGGGATATGGATGGAATTTTTATTATATATATATTAGAACAAAATTGAAATTTTTAAAAATTCATTAAAAGAGAAGACAAATTTTCTTATTCCCGGGAAAGCACTTTCAAGAAAAGTCATAAGTGGATAACTTGTTCCAATCTAACGGCAAATGATTTTTTGATCGTTTTCGTATACAAAACTGGTCATTACGTAAAAAATTCAGAAAATAGCCTCTTTTTTGCAACAAAAACTGAACTTACAGATCTTAAAAACTAATTTTCACCATACAAAATTAACAACAAGGAGTTTCGAACGTACTCACCAAAAATTAGGCCAATCTAACGGCATTCAAAATTTGTCATTATGTAAAAAATTCAGAAAACAACCTCTTTTTTGCAACAAAAACTGAACTTACAGATCTTAAAAACTAATCTTCACCGTCCAAAATTAACAACAAGGAGTTTCAAATGTACTCACCAAATATCAAATCAATCTAATGGCAAATAATTTTCCGATCGTCTTCGTATACAAAACTTATCATTACGTAAAAAATCCAGAAAACAGCCTCTGTTTTGCAATACAAACTGAACTTACAGATCTTAAAAACTAATCTTCACCGTTCAAAATTAACAACAAGGAGTTTTGAATTTACTCACCAAAAATTAGGCCAATCTAACGGCAAATAATTTTCCGATCGTTTTCGTATACAAAACTGGTCATTACGTAAAAAATCCAGAAAACAGCCTCTTTTTTGCAATAAAAACTGAACTTACAGATCTTAAAAACTAATATTCACCATTAAAAATTAACAACAAGCAGTTTTGAACATACTCACCAAAAATTAGGGCAATCTAACGGCAAATTATTTTTTGATCATTTTCGTATACAAAACTGATCATTACGTAAAAAATCTAGAAAATAACCTCTTTTTTTCAACAAAAATTGAACTTACAGACCTTAAAAACTAATCTTTACCGTTCAAAATTAACAACAAAGAGTTTCAAATGTACTCACCAAATATCAGGCCGATCTAACGGCAAATACTTAACCGTTGAATCTTTACTTACACTATTTCGTATAAAAGCTGTTCAATTTGTCTTTGAAGATCCAACCAAACCGTAAATATGCAGATTCAAATGGACTATATATTTGGATTTATCAGATAATATCTTAACTTATTTATTAATCTGGCCATATTTAGAATTTCAAAGCCATTTCTCCATTTTCAAATCAGTAAGTTTTCTCAGTCTTCCATACCACTCAATTAGGTAACCGCGGTAGTGAAGTTAAATGGTAAGGATGAGTTTAGATGGAGCTTTGAATATTTTGAAAAATAATAGAAATAAAATTGAAAAGTGTGTGTGTGTTTATTAGCGACTGTTTATTCATTCCGTCGCTATTTCGTCGCAAAAATCGAAACTATTCTTCTCACGACGGAATTATAAAACAGTTGCTAATCCGTCGCAAAATTAGCGACGAAAATTGTGCCGTCGCTAATTTTGTCGCTAATTGGCAGTTTTTTTGTAGTGTTCATAAATCACTGTATGGTTTAAAGCAAGCCTCTAGACAGTGGTTCATAAAGTTATCTAGTGCACTCAAAGCTGCAGGATTTCATCAGTCTTTCTCTGATTATTCCTTGTGGTAGTTTTTTGGCATTACTTGTGTACGTAGATGATGTGATATTAGCTGGAAATGATTTGCAGGACATAGAAAATACTAAACTTTTCTTATCCAAGCAATTCAAACTTAAGGACTTGGGAAAGCTTAAATATTTTCTTGGCATAGAGGTTGCGAGGTCACAAAAAGGAATCAGCTTGTCACAACGCAAATATGCCTTGGAGATTCTGGATGATGTTGGGTTCTTAGGTGCTAAACCTTCTCGCTTTCCTGTAGAACAAAACATGTCACTTACACAATTTGGTGGAAAACTTTTGAATGATGCATCAGCATATAGAAGATTAGTTGGAAGGTTAATTTATCTGACCATAACTAGACCAGATCTTACATATATTGTTCATGTGTTAAGTCAGTTTATGGACAGACCTCGTCAACCACATTTGGAGGCAGCTCACAAAGTTCTTAGGTATATTAAACAAACACCTGGGCAAGGTATTTTACTACCATCGACAGGTTCACTTCAGTTAAGAGCTTTTTGTGATGCTGATTGGGCTCGTTGTAAGGACACAAGAAGATCAATAACGGGTTATGGCATTTTACTTGGTCAAGCACCAATTTCTTGGAAGACAAAGAAACAAACTACAGTGTCCCGCTCAAGCGCTGAAGCAGAGTATCGATCAATGGCTACTACATGTTGTGAGATTACATGGTTGAAAAATATCTTAAAGGATTTAAAGGTCAGCCACACACAACTAGTGACTTTGCACTGCGACAATTAAGCAGCTATGTGCATAGCTTCAAATCCAGTTTTTCATGAGCGAACTAAGCACATAGAAATAGATTGTCATTTGGTA
This sequence comes from Excoecaria agallocha, assembly GCA_037975025.1. Classification (NCBI taxonomy): domain Eukaryota; kingdom Viridiplantae; phylum Streptophyta; class Magnoliopsida; order Malpighiales; family Euphorbiaceae; genus Excoecaria; species Excoecaria agallocha. The sequence continues at coordinate 6,799,386 of JBBPFJ010000019.1, read as the reverse complement.
CGTGAGAAGATCCAAGAAGGAATGATTCAGACAGCTCACATTCGCACTTCAGATCAACCAGCAGATTTGTTTACTAAACCATTGAGCAATTCACAGTTTGAAATTTTACTCAGCAAGTTGGGTGTCATTAATATACACTCCAACTTGAGGGGGATTGTTAAGGAAATTTAGCCGTAATCTTTCACGTCGTAATTTTTGACATTTTATATGTCAAGCTTTTCTTCCTTTGTTTGTAATTGATTGGTCGTAATTGGAGGCTCCTTTCTTTGTAATTGATTGGTCGTAATTGGAGGCTCCTTTGTTTGTAATTGATTGGTCGTAATTAGAGGCACTAGTTTAGGATTGATAGCTGTATATATATTTGTACTCTTCCTTATTTCAAAGTAATACAGAAAAACCATTCTCATATTATTCACTTTCATTTTTCATGCAAATAAAAGTGAAATAACTGGCCATTATTATTATTATTATTATTATTATTATTATTATTATTATTATTATTTTGATGAAATTGGCCGAAAGCATTTTCCCTTCTCCTACTTAAGTCTTTTGACATATTATTTATTTTAAGAATTATAAAGAAACCGAGACACCACTTGTACAGAAAATCCGAGCAAGAGGAGAGAATAACATACTAGAAGAAATATAGTTTAAAGAAGATGACGTTAGGAAGAGAATTAAGTGTGCAATCTAAGAAACTTTATTCATCTTATAGCTAGAATTCTGATTCATCTTTTTTAAATTTAAGTTTTGAATGATGAAATTTTGGAATAAATCATGAAAACAATTCCGTTTCTCTTGTGATGGAGGTACGGATTCATTGAAGGGTGGAAAGAGAGGGAGAGCGTTTAGAATAGAAAGGGTTCTTGAAGGTTTGTGTGTTGTCTAATTGATAATGAAATTGACTTCTTAAATTGTGTTAATGCACTTGTGAATTTTATTTCCGATGTGATAAATCACAAAATGTTGTAGGGTAAAGAGTGATAGGTTCACCTGAACCAAAGGTGTGAGGTTTTGACCGAAGGAGAGGCTTCGATAACCTGCAAAAAGGAGACTAGCAGGGCTGGACCGGGCATTAGTGCTCCGACGTTCAAGTTAGCTATCGGGAATGGAGAAAAAGCTAAAGAGAGAGTTTGAGAGAGATCAATTTGTCTTATTATGTGAGACTTTACCGTATTTATACAACAAAGTTTAGAGTTGTAGCTTAATAGTAGCATTTTGACAGAGGGCTTTAGCCTTTAGTATTGGACCTTTTTCAATGAACTCTACTTTTAATGGACTGGTCTTATGGCTCGTGTCTTTATTTTATTTTATGTATTATCAGTATGACTTTACATGCAAATTCCTAAATTATGTTTGCTTGTAATGGAGTTCGGGTGACTAGGATGAGAAGAATGTAATTTTGATATGGAATTGAATTCGGCCACTTGATGTATGTGCATATATCTTATTATGTTCCGAAATTGATTTCCCTGCACTTCGCAAGATAAATTGTGTAATTTATATTCTATATATTTATAAATATATATTTAATAATTTTTTAAATCAACTTCTAATAGTTGATTTTTGTTCCAATTAACTGTCATATCAAATACTCTATTTTAAATCATTTTCTTATCAATTGATAGCTAGTTCATTTTTAATTTTTCTAAACTTATTATAAATAATTTTTATTATTTTTCAAGAGCTAAAACTAATTATTTAGTAAGTTAATTTGACTTTAAATCAGCATGCCATGTGTGTTTATAAATTCATTACTTATATAGTGACAAAGGGCTAAGTTTCTTCAACTATGATATTCGATGTGTACAAAAAAATGAATGACATATAATTAAGAAATGAATTTATAAACAGAGAACAAGTTGTCTATTGACAGAGTTTGGAAGAAGCATTGGTTTTGGAAGAGAGAGTACAAGGGTTATGATGCTAGCAAAGAACAGCAACAAATTCAACTTAAACAAGTGGAATAGTTAATAGAATAGCATTTTTCATTTTTCCACTTTTCTTCGAATGATCAACTGTAAATAATTCCATAAGTTTAAAGTTACCTTTTTCTTCAATTAATTAGAAGAAACCATCTACGACTTATCAACTTCAACTTAAACAATAAGAATTATTGTTATGTAATTAGTTCTTCCCATTGGGCCTCTTTTTATAAGGAATTCCATCAAATAGTTCATGACATCATCATACAATTTACATAACTGCCATTTAGCGAAATTATCTATTTTTCCAAAATGCTACAATGATAAAAAAGGAGCTCTTCTTGTTCATCTTTAAAAGCCAAGTATAAGAGCCATAGCATCACTAAACAAGATCTCACTGCTCAGAAGCTATTGACATTTGATAGAGAAGGAAGATGGACAGGTATGCTTACTATCAATCCAATTTTGGTTTACACAATTTAGTCTTTTCCATTTGTTTAAGTTGAAGTTGATAAGTCGTAGATGGTTTCATCTAATTAATTGCAGAAATAGGTAACTTTAAACTTATGGAACTATTTACAGTTGATCATTCGAAGAAAAGTGGAAAAATGAAAAATGCTATTCCGTTAACTATTCCACTTGTTTAAGTTAAATTTGTTGTTGTTCTTTGCTAGCATCATAACCCTTGTACTCTCTCTTCCAAAACCAATGCTTCTTCCAAACTCTGTCAATAGACAACTTGTTCTTTGTTTATAAATTCATTTCTTAATTATATGTCGTTCATTTTTTTTTGTACACATCGAATATCATAGTTGAAGAAACTTAGCCCTTTTGTCACTATATAAGTAAGGAATTTATAAACACACATGGCATGCTAATTTAAAGTCAAATTAACTTACCAAATAATTAGTTTTAGCTCTTGAAAAATAATAAAAATTATTGATAATAAGTTTAGAAAAATTAAAAATGAACTAGCCATCAATTGATAAGAAAATGATTTAAAATAGAGTATTTGATATGGCTGTTATAATTGGAACAAAAATCAGCTATTAGAAGTTGATTTAAAAAATTATATAATATATATTTATAAATATATCAAATATAAATTACACAATTTATCTTGCGAAGTGCAGGGAAATCAATTTCGAAACATAACAAGATATATGCGCATACATCAAGTGGCCGAATTCAATTCCATATCAAAATTACATTCTTCTCATGCTAGTCACCCGAACTCCATTAGAAGCAAACATAATTTAGGAATTTGTATGTAAAGTCATAGTGATAATACATAAAATAAAATAAAATAAAAGACATGAGCCATAAGACCGGTCCATTAAGAGTAGAGTTCATTGAAAAAGGTCCAATACTAAAGGCTAAAGCCCGCTGTCAAAATGCTACTATTAAGCTACAGCTTTAAACTTTGCTCTATAAATACGGTAAAGTCTCACATAATAAGACAAATCGATCTCCCTCAAACTCTCTCTTTTGCTTTTTCTTCATGTCCCAATAGCTAACTTGAACGTCAGAGCACTAATGTCCGGTCCAGCCTTGCTAGTCTCCTTTTTGCAGGTTATCGAAGCCTCTCCTTCGGTCAAAACCTCACATCTTTGGTTCAGGTGAACCTATCACTCTTTACCCTACAACATTTTGTGATTTATCACATAGGAAATAAAATTCACAAGTACATTAACACAGTTTAAGAAGTCAATTTCATTATCAATTAGACAACACACAAACCTTCAAGAACCCTTTCTATTCCTTTCTAAATCTAATAAATATTTTTGTTATTAATAAATATTAGGGTGAATTATAAAATAAGGTCTCAACTATAAGATGCTTTTTAATGCATTTTTTTTTAAAATTACAATATCAATCCCCAATTTAGAGTTTCCTTTCAATTAAGTGACTCCGTCAAATAATCCGTTTAAACTAATAGATTGTACTGACTGGGATGCATAATGGAACCCATCGTGCCATGTAGGATGCCATATCACCTCTTCTTCTACCTCAAGTAATTTTTTACTAATTTGTCTCCCATAATCAACCCTCTGCTATACAACCCAATTTTTATATTTTTCTCCCACACAAAGCATGACCAAGTCAAGCAGCAAAGGCAACGGTGGGTGTTTTGTTCTTTACCTTGAAAATGTGGAGAAAAATAAGAAACTGAGGAAAACTGAAGTGGGTTTTGAAGATATTAAGCAAAAAAAAGTAGAGAAAAGCAAGAATCGAAGAAACTAGGATACAAGGAAATTAGGTTGCAATAATAAAAAAGTTTCAAGATTAGTTTACTGGTGATTTATGAGAATTTCAAGATTTGAAAGATTAAATAAATAGTTACGTGGTTTTGTTAATTTGTATCGCTGCTTAAATAATATAAAATTGTTATACAACATTTTTGCAAAATATATTTACATTTTCATTGATACAGACCCATAAATTTTTTGGTTGGGTTACAATGAACATAATATTTAGGCCAAATATTGTAATTGTATCACTTACAATTAAATTTTGGCAAAATTCATAATTTAGATCCGAATTTTAACGTTTTTACACATTGGATCCTTATACTTTCAAAACTACATTAAGTCCAAACGAACGGTAAAAATAACAGTGTTCCGTTAAAATAGACGCGACTTTAATCGTACTTGTATTGCATTGTCATTTGTGCTGTCCATTTTGGATTTAATATATTTTTTTTGAAAATTTTGAGGATTTAATATGTAATTTTGAAAGTATAAAAATTCAATGTGTAAAATTGCTAAAGTATAGGTATCAAAATATGGAATTTTCCTAAATTTTTTACTCAGCTGGCATTGTATCTCTAATTTTAAAAGAATTTTCACCACTAATTTTTATTACATCTCTTACAAATATCATAACTAATTACTCATATTTTGTCACACGCTCGCTTTTCTAAATTTTCATTAGAGACGGCAAATATAATATTAGAATTGTCATGCAAAGCATATCAACCATCTTTGCTTCCATCATGGGATATCTTTCCATTATAATATCTTGTAATTTTTTATTTATTTTAATAATATAATTGCAAAATGTCATACCTTTTTCAATTCGGTTGTTGTACAAATCAGCCCATTTTTTCTTAACAATTATTTTTGAAATATCACTCATCATGACTTTTGAAACTAAATATGGATACACTATCTATCGCATCAAATTTATAAAAAATAATATTATATTAAAATTAATTTTATAAATATAATTTTATTTTACATGTTAATTTATTTTATTAATGTACAATTTATTATATTATTTTATAAATGTTTCATTATATTTGTAATAGTCTCAACACCGGGTCAGCCGTGAACAGTACTTCCCGATGGTGAATAGTACTTTTCGGGCCCGAAAGGATACCCGAAAATTAAAAATATTTTATTGGACCATCGAAAAGTATTGGTCATGGTGAGTCCGGAATTAAAATTTGAAGTGAAATTGAGGTCAAATGGGCCTTCAAAAGTCAAAAATACGAAAAAGGTATCGAGTCAATTTCCCTAATAGGTAAGGTGACTTGATTTTGTATAAATAATTAAAAATAGTAAATGAACTCCGAAAATTGTTAGCCACCGATTTTTAAAGTAAAAATTATAAATCTAAAATTTCAATTCGGTTAACATAAAAATTAGTTCGGTTTCGGATCGATTTTTTGATTAATCAAAATTTCGGTTAACCATGCTCATCCCTAGGCTTAGGGGTTATTTGGTCAAGCTAATTTTTTTTAGAGTTACTTTTGAGCTACTTAATTTGGGACATTTAGCAGGACTCTAATTTCCAATGGTAAAGTCCACACCCACAAAAAGTAATATGTCCCGTCCAAATTCGGATAAAAAAGTATTGTGTTACTTTAAATAGTTTCAAATAAAATTTAAATTATGAATTTATAATACATATAATACAAATTTAAATTATTAAAAGTACAAATAATAAAATATTTACGAACCTTGTCACGAATAAAATGAAAATCAATTTCTAAATGTTTGCTGTGATTGTGAAAAACCGGATTGGCAGTGAGGTAAACTGCACTTAAATTATCACACCAGAGAACAGGAGGTTTGGAGAGTGGAAACCAAATCTCATGAAGCACCATATTCACCCAGCTAGCTTCAGATGTAGCGGAGGCAAGAGCTCGATATTCCGCTTCTGTAGACGAGCAAGACATAGTCCTTTGTTTGCGAGAAGACCAGGAAACTAAGCAGGAGCCAAGAAAAATAGCATAACCCGACGTTGATTTTCTATCATCCAAGCAACCACCCCAATCTGCATCTGAAAAGAAATGAAGTTGAGTCAAATTAGTGGGTGAAATGAAGAGGCCATGACTGAGAGTTCCATGTAAGTATCGAAAGATACGTTTGACATCACTCCAATGCTTGATTGTTGGTGCATGCATAAACTAAGAAAATCTTATGACAACAAAGGAAATATCAGGCCGTGTGAATGTAAGATACTGAAGGCTCCCAACGATGCTTCTGTAAGAACTAGGATCAGGACACAGGTCACTATCAGCAAGATGTAATTTATCATTCGGAGATGCAGGTGAAGAAATAGGCTTGCATTCTGCCATTTGTGCTTTAGCCAGAATAGCTTTCGTGTATTTGGACTGTGTAAGAAGAAGACTGTTGTTAGTCTAAATGGGCTCAATACCTAAGAAATAGGATAGGTGGCCGAGGTTTCGGATAGCAAACTTGTGTTCCAGAAAATATACAAGTTTGTTGAGAAGTGGCGTGTCATTCCCTGTCAAGAGAATATCATCAACATATATAAGACAGTAGAGGCGTTTAGTGCCTGAAGAATAATAATAAAGAGAACAATCTGTCTTTGAACCACAGAAACCAAAGGAGAGCAGTGTCGAAGTCAACTTATCATGCCACATTTGAGGAGCCTGTTTAAGGCCATAAAGAGACTTCTGCAATTTACAGACAAATCAAGGACATGAAGGATCCTCAAACCCAGGGGGCTATTGCATATAAACCTCCTCATGCAATTCACCATGCAAAAATGCATTGGACACATCCAATTGAAGCACACGCTACTGAAGTGAGACTGCCAAGGTGAGAATAAGGCGAATGGTGGTTGGCTTCACAACGGGACTAAATGTCTCAGTGAAATCAAGGCCTGGGCATTGATAAAACCCTTTAGCCACTAACCTAGCTTTGTAATGATCAATAGAGCCATCAGGTAAAGTCTTTGTTTTGAAGACCCATTTACAACCCACAATATTGGCGGATGGAGGAGGTGGAACCAGTTTCCACGTGTCATTGGTGATCAATGCATGGTACTCATCTGCCATTGCTTGACGCCAACAATCATGTTTAGATGCCTGCCCAAAGGTGGTCGATTCTGATGGTGGACCCGAAGAAACAAGAGCCCGTGGTTTTAGAGAGCCAAAGATAACAAAGACAACCGAAAATATGAAGTTGTGTATAATCGGGCATGTGACCAAAAAGTTTGTTGTAAGGAACATTAAAATTAAGAGAGGAGGAGGGGGTCCGATTAATGACATAGATCGTTGTGTCAAATGCATATGTCCAAAATGCAGCAGGTAATTTTGTAAAAGTTAACATTGCAAGACCGGATTCAACAATATGGCGATGTTTGCGCTCAGCACATCCGTTTTGTTCAAAGGTATAGGGACATGAGGAGTGCTGTGTAATGTCATTGTTTACTAAATATTCGGTAAGGACACGATATTCACCACCCTAATCAGCTTGAAAGAACTTAATTGGGAGGCCAAAAAATTTTTCAATAGTAAACTGGAATTTAATGAATGTGGACATGACATCAGATTTATGTTTGATAAAATATATCCAATTATATTTGTTGTAATGATAAAAAAAGCACATAATATGAATAGGCATCATGGGATTTAATACGGGCAGGGCCCTATACATTAGAACACACCAATTCAAGTGGTTGAGAAACAGAGAAGAGGGAACGAGAAAATGGTAGTTTATGACTTTTACTAACTGAACATGAATGACAAATAGAGGAAGATGTTTTATTTGAAGCAACAATAACATTAGAAGCTAACAATTTCCTAACAATTGGCCCCAAACGAGCATGCCATATAGAAACCAAAGCTAAATGAGCTTGAACAGGTGGTGCAGTGGACAGTGGAAGGTAGTACAAACCATCTTTACTCTAGCCTTGGAGCAAAACTTCCTTCGTTGCCAAGTCCTTGATCACAAAAGAGTTGGCAAAAAATTCAACAGAAACATTATTGGAAGCTGTCAAAGATCGAATAGAAACTAAATTTTGAGAAGAAGAAGGAACGTATAAAACATCTTTGAAAGCAAATGATTTACCATTAAGATGACAGTGAAATGAACCAGTGGAACGAATAGGGAGTTTAGAACCATTACCTATGGTGACTTCCTCAGGTCCATTGTATTCAGAATGAAGGGCTAGATTTTCCAGACCAGAGGTTAGGTGATGTGTAGCTTTGGTATCCATAATCCAAGGTTGAGAGGAAGAGGTAAAGGCAAGATGGGATATTGGTGGTGGGGCAGAGCGAGTGCTTTTGTTAAGTTTGGGGGAAGGGCAGACACGTGAGATGTGGCCTTGACCCTTGCAGTTGTGGCAAATGATGGAGCTAGTGTCCAAGGAAGCAGACACAGTACCAAGAGTGATAGATGGAGAATGTATAGAACAAGATTGGCTATAGGATCGGCCACCCCTGCTGGTCCTTCCACGACCACGACTCCGGTTATTTTGTGTTAAACTTGTGGAACAAGATTCTGGAGAAAAATGAGTTTCACATGTTTATTAAAAATGTGAAACAGAGTATATATACACCAAGACAAGAAGAAAGAATGCTCGGGAGAGCACAAAACTATATGGGCGAGCGATATAAGACTTGCTGGACAGATGCAAAGTGCTCGGGAGAGCACTTTGCCTGTATGGGAGAGCACTCTTCCTGCATGGATGAGCATAACTAACGCATGGGAGAGCACTCTTCATGCATGGGTGAGCATAACTAACAAAAAACCAAATGACAATAGAAGTAGAACATAATTTATCATTTTGATATAAAGAGTCGAACAGAAACTCGAGCTCCAACTCAAGATTCAACAATTCTGATGATCAAAAGCATGAAGCTAAGCTTATTGATAATAAAAACAACATTAGCACTAGTTCAGGTACATGAGTAGGCATAAGAAGTTGGAAACAAGAAAACTTATAAAGGAACATAAATAAGAGCATATTCTCTAAAGAAATGGCAAACATGTGAAGCACCTGGTTCAGTTTTAAGAACAAGAAGCGATGCATGGTTTTTATTCCAATGACATGTGAAGCACCTGGTTCAGTCTTAAACAAGAGCATCTTCAATCATGCAAACCTTTTTGGTTTTTTTTTTCACAAAAAAGGATAATTGCTACTGAATTGAGTGGCTACTGCTGCATAGACTGTAGAAAGGACCCATAAAAGAAATTAATGTATAAGATCCAATATTCAATCATGCAAACCTTTTTGTTTTTTTTTCACAAAAATGGATAATTGTTACTGAATTGAGTGGCTACAGCTGCATATGTATAAGATCCAATATTCAATTATGCAAACCTTTTTGTTTTTTTTTCACAAAAAAAATTAAAAAAAAGAAGATAATGGCTACTCAATCGAGTGGCTACCGCTGCATGGACTCTAGAAAGGACCCATAAAAAATCCACATTTTATGGGTCCCCGTACTTTGTTCCAATATTCAATCAGTGAGACTTTTTTTTGTCGCAAAAAAGGAAAAAAGGAAAATTGCTTGTTGATGTATCATTCTCAAAAGAAAAATTTATATTTTATTTCTGTAATTTAACTATTTAAATATTAGATCATTATACTTTTTAAATTATAAATTTAATTCTTAAATTTTTCAAAAATAATATATTAAGTTCAAAATAGATGACATAAACAACACTATAGTATAAACTCGATTAAAATCAAGCATATATTAACGGGACACTGTTATTTTTGCCATCTAAACAGATTTAATGTTTATAATAAATAAATTCGGCACCTATTATATAATTTTCAAAATATATAAAAATTTAATGTGTAAATATATAAAATTTATGGAATTTAATATATAATTTTAAAAATATAAAGATTAAATTTGTAAAATCGTTAAAGTTTAAATACTAAATTATGGATTTTACCTTCTCAAACAGAAAAGATAAGAAAGATGTGTTTTTCTGGTGTATTATATAGAATCCAAAGGTTAAAATTAGAAGAGATATTTCGTCAAGTGGATAATAATCAAAACTTTAAAAGTTATTTAAATAATAGGTAAAAGTTTTTTTTTTGAAAAATTGGTGCTCGTGATACTCAACTGATGTGATATCTGAAGAATGAATTGTTTTTTTATTGATTTTAGAAAAAAAACATATTTTAATCAATATACTTTGACGATTTTATATCTTAAATTTTTATATTTTAAAAATGACATATTAAATTTTTGAATATTTAAAAAAGAATACATTAAGTTCAAAATAGATAGCACAAACGACAGTATAACATACGCTCGGAAAAAATCGAGTGTATTTTAATGGAACGCTGTTATTTTTAAGATCCGTTTGGATTTAATGTAATTTAGTAGATAAATTCAGAAACACAATATTATATAATTTTAAAAATATATGAATTCAATTTGTAAATACATAAAATTTGAGAAACATAATTTGTAGTTTTGGAATTATAGAAATTTAATGTATAAAAACGTTAAAGTTTAAGAACTGAATTATAGGTTTTGTCTTGATTTTAATGGATTTTTTTATTGATTTTAATACTAAGTGATGCTATATTAGTATGGTTGAATGTCGCAAATTCTAATTTTTCATAACTAATATGAAATCTGTATTTGTTATGGCAAAATTTATAAATATAGATACCTAATAAGTTATGGATAAAGTTTAAATATTCAAATAAGTTATTAAATTAAGCTTATGTAACAAAACAAAATAAACATTTAGTATCATTTTCTAACAACAAAATAAAATTTATTGACAAAATGACTTTAATTCAATTCAAGCAAAGAAAATGACAATTTAAAGAAAAGCTTATGTGAGAAATTTGTGCGCTGATTATTTTTCAATCTCATACGTCTATCATGGACAAGAATCAATTAATGACTCTCTGCATTAACATCCATTACAACAATATGAGTACGAAACATTGTGCATCAATTCTTGAATAAAAGAGCAATCAGTTTCTTCAATAGTAAAAATATCAAATGAATGAAAGAATATGAAATGAAAGCTTGAGGGTGAAAATGTATACATGTTGGAACTTGAAATGACATTCAACAAAATTGTTATCATGATTTAATCAATTACACTTTGATTAATTATAATACAAATATCCAAGATTCGAGTAATTTATTAATCAATTACACTTTGATTAATCAGAATGTAAAGAATATAAACAGTTTATAGAGTAAAAATCAAAATAAAAAAAATCCTGAACTACATCTGCACGGATGTAACTATTTATGTGCATAAGTAGTCTTCTGGTACTACCAAATAAGGTAACCCAATAGCGAGTTAAAGCAATATCCGGTCAATATATTTATAATAATAAAAGATCCATTGAAATCAAAATGATGTTCAAATTTTTTAATTTAAAAGAAAATATTAGCACAACATTAATTATTTTATGAAAAATCTCTAGAAGAACTTTTTTGTCCATGAACATTTTTATTTTCATCTTGCGCTTTAAAGTAATCCTACACATGATTTTTATGCTCCAAATTTCTTGTCATGTGTAATCTAATCTTACTTATCAAAATCGTGCAGAAATTTAAGCTAATTTTGCAAAGATTAGGTGAATTTCAACATCTTTTCAATTGGTTTAATTTGCACTTAAATTTGAGCAAGGATAATGAGGGAAAAGGGTTCATGTAACTGATCCAATTACTTTAGTACAAATGCTTTGGAAAGTTGGCTAAGTTTGATTAAGCATTTCGCATCAGAAATAGAATATGTCCTAATAATCATCTAAATACTTCTTCAACAATCAATACCAAAAACAATATCCACAAATTTCACCAATATTTCAATTCAACACCCCCACTTTCAAAATCTTAGTATTTGAACAAAAATGTTTTAGTGTTCTTTTAATTAAGGACCCTATTATCGTTTTGGAGTTAAAGCAATATCCGATGAATATATTTATAATAATAAAAGATCCATTGAAATCAAAATGATGTTCAAATTTTTTAATTTAAAAGAAAATATTAGCACAACCTGAATTATTTTATGAATCAAATATATAAATATATCCTAGAAAAGGGAACGTAATTTGTTTTTTGTTAAGTAGAGAAATTTATTTATTGAATATATAGCTTCTCTGATATTATTATATATATCTACTTATAACATAAATAAAAAGGTTTTTTTAAAAAACGGAAAGAAAGAAAGAAAACATCATTTTCGAATCAAGAATTAAGTAGAGAAATTTATTTATTGAATATATAGCTTTTCTGGTATTCTTATATATATCTACTTATAACATAAATGAAAAGGTTTTTTTTTTTAAAAAAAAGGAAAGAAAGAAAGAAAACATCATTTTTGAATCAAGAAAATACTCGGACTGGAAGCTTATTGAACCATTATATACCTGGTTGGATGTATGAGGGTGAAAATGTATACATGTTGGAACTTGAAATGACATTCAACAAAATTGTTATCATGATTTAATCAATTACACTTTGATTAATTATAATACAAATATCCAAGATTCGAGTAATTTATTAATCAATTACACTTTGATTAATCATAATGTAAAACATATAAACAGTTCAGAGAGTAACAATCAAAATAAAAAAAAATCCTGAACTACATATACCCGGATGTAACTATTTCTGCGCAGAAGTAGTCTTCTGGGACTACCAAATAAGGTAACCCAATTGACCGGTGTTTAGCAAGTGTACTAGATCGGCTAGTAATACAGGGAAATATAGATTAAGACCCCAAATATCGTACCCAAGGGAACATGGATTGCTAAGAATAATATCTATGTATGAATTAAATTAACCCGAGATTGTTTCCCAAATGTTTTTGATTTAAAAGCAAAAATTAAACAAAATAAACAATTAAACAAAACAAAAGCGAAAACATGAATTAAAAACAAAACAATAACTGAAATTCTCCTGCTAAAGAAACTATCCACCTTAACTTTCATTGTAATGACTTAAATCCAATATAAACACCAGTGATTATGGAAAAACTAGTAATAAAGCCAGATATCTTTATTCAAGTCTATCATTCTTAGTATTAAACTCATAGACAAATCTAATACTTAGCATGCAAATCTAGTTTTAACTTCCTAAATATTCATTGAAGCCTTTCTCAAGTGATTCAATTCCAATTCATTCTTGATTCTTCATCTCTTAGTATTAACCAATAAAATTCATACATAATCATCTCATATTTCGGATAATAATCATGCATAAACATTAAAGAGTTAACCCAAGAACATGCAAATCATTAACTATGTCAAAACCAATTCTTAGTTATTTATTCAATAAACCAACAACCAATCTCAACACAATCAAGGATAAGAATATGCTTAAAACCAAGAAATAATCAACTAATATTGAAATTAAGCTCAAAACAAAGTCATAACAATGAAGAATTTAAGATCTCAAGAATCCATTAGCAAAAGAAGAAAAACTACTTCCTAAACATCATTAAAAACTAAAGACAAAGGCTTGAATAAAAACTTGAAAATTAAGAACGTAAAAGAAAAACTTTAAGAAAGACAAAGCTAAACTAAGGATCTGATCTCTCTCCCCCCACTTTCTTCTGTGTTTTGGGGCTCTATTTATAGGCAAAAACGTGGTAGATTTCTTCCAAAATTGCAGAATCAGAATAGGAAAAGAAGTCTGCTCAAAACAGGAAGTCTGATGAATCCTTCGCGCGATGGGAGAGTAAAATCACGTGGCCACGCATCCTTTTGCATTGAGGAACACGTGCATCCTTTTGCATTGAGGAACACGTGGTCACGTGTTCCTTGGCCTTCCTCACACGTGGTCACGTGTATCACTTCTTTTCTCCTTTGTTTCTTCACTTTTCCTTCACATGGCCATGTTTCTTCACAATTAACTCTCACACGTGGTCACGTGTATATTTCTTCACTGTCTTCACGTGGCCACGGCTCCATCCTCTGGACTAAGAGCTAGTTTTCTCGCTTAAACTTCCAATATTTACGCTTTTGGCCCAAAACTTTGCACTTTTCACACTTTAAGCCCTTTTTCATCATTTTAGCCCTGAAAATCATGCAAAACACAGAATTAACTCTAAAAATATAAATATTAACAAAATAACTATAATTTAACCCAAATAAAACCAAAATAACTAAATAAAACAACTAAAAATACATTAAAAACTACATATAATTCATACTTATTACCAATAGCGAGTTAAAGCAATATCCGGTGAATATATTTATAATAATAAAAGATCCATTGAAATCAAAATGATGTTCAAATTTTTTAATTTAAAAGAAAATATTAGCACAACTTGAATTATTTTATGAATCAAATATATAAATATATCCTAGAAAAGGGAACGTAATTTGCTTTTTGTTAAATAGAGAAATTTATATACCTGGTTGGATGCATGAGAGTGAAAATGTATACATATTGGAACTTGAAATGACATTCAACTAAATCAATGCTATAAGGGCTGCAAGGATGGCTACATCAATCAATTCAAAGAACACATAAGAATAGTCAGATATTACTTGATTTCGAAAAGGAATATGTACACTATAAGCAATAGAATGTCTTGTTCTTATTTCCAGATCAAAGCTTTTATACTTGACACAAACCTTGGATATGGTTAATGCAGGGATCCATTGTTCCTTCAAAATGTCCAGGCAAATGCTACCATTGCTATTGATATTTGGATGGAATACCTTTGTTCTGAATGCTACCTGTAATATAAATATTCTTAGCCTTAACAAAGATAACACCAATACTTAAAAATGACATGATCACACCAGAATTCCTGCAAGCTTCTGAAACATGCCAACCATACTTCTTTTAAGCATCTTGATGATTATATCAGCAATACATCATAGATAGACTAATGCCATTTCTGCAAGCATTTCCACTTCACTTGCAAATTCCATATTTATAGATTATCCTTCATAAAGCTTTTGAAGCATGCCTCATAACTAAGAATCAAAAATTGTAGAAGTTTGAAGCTTAAAATGGAATTTAAAGGGCTGGAAAGAGAGAAAAAGACTGGACTTAGAACTGATATGCAGGGGAGAGTAAGAATTCAGTAGATATTGAAAGAAAGACTTCTGGTCTTCATATCAGAATTAGCAATTAAAGTGGTTATGTAACTGCAGTACCCTTAATGTACAATGTATTCCAATAAAAGCAATAACAATCTATTTTGTATCACATGCCTAAAAAGTCCCAAAACAGACTTCTGGACTTAGAACTGATGCCTTGTATCACATGATCATGATTGTAATAACAGTCTATTTTGTCGGTCAGAATAAAAGCAAGAAGGAACTAGCAACTGGAAAGACCAAGTAAGAAAGATTAATCTTAATGCCTAAAAAGTCCCCTCAATGTTCCAAATTCTACATTCAAGTGCATAGCAGTTCAAGCAAACTAATAGGCAGCTCAAAAACTGAATAATTAGAAATATTGCAGAGGCAAATCCCACAAAGCCAACACCTGGAACATTATTAAATAAAACAAAATTAAAAAAGCAAACTTTATTTCAAAAGTTACATAAAAAGCTTGCCTTTCAATTTCGCCACTCCCATTTAAATAAAACCTAATATGAGTAATTAAAAAGTATAAAGATTTAATTATCTAACTTTTGAAAGTATATAGATTGTAAAAAGAAAGTTAAAATTTAAGGATCCCATATTGTTTTTTTTCCTAAATTTCTGCAGTTTTAGCACAATAAGGGTACAACAATAACAATCTAACCATACCACCAAAACATAAAAGATAAAATGCATAGTCGACTATATGTAAAGTTTCCTACCACAACTTCCTCATATAATGTGTGTGTTATGATAAATAAATAAATGTGGTGGTCTTAGAATTTCAGCTTATCCACCCCCAATGAAATGGAATAATTATGTTACACTTAATAACCCAATTTTGAAATAATAAATATAACCATTAATTGGTAAATTAAATCACTAATTATGAGAATATATACGCAAATTCTACCAGCACCCAGCTGAGAAACTCACACTATATAGGTTTGTTTTGAATTCTTCTGGTTGCGCTTTCTTCTTGGGTTAGAACTAATCATGCATGAGAAGGCATTGACAAGCTCAGAATCCTCTTCGGTTATCAGCATTTTAGCAGCAGATGGGTTTGCAAGTAAGAGCTTTGCCACAAGGTAATCGGTAATAGACCATGTCTGGAACAAGCGTGCTTGTTTTCCAACGAACCTTGCTCTTTTGGTGTCATAATATTCAGGCCACTTGTCCCTAGATAATTGTCTTTCTGTAATTTTGACAGCTCTAGCAGCAATTTCTTGTCTATTCATCTTTATGCCTACAACTGTCAGCTGAAAGTAGCCTCAAATATGTTAGGATGCATTTGTAATTTCTAAATATCTGAAAATAAAATAGTATTACATCTTTTTATCTCGGACAAAGACAGTTTTAACTAAACTATTGACCATCTAAAACCAGAGAAAAAATTAACCAAACCATTAAACACCGTATAGTTTATGCCCTAAACTAACCTGCCAAAGTAGAGTCGGCCAAGAACCTGCATTGTGGTAAGACCAGGACCTGCATCAAGAACAATGAACTACTATGGAGAAAAAATAGAAAGTGAAAAGGAATTTATTGAGCTTTATCAAAAAGCAATGTTACGTGTTCTTAGGATCACTGCCTGTGATTATCTGCCACTCCTGACCCTCAAGAGCAGGATAACATATCTTGAATGGCATGTCTTCTACCAAATCCATCCACTTGGCTTCAATGAGATCCAGTATGGCATGTGACTGGTCTGCTGTTGCAAGACTACTTACAATAGACCACAAGTTTCCAAGAGAAAAGAATCTAAAATCCATATAATCATAAACAGCGAACACTGAAGTTTCTTGCCAAATGTACAAAATGAGCTGCCAGTACCATAACATCTGTTTCTACACTAAATATTATCATATCTGGACTTTAATAAATCTACTTAAATTAAATGGTTGAGATGGGCAAAAGCATGAAAAGCTGTACAAGAAAATAAGCAGGCTACTTGAGCATTTTCTATTTCCAATTGAAGTATTTGATTGAGAAATTAGTTTCGCAAGATTTGGTTACAAGAAATACAAGACAAGAAAATAATGTCACAAGAATCTCAAATGTAGATAATATATTATAAACTCATACCTCAAAGGGAATATTGCTTACAGAAAAGTGAAGGTGTTAACATTCAAAGGTCAAAAGATGAATACTTTACCTTGAATAAGTTTCCACTTCTAGACATCTAGCAACAGTGATTTGACCAAGAAATGCAAACAGAAGTTAAAGGCATCTTCTAAATTCACCAATGTTGGAAGTGCTAATGAACTCCTCCAAACTACAAGAAGTATGCATGTGAGTAACAAAAAAAAAATAACTGCTAGGAAAAGAAGCAGTTTGAATAAAAATTATGTCTGTAAAAACAAAAAAAAATGAAAGTCATTGTACAAGGGAAGAAGAATGAGATAAGAGACAGTGAAATTCAAAATAAAAGAGCCTGCATCTGAAGTTCAGATAACTGATCGACATACTCGCCGGACCGATCACCAGAGGATCGTCGGAGTGTCATTGACGGTGTCTGCTCGAAGATCCAGGCCTTAGGATCCCACGGTGGTTGGTCACGCGCTCAGCGACAGCCTGAGTCGGTCGAAATCTTGCTCGAACCGCAAACTGCAACCTTACGCTGATCTGCCTGTTGCCGATGATTGGGGGCGGAGGATGGTGCCGGAACGTTCACCTCTTCTCTGGTGACACGTTGGTGCTGTCAACTTCCTCGATCGCCGTCGAAATCATCAGGAAAAAGAGAGAGAGCTACGATGGTTGTGGGAAGAAACGAGAAGAACGAAACCACCACAGGGCGATGACGCTAACGGAAGAAAGACCGGAGGAGAAGGGTGGCAGCGGGTGTCTGAATCTCCTCACCGGCGTCGTGAGCAACGGTGGCAGAACGACGGTGCCAGCCCCCCCACTTCTCTCTTTCCCGTTCCTCCTTTTCCTCATTCTCTTATATCAATTTGTGGCCACACATATTGATACCCAAAATATCTAGGACCTACCTTTTTTTTTTCCTAAATAATTATCTCCTTTATTATTATTTTTATGAATAATTCAAAAACCAAATTAAATTAATTTTATACCAATGTCTACCTAACTCAAAACATTATTTACGAATTAAAATATTTTAAAAATATTTAATATCCATTAAATCTCTAAAATATCTAAGCAAGAATCATGAATGCTAAATTATAGTTGAAGTATATATAGCTGAAGTATATACCACAATTATAGGTCTAAACACAGTTTCAACTTACAGATCTTAAAAACTAATCTTCACCATCCAAAATTAACAACAAGGAGTTTCAAATATACTCACCAAAAATCAGGTCAATCTAACGGTAAATAATTTTCCGATCGTCTTCGTATACAAAACTGGTCATTACATAAATAAATCCAGAAAATAGCCTTTTTTTTGCAATAAACACTGAACTTAGAGAACTTAAAAACTAATCTTCACCGTTCAAAATTAACAATAAGGAGTTTTGAATGTACTCACCAAAATTCAGGACAATCTAACAGCAAATTATTTTCCGATCGTCTTCATATACAAAACTGTTACGTAAAAATCCAGAAAACAGCCTTTTTTGCAACAAACACTGAACTTACAGACCTTAAAAACTAATCTTCACTGTTCAAAATTAACAACAAGGAGTTTTGAACCTACTCACCAAAAATTAGGTCAATCTAACGGCAAATAATTTTTCGATCGTCTTCGTATACAAAACTGGTCATTAAGTAAAAAATCAAGAAATAACCTCTTTTTTGCAACAAAAACTGAACTCACAGACCTTAAAAACTAATCTTCACTATTTAAAATTAACAACAAGGAGTTTTGAACGTACTCAACAAAAATTAGGCTGATCTAACGACAAATGATTTTTCGATCGTCTTCACATACAAAATTGGTCATTATGTAAAAAATCCAGAAAATAGCCTCTTTTTTGCAACAAAAACTAAACTTACAGATCTTAAAAAATAATCTTCACCGTCCAAAATTAACAACAAGGAGTTTCGAACGTACTCACCAAATATCAGGCCAATCTAACGGCAAATGATTTTTCGATCATTTTCGTATACAAAACTGGTCATTACGTAAAAAATCCAAAAAATAGCCTCTTTTTTGCAACAAAAACTAAACTTACAGATCTTAAAAACTAATCTTCACCGTCCAAAATTAACAACAAGGAGTTTCGAACGTACTCACCAAAAATCAAGCCAATCTAACAGCAAAAAATTTTTCGATCATTTTCGTATACAAAACTGGTCATTACGTAAAAAATCCAAAAAATAGCCTCTTTTTTGCAATAAAAATTAAACTTACAGACCTTAAAAACTAATCTTTACCGTTCAAAATTAACAACAAGGAGTTTCGAACGTACTCACCAAAAATCAGGTCGATCTAACGGCAAATACTTAACCGTTGAATCTTTACTTACACTATTCCATATAAAAGCTGTTCAATGTGTGTGTGTGTGTGTGTGTGTATTAGAAATTTTGTTCATTTAGAAAAATAATAGAAATTAAATTGAAGAAATTAAATTAGAAAATTTATTCATTTTGACTTGTATGAGTTTAAGTCTTTGATTGAACTCTATTATTTTATTCAACTAAATAATAAATTAAGCTTAAAATCATATACGCATTAAATTGAAATGGTAGAGAGATGTGAGAAAATAGAAAATATTATTTTTATATGTAGGGTAAATTTTTAAAATTACTAAAATGCCCCTACCAAATTTCATCATTTTATCCTTGTATTCAAGGATAATTTTATAAATATATATTTTAAATTTTTTAATAATTTAAAATTTGCTCAAAATTTTAACAAAATAAAAATAAATTATAAATTTTTATAATCATTTTAAATGAAATAATAAACTTTATATTATTATTATATAAATATTTATATTTATTATTTTTCATGATATGACTATATAATACTTATAACAATTACTTTATTATTATTATTAAAATGTAATTTTTTTAAATAAATAAGTTTATATTTGGGGATAATTGATAAAAAAAATCAATAGAATTCCTAATAATTTAATATTTGATTTAAATTTTATAAAATAAAAATTAATTACAAATTTTTTTATTATTATTTTAAATGAGATAATAGATTTTATATTACTATTTTATAAATATTGACTTTTATTAATTTTCATAATGTGATAATATAATAATTATATCAAGTATTTTATTATTATCAAAAATATAAATTTACTAAATAAATAATTTAAATTTTTAAATAATTGATAAAAAATTATTACCAAATTATAATATAATTTACAAATTTTTTTTTTCAAAATAAAATATCAATTTCATATTATCTATATCAAAAATACATGAAATAGTAAAAACTATTTTTTATTTTATTTGCGACGGATTAGCGACCACATAGTTTCGTCGCTAATATTTTTAACTGATATCTAATACAATTAGCGACAAATATTTTTATCGCAAATCGTTGCAAAAAGTGGCGCAGTTTTTTCCCTCCAAAATTAGCGACTAAAATATTCGTCGCTAAATTTTCTAGCACTAATATTCAAAATAAAAAATTAAAAAAATTAGCGACGGTAATTTCGTCGCTAAATCCGTCGCAAAACACGACGCGTAATTTTTCCGCCAATAATTAGCGACTGTTTATTAATTTCGTCGCTATTTCATCGAAAAAAATGAAAAATAACCTTCCCACGACGGAATTGTAAAACAGTCGCTAATCCGTCGCTAAATTTTAGATGAAAATATGGCCGTCGCTAATTTTAGTCGCTAATTGACAGTTTTTTTGTAGTATATCTACTTATACCATAAATGAAAAGGTTTTTTTTTAAAAAAAGGAAATAAAGAAAGAAAAAATCATTTTTGAATCAAGAAAATACTCGGACTGGAAGATTATTGAACCATTATATACCTGGTTGGATGCATGAGGGTGAAAATGTATAAATGTTGGAACTTGAAATGAAATTCAACAAAATTGTTATTATGATTTATCAATTAAACTTTGATTAATTATAATACAAATATCTAAGATTCGAGTAATTTATTAATCAATTACACTTTGATTAATTAGAATGTAAAGAATATAAACAGTTCAGCGAGTAAAAATCAAAATAAAAAAATACTGAACTACATATGCGCGAATGTAACTATATCTGCACAAAAGTAGTCTTCTGGTACTACCAAATAAGGTAACCCAATAGCGAGTTAAAGCAATATCCGGTGTATATATTTATAATAATAAAAGATCCATTGAAATCAAAATGATGTTCAAATTTTTTTAATTTAAAAGAAAATATTAGCACAACTTGAATTATTTTATGAATCAAATATATAAATATATCATAGAAAAGGTACCGTAATTTGTTTTTTGTTAAGCGGAGAAATTTATTTTGATTAATCAGAATGTAAGAAATAGTTACATCTGCGCGGATGTAACTATTAATCAGAATGTAAATAACATAAACAGTTCAGAGAGTAAAAATCAAAATAAAAAAAATACTGAACTACATATGCGCGGATGTAACTATATCTGCGCAGATGTAATCTTCTGGTACTACCAAATAAGGTAACCCAATAGCGAGTTAAAGCATTATCCGGTGAATATATTTATAATAATAAAACATCCATTGAAATCAAAATGATGTTAAAATTTTTTAATTTAAAAGAAAATATTAGCACAACCTGAATTATTTTATGAATCAAATATATAAATATATCATAGAAAAGGTACCGTAATTTGTTTTTTGTTAAGTGGAGAAATTTATTTATTGAATATATAGCTTCTCTAGTATTCTTATATATATCTACTTATAACATAAATGAAAAGGTTTTTTAAAAAAAAAGGAAAGAAGGAAAGAAAACATCATTTTTGAATCAAGAAAAAACTCAGACTGGAAGATTATTGAACCATTATATACCCGGTTGGATGCATGAGGGTGAAAATGTATAAATGTTGGAACTTGAAATGACATTCAATAAAATTGTTATCATGATTTATCAATTACACTTTGATTAATTATAATACAAATATCCAAGATTCGAGTAATTTGTTAATCAATTACACTTTGATTAATCAGAATGTAAAGAATATAAAGAGTTTAGAGAGTAAAACTCAAAATAAAAAAAAATCCTGAACTACATCTGCGCGGATGTAACTATTTCTACGCAGAAGTAGTCTTCTGGTACTACCAAACAAGGTAACCCAATAGTGAATTAAAGCAATATCCGGTGAATATATTTATAATAATAAAAGATCTATTGAAATCAAAATAATGTTCAAATTTTTTAATTTAAAAGAAAATATTAGTACAACCTGAATTATTTTATGAATCAAATATATAAATATATCCTAGAAAAGGTAACGTAATTTTTTTTTGTTAAGTAGAGAAATTTATTTATTGAATATATAGCTTTTCTGGTATTCTTATATATTTTTAAAACACCCCTCGTATGATTTTGAAGAATCCATTTACTTTGTTGATGAGGTTCAAGAATGTGCCAACACAAAGCAAGAGGAAATCATTCTCAAGGATGAGCTTCAAAGTTGTTTAATGCATCCAACGAAAATGGAAGAGTTGGATACAAAGGAGAAAAAGTTGATACAAATTCTGGAACAAGAGCATAGTGAAGATAATGAAATGGAGGATGAACCATCCCCTCCTAAGGGAGATTCTGAACTTAAAACACTTCCATCTCATTTGAAATATGTATTTTTAAGTGATAATGCTGATCCGGTAATTATTTCATCTTTGTTGACAGATTTGGAAGAAGAAATGCTCATTGAAGTACTCAAAAAGCATAAAGGAGCAATTGGTTGGGCGACATCCGACTTAAAAGAGATTAGCCCAAGCTATTGTACACATCGTATACCCATGGAGGACAACTTTAAACCGGTGGTGCAACCTCAACGAAGGCTTAACCCAACTATGCAAAAGGTAGTGAAAAAGGAGGTATTGAAACTACTTGATGCAGGTATTATCTATCCTATCTCCGATAGTAATTGGGTAAGTCCTGTTCAATGTGTACCTAAAAAGGGGGGAATGACTGTAGTGATAAATAAAAATAATGAACTAATTCATACACGAACGGTAATGGGATGGAGGGTATGTATTGACTATATAAGGTTAAACAATGCCACTAGAAAAGACCACTTTCCATTGCCTTTTATTGGCCAAATGTTAGAAAGATTAGCAGGAAATAAATTTTATTATTTCTTAGATGGCTATTCGGGGTATATGCAAATACCTATAGCCCCGGAAGACCAATAAAAGACCACATTCACATGTCCATATGGAACATTTGCATATAGGAGAATGCCTTTTGGTCTTTGTAATGCACCTGCCACATTTCAACGATGCATGATGGCCATATTTCATGACTTTATTGAAACATTTATGGAAGTTTTCATGGATGATTTCACTATTTATGGTCATGATTTTGAATCTTGTTTGCATAATCTAGCATTGGTTTTGAAAAGGTGTCAAGAAACTAATTTGGTGCTAAATTGGAAAAAATGTCATTTCATGGTTAGAGAAGGCATTGTTTTAGGGCATAAAATTTCTGAAAAAGGCATTGAGGTTGACAAAGCAAAAGTTGATGTGATAGAGAAATTGCCTCCACCAACTAGTATAAAGGGCATTAGGAGTTTCCTTGGTCATGCTGGGTTTTATCGTCGGTTTATTAAGGATTTCTCTAAAATTGCCAAACCACTTTCTAATTTATTGCTTAAAGATGCTGCATTTGATTTTAATGCTGAGTGTTTGCAGGCTTTTAACCTATTGAAGCAAAAATTAGTTAGTGCACCGATCATTGCATCACCCGATTGGAGCTTACCATTTGAAATTATGTGTGTTGCAAGTGATTATGCAGTTGGAGCAGTCTTAGGACAACGGAAGGAGAAGATTTTCTACACCATCTATTATGCAAGCCATACACTCACCGGAGCCCAAATAAATTACACCACTACAGAGAAGGAACTCTTAGCAATAGTCTTTTTATTTGAGAAATTTAGGTCTTACCTTTTAGGATCTAAAATTACTGTGTGGTCGGACCATGCCGCATTGAGACATCTTTTTGCAAAGAAGGATTTTAAACCAAGACTTATCTGATGGGTGTTACTACTTCAAGAATTTGATGTTGAAATCAAAGATAAGAAAGGCGTAGAAAATTTTGTGGCTGACCATCTATCTAGATTTGATCATGCTAGTATCGAAAAGGGAGAAATTTCTGACTTATTCCTCGATGAACTTATTTGTGCTTGTTACACTTATGAGAATTCAGTTCCATGGTATGCTAATATAGCTAATTTTCTTGCAGGTGGCTATCTTCCTAAAGAATTTACATGGCAACAAAAGAAAAAGCTCATAGCGGATGCCAAGCATTACCTTTGGGACGATCCATACCTTATCAAGATATGCCCGGATCAAATACTAAGAAGATGCATACCGAAATCGGAGCAAGAAGCTATCATGAACCAATGTCATGGAGGTGAAGTTGGAGGTCATCACGGACCAAATAGGACAGTTCAAAAGATACTCCAATCAGGTTTTTTCTAGCCTACTTTATTTGAGAATGTAAGATCTTTTATATCTACTGGTGATAGATGCCAACAAGTAGGAAATATATAAAAAAGAGATGAGATGCCTATGAATAATGTGCTAGAAGTGGAAATCTTCGATGTTTGGGGCATTGATTTTATGGGACCTTTTCCAAATTCATTTGGGTTTGAGTATATTTTGGTAGCTGTGGATTATGTGAGTAAATGGGTAGAGGCAATAGCTACTAGGACATGTGATGCAAAAAATGTGCTGGAATTCATTAGGAAGAATATTTTCACTAGATTCGGAGCACCGAGAGCTATTATAAGTGATGGAGGCAAACACTTTGTCAACCATCAATTTAAGACCTTACTTAAGAAATTTGGTGTTAAGCACAAAATCACAACCCCATACCACCCTCAAGCCAATGGCCAAGTGGAAGTATCTAATAGGGAGTTTAAGTCAATTTTAGAGAAAACAGTAAATAACTCTAGAAAAGATTGGTCTCTTAGGTTAGATGAGGCTTTATGGGCTTATCGAACCGCATTTAAAACTCCTATAGGTATGTCTCTCTTTAGGATTGTTTTTGGAAAAGCATGTCACCTTCCAGTCGAATTAGAACATAAAGCATATTGGGCTACCAAATTTCTTAACTTTGATTTGAGAAATGCAGGAGAAAGGAGAAAATTGCAGCTCAATGAACTTGATGAAATTCGACAATGGTCATATAACAATGCTGCACTTTATAAAGAAAAGACCAAACGATGGCATGACAAGCATCTAAGGGTAAAAGATTTTGTCCCGGCAATGTTAGTGCTTCTTTATAATAGTCGTCTTCATTTGTTTCCAGGAAAGGTGAAATCGAAGTGGCTTGGACCATATCAAGTGATGACAAGCAGTAATCTTGGTGTAGTGACAATCAAAAGCTTCAAAGATGGACGTGAATTTACAGTCAATGGTCATCGACTTAAACCATACCAAATCGGACAACAAGAGGTTGCTGAAGCAACCATGGTTCTTAAAGATACTTAAAAAAAGGTTTGGAGAGTCTAGCTGGAGACTCCAAAAACTCAGAACTATAACTTTCTATCTCTTTTATGTTTTCAGTCAAAATTTGTGTTTTCTGCATGTTTGAATGTTTATGTGTTTTGATTCATGGAAAAAGTACATTAACAAAGTTTTAAAATGGCGACATGTTTTTCCTGGAAAAGATTTGATGTTTTTAATGAAAAAAATGCATTTGAGGAAGTTCAATTATATGGGTGTGTGTCAAAGAAGAAAGGCAGAAAAATATTGAAGACACGTGACCACGTGTGGTTTTCCCTTTGCCATCACGTGTCCACGGGTTGCTACACTGCTTAGTTCCCAAAATTACACATGCCTACGTGTATTACAAGAGGATAGTTCACATGGCCACGCCTAAGTTGTCTGTCCCATTTTATTTCTTCACACATGACCACGTGTAGTTCTCCATTGAACCTCACGTGGCCACGCCTATGTTGTCTATCCCATTTTACTTCTTCACACGTGACCACTGTAGTTCTCCATTGAACCTCACGTGGCCACGCCCCAATCTTCTGCCATTTATAAAAGCTTCCACGACTTCTTCTCTTATTCATCTTCATTTTAGTTTGCTCTCTTCCGTGCCCACGCCTCACCACCACGAATTTAACCCGTGACCATGGGATTTTCACTCATCACCGATCATCACCATCTCCATTTGTTTCCTCTTTCATTTTTCTCTTTCTCCTACCCATAATCTCTTCCTTCTCCACATTTTCTTCATTATTTTAGGTTTTTCACTACTCACACACACCACCTCAAATTTGTGCTGAAATTTTGGTGTGATTCTCACTCTCAAGTAAGTATTTACTCCCATTACTCCTTAATTATTGTTTGCTTATCATCCATTGATTGTGTTTTGTGCTATTTTTTTCATGAATATTTGGTTTTTAGGTTACTTTGCACTTAACATTTTGATTGCATGTTAATTCTTTTTGCTTCTTTGGATAAGTATGAGTATTATATGCATGTTATAGATGCTTGGCATGTAATTGGGTAGTAAACAATCTTTGTTATGCTCTATAAATTAATGCTCAAATTTGTGCTCATAACATGCTTGATAAAATGCCTCAATGAGTTTTTATTTTAGAAATATTGAACTTTCACTCTTGGGTAGCATGTTTATGAATTGCAGGGATGCATTATGATTTAATTCACTTCTTCAAAGATTGTTTCATAGGATTATTCATGCATGATAGGCATTATGTTTAATGACCGATGTCTAGCAAGAGTACTAGATCGGCTAGTAATATAGGGAAATAAGATTATGACCCAAAATATCGAACCCAAGGGAAATTGTGCTTGTGTGTGCTATTTTATTTTCAAAACCAATTTTGTGTGCAAAAAGAGAAGAGAAATCCCAAAGTTGTGATGATTTGAAAACAAGGATTTAAAACTAAGTTAAAACAATTGAAAAAGCTAAAGTAAAGAAGAAATCTATTTGAAAGCAAGTAAATTGAATGAGATAAAAATCAATGATAAAAACAACTTTCACTAAAGGACTATCCACCTTAACTAATATTGCTATGACTTAATTACAAGAAAACATACAAGTGATCATGGAAAATTCAGTTTAGTAGACCCAAATAACTTTATTCAAGATTATTATTCCAAGTATTAAAACTCTCTTATCCAGAACAATTCAATACTTAGCATAAAGAACTGAATTAAGTCTCCTAGATGTCTATTAAAACCTTTTTCAAGAGAATTAACTTCCACCTATTCTTGGTTACCCTTTTCTTAATCTTAACTTACTCAAATTAACACATAATTATAGCTTATTCAGATTATAACCATGCATTAATCCAACTAAATTAACCTAAGAACATGCAAATCATTAATCAACTTAAACCAATTAATTAACCAATTCTTAATCAAGTTAATAATCAACTTAAAATTGAGAAAAGACAAGACTATGTTTAAGAACCAAGAAATAATCAACTTGTATTAAAATTTAAGAACAAACTTAAGTCATAACAATACAAGTCAAGGATTCAAGTATCCTTTAGCAAAAGTAAAGAAAACTACTCACAAGACATTCTTAAAAAATAAAAACAATGTTTTGAAAAAACTGTAAAAACAAAGAATGTAAAAACTAAGAAAAGAAAGCTTAATTCTAAGGCTTGATAACAAAGATTGATTATGAAGATTGATCCCCCTTCTTCTGTGTTCTGGACTGCTATTTATAGGCCAAAGAAGACATGGATTCCTTCTATAACTCTGAAAATCAAATAGGAAGTAATTATGCTCCAAATAGGATGTTCGATAAAATCCTTCGCGCAATGGGAATAACATCACATGGCCACGCCTTCAACTTGCCTTCTTCTTCACGTGGGCATGTGTTCCATTTGTTCTCATTCACACGTGGTCACGTGTGGATCATCCCTTCCTCACACGTGGTCACGTGTTACATGGTTTTCCCACTTTTTCCTTTCACGTGGCCATGGGTTTTTACACTTCATTCCTTCATTTTACTTCACATGGCCACGGCTTCTCAAGCTTTGTTCTTCACGTGGCCACGTGATGAATTCTTCAATGAACTCACGTGGTCACGGATCAAGGCTCTGGACTGGACAATGGTTTTCTCGCCTAATTTCTGTATATTTGCACTTTTAGCCCTAAACTTTGTCCTTTTTACACTTTAAGCCCTTTTATGTCAAATTAACCCTGAAAATCAACAAAAACACAGAATTAACCTTAAAATCATAAATATTACAAATTAACTCTAAATTAACCTAAATAAAACCAAAACAACTAAATAATTTAACTAAAAACATATCAAAAGTTATATATATTTCACACTTATCAAATACCCCACACTTAAACCTTGCTTGCCCTCAAGCAAATTAGAACAAACCCTCCTTCAAAACCATCAAACTTGAACAAAGCCATGCAATTTCAAAACCAAGCTTAGCATTTTAACAAAAGCACTCAACATAAACTCTAAATAGATTAACTTCAACCAGAGAATATAAACTAGTTTCCTTGAGTGTGTGCAAGACCAAATCATTTTAAGCAATTTTGAAAACCAAAATATCAACACAACTAAATAATGAAGTATAAAATATATGAATACATAAGCATACAATCGGTTTCGTGCTTGAAACTCTAGAAACACAATAGGCCTCTCTCCTTTAGCACCGGAACCCGTAGGTCATCTCCGCTAAACAACTCAAATCAAACTTAAAATCACATAGGTCTTACAAAGGTTCTAATGGGGCTAAGGGTATGTTTATCAAAGAATGGATAAAAAAATGAATATAGCCACTCTAAGACCAAATAAGTTACAAAACCCCATAACTTACTCTTATCCTTGCCTTGATTCCCAACTTTTCTTTATGCTCTTTCACCAAGAAGTCAATCTTTTTTCATTTTTCCTTTTTCCTTGTACTACCCCACACTTATATTTTTTCATATTCGCTAGTTCTCTCTTTTTTCCTTTTTTCCAAACTTCAAACGTTTTTCTCTTCTTTTTTTATTGAACTAGCATTTTCAAACTAACATCAAGGTAATACAAGGTATATTTTCAATTGACTTCATCAATAACTTCGTTAGAACTTTCTTACTACACCCAATAAAACTTTACTCTTTTTATGCATCCATTTAATCCTAAAGTGGATAATTCCATAGGGTGAGATAAAAGCTTTTTAGGTTATATGGTTAAAATACTAGGTGCAACAAGAAAATATTAATGGTACGCATTAAGCATACCCTTATAAGCTCAAAATGGTTAATCAAAGGATAATTGTATCAAGGTAGGACACAAGTCTTTAAGAGAATTTATCAAAAAAATTGTTGCCTAGATCATTTTCTAAGTTGCTTGAGTTGTTCATATGCTTTGAAGGGTGATGAGGAAGGTTCTAGTGCTCTAAATTTTCTTACTTCACTACTTCATTGCATTGAGTTTTTTCTAAGTTAAAAACTGGTCTAAGTGCTTTTAAGAATTTAGAAACTAATAAATATTTATCAAGTTGAAGATTAACCCATCCAAAGGCATATTAAACAACATAAAATGTTCTCTTGCTAAGCAAAGGTCCAAAACATGCATATTCTATATCCAAGTTCAAAGTGTTCAAATTTTGAAGTCAACTAGGGCAAACTAAGTTTTCATGCAAATTAAATGAAAAGGTGAACTACATAAGTCTTTAATATGTTTTACAAACTCAAACTAACATAAACACAATAAAAGAAAAGAAAAGAAAACAAAACATAAAACACAAAATAACAAAGTTTTGATTCATGAAAAAGAAAAATAAAGTTGAAGAAAAACTTCCTAAAAAGAGGCTACCCCCTCCTCAAAACATTGTTGTCCACAGCAAATGATGATCTATGGTGGCGGTGGTGGTGGAGGAAACCGCTGCCAAAAGTGATGAATAAAATGCTCAACTCTCCGATTTCCTTTCATGACCGTATCACGAAGTATATATAATCTTCCTTGCATTTGATGGAGTCTCATTTGTTGCGCATCCAACCGTCCACTTAGTTGATTAAATGGTGCTTCCCATTCCGGTGTTGTAGGCTCATTAATTGGGAAAGGTACAGCCGTGGCAATATGCTCCTCATTCGGTTCCTCTTGCTGCTCCTCTTGTTGCTCCTCTTGCTGCTCAAAACGAATATTGTTCTCTCTTAAATACTCCTCCCGAGTTGCCCAATGACCACGAGGCTTAGGGATCAAAATTTTCATCCTTTTCAGCATTATATTATCAACACAAGGCAAATCTCCTTTAAGTGGTTCTCCATAAACCGGATGCTCAACTGCAGAAGCTAGAACCGTAGCTATCCATCCTATAGAAATTTTATCCATGTTCCCTGGCATTTTTTGCAAGTCCTTAATTCGGGTAGCTATAATGCCTGCTCCATTTATTGCTATTCCGTCCATCATACAGCGAAGAACCATGGCTTGAGATACACTAATGGTGCTTGCATTCTTCAAATTGTTGTACACACTTTTTGCAAGAAAACGATGAATGATCGTCAATGCTTGAGTCCTTAAAGCATGGACCTTGCATTGTCACCCTACCCATGGTTCATCTAATTCAAGGTCCTTAATCTGTTCCCAATTCTCCATAGGCGAAGTATCTTCCAGTTCAGTAGGGGCATTTGGCACAAATCCAAGAATTTCAGAGAATTGACTAAAAGTTAAAGAATATCCTCTCTTACCCAACTTAAAACCTACCGTGCCGTCCTCCTCATCTCCCTTAAAATAGCATTCAAAGGAATATAAGAAATTTCGTGCCATATCTGGATAGACTTTTGGCTTTTTTCCAATGAAACTCCCCCAGCCAATATTTTGGATCAATGGCTCTATCTCATGGTCCCACAGATTTCCAGTCGGGATGTTGAGGAACAAATGGCTTAAATAATCGGGCTGGACATATGTGCAATTGCTGAAGTAGTCGAATTTATTAACCTTATTCTTGTCTACATATGACGGAATACGTACCCCGGAAGAACTTGCCACATCCGAATATTTAGTCTTTCGAGGTGCCACTACAAAGAAAGAAAAACATAATGTAAGTATTTATAACCCAAAACCGACTAAAGTGTAAGCATAAGGATATTGAATGAATTAAACTACTCTTTGATGCAATGAGAAATGTGGATAGCATGTGTGGGGATTAAAATGATAGGCATAAAAGATGTTCAAAAATTTGAGCACAAAACAAAATATGTTAAACATAATGCCTATCATGCATGAATAATCCTATGAAACAATCTTTGAAGAAGTGAATTAAATCATAATGCATCCTTGCAAATCACAAACATGCTACCTAAGAGTGAAAGTTCAATATTTCTAAAGAAAAAACTCATTGAGGCATTTTATCAAGCATGTTATGAGCACACATTTGAGCATTAATTTACAGAGCATAACAAAGATTTTTTACTACCCAATTACATGCCAAGCATCTATATCATGCATATAATACTCATATTTATCCAAAGAATCAAAAAGAATTAACATGCAACCCAAAATTGTTAAGTACAAAGTAACCTAAAAACTTAGCATTTATGAAAAATTAGCATAAATTACAATCCATGGATGTTAAGCAAATAAATTAAGGAGTAATGGGAGTAAATACTTACTTGCTAGTGAGATTTCACAAAAATTGCAGCACAAATTTGAGGTTGTGTGTGTGAGTAGTGAAAAACCTAAAATAGTGAAGAAAATGTGGAGAAGGAAGAAATTATGGGTAGGGGAGAGAGAAAAATGAAAGATGAAAGCAAAATGGAGATGGTGATGATTGGTGATGAGTGAAAGTCCCGTGGTCACGGGTTAAATTTGTGGTGGTGAGGCGTGGGCACGGAGAGAGTGAAATGAAATGAAAATGAAGGAGAAGTGAAAAAATCGTGAAGTTTTTATAAAGAGGGGAACTTTGGACGTGGCCACATGTATTTCAGTGAAGACATACACGTGGTCACGTGTGAGAACACAAAATTGGACAGTGGACTTAGACGTGGCCACGTGAATTTCAGTAAAGACATACACGTGGTCACGTGTGAGGTAGCAAACTAGCATAGAAGACTGATGTGTGGCCACGTGAAATTTCATGAAGAAATACACGTGGTCACGTGTAAGGATGTAAAATGGAGTAGCAAAGTTATGCGTGGCCACGTGAGGTTCAATGAAGAACTACACGTGGTCACGTGTGAGATGCAAAATGATACAGAGGACTTGGGCGTGGCCACGTGAGTTTTCCTTGTGTAATGTACGTGGGCATGTATAATTTTGTGAACTCACCCTTATAGGAACTCGTGGCCACGTGATGGCAAAGAGAAAGCCACACGTGGTCACGTGTCTTCAATGTTTTCTGCCTTTCTTCTTCGATACACACCCATCCAATTGATCTTTAAATGCACATATCTCCATTTTAAAACCTTGATTTACTCATTTTTTCATGATTCCAACACTTAAACATACAAACATTTATAAATCAAAATACTTAAACACACAAACATGCAGAAAACACAAATTTTGATTGAAAACATAAAAGAGATAGAAAGTTAGAGTTCTGAGTTTTTGGAGTCTCCAGCTAGACTCTCCAAACCGTTTTTTAAGTATCTTTAAGAACCATGGTTGCTTCAGCAACCTCTTGTTGTCCGATTTGGTATGGTTTAAGTCGATGTCCATTGACTATAAATTCACGTCCATCTTTTAAGCTTTTGATCGTCACTACACCAAAATTATTGCTTGTCATCACTTGATATGGTCCAAGCCACTTCGATTTCAGCTTTCCTGGAAATAAACGAAGAAGACTATTATAAAGAAGTACTAACATTCCCGGGACAAAATATTTTACCCTTAGATGCTTGTCATGCCATCGTTTGGTCTTTTCTTTATAAAGTGCAGCATTATTATATGACCATTGTCGAATTTCATCAAGTTCATTGAGCTGCAATTTTCTCCTTTCTCCTGCATTTCTCAAATCAAAGTTAAGAAATTTGGTAGCCCAATATGCTTTATGTTCTAATTCGACTGGAAGGTGGCATGCTTTTCCAAAAACAATCCTAAAGGGAGACATACCTATAGGGGTTTTAAATGCGGTCCGATAAGCCCATAAAGCCTCATCTAACCTAAGAGACCAATCTTTTCTAGAGTTATTTACTGTTTTTTCTAAGATTGACTTCAACTCCCTATTAGATACTTCCACTTGGCCATTGGCTTGAGGGTGGTATGGGGTTGTGATTTTGTGCTTAACACCAAATTTCTTAAGTAAGGTCTTAAATTGATGGTTGACAAAGTGTTTGCCTCCATCACTTATAATAGCTCTAGGTGCTCCGAATCTAGTGAAAATATTTTTCCGAATGAATTCCAGCACAATTTTTGCATCACAATTCCTAGTAGCTATTGCCTCTACCCATTTACTCACATAATCCACAGCTACCAATATATACTCAAACCCAAATGAATTCGGAAAAGGTCCCATAAAATCAATGCCCCAAACATCAAATATTTCCACTTCTAGCACATTGTTCATAGGCATCTCATCTCTTTTGGATATATTTCCTACTCGTTGGCATCTATCACATGTAGATATAAAAGATCTTACATCCTCAAATAAAGTAGGCCAGAAAAAACCTGATTGGAGTATCTTTTGAACCGTTCTATTTGGTCCGTGATGACCTCCAACTTCACCTCCATGACATTGGTTCATGATCGCTTCTTGCTCCGACTCCGGTACGTATCTTCTTAGTATTTGATCCGAGCATATCTTGATGAGGTATGGATCGTCCCAAAGGTAATGCTTGGCATCCGCTATGAGCTTTTTCTTTTGTTGCCAAGTAAATTCCTTAAGAAGATAGCCACCTGCAAGAAAATTAGCTATATTAGCGTAACATGGAACTGAATTCTCATAAGTGTAACAAGCACAAATAAGTTCATCGGGAAATAAGTCAGAAATTTCTCCCTTTTCGATACTAGCATGATTTAATCTAGATAGATGGTCAGCCATAAAATTTTCTACGCCTTTCTTATCTTTGATTTCAACATCAAATTCTTGAAGTAGTAACACCCATCGGATAAGTCTTGGCTTAGAATCCTTCTTTGCAAAAAGATGTCTCAATGCGGCATGGTCCGACCACACCGTAATTTTGGATCCTAAGAGATAAGACCTAAATTTCTCAAATGAAAAGACTATTGCTAAGAGTTCCTTCTCCGTAGTGGTGTAATTCACTTGGGCTCCGGTGAGTGTATGACTTGCATAGTAGATGGTGTAGAAAATCTTCTCCTTTCACTGTCCTAAGACTGCTCCAACTGCATAATCACTTGCATCACACATGATTTCAAATGGTAAGCTCCAATCGGGTGATGCAATGACCGATGCACTAACTAATTTTTGCTTCAATAGGTTAAAAGCCTGCAAACACTCAGCATTAAAATCAAATGCAGTATCTTTAAGAAATAAATTAGAGAGTGGTTTGGCAATTTTAGAGAAATCCTTAATAAACCGATGATAGAACCCGGCATGACCAAGGAAACTCCTAATGCCTTTTATACTAGTTGGTGGAGGCAATTTCTCTATCACATGAACTTTTGCTTTGTCAACCTCAATGCCTTTTTCAGAAATTTTATGCCCTAAAACAATGCCTTCTCTAACCATGAAATGACATTTTTCCCAATTAAGCACCAAATTTGTTTCTTGACACCTTTTTAGAACCAATGCTAGATTATGCAAACAAGATTCAAAATCATGACCATAAATAGTGAAATCATCCATGAAAACTTCCATAAATTTTTCAATAAAGTCATGAAATATGGCCATCATGCATCGTTGAAATGTAGCAGGTGCATTACAAAGACCAAAAGGCATTCTCCTATATGCAAATGTTCCATATGGACATGTGAATGTGGTCTTTTCTTGGTCTTCCGGGGCTATAGGTATTTGCATATACCCCGAATAGCCATATAAGAAACAATAAAATTTATTTCCTGCTAATCTCTCTAACATTTGGTCAATAAAAGGTAATGAAAAGTGGTCTTTTCTAATGGCATTGTTTAACCTTCTATAGTCAATATATACACTCCATCCCGTTACCGTGCGTGTAGGAATTAGTTCATTATTTTCATTTATCACTACAGTCATTCCCCCCTTTTTAGGTACACATTGAACGAGACTTACCCAATTACTATCGGAGATAGGATAAATAATACCTGCATCAAGTAGTTTCAATACCTCCTTTTTCACTACCTCTTGCATAGTTGGGTTGAGCCTTCTTTGAGGTTGTACCACTGGTTTAAAGTTATCTTCCATGGGTATACGATGTGTACAATAGCTTGGGCTAATCCCTTTTAGGTCGGATGTCGCCCAACCTATTGCTCCTTTATGCTTTTTGAGTACTCCAATGAGCATTTCTTCTTCCAAATCTGTCAACAAAGATTAAATAATTACTGGATTAGCATTATCACTTAAAAATATATATTTTAAATGAGATGGAAGTGTTTTAAGTTCAGAATCTCCCTTAGGAGGGGATGGTTCATCCTCAATTTCATTATCTTCACTATGCTCTTTTTCCAGAATTTGTATCAACGTTTTCTCCTTTGTATCCAACTCTTCCTTTTCCTTTGGATGCATTAAGCAACTTTGAAGCTCATCTTTGAGAATGATTTCCTCTTGCTTTATGTTGGCACATTCTTGAACCTCATCAACAAAATAAATGGATTCTTCAAAATCATACGAGGGGTGTTTTAAAATTTTGTTAACATTAAAAACCATTTTCTCCTCGTTAAATCTTAAAGTAACCGTTTGTCCATGAACATCTATTAAAGCTCTTGCTGTGTTCAAGAATGGCCTCCCCATAATTAACGGCACCTTTCTATCTTCTTCCATGTCCATCACCATAAAATCCACCGAAAATATGAAATTTCCTACTTTTACCAATAGGTCCTCGATGATTCCTTTTGGCCTCTTTACCGATCGATCCGCTAATTGAAGAGTCATTCGGGTTTCCTTTAAATCACCTAAATTCAATTTCCTGCAAATTGAATAAGGCATCAAATTAATACTTGCACCCAAATCACATAAAGCATTGCCAACAAAATTACTTCCTAATTCACAAGGTAATGTAAAACTACCTGGATCTTCTAATTTTTTAGGAATTTTATTGGTTAATATAGCACTACAATTACCAGACAACTGAACCGTTCCTATACCTTCTAACTTTTTCTTATTAGAGCACAATTCTTTCATGAATTTAGCATATTTAGGCATGTGTAATAAAGCTTCAGCAAATGGTAAGTTTATATGTAGCTTCTTAAACATGTCCAAAAATCTACTTAATTGTTTATTTTGTTTCTCTTTCCTAGCTAGAACCGAAAATGGCAATTGAGATTCATCAAGAACAGTGGATACAAGCTTTTCTTTACCTTTACCCTTCTCAATTGTAGGAGGTGCTTTTTCATTATTTTCAGAATTAGAAACACTTACCTCTGTTGTCGGTTCCACCTTTTTAGAAGAATCCTTACCAAGTTTAGTCTTCTCTAACTCTTTTCCACTCCTTAAAGTGATTGCTTTGGCTTCTTCCTTTGGGTTTCGGTCTACATTAGATGGAAATGTCCCTTGAGCCCGGTTGGATAAAGAACTAGCAAGTTGCCCCATTTGGTTTTCTAGGTTCCTAATGGATGCCTCCTGGTTTCTCATCCAAATATCTTGCGATTTCCATCTAGCATCTTGACTAGCTAAAATGGAGTTTTGGGAAGCCATGAAATTTGCAATCATTTCCTCAATATTAGATTTCTTTTCTTGAGTAGGGGGAGGTTGAGGTTTTTAAAAACCGGGTGGTTGGTGGTATGCTTGTGAAGGATATTGATTTGGGTAATGAGGTGGAGCTTGGTTTTGGTATGGATGTTGATTATTGAAAGTTTGATTGTGGTTGAATTGGGATCTAGGATTGGGGTTGGAAGAAGAACCTTGATTACCTTCCCTCCATAAAAAATTTGGATGGCTTCTCTATCCCGCATTGTAAGTATTGCTATATGGATTCAAGGCATTGACTTCTTCCACCATATTCTCAGCATTCTTCATTCTCATAGGTCCCGAAATTCCTGCATAAGAATCAACTTCATTAGATAGCATAAAGACATTCTTAGCTTTAAGCTCATTTATTTCTTTTGAATATTTCTTTTCCATTAATTCTAATTGAGCTTTTAACATAGCTACTTCATCAACATTATTTACTCCTTGTTTCTTTTGAGTTGCTTTAGAGCTTGCCCATTGAGCATCATTGGTGGCCATCTCATCAAGGAGTAAAAATGCATCTTCGGGAATTTGATTCATGAAACTTCCATTTGAAGCTGCATCTAACAAAGATCTTGCTGATGGATGAGCACCTGCATAGAAAATATGCATTAGTTGAAAAATAGGAACTTCATGATGAGGGCAACTTTTTAAGAGTCTCCTAAATCTTTCCCAAGCTTCATGGAATGGCTCCTCATAAAACTGCTGGAAATCACTAATTTGTTTCCTAATGAGGGCGGTCTTAGTAGGTGGGAAGAATTTGCACAAAAATTTCTCTTGCATTTGTTGCCAAGAATGGATGGATTGATTTGGTAGCATTTGTAGCCAATCCCTAGCTTTTCCTATGAGGGTGAATGGGAAGAGTTTCAACCTAATTGCATCAGTCGATACATTAGGAATTTGCACAGTGTCACTCACTTCTAAGAACATATCTAAGTGTTGTGCAGGATCCTCTATGTCCGAACCTGAAAATTGGTTTCTTTGTACCATAGTTATGGTAGCGGCTTTAATCTCAAAGGGTTGGTAGTGAGGAATCCTAATAGTTCTATGCTCTTCATTCCACCTAGGGATAGCATAATCCCTAATGGTTCTAGGTCTATACCCATTTTCGGGAGCTTGGTGGGGTATATGTTGCTCTTCGATCCTAGGTGGTGGATCATTCATAGGTTGCTCAATTTCTGGATCGTTCATATTGCCTCTCAACCTTCTAATCCTATGGAATGTCCTTTCAATTTCAGGGTCTAATGGTAAGATGGGGTTGTCTCTCACCATAAACCACTTGTCACTTAAAAAAGAAAATCAGAAATTAGATGGAGAAGAGAAAAAAACACACAAAAATCACTTTAAAATCAAAATAAATAAACAAACGCCAATGCATCCCCGGCAACGGCGCCAAAAACTTGACCGATGTCTAGCAAGTGTACTAGATCGGCTAGTAATATAGGGAAATAAGATTATGACCCAAAATATCGAACCCAAGGGAAACTTGTGCTTGTGTGTGCTATTTTAATTTCAAAACCAATTTTGTGTGCAAAGAGAGAAGAGAAATCCCAAAGTTGTGATGATTTGAAAACAAGGATTTAAAACTAAGTTAAAACAATTGAAAAAGCTAAAGTAAAGAAGAAATCTATTTGAAAGCAAGTAAATTGAATGAGATAAAAATCAATGATAAAAACAACTTTCACTAAAGGACTATCCACCTTAACTAATATTGTTATGACTTAATTACAAGAAAACATACAAGTGATCATGGAAAATTCAGTTTAGTAGACCCAAATAACTTTATTCAAGATTATTATTCTAAGTATTAAAACTCTCTTATTCAAAATAATTCAATACTTAGCATAAAGAATTGAATTAAGTCTCCTAGATGTCTATTAAAACCTTTTTCAAGAGAATTAACTTCCACCTATTCTTGGTTACCCTTTTCTAAATCTTAACTTACTCAAATTAACACATAATTATAGCTTATTCAGATTATAACCATGCATTAATCCAACTAAATTAACCTAAGAACATGCAAATCATTAATCAACTTAAACCAATTAATTAACCAATTCTTAATCAAGTTAATAATCAACTTAAAATTGAGAAAAGACAAGACTATGTTTAAGAACCAAGAAATAATCAACTTGTATTAAAATTTAAGAACAAACT
This sequence comes from Excoecaria agallocha, assembly GCA_037975025.1. NCBI lineage: Eukaryota > Viridiplantae > Streptophyta > Magnoliopsida > Malpighiales > Euphorbiaceae > Excoecaria > Excoecaria agallocha. The sequence continues at coordinate 6,760,179 of JBBPFJ010000019.1, read as the reverse complement.
TAAGTCATAACAATACAAGTCAAGGATTCAAGTATCCTTTAGCAAAAGTAAAGAAAACTACTCACAAGACATTCTTAAAAACTAAAAACAATGTTTTGAAAAAACTGTAAAAACAAAGAATGTAAAAACTAAGAAAAGAAAGCTTAATTCTAAGGCTTGATAACAAAGATTGATTATGAAGATTGATCCCCCTTCTTCTGTGTTTTGGACTGCTATTTATAGGCCAAAGAAGACATGGATTCCTTCTTAAACTCTGAAAATCAAATAGGAAGCAATTCTGCTCCAAATAGGATGTTCGATAAAATCCTTCGCGCAGTGGGAATAAGATCACGTGGCCACGCCTTCAACTTGCCTTCTTCTTCACGTGGGCACGTGTTCCATTTGTTCTCCTTCACACGTGGTCACGTATGGATCATCCCTTCCTCACACGTGGTCACGTGTTACATGGTTTTCCCACTTTTTCCTTTCACGTGGCCATGGGTTTTTACACTTCATTCCTTCATTTTACTTCACATGGCCACGGCTTCTCAAGCTTTGTTCTTCACATGGCCACGTGATGAATTCTTCAATGAACTCACGTGGTCATGGCTCAAGGCTCTGGACTGGACAATGGTTTTCTCGCCTAATTTCTGCATATTTGCACTTTTAGCCCTAAACTTTGTCCTTTTTACACTTTAAGCCCTTTTATGTCAAATTAATCCTGAAAATCAACCAAAACACATAATTAACCTTAAAATCATAAATATTACAAATTAACTCTAAATTAACCTAAATAAAACCAAAAAAACTAAATAATTTAACTAAAAACATATCAAAAGTTATATATATTTCACACTTATCATTTAACATAGTCTTTATGTCTTTTATGCCTATCATTTTGATCCCCACATATGCTATCCACATTTCTCATTGCATCCAAGAGTATCTTAATTCATTCAATACATGCTCCCTGTGCTTACACCTTAGTCTGTTTTGGGTTATAAATGGATACTTACATTATGTTTTTCTGTTTGTGTAGTGGCACCTCGAAGGACCAAATATCCTGATGTGGCAAGTTCTTCCGGGGTACGCATTCCATCATATGTGGACAAGACTAAGATTAATAAATTTGACTACTTCAGCAAATGAACCTATGTCCAGCCCGCCTATTTAAGCCATTTGTTCCTCAATATCCCGGCTGAAAATCTCTGGGATCATAAGATAGAACCATTGATCCAAAATATTGGCAGGGGGAGGTTTATTGCAAAGAAGCTGAAAGTCTATCCAGATATGGCACAGTAGGTTTTAAGTTGGGTAAGAAAGGATATTCCTTAACTTTTAGTCAGTTCTCTGAAATTCTTGGATTTGTGCCAAATGCCCCTACTGAACTGGAAGATACTTCGACTATGGAGAATTGGGAACGAATCAAGGATCTTGAATTAGATGAACCATGGGTAGGGGGATAATGCAAGGTCCATGCTTTAAGGACTCATGCATTGAGAATCATTCATCGTTTTCTTGCAAAGAGTATGTACAACAATTTGAAGAATGCAAGCACTATTAGTGTATCTCAAGCCATGGTTCTCCGATGTATGATGGATGGAATAACACTAAATGGAGCAGGCATTATAGCTACCCGAATTAAGGACTTGCAGAAAATGCCAGGACACATGTATAATATTTCCATAGGGTGGATAGCTACGGTTCTAGCTTCTGCAGTTGAGCATCCGATTTATAGAGAACCACTTAAAGGAGATTTGCCTTGTATTGATAATAAATTGCTGAAAAGGATGAAAATTCTGATCCCTAAGCCTCGTGGTCATTGGGCAACTCGGGAGGAGTATTTAAGAGAGAACAATATTCTGTTTGAGGAGCAGCAAGAGGAGCAGCAAGAGGAACCAAATGAGGAGCATATTGCCACGGCTGTACCTTCCCCCATTAATGAGCCTACAACACCGAAATGGGAAGCACCATTTAATCAATTAAGTGGCCGGTTGGATGCTCAACAAATGAGACTCGATCAAATGCAAGGAAGATTAGATATGCTTCGTGATACGGTCATGGAAGGAAATAAGAGAGTTGAGCATTTTATCCATCACTTTTGGCAGCGATTTCCTCCACCACCACCTCCATCGGAATAGATCATCATTTGCTGTGGACAGCAATATTTTAAGGAGGGGGTAGCCTCCTTTCAGGGAGTTTGTCTTCAACTTTACTTTTCTTTTTCATGAATCAAACTTTGTTATTTTGTGTTTTGTGTTTTATTTTATTTTCTTTTATTGTGTTTATGTTTTGTTTGTTTTCTTAAGTTTGTAAAACATATTAAAGACTTATGTAGTTCACCTTTTCATTTAATTTACATGAAAATTTAGTTTTCCCTAGTTGACTTCAAAACTTGGAACACTTTGAACTTGGATATGGAATATGCATGTTTTGGACCTTTACTTAGCAAGAGAACATTTTATGTTGTTTAATATGCCTTTGGATGGGTTAATCTTCAACTTGAGAAATATTTGTTAGTTTCCAAATTATTAAAAGCACTTAGACCAGTTTTTAACTTAGTAAAAAATCAATGCAATGAAGTAGTGAAGTAAGAAAATTTAGAGCACTAGAACCTTCCTCATCACCCTTCAAAGCATATGAACAACTCAAGCATCTTAAAAAATGATCTAGGCAATAATTTTCTTAATAAACTCTCTTAAAGACTTATGTCCTACCTTGATGAAATTAACCTTTGTTAAGCCATTTTGAGCCTATAAGGGTATGCTTAATGCGTACCATTAATATTTTCTTGTTACACCTAATGTTTTAACCATATAACCTAAAAAGCTTTTATCTCACCCTATGGAATTAGCCACTTTAGGATTAAAGGGATGAGTGAAAAAGTAAAGTTTTATTGGGTGTAGAAAGAAAGTTTTAACAAAGTTATTGATGAAGTCAATCAAAAATATACCTTGTATTACCTTGAGGTTAGCTTGTAAAGGCTCGTTCATTAAAAAAAATAAAAAATAAAAAGAACATTTGAAGTTTGAGAAAAGGAAAAAGAAAGAAAAAGAGAACTAGCAAATATGAAAAAATATAAGTGTGGGGTAGTACAAGAAAAAATGGAAAAATAATGACTTCTTGGTGAAAAGATATATTATTTTGGAGTTAAGGCAAGGATGAGCAAAATATATATAGATTAAGTTATGGGATTTTGTAATCTATTTGGTCTTAGAGTGGCTATATTCATTTTGATTATCTTTTATCCATTCTTTGATAAACATGCCTTTAGCCCCATTACAACCTTTGTAAGATCTATGTGATTTTAAGTTTGTTTTGAGTTATTTAGCGGAGATGACTTTCGGGTTTCGGTGCTAAAGGAGAGGCCTATTGTGTTTCTAGAGTTTCAAGCACGAAACCGATTGTATGCTTATGCATTCATATATTCTATACTTTATTACCTATTTGTGTTGATATTTTGATTTTCAAAATTGCTTAAAAAGATTTGGTCTTGCACACACTCAAGGAAACTAGCTTGTATTCTCTTATTGAAGTTAATCTATTTAGAGTTTATGTTAAGTGCTCTTGTTAAAATGCTAAGCTTGGTTTTGAAATTGCTTATCTTTATACAAGTTTGATAGTTTTGAAGGAGGGTTTGTTCTAATTTGCTTGAGGGCAAGCAAGGTTTAAGTGTGGGGTATTTGATAAGTATGAAATATATATATTTTTTGATATGTTTATAGTTGTGTTATTTAGTTGTTTTGGTTTTATTTAGGTTAAATTAGAGTTAGTTTATTAACATTGATGATTTTAAGGTTAATTCCATGTTTTGTTTGATTTTCAGGTTAAAATTGACATAAAAGAGCTTAAAATGCAAAAACGGCAAAGTTTAGGGCCAAAAGTGCAAATATGAAGAATTGATGCGAGACAATTTGACGTTCAGTCCAGAGCCTTTACACGTGACCACGTTGAGTTACTGAAGAAATCCACCCGTGGCCACGTGAAGGTTTGATGTTTAGAAGACATGGCCACGTGAAAGTCTTTGTATTTTTATCCATGGCCACGTGAAGGACTTATAGGAGAAGCATATTGAAGACACGTGACCACGTGGATTCCAGTGAAGGACCACACGTGGCCACGTGTGGAAGAAGAACTAAATGGGTCGTGGTCACGTGTAGAAATACACACTGAAGGGCGTGGCCACGTGATGCTATTCCCATTGCGCGAAGGATTTTATCGAACGTCCTACTTTGAGCAGAAATTACTTCCTATTTGATTCTAAGAATTTAAGAAGGAATCTACGTCTTCTTTTGCCTATAAATAGCAGTCCAAAACACAGAAGAAGGATCATCAATCCTTATAATCAATCTTTAGAATTAAGCTTTGTTTTCTTTACGTTCTTTGTTTTTACTATTTTCTTCAAACGTTGTTTTTAATTTAAAGAATGGTTTGTGAGTAGTTTTCTTTAACTTTTGCTAAAGGATACTTGAATCCTTGACTTGTATTATTATGACTTGAGTTTGTTCTTCAATTTTAATACAAGTTAATTATTTCTTGGTTCTTAAACATAGTCTTGTCTTTTCTCAATTTTAAGTTGATTATTAACTTGATTAAGCATTAGTTAATTAATTGGTTTAAGTTGATGAATAACTTGCATGCTCTTAGGTTAATTTAGTTGGATTAATGTATGGTTATAATCTGAATAAGCTATAATTGTGTGTTAATTTGAGTAAGTTAAGATTAAGAAAAGGGTAACCAAGAATAGGTGAAAGTTAAATCTCTTGAGAAAGGTTTTAATAGACATCTAGGAGACTTAATTCTGTTCTTTATGCTAAGTATTGAATTGTTCTGAATAAGAGAGTTTTAATGCTTGGAATGATAATCTTGAATAAAGTTATCTGGGTTTATTAAACTGAATTCTTCATAATCACTTGTATGTTTTCTTTTAATTAAGTCATAGCAATATTAGTTAAGGTGGATAGTCCTTTAGTGAAAGTTGTCTTTATCATTAATTATTAACTCATTCAATTTACTTGCTTTCAATAGATCTTTTCTTTACTTTAACTCGTTCATTTGTTTTAATTTAGTTTTAAATTATTGTTTTCAAATCATCACAACTTTGGGATTTCTTTTCTCTCTTTACACGCAAAATTGGTTTTAAAATTGAAATAGCACATACAAGCACAAGTTTCCCTTGGGTTCGATATTTTGGGTCATAATCTTATTTCCCTATATTACTAGCCGATCTAGTACACTTGCTAGAATTCGGTCAAGTGGCAGTAACTGTTGTGAGTGGTTGTTTAGAATTTATTGTTCCCTACTAAGCTTTATAGCTTAGAACATGTGTTTTACCCATGTAGGTTTTGCTAAGGAGGTGTCTCAGGGATAAGGATTGCATATGGGAAGTCAACACAAGACTTAGAGATTTTGATGTAAATCATTATTTTTAAAATATTTGTATATATAATTTTTGAAAGATGCCTATTATGTAATTGTAGAGAGCTATCTTGCTATGTAATGATGTTTTTGTATACCTGTAAAAGATAACTGCAAGTAGAGTGATGCTCATAGACTTCCATTCATTATATGACCATGTGGTAATCGGTTAGAGACAAGTTATGCATGATGAAATTGCAATAGCTAAGAGCTTGAATGTGTCGAGTGTTTATATTAGTGCTGAGTACTTACGATGGATTTAAATGCTAGGTTGATCTGACCTTCTTGTAGTAAGGGCATTACAACATTACATTGCCATTTTCTAGCATGAAGTGACTCTTCTGCCAGCGGGCCCCACACTGATATAAAATGGCAAAGTCTGTGCTATTTTTAACACACCAATTTCCCAATATCTTTTATTGTTACACCAAAATTCCAAATAATTACAAAATTAACACCAAAAATAAAAAACCCCCTGCTACTTCCGCTGCCTTTTCCATTTTAATTTAGTTCTATCGCCATCAGTTTCCTAATTGCGACATCAAAATGATGCAATTTAACTAATAGTCTCATTGGTTCGATTTTAGAAGTTTTACATATTGAAAGCCGAATTGATACAACTAAATTTTATAACAAAACTATACCAAATATATTAAATTGTTTTCAATTCGGTCCGATTTGTTTTAGGTCCAGGTCGATATATGTTTGATTTTTTCAGTACTAATTGTGACTCAAAATCTGACCCGAACTCATTTGAAAAAAAAAGTGGCCAGATTCAAAAAAAATAACTATTATGTAAAAAACCAATCTGAAAAATAAATCAAATCTGTTGAATCTGACCATTTACTAGATCTAATCCGGATAAATGGACATAACACCTTAAATAAAAATTGGACATAACAAAAAAATTATATAATGCCTTTAATGAAATTCACTCTAAAAATACCACTCCTCCCTCCAATATAACAATAATCACCCACCTCATAATCAGAATTTTTAATTTTATTTTCTGCATATAATTTAAAATTGCAATTTGATCCTTGTAAAATAAATATCCTTTCTAAAACTAATAAAAATACTATATTTTTAATTAATAATACCATTTTGTATGACAAATTGCATAAATTTGTAATCAAATTTATGGGAAGAGGGTCAAATTTACCACATTTTTACTAATAATACACATAATGTAATCGATTTCATGAATTTATAATCAATTTAAAAAGAATTGGGATCAAATTTGCTAATATTATACTAATAACACCATCTAATATGACCAATATCACGAATTTAAAATCAAAGCAATGGAAATTAGGGTTAAAATTGCCAATATTGCAATAATAGTGCCATCTAATATGACCAATTTCATGAATTTAAAATCAAACTAGCGGAAATTAGGATCAAATTTACCAATATCTTACTAATACAATCATTTAATGTGATCAATTTTATGAATCTATAATCAAATTAATAGGGGTGAGCCCCAAATTTGCTAATATTGTATTAATAATTAGGTTGACCATGGACTGCTTAAAAAATGTATAGGTTATTTTTTAAATTCAACTCATTAATATTTATTTTTCAAAATTAAAATTAAATTTTAGTTTATTAAAAATAGGCAATAAGCAAGCCTAATTTTAGAAGTAGGCCACAAAGGCAATGAACTTAGTCCTCCCTCCGAATATATCATACATATATATACACGTGTGAATAATAGAAAAGCTTAATAAATATTTAAGGATATTGTTAACATTAAATTAAAATATAAAGACAATTTCTACATTTAATTTTTTTTTTGTTTTGTATATTTTGTTGGTTATTACTTTTAAATCCATATGTAATTTATTTTATTTTTAACATATATAATAGATTTTTTCTTTTTATTTTGAATTTTATTTTATAAATTTTTTTGCCCCTAACAAGGTCGCATATGCTTGCCTACCTAAGGCATCCTAAAAGTTTGAACCGGTCTTGACAATCAAAATAACCGTTAAGTGTTAGCCATTAATTATCGGTTAACCATTGCAAAAATTTAACATATATAATTACTTCATAAAAAAACATACATCCATGAAATTAAGCATAAAAATATAAATAAAAATATAAGTTATTAAAATTTAATGTCAATATAATAAAAATACTACATAAATGCTCTACAAGGCAATTAAAAAATAATTAAACACTAATTTATCACTACTCAATATTGACTAATGGATGATTTTTGGTGATTAAGATATAAAATATTGTCATATTCATATCAAGTAAAATGGTAATAATTAAAATGTAAAAACTATTCTTATAGATCATGATAGAGTTTGGATACGCCCATACTTTATTTGTATTTATCCTAATAAGTAGACCTGGAAAAATTGACCTAAACCCATGGGTCAACCCAAAATCATCCAAAAAAATTGATCCAAATCCAACCCAATCTAAATGAATACTCATTGGGTCAACCCAAAACTGATCCATTTTATTTTTTAACCCAATCCAATATTCATTGGGTCAATCCAAAATTGAACCATTACATTTTTCAACCTATTGGGTCATTACCAATAATGTTGTCTGTTCTGCAACAGTACACTTTCATAGCCTCATCTTCTTTGCTTTATTGAATGGAGTTTCCCTTTTATTTTTTGAGATTCTTCTTTGAAACTGTATTTTAGATGTGTTTTTTTTGTCAGTACATTGAAAAATTTTCCTATTTATGGAAAATGGGATCTGTTTTTTTGCATCTCATCATAAATAATAATAATATTTTTTAATTATCAGATCCCTCTATAAAAAAATAATAAATTAAAATTAAAAAAAGTGGAACCCATGGAAGTCATGATTTCTATTGCAGACTCTTGTCTCGTATGCATAAAAATCCTTAAACTATTGATGTGTTGTCTGGGTTTTTTGGTTATTACTAAATGTTTCGCATAAATAATAGTGTCTTATAATAATTTGTTGTTTCTCAAAGTTTGGGTTTTTTCTGGTTTGTTTTCTTGATGCAGCTGGTTAAGTTGTGATTTGATTACCAAGGAAAGCAAGAAAGAAATGGAGGGAGATTCATATTCAAGAATAGGTAATGGAACCCATATAGATAGCAAGATATTGCAGACATTTCAGAAGAATTTTATACAGGTTCAAAACATTTTGGATCAAAACCGGCTGCTAATCAATAAGATAAATCAGAATCATGAATCTAAAATCCCTAACAATCTAAGCAGAAATGTGGGTCTGATTTGTAGAAACCTTCATATGCTTTTGAGTAAGTCTCACTTTCCTCTGATATGTCAGGTCTATAGATGTGAAAATGAGTAGTAACCATTATCATTTGTCATTTGTCCTTAACTTATTATTTATATTATATTATCAATTGAATCTTATTATTACTGGATTAATTAATTAATTAATAAAAAATTTTATACTAATTTATATTAAACCCATGGGTCGACCCAAATCAATCCAACCTATTTTGATATTGATCCATTTATGACCCATATCTTTTGACCCATTTATGACCCAGCCCATTAGTGACCCATCCATTAATGACCCAACCTAAATCCGTCCAATCCGCCTATTTGCCACCTCTAATAATCAGTTTAAAATTATCTAATCCTGATCTAAAAAAGAATTAGAGTTTTTTTAGGGCTGTGACTCTAGTAAACCACTATAAATAGGAGATCAAGAAATTTATTTGCGGTTACTGATTTTTCATCTCTATTTAACATACAAAATATCTTATTCTCCTACTTCATTTTCTTTGCATCTCTAAGGGGCTTTTAAACCATGGATTTGTTGCCTTTTTCCTGATGTTTTCGCTTGTGATTAAAGGTATAATCAGTGATGCAAAACTAAGATCATGTGTTTCCGCTTTATCAAATGTTTTGCGCTACAATAGGTAAATATGTATTCTCTTATTTATTATCTTTCATGTATATTTGTATTATATATAACGAACAGTTAATTGTTAACTACTATTTGATCATACATGAAAATTCAAGTCCAATTTTATTAACCATAATTCTTAAAAATTAAAGTTTGCATTTATGTTAATAAACCTTGAATGAAAACAAAGTAAGAAAGTCGTTGGAAAATATGGATAAGATTCGTGAAAAGTTCTCACCCAAGTTGCTCTCCTATCATTTTTGACTAGTGGAAATTTTTATTGGTCTGTTCATGGATGCTAGTAAAGTGAACCATAATTTATGAGCCAGCAAAGCGTTGTTGGAACTCTATTTAAATAAATCATATGATCCATATAGTATATACCACGTTATATTTTTTACTGTCATTTTCTACTCTTGTCAACTATCTCATTTTTTATTGTATTTCTTTTTTATTTGTTTATACTATTTTAAGTATATGTTGTTTTTAAATATTACCATGCTCATTCCATCATATGAAAAAGAAATATGAGCATGTAAATTGTTAATTTCAATTAAGCAGGACATCAATTAATTTTCATGTACATTTTTTTGAAAATTTTTCAAGAAAAGGGAGAATTGTAAATTTGTATTATGTCAATACTTGAACTTTTTTTTGACAAAAAAAGAAAAATTATGAATTCATTACTCTATTCTTAAATATCAATATGGGATTTGCTATTAGCTTTTCATAATCTATGGATCTAATTTTAACCTAAGAAGACAGTCCTCTAGTAGGCTTATGAAGCCTTTGTTTTGGATAATCATAATTGGCTCAAGTTAGATTTATAGTCTAATGCCTAATTTGCCACACACTAAAAATCATAAAATTTTGTATAAAATTTTTTCACGTAATTTTTAAATAATTTTATACACTTTCGTTTATAAAATTTTTATGTTATGTACATTTTACATTATACCACGTATTTATTATATGATACTTTTTTTTACAATATGCATATACGCATTTAATCCAATAAAATCCTTATGATAATAGGATTACACTTATTTAATTTATGCATTAAAAATTACTATTTCATTATGTTAAAGATTTTTTTTAATAGAAAAATCATTATTGCATTATTCATACATGCAAACTGGTCCATACACTTCTCTTATCGGTTTTCTTAAATAATGATTATTGCATCACATTTTGTTGGCTCAAGGCCATATCCTAATTTTAATAATAATCAAACTTTAAAAATACTTTATTGTGAATTATTTTCTATGCTATTTCTATAGGAATTTCTATACACTTTCTGATGCAAATATCAAATAATGTGGATTAAGTTACTTCAAGAAGGATACAAGAAGTCAAAATTGAAGAATGCCTTAGTATGTAGGAAAATAGAATATCAAAATTCTAAGATCAAATTAAGGCATAATTCTCTATTCATGCATACATATTTTAAGTTTTAAAATTACATAAAAAATTTTTAAAGCTAGAAAAGAGATTTTTGGTCAAAACTTGTTCTTTCAGAAAATGGTTCATCAGAAATTGTGTCATTAGAAAAAAGACCTTTAGAAATTGAATTTCTAAACAATGTCAATTTTTGGATAAAATCTAGATTTCGCTATAGGATAAAATAATGGCTGGTTTTAGTTTGTATTGTCTGTTTTGCCCTCCAATGATCATAAATGACTACTTTCAGTTTCTAACACTTAAAACTAAGGTTTTAGGGATAAATACATGTTGTTACACCTATTGGAAGGTTAGATATATGTTTGAAAGATTTTCTACCTCTTGAGAGTAAAGCTTAAATATTTCTATCTCACTTTTCACATCTTTTGCACTTCATTCTTTACATATCATCCTTAATTTGTTTATAGCTTCTATTGTAATTGTTTGTGAGGAATTTTTATTGTGAAATATTATGAGTTTGGGTTGGCTTGAACCTAAAAAAATTCTAGTAAGTGTTTTACATCTTTTACTTTGAAAAATGATTGTGGATATATATATATATATATATATATATATATATATAGGATTTTATATTGGATTTGACTCTTTCCTTTAAAAGAGTTAAGAGTGGAGAGAAAAGTTTAATAGTGATTCTTAAGGAGTGGATGTAGGCATTGAGGTTGAACCACTATAAATTCTGTGTGTCTGCTTTTCTGCTCTATTCTATTTTATTTCTCTGTAATTCTATTTTATATTTTGGAACTTGTGTTTTCAAAAATTTTTTAAGCAATTTTTTAAATATTCACAACAAATTTTACATATACATTTTTAGAATTATTTTTGAGCTTTTAAATTGAAAAATAACTTGTAAAAAATTTAGTATAATTTTTGTATTACATTTTTGTGTTTCTTGTCAGAATTCTGCATTTGCATATATTTCTGTTCCAATTTGGAAAAGGGAAAACATAGTTGAGACACCTAATTCACCCCCCTCTTGAGTGTCTTTGGGATCTACATTTGGTATCAGAGCGGTTCTCGTTTCCCTAAGGCTTAACTTTCTTGAGTGATCCTAGAAATGGTCGAATCAAGTAATTTTTCAATTGCTACTCAATTCAAAGAAGGACATTTTGTCTATCATCCTTTAATGTTCAACAGTGAAAATTATCCTTTCTAAAAGGTTTTCATGAGGTATTTTATTCAATCTCAAGATATGGATTGTCGAGATATTATTAAAGATGGATATGAGCATCCATAAAAGAAATTTGGTAAGGAAAGTGCTTCAAATTCTATTGATAATTGTGAATTATATGATGTTTTTAGTATGATTTTAGGTATTTTATTAAGTTTATTTAGCTTTAATTTGGTTGAATTTTAGTTTAAATGATTAAATTTATGTTTTAAGGGCTAATTGTAAGTTTTGGTGATTTTCAGGGCCAAATTAAAGAAAAAAGGACTCAATTGAAAGAATTGGAAAGTTCTGGGTCAAATTCATAATTTTAATAAAATGATGCTAGAAAATCTTACGTACAGTCCAAAGATATTTAACACAACCATGCATGAAGTTTTAAATGGCCACGTATTGAAGAAAAGTAGGAGAAACGAGCTAAAGTGAAAAAATTGCAAATGATGCAGCAAACCTATGCATGGCTGTGCAAGGGAAGGCCAAATTCCTTGCATGGCTATGCATTGCAAGAAGTGATTATGCACAGCTATGCATAGGAAGGACAAAAGTGCTGCTTGGTTGTGCAAGCCATTGAGTAAAGAATGCACGACAGTGCATCAAATAGAGCTTCATCCTGCTTGGCCGTGCAATAGAGTTTGACAGTTCAACGAAACTTCCAATTTCAGTAGAGTTCTTTTCTTATTCTAATTCAGGAAGTTTAGAAGGACATTATTCTTTATTTTTGCTTATAAATAATGAGAAGAACACCAGAGCAAAAGGATCAAGCAAAAGAATCATCAGTAGCAACTTATTTACTTAGTTAGTTTTAGTTTTACGTTCTTTAGTTTTTTTGTAGTTGTAAGGAACAAAACTCAGGAGCTGGAGACTTTCCTTGGTTTTTCGGTACAAGTTGATTAAAAGAGCTTATGTAGCTCTTTATTTTTGATTCTTCTCATTAGTTTAGCTTTAATTTTTACTATGAATAGTGAGTAGTTTTTTTTACTTTTGCTAAAGGTTCGTTGAAGCTTTAATTTGTATTGTGATGACTTGATTAAGCTTTAATTTTAATATTAGTTGATTATTTCTTAGTTTTAAATATATTCTTATCTTTGATTGGGTTAAGACTAATTGTTGATTTATTGGTTTAATAACTGAAAATTAGCTTAGGCACTATCATTGATTTGCATGTTCTTAGGTTAATTTTTATTATCTATGCGTGATTATTTTTTGATTTTGTGATGATTATGTATTGATAATATTAGTTAATATTAAGAGAGGAGGAAATAAGAATAAATTGGAGTTGAAGTTTCTATAAAAAAATTCAATGAATATTTAGGAATATCAATTGGATTTTTATGCTAAGTGTTAAATTATTCTTAAATGAGAATTTGATGCTTAAGAAATGATTCAAGATATCAGCCTTTATTTTATCTGGTTTTTTCATAATCACTAGTATTTTTGTTGGATTTAAGTCATTACAATATGGATTAAGGTAAATAGACCTTTATTAAAAGTTTTTTCAATATTGATTTTTCCTAAATCTATTTTCTTGTTTTCATTTAAGATCTAGTTTCTTTACAATTGTTTATTGTAATTAGTTGTTTTCAATTTAAGTTATGTTCCAAAAATCATAAACCTTTAGAATTTTTCTTCTTTCTTTTACACACAGACCTTTATTTTAAAAAATTTAACATTCTTTCATATAAACACAGGTTTCCCTTGGATTCAATATTTCAGGGTCATAATTATATTTTCCTATATTACTAGCTGATCTAGTATACTTGCTAGACACCGATCAAGTTTTTGGCACCATTACCGGGAAAATCATTGGCATATATTTATATATCTTGATTTTTAAAGCGTATTTTAGTGTGTTCTTCTTTCTCTTCCTTATCTATTTTTTGATTTTATTATTTTAATTTTGTAGATGTGATTGGTTTATGGTGAGAAATAATCCAATTCTACCCATAGACCCTAAAATCGAATGAACATTTCATAGGATAAGAAGGCTAAGAGGCAACATGAATAATCCAGAGATAGACCCACCTCTTAAAATTGATGGCTTACCTTGTGAAAACCTACCTATGAATGATCCACCACCTCCTAGGATTGAAGAGCAAAACATACCTTATCAAAATCCAGGGAATGGGTTTAGACCCTAGACCATTATGGACTATGTTATTCCTAGGTGGAATGAAGAACATAGAACTATTAGGATTCCTCATCACCAGCCATTTAAGATAAAACCTCCTACCATTAAGATGGTACAAAGAAACTAGTTTTCAGGCTCAGATATAGAAGATCCCGTACAATACCTAGATATGTTCTTAGAAGTTAGCGACATTGTGCAAATCCTGAATGTATCAACTAATGCTATTAGGCTTAAACTTTTTCCTTTTACACTCATAGGAAAGGCTAGAGATTGGTTACAAATGCTACCTAATCAATTAATTCATTCTTGGCAACAAATGCAAGAAAAATTCTTGTACAAAATTTTTCCACCTATTAAGACAGCCCTCATTAGGAAACAAATTAATGACTTCCAGCAATTTTATGAGGAGCTATTCCATGAAGCCTGGAAAAGATTTATGAGACTCTTAAAAAGCTATCCACATCATGAATTTCATGTTTTTATGAGACTCTTAAAAAGCTATCCAAATCAACTAATGCATATTTTTTTATGTATGGGCTAATCAAGCAACGAGGTCATTATTGGATTCAACATCCAATGGTAGTTTCATAAACCAAGTTCCTGAAAAAGCGTTATTGCTTCTTGATGAAATGGCTATCAATGACGCTCAATGGCTGATCTCTAGAGCAGCATAAAAGAAATAGGGAGTACATAGTATACATGAAATAGCTATGCTAAAAGTTCAAATAGAATTAATGAGAAAAGAACATTTAATAGGAATAAATGAGCTTAAAACTAAAAATGTATCTATGTATGAATGTCATGCTTATGCAGGAACACAAAGAGTGCTTGGATTTAAGAATGGTGACTGATCATTAGAGGAAGTAAATGCTTTGAACCCTTATAGTAATACCTATAACCCGGGATGGAGAAATCATCCTAATTTTTCATGGAGGGAAGGGAATCAAGCATCCACCTCTAACCCTCAACATAAGACTTCATTTAATTAAAACTAAGCCTCCCAAAGCAATAACCATTCTTATTACCAAAATCAATCCCAACCACACTACCTATCTATATATCATCAACCACCTGGATTTTAAAAACCTTAACCCCTACCCTCACAAGAAAAGAAATCAAATATAGAGAAAATGATTGCAAATTTCATGGCTTCTCAAAATACAATTATTGCTAGTCAAGATGCTAGGTGGAAATTTCAAGACATTTGGATGAGAAATCAAGAGGCATCCATTAGGAACTTTAAAAACCAAATAGGGTAACTTGTAAACTCATTATCCAACCGGGCTCAAGGAACTTTTCCATTTAATGTAGACTGTAATCCAAAAGAGGAAGCCAAGGAAATCACTTTACGAAGTGGAAAAGAGCTTGAAAAAGCTAAAATTGGTAAGAATTATTCTCAAAGGGTGGAACCAATAACGAAGGTAAGTGTTTCTAATTCTGACAATATTAAAAAAGTACTTCCCACTATTGAGGAAGATAAAGGTAAGGAAAATTTTATTTTTACTATTCTTGATGAATCCTAGTTACCTTTTCCCACTTTAGCTAGAAAAGAAAAGTAAAATGAGCAATTAACTAGATTTCTAGACATGTTTAAAAAGTTTCATGTAAATTTACCATTTCCTGAAACTTTATTGCACATGCCTAAATATGATAAATTCATGAAAGAGCTTTGCACTTATAAAAAAAGGCTAAAAGGCATGGAAACAATCCAACTGTCTAAAAATTATAGTGCTATTTTAATGAATAAGATTCCAGCAAAACTAGAAGATCCTGGTAGTTTTACATTACCTTGTGAATTAGGAGGTAACTTTGTTGGACATGCTTTATGTAATTTGGGTGCTAGCATTAATTTAATGCCCTATTCAATGTGCAGGAAATTGACTTAGGAGATATCAAGGAGACCCGAATGATACTACAGTTGGCAAATATATCGGTAAAAAGGCCAAAGGATATTATTGAGGATTTGTTGGTAAAAGTTGGAAATTTTATATTTTCGGTGGATTTTATGGGGATAGATATGGAGGAAGATCGAAAGGTACCTTTGATAGTAGGTAAACCCTATTTAAACACAGCAAGAGCTTTAATCGATGTTCATGGCCAAACGGTGACTTTGAGGTTCAATGAGGAAGAAATGGTCTTCAATGTGAACAAAGTGATAAAGCATCCCTCATATGACTTTGAAGAATCAATTTATTTTGTTGATAGTGTTCAAGAGTGTGTTAAAGAAAAACATGCAGAAATCATTTTAGATGATGAACTTCAAGAATGTTTGATGCATCTGAAGCAAAAGGAGGAATTGGAAGCCAAGAAAAAAGAGTTGATATAGGATTTAGAGAAAGAATACAAGGAAGATGAAAATGTGGAGGTTGAACCATCCCCTTCTAACGGAGAAAATTTTGAAGTCAACACACTTTCATCTCATTTAAAGTATGTATTTTTAGAGGATAATGCAAAACCATTAATTATTTCATCTTTATTGATAGGTTTAGAAGAAGAGATGCTCATTGCAGTACTCAAAAAATATAGAGGAGCAATTAGTTGGGCAACATTTGATCCCAAAGGAATTAGCCCCAGTTATTGTATGCACTAGATACCTATGGAAAATGACTTCAAGCCGGTGGTACAACCCCAAAGATGACTAAATCTAGTAATACAAGAAGTGGTGAAAAAGGAGGTACTTAAACTCCTTGATGCAGGTATTATTTGTCCTATTTTTGATAGTAGTTGGGTTAGACCTGTTCAATGTGTAACTAAGAAAGGGGGTTTGACTGTAATAACCAATGAACATAATGAATTTATCCCTACACGCAAAATAACGGAATGGAGAGTATGCATAAACTATAAGAAATTGAATAATGACACTAGAAAAGATCACTTTCCATTACCTTTCATTGACCTAATGTTAGAAAGACTGGCAGAAAATAGATTTTACTGTTTCTTGGATGCATATTCAGGGCATATACAAATACCTATAGCTTTAGAGGACCAAGAAAAGATCACATTTACATGTCCCTATGGAATATTTGCATATAGAAGGATGCCCTTTGGTCTTTGCAATGCCCCTGCCACATTTCAAAGATGCATGATGGCCATATTTCATGATTTTATTGAAAAATTTATGGAAGTTTTCATGGATGACTTTACACCATATGGTCGTGATTTTGAGTCATGTTTGCATAATCTTGCATTGGTCTTTAAAATGAGTCAAAAGACGAACCTTGTTCTTAATTGGGAAAAATATCACTTCATGTTTAGAGAAGGAAAATTATTCTAGGGCATAAGATTTTCAAGAAAGGAATTGAAAAAGTTAATGTTATAGATAAATTGCCTCATTCGACTAGTGTTAAAGGTATTAAAAGTTTCCTTGGTCATGCCGAATTTTATCTTCGATTTATTAAGAAGTTCTATAAAATAGCCAAGCCACTGTCTAATTTATTTCTTAAAGATGTTGTATTTAACTTTAATGATAAGTACTTGCAGGCTTTTATTTCATTGAAGAAAAAGTTAGTCACTGCACTGTAGCATCATCGGATTGGAGCCTACCATTCGAAATTATATGTGATGCTAGTGAATATGCAGTAGGAGCAATGCTAGGATAGTAGAAGGAGAAGATTTTCTACACTATCTACTATGCCAGTCATACGCTCACCGGAGCTCAAGTTAACTATAAACCACGAAGAAAGAATTGTTGGCAATTGTATTTTCTTTTGAAAAATTTCGATCTTATCTCATTGGTCCAAAGTTACTGTATGGATAGATCATGCTGTATTAAGACACCTTTTTGCTAAGAAGGATTCTAAATCGAGGTTTATTCACTAGGTTTTGCTATTGCAAGAGTTTAATTTTGAGATAAAGGACAAGAAAGGAGCTGAGAATTTTGTAGTTGACCATCTATCTAGATTGGATCATGTTAACATTTAAAAGGGAGAAATTTCTGATTTATTTTCGGATGAACATATTTGTGCTTTATATACTTATGAAAAATCAGTTCCTTAGTATGCTAATATAGCTAATTTTCTTGCAGGAGGATATCTTCCGAAAGAGTTCACTTGGCAACAAAAGAAAAAGCTTCAAGCGGATGCTAAGCATAATCTTTGGGATGATCCGTATTTCATCAAGATTTATCAGGATCAAGTGCTTAGATGATGATTTTCGGAAGAGGAACAAGCAAATATAATGCAACAATGCCATGAAGGAGAAGTTGGAGGTCATCATGGGATTAATCGTACAATACATAAAATTTTTCAATCATGTTTCTTCTATCCTACTCTATTTCATGATGTTAGGTCTTTTATTGAGCTTTGTGATAGATGTCAACGTGTAGGTAACATCTTTAAAAAGGATGAAATTCCTATAAATAATATGTTAGAGGTAGAATTTTTTGATGCATGGGGCATAGACTTTATGGGACCATTTCAAGCAATAAATTTAGAGTTGTGACCATAAAAAATCCAAAGGATGGATGTGAATACAAGGTGAATGGTCATCACCTCAAACCGTATAAAATTGGACAATCTGAGGTTACTGAGGCAACCATGGTGCTTTGGGGACTATTAAAAGTGGTTTGACAGTCTAGCTGAGGAATTTTAAACTCAGAACTTCAATTCTCTTCCCTTTTTGTTTTTTTTTAATTTCTAAGTGAGTACATTTTTTATTTTTATGTGTTTTTAGTTTCTTTAGTTTCAATTCAAGAATTAAATAAATTGCAGAATTGAATAAGAATGTATAGGGAATTTAAGGGTGTAAAATATAAAAGTTACAAGTAGTCACCAATTTTGATCATACAAATTTAATAAGCAACTTATTAAGAGTAATGTTCATGCTTTAACAAGAGAAATAACCAATTTTTAAGGAAAAATAGAGTATAGAAGTCATGTAGGTACAAAGGAAAATATAGAAGGGAATTTAGGGAATTTCAGTATTCAACAGAGTCAATTTAAGTCAGAAATTTTTTTTTCGAGCTCAGAGGCCCTATGCACGGTCACGATTGTGTCCTGCTTTCCTTCGCTGCACTTCAGCGTACACACTACTGCCGTCCCTGCACTCCCGTGCGCCATGCGTTTGTCCCTTAATACCTGCACTGGCTCATTGGGATAGAGATAGACCCCCTCGATGGAAACATTTAAGAAGTTTTTTCCTCGTACGGCTCGAGAAAAATCATTCTAAGTTCTATATATGTATAGAATTATAGTGTCAAATAGATCCATAAAATCATCAAATCAACTAAACTATGATTTCAATCTTTTTTTTTACCAAAAAAATCAAATCATCTCTATTCTCCTAAATCAAGTTAGATAACTTTTAAATAGGTCAAAGGAAACCCTTTAGTCATTTCATTTATTGAGTGATCTCTAATCCCCTTTCTTTTTGTTTCTTTCTTTTTGTGTCTTCCTTTTACAATTACAATCTCTTTTGATTCTTCAATGTGATCAAATTGTTGAGACAATTGAAAAGGGTATTTCATTGTTCCAGAATCTTTTATCTTTGCCTTGAATCGTTGGGTTTAGACATTACTTCAGTGATCTTTAATCATTTCAAAATGGCCGCAACATACCACTTTTTGTGATTTTGTTTTATCAAAGAATCAGGCTAATGATTGATTCCTGCATGATGCACTTTCTTTTTTAATCAAAATAATTTGGTCAATTCTAACAAAATTATTGGATTTGAAACTTGCTCAAATTGTATCCTTTTTATTTCGATATCAAAAATATACTTATGAAGTTGTTTCAACTTATTGATTAGGACTAACCCTAGATTCTTGCCCCTAAGAAAAAAAATTAATACTTTCTACTCGAGCTCCATCATGTACTATTTAAACTACAACCCAACAAAAAGTGAAAGTATAATAGAACAAATGATGTCGAGCTAGGAGCGCCCTCATTCCTATATATTATTGCTATTGTATTATATATAATATTAATAATATTATTATATTTATATTATTATTAGGATATAATAGGGTGGATGTAAGAATCCACAGTCGATCGTGTCCTTCAAGTCGCACGTTGCTTTCTACCACATCATTTCAAATGAAGTTTTACCATAACATTCCTTGAGTTTTGAACTAGTATGTAATTGATTCGATTATGGAATCATGAATAGTCATTGGTTCAAGCGGTACATAGTAATCTAAAATTTTAACTTCTATTAAGTAGTTTATGAAGAAGTGTCAAAAAGAATTCAATTTAACCCCATATTTTCTTGTTTGAATATTTTTTGATTTACAATTAGAATATTACAAGAAATAAGACAAAGAAAAGAAATAAGTTCTTTTTGAATCTTCAAGTGACCCCCTAGGATGCATTCACCTATCTCACATTTCTTCGAGTCCCAAGGACTCATAAAAAAATCATTAAAAAGATTGAATTTACAAATTGCCTATCTTTATATAAGTATTTGAATAATGTTTTGTAAGAAACATATTTTATCATCATATCATAAGAAAAAAATCCCTATATTCAGATTCAGATTAAACCATTAATGATTTAAAACAAATAAATAGGTTAAAAAAATATCCAATTTTTTTAGTGAAGTAGTATAGAAAAAAGACTGTGTAAGGACAATTTTAAATTCTTATTCTTTCATACTGAGTGAGAAAATATGAATCGAATAGAAGATCATCTTATTTATCAAATAGACTAAAGAATTGTCATTGGAATTCATTTTGGATATTCTATGTTAAATGTTGAAATTCAAATTAAATATATTCAATATCAATAAGGGATGACAATTTTTTTTTACATTAAAAAAAACAAAAACGCAAACAAAGGTGTTAATAAAATGCTAAAAAATATATACATATAAGCATTTCTTCGTTTTATGAGTAGTTTATTTGAAGTCTTTCTAAAATTTTTTTAAAGTAAAGTGACTAGGATATATGAATCAAATGCGTCTCAATTGTTAGATAGATTTAGAGTTATTCATTAAAGACAAAGACAAAATATCTAAAAATGAGGTTAATTAAAAGAAAATACATATTTTTCATTTCATATGTATTTTCTTTGTTTGTTAATAATATTTTAACAAGCACAGGCATTGAAATTTTTATCTTCCATTACTAATAATCCCCCATAAAATTGGGGGACAGTGAATGATAAATCAAATAAGAAATAAGAAAGGATCCTATTTTTTATATATAGATATAAAATAGCTGGGATGGAAGGATTCGAACCTCCGAATAACGGGACCAAAACCCATTGCCTTACCACTTGGCAACGCCCCATTTCTATTTCTATTCAACAATAATAAAACTAATATTGATATTGGTTCTTCGTCAATTCTCATAGAAATATCTAGGAAATATATTACCATTTTGTTCGGATTTTCATATGTGTAGGTATAAAATTAAATTGAATTTATTGATCATAATATATAATTCAATTAAGATATTGTATAAAAATATCATTTCCTCTATTTTTTTTTATTTGAGAGTTGCAGGATTTTTTATTAGGCAAGTTTTATAAAAATAAAGAAGGGTTTTGGTCTACCTTACTTGATTTTTAATCAATTTTTATATCAAAAACATATTAATAACTCAGTTATCAGTCAAAATACAATTATCTTCAAGAACAAAATGTTTGGTATGCTTAATATTTTTAGTTTAATTTGTATCTATCTTAATTATGTCCTTTATTCAACCAATTTTTTCTTCACAAAATTGCCCAAAGCCTACGCTTTTTTGAATCCAATCGTAGATGTTATGCCAGTAATCCCTCTATTCTTTTTTTCTATTAGCCTTTGTTTGGCAAGCTGCTGTAAGTTTTCGATGAGATCTTTAATACTATCCTAGAATAATTCATGATTTTTTTGAGAAAAAAATTATAGCAATTGATAAGATCAGATAAGTCTTATACTATAAGCACTTAATTCAAACATTAAAGTTATTGTATAAACGCGAGAATTTTGGATCACTCCATTTTTCTCATTCTGAACTTTTTTCCATTCTAGATTTTATTAGAGTCCGAATTGTAGTTATGAAAAAAATGCTACTTTTAGGTATGAAATACAATTTTTGACAATGAAAGACTCGACTCTTATTACAAATGAATTTAGAAAAATTAAATTATTTTCTAGTTCTAGAAATCACTTCATTTCTTGGTGTTAAAATAAAATATGTGGTATAAAAATAGGGAATCTATTTTTTTTTCCAAACCAAAAAAGATCTTAGAAATTTTCTAATGCTTACTCTCAAACTCTTTGTTTACACAGTAGTTATATTCTTTGTTTCTTTCTTCATCTTTGGATTTTTATCTAATGATCCGGGACGTAATCCTGAACGTGAAGAATAAAATAAAACTAGGTAGAGGTTTTCTTGATTTTTAAATGTTCTGAGCATTTTATTTCTTTTTATCTATTCTACATTTTTACATAAGAAATATTAAAATTATAAAATTAAATAAAAAATCAAAGTAAAAGGGTTTTCTAAATTTGAAAGAAATTAAAAGATAAAAAAAATTTCAAGTCATCATCTAGAGAGGGATTCGAACCCTCAGTACGAATAACTCGTACAACGGATTAGCAATCCGACGCTTTAGTCCACTCAGCCATCTCTCCCAATTGAAAAAGGATAATTACTATATTACATTACACAACAAGTAAGTCTTGAAAAATTTTTTCTCTCTTTATTACTTTCCTAATTACTTTTCTATTTTTCTTTTCTTTTCTTTTCTTTAATTTTAATTTATTTATTATTTAATTAAAAATATATTAAAAAAAATATATATATATAAATATATATAATTAAAAAATTAATAAAAAAAATAAATTAAATAAAAACTAATAAATAATATATAAGAAAAATCTTGGTATATTTTATTATATACTTAATTATACTTAATATACTTAGTATATATTACTTATTACTATAGAATTTAATATAAATATATTGAGATTAGATATTTAAGTAAAGTAAGGGCTTTCAAAAGATATATATTTCAATCAATCAACCAATCAATATATATCAATCAATATATATAATATTGATTGATATAATAATTGATATAATAGATAATAGAAAAAATATCAAATAAAAATAAATAAAAATATCTTCTAAATATATATTAATATCTATTAAAAATATAAAAATACTCGACTGTCTTACTCGACAAAAAGTTCATTTATATACAATAATTGTATCGTAGCGGGTATAGTTTAGTGGTAAAAGTGTGATTCGTTCTATTAATTCTAATACTAATAGTTAAGGGATCCCTTGGCTGATATTCCGATGAAAAACTTTATTTCTTAAAAAGATTTAATCCTTTACCCTCGCAATGAAAAATTCGAGAAAGAATATACATTCTCGTAATTTGTAGCCAACAATTAATTAGAAATTAAAAAATTGGATTATCAAATTACAAAACATAATTTTTTTTAATTGGATCAATGCTTTCAATTGAATGAGTATAAGGAAGGGATCTATGGAAAAAGACAGAAAATTGTATTTCTAATCGTAACTAAATCTTCAATGTTTTCTTTGTTTTGTATAGTTGAGATTGATGCAAAAAAATAAGTATTAAACGATGACTTTTGTTTACTATAGACATCGACTCTTGTTTTAGCTCGGTAGAAACAAAATGCTTTTCCTAAGGATTCTTTCAAATAGAAATAGAGAACCAAGTAACTAGAAGGATTCTTAAATTAAAATCCCACTCGTCTAGAGGGATCATCTAGAAAGCACCTTGTTTTGAATATAGAAAAGCTAACATAGATGTTATGGGTCAATTTTTCACTCACATCTTATCTTCTAGCTTATAGCTGGAAATTTATCCATATTCCATAAAAGAGCCAAATGAAACTAAAGTTTCATATTCGGTTTTGAAATAGAGACGTTAAAGATGATGAATCAACGTCGACTATAACCCCTAGCCTTCCAAGCTAATGATGCGGGTTCGATTCCCGCTACCTGCTCTATCTCTCTATATTCTTTAAAAACTAGAAATTCTTTAAAAACTAGAAATAATATTTCTATATCCATATAATATATTCTATTTATATTTTTTTAATAATTCGGATTATTAATATAATAATCAATATATTTTATCTATTTAATATTCTTATCTTATATATAATATTATATATTATATATACTTATTAATATTTATTATTATATATTATAGATTTTATAGATTTCTATTATAGATTTAGGATATAACTAACTAATCAGTTAGTTATAGATTATAGAGTTCTAGATTCTAGAGTTATAGTTTGTTTTTGTTTTATCTAATAAATAGACTATACTATTAAATATACTATACTATATCTACTATCTCTATATTATTAAAACTCTATATTATTAAAATAATAAATTATAAATAAAATAATAATAATAAATAAAAAAGTATATAATATATTATATAATATATATAAATAGATAAAAGATAGATAAAATAGAAAAAATATATTAATAATTATTAATAGATATTAATTAAAATCAATAGGCATTAATATAATAATTAATAGTTAATAGATAGAATAATAGGATTAAATTGATATGTAATTTCTTAATTTTGAAAATTATCTTGTATATTATTTTTTGTTTATAAAAAAATTGGAATAGAAAAAAAGCATCCATTGTCTAATGGATAGGACAGAGGTCTTCTAAACCTTTGGTATAGGTTCAAATCCTATTGGACGCAATTTGGTTCCATATAATTTTTTCCATATATATATATATATATATTTATTTATTTTTATATATTTTTTATATTTTATAGATTATATATTTATATATTATAGTTATATTATTTCTATTCTATTTATATTATTAGTATTCTAATTTTAAAATTAAAAAGTTAAAGACTAAAAGTGATTAATTTATTTATACTTGTTGTTCCTGAACTAGAAAACGTTCCTTTTATTCCTGAATAGCTTCTTTCAAAAGGATTTTTGCTTCTTCGGTGAATGTTTTGGTAGAAGATATTATTTCTTAGAACTGAGATTTATTCGTTTTTAAGTAGGTACGTAACTCAACGAGAAATTTCCTTACTTGTCTGATTTCTAATGAATCAAGATAACCATTCATTCCAGTATAAATAGTCATTATCTGTTCCTCCACCATGAGAGGTGTAGATTGGGATTGTTTTAGCAACTTACGTAATGGCTGATCTCTTGCCAATTGATTCTGAGTAGCTTTATCCAGATCAGAAGTGAATTGTGCAAAGGCTTCTAATTCGGCGAATTGCACCAATTCCAATTTTTACTTACCCGCAACTTGTTTCATAACTTTAATTTGAGTTGCAGATCCTACTCTGGAAACAGAAATCCCCACATTAATAGCAAGACAGATTCCAGCATTGAATAGATCGACGAATAAGAATATTTGTCCATCTATAATGGAAATTACATTAGTAGGAATATAAGCCAAAGCGTCTCCCTATTGGGTCTTGACTATTGGTAAAGCAGTCATGCTTCCTTCACCTAAATGAGAACTTGATTTAGTGGCTCTTTCCAAAAGGCTTGAATGCAAATAAAAGACATCTCCTGGATAAGCTTCAGGACCAGACGGTCTTCGTAATAGAAGAGACATTTGTCGATAAGCCTACGATTGTTTGGAGAGATCGTAATAAATGATTAAAGTGTGCCATTCCCGGTACATAAAATATTCAGCCGGAGCTGCTCCTGTATAAGGAGGGAGGTATTGTAATGTAGCCGAAGAATCCACCGTTTCGGCTACCATAATAGTGTACTGCATTGCCCCTATTTCCTATAAAGTAGTCAGTACCTGAGCTACAGAAGATGCCTTTTGCCCAATAGCTACATAAACACATATTACATTTTGTCCCTGTTGATTGAGAATTGTATCTGTGGCTACTGCTATTTTACCGGTCTGTCTATCTCCAATAATTATTTCTCATTGACCACATCCTATAGGGATCATTGAATTAATAGCAATAAGTCTTGTTTGTAGAGGCTCATATACAGAACATCTCAAAATAATACCTAGAGCGGGAGATTCAATTAACCAAAATTCAGAAGCTAAAATTTCCCCTCGACCATTAATCGGTTTAGCTAAGGCATTTATAACACGACCCAAATAAGCCTCGCTCACCGGTATCTGAGCAATTCTTCTCGTTGCCTTTACGGAGCTTCCCTCTTATATCATTAAACTGTCACCCATTAAGACAACACCGACATTATTTGATTCCAAATTAAGAGCAATGCCTATTGTACCCTCTTCAAATTCTACTAATTCACCTGCCATTACTTCATCAAGACCATAAATACGAGCAATCTTATCGCCTACTTAAAGTACGGTACCAATATTTACAATCTTTACTTCCCTATTATATTGCTCAATACGTTCGCGGATAATATTACTAATCTCATCAGCTCGAATGGTTACCATGAGTATTTCTTAATTTTTTTTTCAAAAAAAAAATTAATGCCTACAATAGAAAGAATAATCAATTATTTCTTTTATCGCCCCAAACATTCCAAGATTAGCATTGATGGTACATAAATGTATCTCATTGGTCAAACAACTATTTAGCCTTCCTAGAGCTCCCTATTGTTGGAGTTTAACGGTTACATGCATCGCATACATGGGCGGAATTTTAAAATTTTTTAACCATTAGATCTAATCTTGCCATGAATACACAATATAACTAAATGAGAATAAGAAAAATCACCTTTGATTTTTGTTGAACAGTTGATTTTACTTCTCACCGGGTTGTCGCAAACCACAGTGTCCAAAATCGAACACCTCCAATGAGTAATCCACACTAGAGAAGGATAAATTGAACCAACAAATTGGTATCAAACTAGGGCTGGCCAAAATTCCAAGAAGCTAGCTTGGAGGTGGCGTAAAAGAGAGAGAGAGGATAAGAGAAAAGGTCTTTCATTTTTGTTTAATCACTTAACCCTAATTCCTCATTAGTTGGCCTTTTATAGTTAGGTTAAAATTCCAACTCCTTAATGAGATTGGGCTCTTTAAAATTGCTGGAGAATTATTAATTGGGCCTCTGGAATTAATTATAATCATTTGGGCTTAATTAAATCAAATTTAAACCTTTTCATAAAAGACTATGCACAAAACCCACAAACTAGGCCCTTTGTGCAACTAATTGGATTTAAATACACAAATGGATTCCAAATCCAACCAAATTAAATATGTGAGTTTCATAACACATATCTAACATATATAAATTAATTTGGTGCAAGAAAAAGACCTCTAAGGCCTTCTGTATGGAGTTGGCGTGTGGCCCTCTACAGAAGGGCTTCCACACCAGCTCCATTCCTCTGGCCCCTTTATAACTCCTCCAATGGACTTATTAATTAATATATTAGTCCTATAACACTTATAGTAGTCCTATAACACTTATAAGACAATAATAATTAATCATGAAATACATTATTTTAATTAGGTACAACTTACAGAAAATTTCTCAAAAGTTCAGCGGACAATTTTACTTGATCATAATTAATTAAACTCTTTAATTAATTATTATCTTATTCACTTATCAACCCTCATAATAATATCAAATATTATTATCCTTGACATTTTATCATTTTATCCTTTTTCTCTATATGTGTGTGACCTATTGGGTTCCTATCCATGTTGGTAGTATAATATGTAATTGTGAGTTCTATTCAAAACTCACATGATTTAAACTCCTTTAAATCATTTTATCAATCCCTATTGATATTTTGATACATCATTATACAAGTCATGATTGACCTCTAGCTAGGCATCATGACTACCCAAATGTCAGGAAAGTCATGTGGTTTGACTATACCCTTCCATAGAAACAGTTACCGTGCAATTACTCCTTTCACCACTCTTATCTCAAATAGATTCTGAGTATGGATTTCTGTCAACTCATATAAATCTAATTATGTATGTTTTATTAATTTAACCATTCTTCCCAAAATGCCCTCCATGGATCTCTATCCATCTTGGCATTTTACTCTGGCCAGAGATTCTCTGAACAAGGTAATTATAGAATCATGTGAGATAACTTCCCTTATTAAATCTGGGATGGTGAATCCTTTGTTAGTCACTCAACTATCTTCAAGTAGGTCATGATATACCCAATCTCCTAACTATGTTCACTCCCAGTTGGAAGTAATAAGTTATGGAGTCAAAGTATACCACTTGCTACTTAAGATAACTTTGGTGATCTCAAGTCTAAGGATACTTGCACAACAGCTATGAAGATATTCCTCACTGAAATAGATTTAATATCCATGTGAGGATTCTCTTTGCAGGTCTCCAATGAACTTGTTCTTCTAACAAGCATCCATATGTTAGCTTTGATTATCTTCCATAATCACAGTTATGAGAACCATTGCTTGAACCATTCAAGAAGCATAACATGTGCTAGTCTGTCCGAATTAACAATGTCCTATCTTGTTAATTCTATGACTAGGGATATTTACATATTAACACATTTGCATGCAATAGACATCTCACATCATGAATTCCTTCATGATTGCCTTTGCACTGTGTTTATAATATCTAGGACTTCATTTATTAATTTAAGATTTACAAACTCATGTATTTAAACATAGCATTAATAAATGAATGATACCTTTTATTAAGAATATAAATTTTATACATATGAAAAACATCCCTATTACATGGGCTCTAGGGCATACTCTCTAACAATCTCCCACTTGCACTAGAGCCAATCACTTATATGTCTTAGACCCATGCTATTTATATGGTGATCGTGCTTAATCTGGGAAAGTGATTTAGTGAGGGGATCCGCCACATTTTCATCTGTGGGAACCCTTTCTATTTTCACATCATTTCTAGCTACTATTTCCCTTATGAGATGGTAGCGTTTGAGAACATGCTTGGATCGCTGATGAGATCGTGGTTCTTTTGCTTGCTTAATGGCTCCATTGTTGTCACAATATAAAGGAATCGGATCAACAATGCTAGGCACCACTCCTAGTTCAGTTATGAACTTTTTGATCCAGACTGCTTCTTTGGCTGCTTCTGAAGCAGCAATGTACTCAGCTTCTATCTTGAAATCAACAGTTGTTTCTTGTTTGGAACTTTTCCAACTAACCACTCCTTCTTCCATTATGAACACATAACCAGACTGTGATTTACAATCATCTTTATCATATTGGAAGCTGGCATTTGTATGCCCATTTACTTCCAAAATGCCCTCTCTATATACCAAGAATATATGCTTAGTCCTTCTCAAGTAATTAAGGATATTCTTGACAGCTGCCCAGTGTTCCTCTCCAAAATTGGATTGGAATCTGCTTGTGACACTCAAAGCAAATGCTATATCTGGACGTGTACATAACATAGCATACATGCTAGAACCAATTGCAGATGCATATGGTATTTTATTCATGCTCTCTCTATCCTCTAGTGTCTACGGACATATAGACTTAGAAAGGTGTTTCCCATGCACCATGGGTATAAACCCTTTCTTAGAGAGATCCATATTAAACCTCTTCAATACTTTATCTATATATGTACTCTGAGAAAGACCTAGCAACCTATTGGATCTATCTCTATAGATCCTTATTCCCAAAATATAGGATGCTTCTCCAAGGTCTTTCATGGAGAAATACTTGGATAACCATATTTTAACAGATTGGAGAAGAGAAATGTCATTTCCCATGAACAATATGTCATCTACATATAGAACTAGGAAGACAATTGCACTCCCACTGACCCTTTTATATACACAAGGTTCATCTTCATTCTGTGAGAAACCAAACTCTTTGATTATCTCATTGAATCATATGTTCCAACTCCTAGACGCTTGCTTCAATCCATAAATGGATCTTTGAAGCTTGCATACCTTTTTTCCATTTACATATGTGAACCCCTCTGGTTGTGTCATATACACATCCTTAGTCAGATTTCCATTAAGGAAAGCTATCTTCACATCCATTTGCCAAATCTCATAATCATAATGAGCTGCAATGGCTAAAAGTATTCTTATAGACTTAAGCATCGCTACAAGAGAAAAAGTCTCGTCATAGTCAATACCTTCTTTTTGATGATAACCTTTTGCTACTAAGCGAGCTTTGTAGGTAACTACATTACCTTCCATGTCGGTGTTCTTTTTGAAGACCCATTTGCACCCTATAGGTTTTATCCCTTCAGGTGGTTGAGTTAAAGTCCATACTTTATTCTCATACATGGAGTCCATTTCAGACTGCATAGCCTTAAACCACAAATCACGTTCTGAACTATTCAAAATTCTTGATAGCTAGTAGGCTTATTGTCCTCTATTACAGTTATACTTCTATCCGAATCAATGTGAAATCCATATCTCATAGGGATAGAATGCATCCTAGTAGACCTTCTAGGATTTTGTGTATAATCAGGTTCAACTGCAATCTCATCTTTATGAAATTCAGTTTTGGGTTCAATTAGTTGATCTACTTCTATTTGTGGGTCTTGAACTTCACCAAGTTCAATTTTACTCCCACTGTCCTCTCATAGGAGAAATTCTCTTTCCAAGAAGACAACATGCCTTGAAACAAACACCTTTTGTTCTAAGGGAAGATAGAAATAATATCCAAATATTTCTTTTTGATATCCCACAAATAAACATTTGTCAGACTTAACATCAAGTTTGTCTAACATTGTCCTCTTCACATAAGCAAGACAACCCTATACTTTCATATGAGAAAGCGTGGGTTTCTTGTTATTCCACATCTCATATGGAGTAACATCAACCGATTTACTAGGAACTATGTTTAACACATAAACATCATTTTCTAGTGCATATCCCCAAAAGGACTTAGGCAAGTCTGCTCGGCTCATCATTGATCAAACCATATCTAATAGTATTCGATTTCTCCTTTCAGATACACCATTGTGTTGTGGTGTATATGGAGAAGTCCATTGAGATAAAATTCCATTATTTCTAAGATAATCCTAAAACTCTTGGCTTAAGTATTCTCCACCTTGATCCGATCTAAGTGTTTTAATAATTTTACCAAGCTGTTTCTTTACTTCATTTCTGAATTCTTTGAACTTTTCAAATGCTTCAGATTTATATTTCATTAGATAGCTGTATCCAAACCTGGAATAATCATCAATGAAAGCAATGAAGTAGGAGTAACCTCCTCTGGCATGTGTAGTCATTGGACCACATACATCTAAATGTATTAAGTCCAAAACCATTTTAGCTCGTTCTCCTTTACCAATAAAGGCAGCTTTTGTCATTTTTCCCAATAAACAAGATTCGCATGTATCAAATGATTCATAATCAAATGATCCCAAATCACCTGACTTGTGCAATTTGGTCATGCATTTTTCATTTATATGGCCTAAACGACAATGCCATAAATATGAGGTATTTAGATTATCATGTTTCATTCTCTTGGTATCCATATTATGTACTTCTTTAATTAAATCAAGAAAAAATATACCATTCTCAATGATAGCTTTTGCATAAAACATATTGTTCTTAAAAATGTAACAACATTTGTCCTTTAAAGAAATATCATAATCGTTCAACAGACGACTGAAAGAAATAATACTTTTGGATAAAGCTGGAACATAATAACAATTATTTAATTCCAGTACTAATCCACTTGGAAGAGGCAAATGATAAGTCCTTACAACTGTTGTAGAGATGTTTTGTCCAGTAGCTGACTGCAAACATATCTCTGCCTTTCCAACTCTTCTAAAGCTTCTAAGCCCGTATAGATCATTACACAAATGTGATCCACATCTGGTATCTAATACCTAAGATTGTTTTGAAGCAATAGAATAAGTATTAATTTCAATCATATGAATACCTGAGGTATAAGCATCAGCAAGCTTCTTCTCCTTGAGAGAGTATAGATAGGCCTTGCAGTTACGCTTCCAATGACCATCTTTTCCACAATGGAAGCAAGTTCCTTTGGGATTCTCTTTCTTGGCAACCTTCTTCTTGGAAACCCCACCATCCATTATCTCATATTGCTTCTGAAGCTTTGAGGACATAGCACCCAGCATCAAGCATGTTGTTGCTTCACTATCCTCCATTTTTTTTTATAAGTGCCCTTGATCTCATCAACGGCATCATTTGATGGAAGTGGTGGTGGATCTTTATCCAAGACATAGTGGATCTTTTTCAGCTCTGAGAACAATTCTCACTTGCCTGATCCAGTCAGAATAGTTGCTGCCAACCAGCTTATTATCCAAGATTGATCGTATATTAATGTTTGATGTGCTCATGAAAACCCTAAATGTGTTCACATACAAACTAGTTTTGTGTCTTTTGGACCATTTGGGCCTTTTGGAATGAGCCAAGCCTACTCCAGCCCTTAAAACCCATTAATGAACTTAATTGATATTTATAATGTTTAATCTAAATCAGCTCCTTGGGTCCACCAAGTCATTCACTAATTTAAACCAAGTCCGTAAACATAATTAAGCCCATTAAGTGGTTTTAATGAATTAAAATTAATCAAATTAATTTAAGGTCCATTTTAATTAATCAAATTAATTAAAAACACTTTAATATATCATATATATCAGATTTAGAAGATTAAAAATCGTTCTAACCAAGAACACATCAAGAACATATGAAGAACACCAATTTATCGAACTTTTTGACTAAACTAGATTTCATGCAAAACTTGTTCGATTTTAAGTTCGTTTGATCTTACGGCTTAATATCACATATTAAACACATAAAATATCATCTAAATGATGTTTTAATGGACCCATAAGAAATCAAATTAGAACAGCCCCTTAAAATTCCATGGTTTTCACGCAAAACCCTAGGCACAATTCTTTAAAAGTTTCATTTTTGTTTCCAACAAATTTATTTGATCACAATCACATCCAGAAAACAATATTTCTCATTCATGAACAATTAAATCTGATATTTTAAAGTTCATGAAATAGATAACTCAAAATAAAACAAAACTTATTCTGCAGAAAAATATAGAATTGTATATCCATGGCAAAATCGTGGCTCTGATACCATGTTGGAGTTTAACGGTTACATGCATCACATACATGGGCGGAATTTTAAAATTTTTTAACCATTAGATCTGATCTTGCCATGAATACGCAATATAACTATATGAGAAAAAGAAAAATCACCTTTGATTTTTGTTGAACAGTTGATTTTACTTCGCACCGGGTTGTCGCAAACCATAGTGTCCAACATCAAACACTTCCAATGAGTAATCCACACTAGTGAAGGATAAATTGAACCAACAAATTGGTATCAAAATAGGGCTTGCCAAAATTCAAAGAAGATAGCTTGGAGGTGGCGCAAAAGAGAGAGAGAGGATAAGAGAAAAGGTCTTTCCTTTTTGTTTAATCACTTAACCCTAATTCCTCATTAGTTGGCCTTTTATAGTTAGGTTAAAATTCCAACTCCTTAATGAGATTGGGCTCTTTAAAATTGCTTGTGAATTATTAATTGGGCCTCTGGAATTAATTATAATCATTTGGGCTTAATTAAATCCAATTTAAACCTTTTCATAAAAGACTATGCACAAAACCCACAAACTAGGCCCTTTGTACAACTAATTGGATTTAAATACCCAAATGGATTCCAAATCCAACCAAATTAAATATGTGAGTTTCATAACACTTATGTAACATATAAAAATTAATTTGGTGCAAGAAAAAGAACTCTAAGGCCTTCTGTATGGAGTTGGCATATGGCCATCTACAGAAGGGCTTCCACACCAGCTCCATTCCTCTGGCCACTTTATAACTCCTCCAATGGACTTATTAATTAATATATTAGTCCTATAACACTTATAGTAGTCCTATAACACTTATAAGACAATAATAATTAATCATTAAATACATTATTTCAATTAGGTCCAACTTACAAAACATTTCTCAAAAGTTCCGCGGACAATTTTACTTGATCATAATTAATTAAACTCTTTAATTAATTATTATCTTATTCACTTCTCTACCCTCATAATAATATCAAATATTATTATACTTGTCATTTTACCATTTTATCCTTCTTCTCTATATGTGTGTGACCTATTGGATTCCTGTCCATGTTGGCAGTATAATATGTAATTGTGAGTTCTATTCAAAACTCACATGATTTAAACTCCTTAAAATAATTTTATCAATCCCTATTGATATTTTGATACATCATTATACAAGTCATGATTGGCCTCTAGCTAGGCATCATGACTACCCAAATGTCAGGAAAGTCATGTGGTTTGACTATACCCTTCCATAGAAATAGTACTCCTTTTACCACTCTTATCTCAATTAGATTCTGAGTATGGATTTCTGTCAACTCATATAAATCTAATTATGTATGTTCTATTAATTTAACCATTCTTCCCAAAATGCCCTCCATGGATCTCTATCCATCTTGGCATTTTACTCTGGCCAGAGATTCTCTGAACAAGGTAATTATAGAATCATGCGAGATAACTTCCCTTATTAAATCTGGGATGGTGAATCCTTTGTTAATCACTCAACTATCTTCAAGTAGGTCATGATATACCCAAACTCCTAACTATGTTCACTCCTAGTTGGAAGTAATCAGTTATGGAGTCAAAGTATACCACTTGCTACTTAAGATAACTTTGGTGATCTCAAGTCTAAGGATACTTGCACAACCTCTATGAAGAGATTCCTCACTGACATAGATTTAATATCCATGTGAGGATTCTCTTTGCAGGTCTCAAATGAACTTGTTCTTCTAACAAGCATCCACATGTTAGCTTTGATTATCTTCTATAATCACAATTATGAGAACCACTGCTTGAACCATTCAAGAAGCATAACATGTGCTAGTCTGTCTGAATTAACAATGTCCTATCTTGTTAATTCTATGACTAGGGATATTTAGATATTAACACATTTGCATGCAATAGACATCTCACATGATGAACACCTTTATTATTGCCTTTGCACTTTGTTTATAATATATAGGACTTCATTTGTTAATTTAAGATTTACAAACTCATGTATTTAAACATAGCATTAATAAATGAATGATGCCTTTTATTAAGAATATAAATTTTATACATATGAAAAACATTCCTATTACATGGGCTCTAGGGCATACTCTCTAACACCTATAAGGCTTGTTGGAAAACCCGGTGTCGGACTTGATTAATTGTTCTTTGTTGTTCAAAATGAATTGTTTCATTTTTGTAATTTTCTAATTGTTCCAAAGTCTTATACGTTGAATAAATCAAATTCAATTTTTCTCATTCTATCTCAGAGTATACATTCGTTTGAATCTGATCTGCTTCTATTTCCACTTTTCCTAAGTGGGCCTAGGCTTTTTCCAGCTGCTCAATGGCTCCCCCGCACAGTTCATCTAAATTTTGAATAGTATCCAAAATCCTTTGTTTTCGATTATCTAATAAATCGCTTAATGAAAGTAGATTATCTTTCCATTCATTACAAAACTTTCATGATCCCTTCCCGAACCAAACATGAATGTTTTGATTCATTTGGCTCTCACGCTCAATTATTTCAATTACTTATGTGGAAAATCACATATCTTTTTTGACTGAAATGATTCTATCCTCTTTTCTCTATTCATATTCAAAAATAAAAATATTAAAACTAATCACTAACCCAAGATCATAATATTCAGAGGACTCTTCTGACCAAACAAGTAATTGTAAGTAAAGTTGTTTCTTTTTTTTTTTCAAATCCAAAGAATTGAATTTACTTTAATGTACAGGTTCTTGACTCAGCATTTGATAAGAATGGGCGAAATACCCATTTTTCAAAAAATAAAGGTTCAATTCCTTTTTAGCATGAGTGTACTATACCGAAAACAATTTCCAGCTATTCATTTTGAACTCTTTTTTTGTATTAACATAGTAGTAGAAAGAGTACCTTGTTGCATCTAGACTTCAAATAGTTTAGCTTTAAACATATTAATGGTCCCACGTTATTGGTTGAGAGAGAATAAAAGTATATTTACTCATGAATCACGAACTGCTATGGTTCTTAAAAATGATTTATTAATTTATTCAGAAGTAATTCGCAGGATCATGCACCTTTTCTTTCCAAGTTAAAAGCAAAAAAAAGTGCAGCTAGTTCAATTTAACTCTTGGGGATGGCCAGTGACCCAAGGAAATGAAAGAATCGGTTACATTGTTCATAATTATATGATCTCCGCTTTTTTATAAACTGTAGACAGACTAATTATCTATTTATTATTATTCTATTCTTGTTTTGGTTTTTTTTGTTCATTTACCTAATTCTATTTCTATTAGTTCTATTTTTATTAGAAATGCATTTTTTTTTCAATTGGAAATCTATACTAAGTATTGTTCTTATTTAAATTTAGGGTAAAATTCACTACCAGGTCACGTGTCAATTGCAAAAAAATATATTCTGTTGAAACAATCCCTTAAAAAGGGTGGTTTCAATTGAACTAAGGGGGAAGGAAGAAAGCGAGTTAGTATACTAATTCCTCATCCTTATATCAGTCCTTCCCATGGGTTATTATCCCAATAAAATAAATAAGTAATTGTATGAATGAAATCTTGATATAATTCGAAAAATAAGTAGCAAGTACAAGGCAATAAAAAAAATATGTTTATAGAACTAAACAAAAGGATTCGCGAATAAAAGTGCTAATGCTACAACTAGTCCATAAATTGTTAAAGCTTCCATAAAAGCCAGACTAAGCAATAAAGTACCTCGTATTTTTCCCTCCATCTCGGGTTGTCTTGTGATACCTTATACAGCTTGGCCCACGGCAGTACCTTGACCAACCCTAGGTCCAACAGAAGCAAGCCCAATAGCTAACCCAACAGCAATAACGGACGCGACAGAGATCAATGGATTCATGATAAGTTCCTCGCACCAAAAAATCAATAAATAAAGAAATGGTTAATGATACAATCAACCAATAAATTTCAAACTCTTCATTCTTTTTCTTGCTTTATTCAATATTTAATTCATAATTACAAACGAAAAGGAAGGGTTTTTATTAGAATTCCTATCAAAATTTCCAGTAATAGGGCGGATTAGCTATATCTTTTAGCTCATATATAACTAGTTAATATTTAATATTACATATACACGCCCCTCTTCTATAATGTAAACCAATTATTTGTATCTTAGATTCAATCGGATTCTAAAATCATTTTTTATTCACAAAAACAAAGTTGGCTTATGGACATTCTTCCATTATTTATATATATTCCATACACCTAGTTTGATTCCACTCTCTTAAACAATCCATTTTTTCTGAATATCATTTTTTTAATTCTTCTCGTTCTTATCATTATCCCACATGGATACAATTAATCTAAATGGACAAATTCATTAGTCTGAAAAACTATTTCAAAATTAGTCAATGATGCACCTCTATGGATTCACCTATATAAGCTGTAGCTAAAGTTGCAAAAATCAAAGCTTGAATACCACTTGTAAATAATCCAAGGAACATGACAGGTATAGGAACCACTGAAGGTACTAAAGAAACAAGAACAACAACAACTAATTCATCCGCTAATATATTTTCGAAAAGTCGAAAGCTAAGTGATAAAGGTTTTGTGAAATCTTCTAAAATGTTAATGTGTAAAAGAATTGGAGTTGGTTGAATGTATTTACTGAAATAACCTAATCCTTTTTTGCTAAGGCCCGTATAAAAATATGCTATTGACGTTAGTAAAGCTAAAGCAATGGTAGTATTTATATCATTCGTAGGTGCGGTTAACTCCCCATGAGGTAACCGTATGATCTTCCAAGGTAAAAGTGCCCCCGCCCAATTAGAAACAAAAATAAATAGAAACATAGTTCCAATAAAGGGGACCCATGGGCCATATTCCTCTCCAATTTGAGTTTTGCTCACATCTCAAATGAATTCAAGGACATATTAGAAGAAATTTTGACCGCCAGTTGGAATGGTTTGGGGGTTCCAAATAGCTATAATGGCTGAACCTAATAAGATAGCAATTACAACCCAATAAGAAATAAGTACTTGGGCGTGAACTTGGAAACCTCCTATTTTCCAATAGAAATGTTGGCCTACTTCCACACCTGATATATCATATAATCCTTTTAGTGTGTTGATGGAACTTGATAGAACATTTATATTGCCCTCTGAAAGAAAGAAAACTTTAACTTTAAAAGGAATTATTTTGATTAAACCATCTTTTTTTTGACTTGCCTACTTAAATTATATATTTTAGATACTAACAAATCACATAATATACCTAGTTATTTTTATTTCTTTTGCACGATTGCAAAATAGTAACCGATTCTATAAATCAAATCCATGGAGTTTAGAAAATAATTTATTTATCTCATTATTTATTATTAATCTATCTTATTATTAATCAAAAATTTTATATATAGCTAGAACGACCCTCACAAATTGCAAATACAAATTTATTAAGAATTAATTGGATTGAAGCTATAACATCATCATTTGCTGGAATCGAAATATCTGCGAGATTCGGGTCATAGTTTGTATCCATTTTTTATTAACATAATGACACCGAGCCTTTAATACAGCCCGTGCTACTGAATCCGCTGCTTTATTTTTGGTACCAACAATTAAGAATTGTTTGATCCTACTTCCTGCATCAAAAACTAAATCACAAAGCTTCTACTAAAAAATGTGCTGTTCTAGTAAGATTTGTAATAAGAATACCTTTATGCTTTATAGAGATATAAGGTGCCATTCGCGTGTTCCATTTTCTAGTACCATGACCAAAATGAACTCTCGCTTTCATCATCTCTTCCAAATTAATTTTCCAATATCTTCTTATCATTTCTCCCCACACTTCCTCTCTCTCTTTTTCTTTTTTAAAAAAGAAAAAGAGAGATGGGGTACCCTGAAATAAATAATTGTTTCGATGGAACCTTATCCTTTCCTGGAGATTGGATGTTAATATACGATCCAAGCGATTAAGTTCATTCTATTCCTTATTTTCTTTATTATTTATTACTATTAACAAATCACATGGAACAAATCACAGGACCACCATTAATTAAAATAAAAGGATGAATCCGCTCTTAGGAATCATTAAATCCTATCGATGATTGTTCTGATGTATTATAGAAATTTCTTGAAATGCAAGAATCAAATAACTCTCTATAATAGAATAAAATATCTCTATCTCTAACTCCCCCCCCCCCCCGAATAAATTCTTCTTTTTGTTTTTCAAAGGAATGTTCTTATCATTCCTTAAGCCTTGCACTAATCCTTTAAATCTGGTACCAACGGGTATCATACTGCCTAGAGCAACATTTTCTTTCAGGCCTTTCAACCAATCAATACGACCGTGGAGAGCAGCTTTTGCTAAAACGAGTGCAGTTTCTTGAAAACTAGCCTCAGATATGAAACTTTGAGTATTTAAAGATGCTCTCATTATTCTAATAATATGGCTCGATAATAGATGGCTTCTTCCAAAGCACGTCCCGTTCATTTCGTTCGCAGCATCCAATTAGTTCTCTAGGTAAAAAAAATTCGACATTCCATCTTCTGAAACAAATGCTTTTGATGTTATTTGACGTACAATAATTTCTATATGTCTATAATGGATATGCACCCCTTGAGATCGATAAACCTTTTGGATCTTATTAACCAAAGAGATACGACTTTTCACTATAGTTAGCTCAGCACCAATCAAAAATCTCCAAAGAATTCTAAGAATTCTTGTTATACATTCTTTCCAATCCTCAACTCTCTTTTATAAGGTTATCAATATTGAATCAATTGAATGCACTTCTAACACTTGTTCGACTTTTGGAAGACCCTGCGTTATATCACCAAATCTCAATTTTTCATATATAAATGTAACTAATGTATCTCTTTCGTAAAGGATTTCTCCATAATGGCCATGAATGGTTGCTCTTGGAGTGGCCAAATAGGGCTTAGCTGATCTTATTACTACAGAGTCAATGTGAACAATTATAACTTGACCTGATTTTAGATGTGGTCTGCTTTTGCCCATACATATATTTTCACAAAAAAATTATCCCAGTCTAATTATTGGAAAGAAAGATTCACAATAATTATCATTATAATTATGATGGAGAAAATACCAATTCAAAGTAAATGGATTCAAAACACTCTTACTGCATGGATCGGGATTAACAATTCTCCCATTTTCATCCATTAAATAATATTTAAGTAATTGAAAAGTCTATTTTAAATCGTCAAGTTTCAAATATTTAAATGTCGAGATCCGATTATGAGTTATTCATATTAAATTTAAATGGTAAAATAAATAAAAATTTACAATTTGAAAGGTTGTTCCTAAAGGACCCAATGAATTTTGAATTTCAATTAGAGGATCTCTTTTAATTGATTCTTTTATTCCATTGTGATATTTTACATCGTTTAATGGATCTATTAGAAAACAATTAGATGATGACAAAATTATCAAAGATTGACATTCCTTATTTCTATTTAACAACATACTAAGAGTTCCTTGATTTTGTTGAAGTGATTGTTGAATCCTTGTCTTGGGATAACTGGGATAAAATGGATTAATATTGGTGCGATCTGACCCATTATTAGAGATCGGTCTTGAACCTGATTGATCATTCCTTTTTCTACTACTGATATATGAAATCTGGGATTTCACTAGGTTGATTCTTAGGAAATCATGAATCAGACCATTTAAGCTTACTTTAACAAAAGAAGCACGGGCCTCTTTGCTAGAAGAACTTTTTTTTCTTGGTCCCAATTCAACACTAAACAAGCACGAACTAATTGAATACTTGTGTTAGAAATTGCTCGAATTGGTTTACCATTTCCATAAAGAATATAATTGACAACTTGAAGTTTTAAATTATCTTTTTCCTGCAATAGATCCTGGGGGAAAAGTGTTTCTAAATTGATACCATTCGCTATTTCATATATGATTATTGGTCAAACCAAAACAAAATACTTTTTTCTTGGTAGGTGTGATTCGTTGGATATAGATCCAATTTTTTCACTTTTTTGATTCCTTAGAATTTGTTTTTACCCTTCCTGGTGGGATCAAGATACCACTGTGTCGGGATATCTTATCTGTCTCTCCCAAAAAATGGATATCTCCAAAAAATATTTTAAGTTCAATTTTTTTCTCTCCACTCGAACTAATCCGCCCACTTTAATTTTTGTATTTAAAGTGATTTGTGTATCTACTCCAATGATACTATTGTTCCGTACCATTAGGGAAGAAGATTCAGGTAAAATATACATTTCCTCGGGAATGAAAAAAAAAGCAATCTACTTTCATTTGGTATTTTGGCTTAAATTCTTTGACTCCCCGATACTCAATCAAATATTCATTTTTGACGATTGAATGCACCCCTATAGCCCGATATTTAGTAATTCCTGAACTCTTTCTTCGGCATTGGGGATCATCGAAATAAGCAAAAACACTATTTCTACGAAAAATACCATTTATAGGTATTTCAATCGAGATAGCGGAGTGGGTCATTTGCTCTTTCTCTCGTTCTTGAATTGAAATTGATTAGAATGGAATGATGAATTTATTTCTTCGCCTCTTTGCCAATAAATCAGAATTCTCATAGAGAATAGGAGGATATATGAGATTACAATGACCAGTAAATATGATTCGATTAAGTTCTGAATAATAAGGAATCCTACTTTCTTTTTTACCCGAAAAATCTGAATTGTGTTTAACTTGATCATTATTTACGGAAAGACTCAAAATATCTCTTCTTTTGAGAGAAGGAAAATGAATGTTCATTTGGTCTTGATCCTTTTGTAGTGAAAAAGGAACTATACTGGATCTGCACGAACTTCCCGATAATATCCATAAATGGCTTGTGTTTGGTAATAGATGGACGTTACTATATGTAAATTCAGATGCATGGTATACATCAGTACTCCAGTGCATTTCCCCTTCTGAATCAGAATAAATATGTTTTCGAACCTTCTCTTTAAAATTCAAAGTGTATGTTCCTGCCCGAATTTCAGCAAATCACTTGTTTTCATTCTACATATTGATCATTTTGAACTAAAAGGAAACTTTTTGGTGGAATAGTCACATTATGTATAATATCTTGACTCTCAATAGTTACATACATGTTGATATAACATAGAAAAGTAGGATGCCCATGACGTGTACGTATGGGATGAACCAAATCCTCATTAATTTTTATTTTTCTATTAGAGGGGGCTCATACATGTTCTGCAGTACCCCCTATGAATACTCCGCCCATATGAAATGTTCTTAATGTTAGTTGAGTACCAGGCTCTCCAATGGATTGACCCGCAATAATACCTACGGCTTCTCCCAATTCCACTAGATCGCCATGAGTGGGACTCTGACCATAACATAATCAACAGATCCAAGATGTACTCCGACAAGTAAAGGGGGTTTGAATAGATATTGTTTGTGTTTGAAAGGTTATGAATCGATTGGCAAGTCCAATCCCAATATCTTGATTTCAAATGACAATACATCGCAGACCCATATATATATTGTCTACTAATACACGACTAATTAATGTTTGAATAAAAATTCTTTCCGACATCATCCCATTTCGAGGACTCACAGGGATCCCTCGAGTAGTGCCACAATCTATTTTACGTACAACAATGTGTTGAACTACTTCAACAAGTCTATGCGTAAGATATCCAACATTTGATGTTCGTACAGCAGTATCGACAACCCCTTTTCGTGCCCCATAACAAGAAATGATATATTCTGTTAAAGACAATCCTTCACGTAAATTGCTTTTAATGGGTAAATCAATCATTTATCCTTGCGAATCCGATATTAATCCTCTCATACCTACTAATTGGTGTACTTGAGATATATTTCCCCTAGCTCCCGAAAAAGACATTATATGGACTGGATTAAAGGGTTCTGTCATCCTAAAATTAAGATTCATTTCTTGTCGCAAATATTTACTTGTAGCATACCATACCTCAATAGATTAGCGTAATTTTTCTATCGCGTGTACATTTCCATAACGATAGTGTTTTTCCAAAATCAAACTTTGTTGTTCAGTATCTTGGACTATCCATCCCTTAAAAGGTATTGTTAAAAGATCATCAATTCCTAATGAAATGGATGTAGCAGTGGCTTGCTGGAAAACTAGAGTATTTACTTGATCCAAGATGTGTGATGTATATGCCATTCCAAAATGATCTATTAATCTGCTAATAAGTCATTTAATGGTAGTTCCATCTATCACTTTATTGTGAAAGACCAAATTGGTCTGTTCAGCCATAAGTACCTCCATATTTTGCTGAGTAGGGTTCGACAATGGATTTGAGTCAATGGTTGGAAACTTCCTTTTCTCGATCTTGATTCGCGTAGAAATTCAGGAACTATAGTCCTAGTTGAACCAAAGAGATCGAAATTTATGCCGATGTCATAGAATTACTTAGCTTAGATCCCTATGATTTAATTAAATACTACCCCACTACGTAGGCTTGGCAAAACCATTGTATAGCTTCTTCAATTTCTCGATAAAGAGAAATATGACCAATAATAGTTCGAATGTATGTACAAAGAATTTCATTTTTTCTATTTCTTACTATTAGATAGTGTTAAAAAATCTCATGATAGGTACCTAAAGATTCATAGTGAACTTCGATGGGAGCTTCTTTTGAAACAATAGTGCGTTGATCTAGTTGCCACCAGAGCCACAAAGGACTATCTAAATTGATTATTTTCTATCGATAAGTGCCAATTGCATCATAAGAATTAGAAAAAAAAGGTTCTTTTGTATATTTATCGTTATTATCGCCAATTCTTTCATTTTGATAATTTCTGCGATTTCATGGATTATACCTATTTGCACAAATACCTCAACGATTTTCGCTTGTTAATATATAGAGCGCAATAAGCATATCTTGGGTTGGTACGAAAATGGGATCTCCAATAGCTGGAGACAGGAGATTCATATGAGAAAACATAAGTAAACGTGCCTCCCCTTGAGCCTCCAATGATAAAGGTACATGAACATCCATTTGATCCCCATCAAAGTCTGCATTGAATCCCTTACAAACTAATGGATGTAAACAAAT
The DNA here is from genome assembly GCA_037975025.1 of Excoecaria agallocha. Lineage (NCBI taxonomy): Eukaryota > Viridiplantae > Streptophyta > Magnoliopsida > Malpighiales > Euphorbiaceae > Excoecaria > Excoecaria agallocha. The sequence continues at coordinate 6,716,255 of JBBPFJ010000019.1, read as the reverse complement.
AGCACGGCCTTCCACTAAAATGGGTTGGAATGCCTGGATGCCTAATTTATGTAGGGTTGGCAATCTATTCAATAATACCGGATGCCCCTGCATAACTTCCTGAAGTATTTCCCATACAATTGTCTCTTTTTCACGAATTTTACTCTTAGCAACTCCTATGTTCGAAGCAAGATGATGTCTAATTATACCACAAATTACAAATATCTGGAAAAGCTCAATTGCATTTCGCGAGGCAATCCACATTGATGTAATGAAAGTGAGGGGCCTACGACAATAATAGAAAGACCCAAATAATCAACTCATTTGCCAAGCATAGTCTCATGAAATCTTCCTTCTTTCCCTTTAATTACATCCGAAAATGACTTGTAAACCTTATTATGACCGTCCCTCATTAGTTGTCTGTGAATTCCATTATCAAGAAGTGTATCAACGACATCTTGTACCAATTTCTCTTGACACATTACTAATTCCCTTGGCGTAGATCTACATGTTGTTAATAGATCAATAAGAGTATTGTTCTGATAGATAACTCTTCTATAAAGTTCATTAATATTGGAACTCATTAGTTTACCACCATCTATCTGAAGGATCGGTCTTAACTCGGGAGGAAGGACTGGTAATAGAAATGGAATTGGTACTCCGTTGCTGAGTTAATCACAAAACTATCTCAAGGCAGTCTGTTTAAACAGCAATCTTTCTCCAACTCTTTGATCAAGCAAAATGAAAACCTTGGTTAACTGCTTAAAGTTCCAAAAAGCTTGACCCTGCATTGTTTAACTGAGAGGAAAACCCGTTGCTATTTTAGTAATGAAAATTAGATTTGGATGCTATTTTAGCAACGAAATTTAATTTTCGTTGCTAAACTTTATCCAAAAAATTTCCCGCCATTAAATGCCGCTATATTTAGCAATGAAAATTAGATTTTATTGCAATTTTAGCAATAGAAATTAGATTCTATTGCTATTTTAGCAACATAATTAAATTTTCGTTGCTAAATTTCATCCACAATTTTTTTTGAAGCCATATTTAGCAACGGAAATTAGATTTCATTACTATTTTAGCAACAAAATTTAATTTTCGTTGCTAAATTTCATCCTAAAAATTTGCCGCTATTAAATGCCGCTATATTTAGCAACGAAAATTAGATTTTGTTGCTATTTTAGCAACGAAAATTAGATTCCGTTGCTATTTTAGCAATGAAATTAGATTCTATTGCTAAATTTCATCAAAAAATTTTTCTGCAACCATATTTAGCAATGAAACTTAGATTCTGTTGCTATTTTAGCAACGAAACTTGATTTTCATTGCTATTTTAGCAACGAAATTTAATTTTCGTTGATAAATTTTATCCCAAAAATTTTTCGCTATTAAATGTCGCTATATTTAGCAACGAAAATTAGATTCCGTTGCTAAATTTCATTCAAAATTTTTTTTGCAGCCGCAACAGAACTTAGATTCCGATGCTATTTTAACAATGAAAATTAGATTCCATTGTTATTTTATCAACGACATTTAACTTTCGTTGCTAAATTTCATCCCATATTTTTTCTGCCGCCATATTTAGCAACGAAAATTTTATTCCATTGCTAATTTTCATTGCTATATATTCGCGCTAAAATCTCCCTCCCTATTTAGCAATGGAATACAACCATTTTGTATTTTTTTTTGCTAAATGCCTAAAACTTCACCCAATTATAGCAACGGAATTGGTATTCCGTTGCTAATTTAGCAATGGAATGAATTTTGTTGCTATTTTTTCGTTGCTATTTTGATATTTTCTTGTTGTGTATGGATGGCTTTAAATGATTTTTATAATTTTTTATATAAAGAGGAAAAGCTAGAAGAGCATTACAAAAAATTAGATTGAGAGGAGAATAACCCTCTACAGTCAAACGATAAGAGCTCATTAACGATAGGAGGAGTACTAAACCAAATAAATTGCGATATCTGCTTCAGGCCTGCCTTGGCTAGGAGATCTGCTGCAAAGTTTGCCTTTGCTTATGCAAACAAATTGAGTTTGCCAATCTTGATTCACCAATCTTTTTATAGCTGCAACAACATTCAAAAGGTGAGGGTCCACATCACCGTTCTAAGTTAATCGCAAAATTATTTCAAGGCAGTCTGTTTAAACCTCAATTTTTCTCCAATTCTTTGATCAAGCGAGATGAAGACCTTAGTTAACTACTTAAATTTCCAAAAAGCTTGACCCTGCATTGTTTAACTGAGAGGAAAAGTCTTTGCTATTTTAGCAACAGAAATTAGATTTTGTTGCTATTTTAACCACGAAATTTAATTTTTGTTGCTAAATTTCATCCCAAAAATTTCCCGCTACTAAATGCCGCTATATTTAGCAATGGATATTAGATTCCATTGCTATTTTAGCAACAAAAATTATATTATGTTGCTATTTTAGCAATGGAATTTAATTTTCGTTGCTAAATTTCATCCAAAAAATTTTTTTAAGTTGTATTTAGCAACGAAAATTAGATTTCGTTGCCATCTTAGCAACAAAATTTAATTTCATTGCTAAATTTCAACCCAAAAATTTTCCGCCATTAAATGTCGCTATATTTAGCAACAAAAATTAGATTCCGATGCTAAATTTCATCCAAAATTTTTTCTGTAGCCATATTTAGCACTAGAACTTAGATTTAGTTGCTATTTTAGCAATGAAAATAAGATTTCGTTGCTATCAACGAAATTTAATTTTTGTTGCTAAATTTCATCCCATATTTTTTCTGCCACCATATTTAGCAACACAAATTTTATTCCGTTGCTAATTTTCATTGCTATATATTGGTGCTAAAATCTCCCTCCATTTTTAGTAATGGAATACAACCAATTTCTATTCCGATGTTAAATCCCTAAAACTTCACACAATTTTAGCAACGGAATTGGTCTTCCATTGCTAAATTTCATCCAAAAATTTTTTTGAATCCATATTTAGCAGCGAAAATTAGATTTCGTTGCTATTTTAGAAACGAAATTTAATTTTTGTTGCTAAATTTCATCCCAAAAATTTCCCGCTATTAAATGCTCCTATATTTAGCAACGGAAATTAGATTCCTTTGCTATTTTAGCAATGAAAATTATATTATGTTGCTATTTTAGCAACGAAAATTAGATTTTGTTGCTATTTTAGCAACGAAATTTAATTTTCGTTGCCAAATTTCATCAAAAAAATTTTTTTAAACCATATTTAGCAATGCATATTAGATTTCATTTCTATTTTAGCAAGGAAATTTAATTTTCGTTGCTAAAATTCATCCCAAAAATTTACCGCTATTAAATGCCGCTATATTTAGCAACTGAAATTAGATTCCTTTGCTATTTTAGCAACGAAAATTAGACTCCGTTGCTATTTTAGCAACGAAAATTAGATTATGTTGCTAAATTTCATCCAAAATTTTTTCTGCAACCATATTTAGCAACGAAACTTATATTCCGTTGCTATTTTATAAACGAAATTTTATTTTCATTGCTATTTTAGCAAAGAAATTTAATTTTCGTTGCTGAATTTCATCCCAAAAATTTCCCGCTATTAAATGTCGCTATATTTACCAACAAAAATTAGATTTCGTTGCTATATTTCATCCAAAATGTTTTCTACAGCCATATTTAGCAACTGGACTTAGATTCCGTTGCTATTTTAGCAACGAAAATTAGATTTCGTTGCTATTTTAGCAACGTCATTTAATTTTCGTTGCTAAATTTCATCCCATATTTTTTTTTGTCGTCGTATTTAGCAATGAAAATTTTATTCCGTTGCTAATTTTCATTGTTATATGTTGGCGCTAAAATCTCCCTCCCTTTTTAGCAATTGAATATAATCATTTTGTTTTTCGTTGCTAAATTCCTATAACTTCACCCAATTTTAGCAATGGAATTGATTTTTCATTGCTAAATAGCAACGAAATTTGTATTCCGTTGCTAATTTAGCAATGAAATTCATTCCGTTGCTATTTTTCCATTGCTAATTTGATATTTTCTTGTAGTGTATGGATGGCTTTAAATGATTTTTATAATTTTTTTATATAAAGAGGAAAAGCTAATAGAGAATTAAAAAAAATTAAACTAAGAGGAGAATAACCCTCTATAGTCAAAAGATGAGAGCTTATTAACGATAAGAGGAGTACTAAACCAAATAAATTGCGAGGCCGGCTTCGGGCCTGCCTTGGCTAGGAGATCTATTGTAAAATTTGCCTCTGCTGATGTGAACAAATTGTGTTTGCCAATCTTGATTCACCAATCTTTTTATAGCTGCAACAACATTCAAAAGGTGAGGATCCACATCACCATTCTGAGTTAATCGTAAAACTGTCTCAAGACAGTCTTTTTAAACAGCAATCTTTCTCCAATTCTTTGATCAAGCAAGATGAAGACCTTGGTTAACTGCTCAAAGTTCCGAAAAGCTTGACCTTGCATTGTTTAACCGAGAGGAAAAGTCGTTGCTATTTTAGCAACGGAAATTAGATTTGGTTGCTATTTTAGCAACGAAATTTAATTTCAGTAGCTAAATTTCATCCTTAAAATTTCTTGTTATTAAATGCCACTATATTTAGTAACGAAAATTAGATTCCGTTGCTATTTTAGCAACAAAAATTAGATCCTATTAATATTTTAGCAACGAAATTTAATTTTCATTGCTAAATTTCATCCAAAAAATTTTTTGAAGCCAAATTTAGCAACAGAAATTAGATTTTGTTGCTATTTTAGCAACGGAATTTAATTTTCGTTGCTAAATTTCATCCCAAAAATTTTCCGCTATTAAATACCGCTATATTTAGCAACGAAAATTAGATTCCGTTGCTAAATTTAATCCAAAATTTTTTCTACAGCCATATTTAGCAACAAAACTTAGATTTCGTTGCTATTTTAGCAATGAAATTTTATTTCTGTTGCTAAATTTCATCCAAAAAATTTCCCGCTATTAAATATCGCTATATTTAGCAATGAAAATTAGATTTTGATTCTAAATTTCATCCAAAATTTTTTCTGCAGCCATATTTAGCATCAAAACTTAGATTTCATTACTATTTTAGCTTCAAAAATTAGATTTCGTTGCAATTTTAGCAACGACATTTAATTTTCGTTGCTAAATTTCATCCCATATTTTTTCTGCCGCCATATTTAGCTATAGAATACAACCATTTTGTATTCCGTTGAAAAATCCCTAAAACTTCACCCCATTTTAGCAACAGAATTGATTTCCATTGCTAAATAGCAACGAAATTTGTATTCCGTTTCTAATTTAGCAACGAAATGAATTCCGTTGCTATTTTTCCAATACTTATTTGATATTTTCTTGTAGTGTATGGATGGCTTTAAATGATTTTTATAATTTTTTTTATATAAAGAGGAAAAGCTAAAAGAACTTTACAAAAAATTAAACTGAGAGGAGAATAACCCTCTACAGTCAAATGATGAGAGCTCATTAACGATAAGAGGAGTACTAAACCAAATAAATTGCGATGTTTGCTTCAGGCCTACCTTGGTTACGAGATTTGCTGCAAAATTTGGCTTTACTGATTTGAACAAATTGAGTTTGCCAATCTTGATTCACAAATCTTTTTATAGCCGCAACAACATTCAAAATGTGAGGATCCACATCACCGTTCTGAGTTAATCGCAAAAGTGTCTCAAGGCAGTCTGTTTAAACAACACTCTTTCTCCAATTCTTTGATCATGTAAGATGAAGACCTTGGTTAACTACTTAAAGTTTCGAAAAGCTTGACCTTACATTATTTAACTGAGAGGTAAAGTCGTTGCTAGTTTAGCAATAAAAATTAGATTTGGTTGCTATTTTAGCAACGAAATTTAATTTCTGTTGCTAAATTTCATCCTTAAAATTTCCCACTATTAAATGCCGCTATATTTAACAACGAAAATTAAATTTTGCTGCTATTTTAACAACAGAAATTAGATATTGTTGCTATTTTAGCAACAAAATTTAATTTTCATTGCAAAATTTCATCCAAAAACTTTTTTGAAGCAATATTTAGCAACAAAAATTAGATTTTGTTGCTATTTTAGCAACAAAATTTAATTTTCGTTGCTAAATTACATCCCAAAAATTTTCCGCTATTAAATGCCGCTATATTTTGCAATGAAAATTAGATTCTATTGCTATTTTAGCAACGAAAATTAGATTTCGTTGCTATTTTAGCAATGGAAATTAGATTCCGTTGTTAAATTTCATCCAAAATTTTTTTTTCAGCCATATTTAGCAATGAAACTTAGATTCCGTTGTTATTTTAGCAATGAAATTTTATTTTCGTTGCTATTTTAGCAATGAAATTTAATTTATGTTACTAAATTTCATCCCAAAAATTTCCTGCTATTAAATGTGCTATATTTAGCAATGAAAATTAGATTTCGTTGTTGAATTTCATCTAAAATTTTTTTTGCAGCCATATTTAGCAACATAACTTATATTCCGTTGCTATTTAGCAATGAAAATTAGATTATGTTGCTATTTTAGCAACGTCATTTAATTTTCATTGCTAAATTTCATCCCATATATTTTTACCGCCATAGTTAGCAATGAAAATTTTATTCCGTTGCTAATTTTCGTTGCTATATGTTGGCGCTAAAATATCCCTCCCTTTTTAGCAATGGAATAAAACTATTTTGTATTTCGTTGCTAAATCCCTTAAACTTCACCTAATTTTAGTAACAGAATTGATTTTTTATTGCTAAATAGCAACGAAATTGTTATTCTTTTGCTAATTTAGCAACAGAATGAATTATGTTGCTATCTTTCTGTTGCTATTTTGATATTTTCTTGTAGTGTATGGATGGCTTTAAATGTTTTTTATAATTTTTTATATAAAGAGGAAAAGCAAAAAGAGCATTAAAAAAAATTAAATTGAAAGGAGAATAACCCTCTATAGTCAAATGATAAGAGTTCATTGACGATAGGAGGAGTACTAAACCAAATAAATTGCAATGTCTGCTTCAGGCCTGCCTTGGCTAGGAGACCTACTGCAAAGTTTGCCTCTCCTGATGCGAACAAATTAAGTTTGCCAATATTGATTCACCAATCTTTTTATAGCCGCAACAACATTCAAAATGTGAGGGTCCACATCAGCTTTCTGAGTTAATTGTAAAACTGTCTCAGGGCAGTCTGTTTAAACAGCAATCTTTCTACAATTCTCTGATCAAGCAAGATGAAGACCTTGGTTAACTGCTTAAAGTGATGAAAAGATTGACCCTGCATTGTTTAACCGAGAGGAAAAGCCGTTGCTATTTTAGCAACGAAAATTAGATTTTATTGCTATTTTAGCAAAGAAATTTAATATCCGTTGCTAAATTTCATCCCAAAAATTTACGGCTATTAAATGCCGCTATATTTAGCAATGAAAATTAGATTCTGTTGCTATTTTAGCCATAAAAATTAGATTTTGTTGCTATTTTAGCAACAGAATTCAATTTTCATTGCTAAATTTCATCCAAAAAATTGTTTTGAAGTCGCATTTAGCAACAAAAATTTTATTCCGTTGCTAATTTTCATTGCCATATGTTGGCGCTAAAATCTCCCGCCCTTTTTAGCAATGGAATACAACCATTTTGTATTCCATTGCTAAATCCCTAAAACTTCGCACAATTTTAGCAATGAAATTGATTTTTCGTTGCTAAATTTCATTCAAAAAATTTTTTAAAGCCATATTTAGCAACGGAAATAAGATTTCGTTGCTATTTTAGCAACGAAATTTAATTTTCGTTGCTAAATTTCATCCCAAAAATTTCCCGATATTAAATGCCGCTATATTTAGCAACGAAAATTAGATTCCTTTGCTATTTTAGCAATGAAAATTAAATTTCGTTCCTAAAAATTAGATTTCGTTGCTATTTTAGCAAGGGAATTTAATTTTTGTTGCTAAATTTCATCCAAAAATTTTTTTGAAGCCATTTTTAGCAACGAAAATTAGATTTTGTTTCTATTTTAGCAAATGAATTTAATTTTCGTTGCTAAATTTCATCCCATAAATTTTTCGCTATTAAATGCCGCTATATTTAGCAACTGAAATTAGATTCCTTTGCTATTTTAGCAACGAAAATTAGATTCCATTGTTATTTTAGCAACGGAAATTAGATTCCATTGTTAAATTTCATCCAAAATTTTTTCTATAGCCATATTTAGCAACGAAACTTAGATTCCATTGCTATTTTAGAAATGGAATTTTATTTTTGTTGCTATTTTAGTAACAAAATTTAATTTTTGTTGCTAAATTTCATCCCAAAAATTTCCCGTTATTAAATATCGCTATATTTACCAACGAAAATTAGATTCTGTTGCTATATTTGATCCAATTTTCGTTGCTAAAATAGCAACGGAATCTAATTTTTGTTGGTAAATATAGTGTCATTTAATTGTGGGAAATTTTTGGGATGAAATTTGGCAAGGAAAATTAAATTTCGTTTCTAAAATAGCAACAAAATCTAATTTTCGTTGCTAAATATGGCTTCAAAAAATTTTTTGGATGAAATTTAGAAACGAAAATTAATTCCGTTGCTAAAATAGCAACAGAATCTAATTTATATTGCTAAAATAGCAACGAAATCTAATTTATGTTACTAAATATAGCGGCATTTAAGAGCAGGAAATTTTTGGGATGAAATTTAGCAACGAAAATTAAATTTCGTTGCTAAAATAGCAATGGCTTTTCCTCTCAGTTAAGCAATGCAGGGTCAAGCTTTTCTAAACTTTAAGCAGTTAACCAAGGTCTTAATCTTGCTTGATCAAAGAACTGGAGAAAGATTGATGTTTAAGCAGACTGCCGTAAGACAATTTTGCGATTAACTCAGAACGGTGATGTGGATCCTCACCTTTTGAATGTTGTTGTGGTTACAAAAAGATTGGTGAATCAAGATTGGCAAACTCATTTTGTTCACATCAGCAGAGACAAATTTTGCAGCAGATCTCAGACAACGAAATTTATTTGGTTTAGTACTCCTCTTATCATTAATGAGCTCTCATCGTTTGACTGTAGATGGTTATTCTCCTCTCCGTTTAATTTGTTGTAATGCTCTTTTAGCTTTTCCTCTTTATAAAAAAAATTATAAAAATCATTTAAATCCATCCATACACTACAAGAAAATATCAAGTTAGCAATAGAAAAATAGCAATGGAATTCATTTCGCTGCTAAATTAGCAACGGAATACAAATTTCATTGCTATTTAGCAACGGAAAATCAATTCTATTTCTAAAATTGGGTGAAGTTTTAGGGATTTAGCAACGAAAAACAAAATGGTTGTATTCCATTGCTAAAAAGGGAGAGAGATTTTAGCGCAAACATATAGCAACGAAAATTAGCAATAGAATAAAATTTCTGTTGCTAAATATGGCGGCAGAAAAAATATGGGATGAAATTTAGCAACGAAAATTAAATGGCGTTGCTAAAATAGCAACAAAATCTAATTTCCATTGCTAAAATAGCAACGGAATCTAAGTTCTGTTGCTAAATATGGCTGCATAAAAAATTTTGGATGAAATTTAGCAACAGAATCTCATTTTCGTTGCTAAATATAACAATATTTAATAGCAAAAAATTTTTCGGATGATATTTAGCAACGAAAATTAAATTTCATTGCTAAAATAGCAACAAAAATAAATTTTCGTAAAATTAAATTCCATTACTAAAATAGCAACAAAATCTAATTTTCGTTGCTAAATATGGCTAAATGAGGGGAATTCAATATCCAATTTTCATTTTTTGTTTAGTTGTTTAGAATTTTTATATTAATTATTTATATTATTAATTATTTATATATATATATATTATATTATTAATATATATATTTATTGAAATTAATTATTTAAATTATAATTATATTATTATATTTAATAAATATATTTTATATTTTATCTCTATTATAATTCTATTTTATTATAATAAAAAATATTAATAATAAATAATTAAAAATTAATTATTCATTAATTAAGCTTTAAGAATACGAGAAGGTTTTTATATTGTTTACTTTATCTTTTCTTTATAATGTTTTTTTATATTGATTGAAATTGAATATGGCAAAAATAACTCCTTTGTTTTGTGCTTTACGAGGTAAGTAAGGTATACCCCCAAAAGCCTATTTTACAATGTTAACAATGAAAGTTTTTAAAGATTTTTTAATTTTTCAAACTCCGACTTGTAAACTTGTCCATAAATATAGTAAGTGCTTTTTAAACTCGTGTAACTTACTAGGAAATTTAGTTTTGGTAGGAACGTGTTTTTAATCGAGTTCATGTCATGATTTTGACTCGAAAAATTACTAGGCTTGAATAGGTATCCAAATGACAAAGAAAACAAGTCTCACTAACTCATTGATTGCGGACAGAAGAAGAGGAAATTTCATATGTAATTTATTGACCTATGAAGAGGAATGAAGAAATTTTGGTTTGTTTAACTAAGATTAGAGAAAATACCGAATGGGTCTACCTAGTGAAATGTGCTTTTTTTTGTTTCAGCTTTATGCTCTGCCCTGAATGAATGTTGTGAGAAAGCTTATGAGAATGATTTTTTTCGATGAACCAAGTAATCGGTCCTAAGTGACCGGTTACAAACAACAAAAAAATAATGAAGAAATGAAAACAAGAATTTTTTTATTTGAATTTTTTTAGGGCTATACGTGTTAGAGAGTATGCCCTAGAGCCCATGTAATAGGAATGTTTTTCATATGTATGAATTTATATTCTTAATAAAAGGCATCATTCATTTATTAATGCTATGTTTAAATACATGAGTTTGTAAATCTCAAATTAATGAATGAAGTCCTAGATATTATAAACACAGTGCAAAGGTAATCATGAAGGTGTTCATGATGTGAGATGTCTATTGCATGCAAATGTGTTAATATCTAAATATCCCTAGTCATAGAATTAACAAGATAGGACATTGTTAATTTGGATAGACTAGCGCATGTTATGCTTCTTGAATGGTTCAAGCAGTGGTTCTCATAACTGTGATTATGGAAGATAATCAAAGCTAACATGTGGATGCTTGTTAGAAGAACAAGTTCATTAGAGACCTGCATAGAGAATCCTCACATGCATATTAAATCTATGTCAGTGAGGAATCTCTTCATAGCGGTTGTGCAAGTATCCTTAGACTTGAGATCACCAAAGTTATCTTAAGTAGCAAGTGGTATACTTTGACTCCATAACTGATTACTTCCAACTGGGAGTGAACATAGTTAGGAGATTGGGTATATCATGACCTACTTGAAGATAGTTGAGTGATTGACAAAGGATTCACCATCCCAGATTTAATAAGGGAGGTTATCTCGCATGATTCTATAATTACCTTATTCAGAGAATCTTTGGCCAGAGTAAAATGCCAAGATGGATGGAGATCCATGGAGGGCATTTTGGGAACAATGGTTAAATTAATAGAACATACATAATTAGATTTATATGAGTTGACAGAAATCCATACTCAGTATCTAATTGAGATAAGAGTGGTGAAAGGAGTAATTGCATGGTAACTGTTTCTATGGAAGGGTACAGTCAAACCACATGACTTTCCTGACATTTGGGTAGTCATGATGCCTAGCTAGAGGCCAATCATGAATTGTATAATGATGTATCAAAATATCAATAGAGATTGATAAAATGATTTAAAGGAGTTTAAATCATGTGAGTTTTGAATAGAACTCACAATTACATATTATACTGCCAACATGGACAGGAACCCAATAGGTCACACACATATAGAGAAAAGGGTAAAATGGTAAAATGACAAGGATAATAATATTTGATATTATTATAAAGGTAGAGAGGAGAATATGATAATAATTAATTAAAGAGTTTAATTAATTATGATCAAATAAAATTGTCCGCGGAACTTTTGAGAAATGTTCTGTAAATTGGACCTAAATGAAATAATGTATTTCATGATTAATTATTATTATCTTATAAGTGTTATAAGACTACTATAAGTGTTATAGGACTGATATAATAATTAATAGGACCATTGGAGAAATTATTAAGGGCCAAAGGAATGAAGAAGTTGGAGGAAGCCCTCCAGAAGAGGGCTACACGCCAACTCCATACAGAAGGGCTTAGAGGGCTTTTTCTTGGACCAAATTAATTTATATATGTTACATAAGTGTTATGGAACTCACATATTTAATTTGGTTGGATTTGGAATCTATTTGGGTATTTAAATCCAATTAGATGCACAAAGGGCCTAGTTTGTGGATTTTGTGCATGGTCTTTTATGAAAAGATTTAATTTGGATTTAATTAAGCCCAAATGATTATAATTAATTCCAGAAGCCCAATTAATAATTCTCCAGCAATTTTAAAGATCCCAATCTCATTAAGGAGTTGGAATTTTAACCTAACTATAAAAGGCCAACTAATGAGAATTAGGGTTAAGTGATCACTAAAGGCACAAGTGGAGTTATTAAAGAAGCAGGTAAGTGGTTTAAAGGTACAAAATGTTTCATCTTTATCTCAACCATACAATACTTATGCAGGGATTGAAAACAAAAATGAGGAAGGCTTAGGTACAGCAGTAGAAGAGGTGAATGCATTGAACCCTTATAATAATACCTATAATCGTAGATGAAGAAATCACCCTAATTTTTCATGGAGAGAAGGGAACCATGCTTTTATATCCAATACTCAACCTAGGGTTTCCTATAGTTAAAATCTAGCCTTTCATAATAATAACCAACAATCGCACCAACCTCAAGCCCAACCACACTACCCATCCACATATCAAGCTCTATTATATCAACCCTTAGGTTTTAAATCTAGACCTCAACTTACTTAGGATAGAAAACAAAACTTAGAGGAGATGTTTGCTACACCCAATCCATATTTATTGCTAGTAAAGATACTAGGTGGAAATCTCAAGATGTTTGGATGAGAAATCAAGATGCCTCAATTAGGAACTTAGAAACTCAAGTAGGGCAACTCGCTAATTCTATCTTAAATAGGACCCATGGTACTTTTCCATCCAATATGGACCAAAATCTAAAAGAAGAAGCAAAGGCAATCACCTTATGAAGTGGGAAAGAGGTAAAAGAAGCTAAAATGGTAAGAATTCTTCAGAATTGGTAGAACCAATAGCGAAGGTAAGTATTTATAAACCCAATATTGATAATAAATTGCCTACTATTGTTGAGAAAAGTAAAGGTAAGGAAAAACTTGTTTCTATTATACTTGATAAGTTTAAATTACCTTTTCCATCTCTAGCTAGAAAAAAAAGCATAATGAACAATTAACTAGATTTTTAGACATATTTAAAAAGTTACATGTAAATTTACCATTTGCTGAAACTTTATTACACATACCTAAATATGTTAAGTTTATAAAAGAGTTATGTTCTAACAAGAAAAATGTAGAAGGTGTAGGAATGGTTCAATTATCTAAAAATTACAGTGCAATTTTAATGAACAGAATTTTTAAAAATTATAGGATCCTGGTAGTTTTACATTACCTTATAAGTTAGGAGGAAATTTTGTTGGGAATGTTTTATATGATTTGGGTGCTAGAATTAATTTGATACCTTATTTGATTTGCAGGAAGTTGAATTTAGGTGACATCCAAGAGATCCAAATGACACTATAGTTGGCGGATAGATACGTGAAGAGGCTAAAGGGCATTATTGAATACTTTTTATTAAAGGTTGGAAATTTTATATTCATGATTGATTTTGTAGTAATGGGTATGGAGGAGGATCAAAATGTGTTGTTGATAATAGGAAGGTCATTTTTGAACACATCTAAAGCCTTGATTGATATAAATGGATAAATAATGACTTTTAGGTTCAATAAGGAAGAAATGGTCTTCGATTTTAATAAGGTGATAAAGCACCCTTCCTATGAGTTTGAAGAGTCTACCTATTTTATAGATGGTGTTCAAGAGTGAATAGAGGAAAATCAAGAAGAAATTTTGTTAGAGGATGATCTTCAAGGTTGCTTGATGCATTCAAAGAATAGTGAGCAAGTAGAAGAATAAGAAACAAAGTTGATATAGGAACTAGAGAAATAGCACAGTGAGGAAGAAATGAAGGAGAATGAATCATCCCCTCCTAAGGGAAAAAACACTTTTGAACTCAAAACTCTTCCTTCATATTTAAAATATATATTTTTATAAGATAATAGAAAAAAATAATTATTTATTCACTTTTGATAGATTTGGAAGAAGAGATGCTAGTGGAGGTATTAAAGAAACACAAAGGACTTATAGGTTGGGAGAATTTATATTTGAAGGGAATTAATCCTAGTTATTGTACACATCGAATACCAATGGAGATTGATTTTAAGCCGGTATTACAACCCTAAAAGAGACTCAATCCAGCTATGCAAGAATTAAAAAATGAGGTACTTAAACTACTTGATACAGGTATTATTTATCCCATATCTGATAGTAGTTGGGTATGTCCTATACAATATGTGCCTAAAAATGGAGGTATTATTGTTGTAACTAATGAGAATAATGAACTCATCCCAACACGTACAATGACGGGATGGAGAGTGTGTATAGACTGCAGGAGGTTAAATAGTACCACTAGGAATGATCATTTTCCTTTACCTTTATATTAATCAAATGCTAGAGAGGTTGGCTGGAAATAAATTTTATTTCTTTTTAGATGGTTATTCAGGGTATATGTAAGTTCCTATAGCCTCGAAAGATAAAAAAAAATATGACATTTACATGCCCTTATAGGACATTTGCATATAGTAGAATGCCATTTTGATCTTTGTAATGCCCCTGCCACTTCTTAAAGGTGTATGATGGCCATATTTCATGATTTTATTGAAACTTTTATGGAGCTTTTTATGAATGATTTCACTTTATATGATCATGATTTTGAGTCTTATTTGAATAATCTTGCATTGGTCTTAAAAAAATGTGAAGAAACTAACCTTATCTTTAACTAGAAAAAATGCCATTTTATAGTGAAGGAGGTAGTCCTAGGACATAAGACTCATACATAAGCGGAATTTAAAATTTTTTAACCAATAGATTTGATCTTACAATGAATTTACAATATTCATATTAATGAGAATAAGAAAAATCACCTTTGATTTTTGTTGAACAGTTGATTTTCCTTCTCACCGGGTTGTCGCAAACCACAATGTCCAAAATTGAACACCTCCAATGAGTAATCCACACTAGAGAAGGATTGAATGAACCAACAATTGGAGGAAATCAAGGGCTGGCCAAAATCCTCTTGATACTAGCAATGGGAGTAGCGGCTAGGGTTGAGAGAAAGTGAGAGAATTTTGTTTTCTCTTAATTATTCACCTTAAACCTAAAACCCTATCACTTGGATTTTTATAGTTAGATAAAAAAATATAACTTCATAATAGAATTGGGCTCTTTAAAATTGCTGGAGAAATATTACATGGGCTTCTGGAATTATTAATAATTTATTTGGGCTTAATTAACTCCAACTTAAGTCCATTCATAAAAGACTATGCACAAAACCCACAAACTTGGCCCTTTGTGTATACACTTGGATTTAATTACCAAATGAATTCCAAATCCATCCAAATTAAATATATAGGCTCCATAATACTTATGAAATATATTTAATTTATTTTGGTCCAAGAAATAGGCCTCTAAGGCCTTCTACTAGCAAGTGGCGTGAAAACCTTCCTCTAAAGGGTTTCTGCGCCAACTTCACTTCTTTGGGCCTCTTTAAATTTCTCCAATGGATCTAATAATTATTATATCAGCCCTATAACACTTATAGTCCAATAATAATTAATTATGAAATACATTATTTCAATTAGGTCCATTTTACATAACATTTCTAAAAAGTTATGCGAACAATTTTACTTGATCATAATTAATTATACTCTTTAATTAATTATTCTCTTATTCACTTCTATTTTTCTATAATAATATCAAATATTATTATTCTTGTCATTTTACCATTTTATCTTTTTCTCTATATGTGTGTGACCTATTGGGTTCCTGTCCATATTGGCAGTATAATATGTAATTGTGAGTTTTATTCAAAACTCACATGATTTAAACTTCTTTAAATCATTCCATCAATCCCTATTGATATTTATGATACACTATTATAAAAGTCATGATTGACCTCTAACTAGGCATCATGACCACCCAAATGTCAGGAAAGTCAAGTGGTTTGACTATACCCTTCCATAGAAACAGTTACCATGCAATTACTCCTTTCACCACTCTTATCTCAATTAGATTCTGAATATTGATTTCTATCAAATCTTATAAATCTAATTATGTATGTTCTATTAATTTAACCATTGTTCCCAAAATGACCTTCATGGATCCCTATCAATCTTGGCATATTACTCTGGCCAGAGATTCTCTGAAAAGGCAATTATAGAATCATGGGAGATAACTTCCCTTAATAAATCTTGGATGGTGAATCCTTTTTCAATCACTCAACTATCTTCAAGTAGGTCATGATATACCCAACCTCCTAACTATGTTCACCTCTAGTTGGAAGTAATCAGTTATGGAGTAAAAGTATACCACTTGCTACTTAAGATAATGTTGGTGATCTCAAGTCTAAGGATACTTGCACAACCGCTATGAAGATATTCCTCACTGACTTAGATTTAATATCCATGTGAGGATTCTTTTTGCAGGTCTCGAATGAACTTGTTCTTCTAACAAGCATCTATATGTTAGCTTTGATTATCTTCCATAATCACAGTTATAAGAACCACTGCTTGAACCATTCAAGAAGCATAACATGTGCTAGTCTATCCGAATTAACAATGTCCTGTCTTGTTAATTCTATGACTAGGGATATTTAGATATTAACACATTTGCATGCAATAGACATCTCATATCATGAACTTTTTCATGATTGCCTTTGCGCTATATTTATTATATCTAGGACTTCATTTATTAATTTAAGATTTACAAACTCATGTATTTAAACATAGCATTAATAAATAAATGATTCCTTTTATTAAGAATATTTATAAGTTCATACATATGAAACACATCCCTATTACATGGGCTCTAGGGCATACTCTCTAATAATCTCTCACTTGCACTAGAGCTAATCACTTATATGTCTTAAACCCATGCTATCTATATGTTGATCGTGCTTAATTTGGGAAAGTGCTTTAGTGAGGGGATCTGCCACATTATCATCTGTGGGAACCCTTTCTATTTTCACATCATTTCTAGCTGCTATTTCCCTTATGAGATGGTAGCATCTGAGAACATGCTTGGATCGTTAATCAGACAGTGGTTCCTTTGCTTGCGCAATGGCTCCATTGTTGTCACAATATAAAGGAATCGGATCAACAATGCTAGGCACCACTCCTAGTTCAGATATGAACTTTTTAATCCAGACTGCTTCTTTGGCTGCTTCCAAAGCAGCAATGTACTCAGCTTCTATCGTGGAATCAACAGTTGTTTCTTGTTTGGAACTCTTCCAACTAACTGCTCCTCCTCCCATTATGAATGCAAAACTAGACTGTGATTTACAATCATCTTTGTCAGATTAGAAGCTGGCATCTGTATACCTATTTACTTTCAAACTGCCCTTCCATATACCAAGAATATATCCTTAGTCCTTCTCAAGAACTTAAGGATATTCTTGACAGCTGTCCAGTGTTCCTCTCAATAATTAGATTGGAATCTGCTTGTGACACTCAAAGCAAAAGCTACATCTGGATGTGTACATAACATAGCATACATGATAGAACCAATTGCAGATGCATATGGTATTCTATTCATGTTCTCTCTATCCTCTAGTGTCTGCTGACACATAGACGTAGAAAGGTGTTTCCCATGCACCATAGGTATAAAACCTTTCTTAGAGAGATCCCTATTGAACCTCTTCAATACTTTATCTATGTATGTACTTTGAGAAAGACCTAGCAACCTATTGGATCTATCTCTATAGATCCTTATTCCCATAATATAGGATGCTTCTCCAAGGTCTTTCATGGAGAATTGCTTGATTAACCATATTTTAACAGATTGAAGAAGAGAAATGTCGTTTCCCATGATCAATATGTCATCCACATATAAAACTAGGAAGACAATTGCACTCCTACTGACCCTTTTATATACACAAGGTTCATTTTTATTCTGTGAGAAACCAAACTCTTTGATTGTCTCATTGAATCATATGTTCCAACTCCTAGAGGCTTGCTTTAATCCATAAATGGATCTTTGAAGTTTGCATAACTTTTCGCCATTTCCTGATGTGAACCCTTCTAGTTGTGTCATATACACATCCTCAGTCAGATTTTCATTTAGGAAACCTATCTTCACATCTATTTGCCAAATCTCATAATCATAATGAGCTACAATGGCTAAAAATATTCTTATAAACTTAACCATCGCTACAGGAGAAAAGGTTTCATCATAGTCAATACCTTCTTTTTGATGATAGCCTTTTGCTACTAAGCGACCTTTATAGGCAACTATATTACCTTCCATGTCGGTCTTCTTTTTGAAGACCCATTTGCACCCTATGGGTTTTATCCCTTCAGGTGGTTGAGTTAAAGTCCATACTTTATTCTCATACATGGAGTCCATTTCTGACTGCATTGCCTTAAGACATAAATCATGTTTTGAACTGTTCAAAACTTCTTGACAGCTTGTAGGCTCATTGTCCTCTACTATAGTTATGCCTTTATCTGAATCAATGTGAAATCCATATCTCACAGGGATAGAATGCATTCTAGTAGATCTTCTAGGATTTTGTGTATAATTAGGTTCAACTATAATCTCATCATTATAAAATTCAGTCTCGGGTTCAATCGGTTGATCTACTTCTATTTGTGGGTCTTGAACTTCACCAAGTTCAATTTTACTCCTACTGTCCTCTCGTAGGAGAAATTCCCTTTCCAAGAAGACAGCATGAATTGAAATAAACACCTTTTGTTCTAAGGGATGATATAAATAATATCCAAACGTTTCTTTTAGATATCCCACAAATAAACATTTGTCAGACTTAACATCTAGTTTGTTTGACACTGTCCTCTTCACATCAGTAGGACAACCCCATACTTTCATATGAGAAAGTGTGGGTTTTTTGTTATTTCACATCTCATATGGAGTAACATCAATCAATTTACTAGGAACTCTGTTTAACACATAAACAGCAGTTTCTAGTGTATATCCCCAAAAGGACTTAGGCAAGTCTGCTCAGTTCATCATGGATCGAACCATATCTAATATTGTTGGATTTCTCCTTTCAGATACACCATTGTGTTGTGGTGTATATGGTGGAGTCCATTGAGATAAAATCCCATTATCTATAAGATAATCTTGAAATTATTGGCTTAAGTATTCTCCACCTCGATCTGATCTAAGTGTTTTAATACTCTTGCCAAGTTGTTTCTCTACTTTATTTCTGAATTCTTTGAACTTTTCAAATGCTTCTGATTTATATTTCATTAGATAGATTTATCCAAACCTGGAATAATCATCTATGAAAGTAATGAAGTAGGAGTAACCTCCTCTGGAATGTGTAGTCATTGGACCACATAAATCTGAATGTATTAAGTCCAAAACCATTTTAGCTCGTTCTCCTTTACCAATAAAGGGAGCTTTTGTCATTTTTCCCAATAAACAAGATTCGCATGTATCCAATGATTGATAGTCAAATGATCGCAAATCACCTGACTTGTGTAATTTGGTCATGCATTTCTCATTTATATGGCCTAAACGATAATGCCATAAATATGAGGTATTTAGATTATCTTGTTTCATTCTCTTGCTATCCACATTATGCACTTCTTTAACTAAATCAAGAACAAATATACCATTCTCAATGATAGCTTTTGCATAAAACATATTGTTCTTAAAAATGTAACAACACTTGTCCTTTAAAGAAATTTCATAATCGTTCAATAAGCAACTGAAAAAAATAATACTTTTGGATAAAGTTGGAACATAATAACAATTATTTAATTCTAGTATTAATCCACTTGGAAGAGGCAAATGGTAAGTCCCCACAACTATTGTAGAGATGTTTTGTCCAGTAGCTGACTGTAGACATATTTCTGCCTTTCCAACTCTTCTAATGCTTTTAAGACCCTTTAGATCATTACACAAATGAGATCCACATCTGGTATGTAATACCCAAAATTGTTTTGAAGCAATAGAATAAGTATTAATTTCAATCATATGAATACCTAAAGTAGAAGTATCAGCTTGCTTATTCTCCTTGAGAGAATCTAGATAGGCCTTGCAGTTACGCTTCCAATGACCATCTTTTTCACAATGGAAGCAAGTTCCTTTGGAATTCTCTTTCTTGGCAACCTTCTTCTTGGAGATCCCACAATTCTTTGGCTGTGCCTTGGTTATCTTCTTCTTCTGCTTCTTGCCTTTAGCAGAAGTGACAACCATGACACTTTTTATATCCTTCTTGAAGGATCCATCAGCTATTTTAAGCATGTTTATTAACTCAGGAATGGTCATTTGGATCTTGTTCATGTTGAAGTTAAGCACGAAAGGTACAAAACCTTGAGCCAACGAGTACAAGATTAAATCTATGTATAGATCATTATCCATTACATAGCCAAGTCTACTTAAATGCTTAATATACCCATACATCTTCAATGCATGAGTAGCAATCGAAGTGCCTTCCACCATTTTGCAGCTAAATAGAGCTCAAGCAATCTCATATTGCTCAGTTCTATCCTGAGAAGAATAAAGCTCCTCTAGATGCAAAATGATGGTTCTAGCATCCATCATCTCATGTTGCTTCTAAAGCTCCGAGGACATAGCACCTAGCATCAGAAATGCTGCCGCTTCACTATCCTCCATGTATTTTCGATAAATGCCTTTGATCTCATCAATGGCATCATTTGATGGAAGTGGTGGTGGATCTTTATCCAAGACATAATGGATCTTTTTAGCTTTGAGAATAATTCTCACTTGCCTAAACCAGTCAGAATAGTTGCTGCCAACCAGCTTGTTATCCAAGATAGATTGTATATTAATGTTTGATGTGCTCATGATGATGACCTAGATGTGAAAAAAAACATATGAGAGTATGTTTATATATATGTATGCATTAATTAGGTCTTTAATTAATCCATTTACTCCCATTATTTTATTACAAATTAATAGCCCTCACTATATAATCCGAGAAAATCCGATGGTTTTCTTAGTGGGCCAATATCCAATCCTTGATATGTAATTTGACCTTGACTGTGGTCAACAAGCCAAACTCCATACCCTTAAAAGGTAGGTATCTCTATACCAATTGTGTCTTTACACAAATAGTGGATCATTAGGTTATCAACTCTTGATACATGCATATCATATATACATTCCCTAATCTTGCCTTTAGAACCATTAGCCTTGATTGTGGTCAATAAGCTAATGGGCCCATTTAATTAGATTCGAACATATTCGATATAATGTGAGCTTGACTATGGTCAACAACGTACACTATAAAAAACTCTGGTTCTCCTCAAATTAATGGAAGGCTTATATACCTTAGTATTAGTATGAGGAATTTTAGTTAATTAAGTCTCATCATACATGGTTGGCATACTTTGGTATGCATCCTATATCTATCATATAAATATAAGCATCCAAATATGGTATAGTTATGGACTTTACTACATTGATTTCCTTGAGCCAAAAGGGAAATCAAAAGGTCACACCTAGGTAGTATGCATGATTCAAACAAGTAAAAATAATTACATTATCTTCAATCTTGTTGGATCTCCATCCGGCCCATCTAGCACCTTGATATTGGTCTCCATCTCTATCTCTAATTCTAATTTAGGTAATATAATTACAAATTACAATTTGAAAAAGAGATACAAACCAAAAACAAGTGGCCGAGACATGAAAGTCCTCATTGGGGCAAAATATGCATAATGCTCAATCACATTGGGCCTTGTCCATAACTATCCATCATGCCAATCATACACCCTTATATGCATTTCTAATGCATAAAGTAAAACATATAATGGATTACTAACTTTATTTCAACTCTTGAAACATACTTTTGAGTTATTTTAATAATGTAATCAAATTAGGAAACTTTTTCCATTTTGGAAACTTTCATTTTAGGAAACCTTTTTGCATGCATGTGTTCTTGCCTTAATTATCAATCTAATTGATTATTAATTAATTATCAATTGATTATTTAATTAATTAATCATGTTAAATGATAAAAAATCAATTTTGGGCTTAAAACAAGGATAGGCCGAAACCCACACAATAAACACTAAAGTGTGTTCACACATAAACTAGTTTTGTGTCTATTGGATCATTTAGGCCTTTTGGAATGAGCCTAGCTCACTCCAGCCCTTAAAACCCATTAATAAACTTAATTATAGTTTATAATATTTAATTTAAATCAGCTTTTTGGGCCCACCAAGTCATTCACTAATTTAAACCAAGTCCGTAAACATAATTAAGCCTATTAAGTGGTTTTAATGAATTAAAATAAATCCAATTAATTCAAGGCTCATTTTAATTAATCCAATTAATTAAAAACACATTAATATATCAGATATATCAGATTTAGAAGATTAAAAATCTAATTAATTCAAGGCCCATTTTAATTAATCCAATTAATTAAAAATACATTAATATATCAGATATATCAGATTTAGAACATTAAAAATCATTCTAAATATGAAAATACCAAGAACATACCAAGAACACATGAACATCACCAATTTATCGAACTTTTCGACTAAACTAGTTTTCATGCAAAACTTGTTCGATTTTAATTTTGTTTGATCCTATGGCTTAATATCACATATTAAACACATAAATTATCATCATAATGATCTTAGAGTGGATCAATAAAAATTTAATTTAGAACAGCCCCTAAAATATTTATTGAAAAATAAAACCCTACACGCCATTCACAATGGTTCTTTTCTCAAAAGAATCATTTTTTATTTTTCATTTTATATATTTGATCACATACATCCAGAAATCAATATTTCTAATTCATGAACAATCAAATCTGATAATTTAAAGCTCATGAAATAAATAACTCAAAAATAAAAACTATTCCACAAAATATAGAATTGTAGATTCATGGCAAAACCGATGCTCTGACACCATGTTGGGAATTATCGATTACATGCATCTTATACATAAGCGAAATTTAAAATTTATTAACCAATAGATCTGATCTTGCCATGAATTTACAATATTCATATTAATGAGAATAAGAAAAATCACCTTTGATGTTTGTTGAACAGTTGATTTTCCTTCTCACAGGGTTATCGCAAACCACAGTGTCCAAAATTGAACACCTCCAATGAGTAATCCACACTAGAGAAGGATTGAATGAACAAAAAATCGGAGAAAATCAAGGGCTGGCCGAAATCCCCTTGATGCTAGCAATGGGAGTGGCAGCTAGGGTTGAGAGAAAGTGAGAGAATTTTGTTTTTTCTTAATTGTTCACCTTAAACCAAAAACCCTATCACTTGGATTTTTATAGTTAGATCAAAAAATCCAACTTCATAATAGAATTGGGCTCTTTTAAATAGCTGAAGAAATATTACATGGGCTTCTGGAATTATTAATAATTTATTTGGGCTCAAATAAATCCAACTTAAGTCCATTCATAAAAGACTATGCACAAAACCCACAAACTAGGCCCTTTGTGCATACACTTGGATTTAATTACACAAATGAATTCCAAATCCATCCAAATTAAATATGTAGGCTCCATAACACTTATGAAATATATTTAATTTATTTTGGTCCAAGAAATAGGCCTCTAAGGCCTTCTACTAGCAAGTGGCGTGAAAACCTTCCTCTAAAGGGTTTCTGCGCCAACTTCACTTCTTTGGGCCTCTTTAAATTTATCCAATGGATCTAATAATTATTATATCAGCCTTATAACACTTGTAGTCCAATAATAATTAATTATGAAATACATTATTTCAATTAAGTCCATTTTACATAACATTTCTAAAAAGTTCTGCGAACAATTTTACTTGATCATAATTAATTATACTCTTTAATTAATTATTCTCTTATTCACTTCTCTTTTCCCATAATAATATCAAATATTATTATCCTTGTCATTTTACCATTTTATCTTTTTCTCTATATGTGTGTACCTATTGGGTTCCTGTCCATATTGGCAGTATAATATGTAATTGTGAGTTTTATTCAAAATTCACATGATTTAAACTTCTTTAAATAATTCCATCAATCCTTATTGATATTTATGATACACTATTATACAAGTCATGATTGGCCTCTAGCTATGCATCATGACTACCCAAATGTCAGGAAAGTCAAGTGGTTTGACTATACCCTTCCATAGAAACAGTTACCGTGCAATTACTCCTTTCACCACTCTTATCTCAATTAGATTCTGAGTATGGATTTCTGTCAACTCTTATAAATCTAATTATGTATGTTCTATTAATTTAACCATTGTTCCCAAAATGCCCTTCATGGATCCCTATCCATCTTGGCATATTACTCTGGCCAGAGATTCTCTGAATAAGGCAATTATAGAATCATGGGAGATAACTTTCCTTATTAAATCTGGGATGGTGAATCCTTTGTCAATCATTCAACTATCTTCAAGTAGGTCATGATATACCCAATCTCCTAACTATGTTCACTACCAATTGGAAGTAATCAGTTATGGAGTCAAAGTATACCACTTGCTACTTAAGATAATTTTGGTGATCTCAAGTCTAAGGATACTTGTACAACCGCTATGAAGAGATTCCTCACTAACATAGATTTAATATCCATGTGAGGATTCTCTTTACAGGTCTCAAATGAACTTGTTCTTCTAACAAGCATCCACATGTTAGCTTTGATTATCTTCCACAATCACAGTTATAAGAACCACTACTTGAACCATTCAAGAAGCATAACATGTGCTAGTCTATCCGAATTAACAATGTCCTGTCTTATTAATTCTATGACTAGGGATATTTAGATATTAACACATTTGCATGCAATAGACATCTCATATCATGAACACTTTCATGATTGCCTTTGCACTTTGTTTATAATATCTAGGACTTCATTTATTAATTTAAGATTTACAAACTCATGTATTTAAACATAGCATTAATAAATGAATGATGCCTTTTATTAAGAATATTTATAAGTTCATACATATGAAATACATCCCTATTACATGGGCTCTAGGGCATACTCTCTAACAATTGTAACACCCTAATCCATTAACCATGGGTAATCATTAATCAATATCATACCTAATAGAGATTAGGCAGAAATAATAATAATTAATAGTAATAATAATATATGCCATAATTACATGCCAAACTAAATTAAAGCAACTTATAAATAAGAAGGCCTAACATAATTGGCCAATGATACATAAAGAAATCCTTAAAAGCAACTGCAATTTGCCATATCTTCTGTTCAATAGATGTCTAGCCACTATAGCTATCAATCCATTGGAGCTTATCCTGGAACCTACACGGATAAACAAACACATGCTAAGCTATAAAGCTTAGTGGGGGAAACAAATACTCTGTAGAAAACCTCTTGCAAGTGTCCATCTTACCATAAACAACTATCACAATAACATATAAGTCCACAATATTAATCATTCTGAAATGGATATTCTAGGGAGTCCACAACCTTAACCATAAAATACCCTCTTTACTAAAAGCTAGAGCATTGCATAAATCATCTTATTACAAAACTTATCACTTACATTATCATCATCATCATCTTTTACTTGTTAAACTAGTACAATTCATACACCTCAAAATCCTTTTTCTTATAAGTTCTCAACATCATGCTTTTTGATATGATAACTTCAGCTTAATGCATTCCATTATATTGGTTACACAAGATATACTTGCGATATTATATCAAAACACAAGGGAGTACTCAAGTCATGTAGCATCTATATGAGATATTATTAGGCATGCTTACTTCACACACACACACACACACACATATATATATATCATTCAATTCTCATTACAAATTCATAATCATGTATTCCCTTAGGGTTATCTTAGCATGGCCAACTAAAACATCATACGACATCATTTTGCCTCATGCATTGCACTTTGGTTTATGTCAGAGTTATACATATGCATATTCATGTGTAAATGTTCATATACTTACTAACGAATTTGCATGCCATTTAAAAGGACATGTATG
Source organism: Excoecaria agallocha (assembly GCA_037975025.1). Classification (NCBI taxonomy): domain Eukaryota; kingdom Viridiplantae; phylum Streptophyta; class Magnoliopsida; order Malpighiales; family Euphorbiaceae; genus Excoecaria; species Excoecaria agallocha. Next base: position 6,690,169 of record JBBPFJ010000019.1, on the reverse strand, counting down.
ACACATCATGATTAACCGATAAAGTCTCTATACCACATACAAACATTTCATAACTTCCATATATATGAAGATTATTATATATGTCTCAGTTCGTATAAATTTAATATATTTTACAATCATGTCATACTGAACATCGCATTTCATTTAATAAAAATAGTTTATAGTAAAAAGGAACTTTAGACAAAACAATACAATAATCCATTCATCATGCATACATTACAGAAGTGAAGCAATCGATGGACATATTACTTTATTTTGTGCACATTTTATTAACTTTACTAGCCTCCCTAAGTACTAGTTCAAAAGGTGGATAATGGGAGCAATGGATACCTGAAGGTACCAAACAATGGATATCTGATGATATCAAACAATAGACCTAAACGGGCCAAGCAATAAATCCCACAAGGAACAAACAATAGACTTAAATGGGATTGAGCAATGGTTCCATTAAGGAACAAGACTCAAACGAAGTCAACTATGGCAGCTGCAACTATATCCCTTTAGGCATGCCTATCTAATGCACAATTGAACTAAGACCCGCAGGCTTAACCACTTTAAGAACATCTTTGATTTAACATATCATTCTTTATATAGTACATCATTTGGCTGAAAGCCACATTTCATAAAGGAATGCATATCATTATTATCACACATCAATGTTGAGCTTTAGGCTCCATTACACATAGATGTAGGTCATGTAATCACATAGTTGCATCAACATCTTTAATACATGTCATAGTAGTTACATGATAATGCAAACACAATAAAGTATTACTTTCATTGATCAATCTCATCTAGCATGGTTGAATCAATTATAAAACATTGACTTACCTAACTCATTGATAATTCTCAATGACGTACCTTGTTACCATCTATCGTGAGCAACTTTCACATATCATCATAGCCCACATCAATACATAATTACTTGAAACAAAACTCATGCATTTATGATCCATATATATAATAAAATAAGTAGGTTCTATTACAATTTAAGGTCAACACTTGTTCATATTTAATCCCTTGATTCACTTTCATGGTCTATCGGATTATAGACAACAAGTGATATACTTTAACGTAATCATATATATATATATATACTTTAATCATCTTACTTGTATTTTGCATCTTATAACATTTTATACTTAGGTAAGTTATGTGAGATTATTTCATCTTATTCGTTAGCACACTACTAATGGGCATATGTTAATCATAATATAGTATAGCCATGAGCAAACAGGAGAGAAGGTTATTATATATTTAGATGCTGATCATTAATTCTTTTTATGACCTTAAGTATAAACAAGCTTCTACGGTTTCATAATTTAACATAAGTTGTGATGTCCCCATTTCTTTTAACTTGGACATGTAACTTTGTGACTATTCTCTTATTATCACTAGGTTATGTCATAGTATTCTCATGTCATTATAGAGGAATATCAGTGTGCAATATTTTTGGGCAAAGACAAAATCACATGTGTATAATCATTATAATACAATCAAATACAATTAAACATTTTCATATATTCTAATGTTAGTGTTCATTTACTAAATTTATTCTCATATATCGTTTCATTTAATCACATGTTTAGTGACACAACTTATCTTTATTTTTATGTTTAAAATGCTTTAAAGTTACTTAAAAGGGTTTAGACCAGTTTTGGTGACACTATAGGGCTTAAAAATCATGTTTGGGTGAAGTAGGGAAATGTCACGAGTCATGATGGGTGTCACTACTCATGACAGGGAGCAAATAACACAACTCGTGCACTTGAGCATGAGTAACACAGAAGAGAAAGTGTCATGAGTCATGAAGGATCACAGGCAGTTATTTGAGTTTGATTTGTAAGCGATTTTTGACCTACCAAAAGGCATTTTTAGCAAAAATGATCTCTACAAACTTGTTTCACTATGTTTCTAGTTTTTAAAACATCAAAAATAATCTCAATATAATTTCTATATTTTCAGATATTTGCAAAACACTAAGGTCTATTCCTAGTGACTAGGTAGCAAATTGTTCTGAAATTCAAGCTGAAATATCGCCCAGTTAGAAATAGATTTAGAACTTGGTTTCTTCATATGAAATATAGGTATGGATGTCTATTTTCAAACCCAACTAGAATCATTCAATTTATATTCTCTAGGTCAATGTATAAGTAAAATATTCTAGATAGGTCTATTGAGTCTTAAAGCATATTTTTCTTATTTCACGTAAAACTCTCAAATTCCTACCTCTGTATTCAGTTTCTCACGAGTCAAACAAGAAGGATGAGGTTCAAGAGTCACAACCAAGCTTATGACTCAGACATGAATGCATGACTCGTGAAGGAATTCATAAGTAGGCAGCCAAGGAAAAACCAGACATTCACTAGTCGTGAAAGGATTCACGAGTGACACAGGGGCAAAAAGGTGCACGACTCATGAAAGATGACATAACTTGGACAGAAATGCATGACTCGTGAAGAAATTCACGAGTCAGTAGAAAGCCAAAACTAGGATCACGACTCATGAAGGGATTCAAGCCGAAGGTGCACGACTCATGAAGGCTGTCATGACTCGGCATCTTAAAGCAAACAGTCTTCCATTTCTCATCTTAAAATCCCAATTTACAAATCCAGATAACATAACCCTAATTCCTATAGATTCATCTACATACAAGAAAATCAATAATACTCCCATTCACAAAATCATCATAATAGCCACATACCTTATTGAAGCTTCAATTCTTTCTTTGATCCTCCTGATCCAACTTCTTTGCTCATGATTCCTTTCTTCTCCTTATACATAGAGACAACAAGCATGATAACATCCTTAACACCAAAAATCTAGCATAGGGAAGAGGAAAATATGAGAGGGTAAACATTACCTTCATGATGCTAAAACAACAAAACCCTAAGCTTCCTCTTCTTCATCCCGCAACCACGGAGAGAGAGAGAGATATCCCTTAAAAATGTCAATCTTCACCTCTCTAGGAATCCTAAAATAATTGAGTGGGATAAATATCTCACCAAGAGAAATTCCCAATATACCCTTATACACTTTAATCTCCTAAATTTCCATTTCTTACAATTTAACCCCAAAACTTTTAATTTTATTTCAATTACATACTTCCTTAAAATTACAACTTACCCATACTCAATTTACATACATGCTGAAAATACCAAAATACCCCTCATGGAACTTAATTTTAATAATGCAAAATAATCTAATTATGTATCATTAAACCTTAATCCTCATAATTTACCCTAATCCAATTAGGGTAATGATTAGGGCCTTACAAACCTCTCCTCCTTAAAAAAATTTTGTTCTCGAAATTCAGACCTATAGTTTTTATTCTTATTGCTAGCAATTATCCAAACTCTGCTCTAGCTATAAGCAATTATAACCATAAAAACTCATCCATCAATAACCTTAGTATCTATCTCTGATTTCCATATACTCTTATGCTCGTTATATTTTCTATCAGTTTTCCCTTCCAGCTGGGCCTGAATATGATGCGATGTTATTCATGTGCTATGAGATGATATGGGATTTTATGCAATGCATTAATGTTTTCAGGTATGCAATGAATTCCCATGCATATTCACATATACTATTCATGTTTTATCCTATCCCAATACCATAAAATATGTTCATTTTCCCATGATGATTAGGAAAAATTCTAATAATTGTATATATAAAGAGTATCTTAATAACCTCAACATCTAGCATGCTCAGCAATGCCAAAACTCAAACTCGCTTCTTATCATATAACCTTTCCTTAAACACCTTAATAAACAATCTAGACATACCTATAATCAAACTTATGCTATATTTCAATCATAGAGCATTAAGGCTTTTAAGCACTTCCAATATCAGGAAGTGTGAGATACCGATAATTCCTTAGATATCATCTCACAATCTCGAAATCAAATCCTACTAAAACTCCAATATGCATCAATTTTAAGTTAATCATCACTTGCAATCATCAAAATTTACATCCCAACAATAATAACACCAAATATGGCTATTTGGTCTAGACAAATATCATCTCAACCTCCAAGAACAATTTTGTTAATTTCTTATTGCCCGAAAAAGATTAAACCTGGGCGCTCTGATACCACTAACTGCAACACTCAAATCCATTAACCATGGGTAATCATCAATCAATATCATACCTAATAGAAATCAGGTAGAAATAATAATAATTAATAATAATACAGGCCATAATAATAGGCCACACTAAATTAAATCAACTTATAAATAAGAAGGCCTAACATAATTGGACAATGATACATAAAGAAATCCTCAAAGGCAACTGCAATCTACTAGATCTTCTCTTCAATGGTTGTCTAGCCACTATAGCTATCGATCCACTAGAGCTTATCCTGGAACTTACATGGATAAATAAACCCGTACTAATCTATAAAGCTTAGTGGGGGAACAAATACTCTATAGACAACCTCTTACAATTTTCCATCTTACCATGAACAACTATCACAATAACATATGAGTCTACAATATTAATCATTTCGCAATGGACATTCTGGGGAGTCCTCAACCTTAACCATAAAATACCCTATTTATTAAAAGCTAGAGCATTGTGTAAATCATATTATTGCAAAACTTATCATTTACATTATCATCATCATCTTTTACTTATTAAACTAGTATAATTCATACACCTCAAAATCCTTTTTCTCATAAGTTCTCGACATCATACTTTTTGAAAGGATAACTTCAGCTTAATGCATTCCATTATATTGGTTACACAGGATATACATGCGATATTAAATCAAAGCATAAGGGAGTGCTCAAGTCATGTAGCATCTATATGAGATATTATTAGGCATGCTTACTTCACACACACATATATATATATATATATATCAATTCTCATTACAAGTTCATAATCATGTATTCCCTCAGGGCTATCTTAGCATGGCCAACTAAAACATCATATGACATCATTTTGCCTCATGTATTGCACTTTGGTTTATGTCAGAGTTATACATATGCACATACATGTGTAAATGTTCATATACTTACTAATGGATTTGCATGTAATTTTAAAGGACAGGTATAACTCATCATAATTAACCGATAAAGTCTTCATACCACATGCAAACATTTCATAACTTCCACATACATGAAGATTATTATGTATGTATCAGTTCATATAACTTTAATATATTTTACAACCATGTCTTACTGAACATCGCATTTTATTTCATAAATCTAGTTTATAGTAAAAAGGAACTTAAGACAAAACAATGCAATAATCAATTCATCATGCGTACATTACATAAGTGAAGTAATCGATGCACATATTACTTTATTTTATGCACATTTTTATTATCTTTACTAGCCTGCCTAAGTATTAGTTCAAAGGGTGGATAAAGGGAGCAATGGATACCCAAAAGTTCCAAATAATGGATATCCGATGATATCAAATAATAGACCCAAACGGGCCGAGCAATGGTTCCCATAAGAAACAAATAATAGACCCAAACAGGGTCGAACAATGGTTCCATTAAGGAACAAGACCGAAATGGGGACAACTATGGCAGCTGCAACTATATCCCTTTAGGCATACATATCTAATCCATAATTGAACTAAGACCTACAGGCTTAACCACTTTAAGAACATCTTTGATTTAACATATCATTCTTTACTTAGTACATCATTTGGCTGAAAGCCACATTTCATAAAGGAATGCATATCATTCTTATCACACATCAATGTTGAGCTTTAGGCTCCATTACACATGGATGCGGGTCATGTAACCATATAGTTGCATCAACATCTTTCATATATGTCATAGTAATTACATGATAATGTAAACACAATAAAGTATTACTTTCATTGATCAATCTCATCATAGCATGGTTGAATCAATTATAAAACATTGACTTACCTAACTCATTGATAATTCTCAATGACGTACCTTATTACCGTCTGTTGTGAGCAGCTTTCACACATCATCATAGCCCACATCAATACATAATTACTTTAAACAAAACTCATGCATTTATAATCTATATATATAATAAAATAAGTAGGTTCTCTTATAGCTTAAGGTCAACACCTATTCATATTTAATTCCTTGATTCACTTTCATGGTCTATCAGATCATAGACAACAATTTATACACTTTAATGTAATCATATATACATGCTTCAATCATCTTACTTGTATTTTTCATCTTATAACATTTTATTCTTAGGTAAGTTATGTGAGATTATTTCATCTTAGTCGTTAGCACACTACTAACGGGCATATGCTAATCATAATATAGTATAGGCATGAGCAAAAAGGCGAGCAGGTTATTATATATATAGATGTCGATCATTAATTCTTCTTAAGACCTTGAGTGTAAACAAGCTTCTACGGTTATGTCATAGTATTCTCATGTCATTGTAGAGGAATATCAGTGTGTAATATTTTTGGGCAAAGCAAAAATCACATGTGTATAATCATTATAATGCAATCAAATACAAGTAAACATTTTCATGTATTCTAAGTTAGTGTTCATTTACTAATTTTATTCTCATATATTGTTTCATTTAATCACATGTTTAATGACACAACTTATCTTTATTTTTATGTTTAAAATGCTTTAAATTTACTTAAAAGGGTTTAGACAAGCTTTGGTACTATAGGGCTTAAAAATCATAATTGGGTGAAGTAGGGAAGTGTCACGAGTCGTGATAGGTGTCACTACTTGTGACAGGGAGCAAATAACATGACTCATGCACTTGAGCATGACTAACATAGAAGAGAAAGTGTCACGAGTCGTGATAGGAGTCACAAGTCATGAACGGTCAAAGGCAATTTTTTTAGTTTGAATTGTAAGCTATTTTTCACCTACCAAAAGGCTTTTTTAGCAAAAAATGGTCCTACAAACTTGTTGTACTATTTTTCTAGTTTATAAAACATTAAAAATTATCTTAATATCATTTCTATATTTTTAGATATTTATAAAAAACTGAGGTCTGCTCCTAGTGACTGGGTAGCAAATAGTTCCACAATCCAAGATAAAATATCACCCAGTTAGAAATAAATTTAGAACTTGGTTTCTTCATATGAAATATAGGTATGGATGTCTTTTTCAAACCCAACTAGAATCATTCAATTTTTTGTTCTCTAGATCAACTTATAAGTAAAATAGTCCATTGAGTCTTAAAGCATATTTTTCTTATTTCACGTAAAACTCTCAAATTCCTACCTCTGTATTCAGTTTCTCATGGGTCAAACAAGAAGGATGTGGTTCACGAGTGACAACCAAGCTCTTGACTTGGACAAGAATTCATGACTCGTGAAGGAATTCACGAGTTAGCAGCCAAGGAAAAATCAGACATTCATGAGTCATGAAGGGATTCACAAGTGACAAGAGGCAAAAAGGTGCACGACTCATGAAGGATGACACAACTCGAAAAAGAATGCATGACTCATGAAGGAATTCATGAATCGATAGAAAGCCAAAACCAGGATCATGAGTCGTGAAGGGATTCAAGTAGAAGGTTCATAACTCGTGAAGGCTATCACAACTTGGCATCTTAAAGCAAACAATCTTCCATTTCTCATCGTAAAATCCTAATTTACGAATCCAGATAACATAACCATTATTTCTATAGATTCATCTACAGATAAGCAAATTAACAATACTCCCATTCACAAAATCATTATAATAGCCCCATACCTTATTGAAGCTTTAAATCTTTCTTTGATCCTCCTGATCCAACTTATTTGCTCATGATTCCTTTCTTCTCCTTATACATAGAGATAAAAAGCATGATTTATCATCTCTCTCGACATCCTTAATACCAAAAATTAAACACAGGGAAGAGGAGAAGAGATCTATGAGAGGGAAAACATTACCTTCATGATGCTAAAACAAAAAACCCTAAGCTTCATTTTCTTCATCCCGTAACTATAGAGAGAGAGAGAGAGATATCTCCCTAAAAATGCCGATCTTTACCTCTTCAGGAATCCAAAAATAATTGAGTGGGGTAAATATCTCACCAAGAGAAATTCCCAATATACCCTTTTACACTTTAATCTCCTAAATTTCCATTTCTTACAATTTAACCCCAAGACTTCTAATTTAATTTCAATTACATAGTTCCTTAAAATTACAACTTACCCATACTCAATTTACATACATACTGAAATTACCAAAATACCCCTCATGGAACTTAATTTTAATAATGCAAAATAATTAAATTTTGTCTCATTAAACCTTAATCCTCAAAATTTAACCTAATCCGATTAGGGTCATGATTGGGGCCTTACAGTTATATAAATAAGTTTTAATGATTAATTTATTTTATCTCTTTTCTCACATGAGATATTATACTAGAAAAATAAAGTGTACTTCAAGCACATTAAAAGTTGTAAATCATGTATAAAAAGCAATAAAGAATAAATATAAATATAAATCATTCTTAAATTGGAGAATTAATTTACAATATTTTGAGAATATTAGTCTTTGCATGCATATTTATAAAAAAAAGGTAACATTTTGGATAAAAATGGGATAATTGATCCATTATGGTTTTAAAAAAAAGAATCACATTAATTAATTTTAAAGTAAAAGAATCATTTGTATTTTATAGGAAAAAAAACTTAATTTACATATAATTTTATGGGTGAAAATTGGGACATTGGCCCCTTTTATTATAGAAAAATCCCACTCAAACTTGTATAAAATCATTTAAATGAATTTTTGACTTATCCTTGAAAAACCATTTATTTACAATAAATAAAGATATAACAATAATAATACAAGCAATATGCATAAATTGGGATATTTATTTAATTGAGAATGTTAGTCCTCTTGTGTATATTTGTGAAATTATTTTATATGGTTTTCGGAGTAAAATAGAATATTGGTCCATTTTATGAGGAAAAAACCAAATTCATTAAGTAGAAATAGTTTAGTGTCATTTTTAACTAAAGCATGTTAAAATTTATTTTTTACTAGCTATTACATATTTGTGGAAAGTAAAAGAAAAATTAAGGGAAAATTAAATATAGGCCCAAAATGATGATAAATAGGAATATAAATCATATACTAATCTACTTCGCCTTATCTTCTTACCCAACCCAACCCGGAAAGGAGTTACACATATAAAAAGAAAAGATAATTAGTACATAATGATAAAAATGACAATAAAAGTAAATAATAATATTAATGATATTATTAAATAATAATAATTATGAATATTATCATTAAAATAATAAAAATATTAAGAATAACAATAGTTGCAATAATAAAATCAACACAAATTAATAATATTAAAATAATAATAATAATAATAATAATGCAATGAAAGACCACTATGTTAATTTGGCTTTGAAAAATCACTAGGAACGATGGTTCATAATTAGGCCATACTCTCTCCATAAAAGTTATTTCAAAATGAGTCTAGCTTTTATCAAAATTAGATTCACCTCAACAGGAGATCTACATAGGGAGTTATACCCAAATTACTACAAACTAGTCCAGGTGCAGGGATAAATTTGAGTCATCTATGTTCAAGCCTAGTTTTGTGAAATTTAAGAGTAAATTGGGTTTAGATATCTCATCAAAGTTTGAGATATATGTCTTAAGATTTAAATGCATTTGGAATCATCTAATTATAAGGTATGTATGATGAGATAAGTCCGTAAAAGTCTAGACTGCTCTAAATTTTCAAAATCGATTTCCTCATTTTGCCTTGCTAATATAGGGAAAATACCCCTAAAAGGATTTTTACACATTTAAAACCTACTAGAGAGATCAAAAAGCATTTTTGAAAGAAAGCCTAGCACCTTTATTCCTTATCTATATATGAGAAACTATTTCCTCATTAGGTAACTCTGATTCAAGATCCAGTATCTATAGTTGCTCTCAATTTTGGAAAATTTTATGCACTAGTGCCTAAGTGAGCTAAAATTTAGAGTAAAGGATAGAAGACACATACCTAAGTTGGCAAGCTTCTGATTTTATTGAACACCTACCACTTGGGTAGTAAATCTCTAGTTGGGTAGTTTCCATCAGCTTGTCGATGTTTTAACCCTCAACTGAGTAATTATTGTTAGCTTCTTGACATTTTAGCTCTTGGTCAGGTAATTACCATCATCTTTTCAATGTTTTAACCCTCAATCAACTGAGTAGTTACCCCCAACATATTAATATTTTAATTCTTGATCGGTTGGAGCGGGTGATTACCATCATCTTGTTGATGTTTTAACTCTTGATTGGATAATTGTTAGTGTAAGCCCTAGCCCCAATACATTGTAACGAAACACTTGAAATTAATAAAATGAGGCATTTGTTTTATCCTTTGTATTCCTGTGCATATCAATTGATAAAACTATCCAAGAGTGTTGTTTCGGTTTAAGTTATCATGTGTGAGGCACATGGATTGTAAGACCTTGAAACAAATGAGACTTCATTCTAAATATCCCTAGTCAGTCATTGTTATGGGAATAACAAATGAATTAAGACTAGTATGCTCTCTCTGATGCTATGAGTCCTGTCTTACGGATCATTAGGACAAGAGTGTCAATCAGAGATCATAGATACATGTTAAAGAACATGGTATCTGGATTCGATCCGCTCATGAGAACACTACATGGTACAAGTCATAAGTGTTTCTCATATGCAAGTTTTGTATCGGAGTTCTTAGACCTGAAATCTCTATGAAACTCTTTATGAATTACTGTGTACTTTGACATACACCTAACGTGCTCGTAACAGAGTGACAAGTACGGGTATGATTGGGTATGCATTGATTTATGTTAGAGAGCATGAGAGAAGTGAAGGGATTACCCCTCTCGATAAGAGAGAAAATATCATCGGCCACTTGATCAGTGAACTGAGAAGTGTATGGCCATACCGAGATGAAATAATGAGTAATCATTATTTATCTGAGAGTTCAGTATCACTGGAATATCAAGAAAGGAATTAATATATATAAGGATGACTAGTTCCATGTCTTATATTAATTCTGATATTTAAGGGTAAGGGATTATGCAAAATTGCATTAGGTCACTAAATGCCATTTGCATTTTCGTTTAATTTGGAATGCTATAATATCTTGCTAGAGAATATATATAGCCTTTGAATTAATTTTTATTAATTCATTGCCAATATTAAATGGACCTATAGGATCGCACATAAAGCACTGGGCTTAAAATTGTATTGGAAATTAATTTAGACTTTTATTTAAAGTCAAATTAATGCATGCAATGGGTGAACAGATTTTTACTATTAACAATTGGTCACGAGAGAAATTTACTGGCATGTGTTAGGTTTAATTTCAATTGATTAATTATCTATGTATAATTAAGTTAATTGAGTATTAAATCCTAAATTATATTTAATCAAAACACATGACTAAAGTAAGTGATATATATTAAATGAATTAAAGGAATAATGGTGGGTGCCACTTTTATTCTTCTTCTCTCTTTTAGCCATGAGACTATTAGTGGGATTGGTAGAGATTCCTTTTGCTCTTAATTCTCTCATGGAAGGTGACTAACATAGAAAACCAAAGAAGAAAGAACAAGATGAGTTCTTGTGTTTTTCAAACAATTCCATTGCCTAATACACAAATATAGAGCTAGCACTCTTGATTTTAAGCTATCTTTGCAAGTGTGTGTGAACATAGAGAGGAGTGGCATAAAGGCTGTTCCTTTGGCATTGGTGGTGAAGATCTAAGGTAAATAAATTCATCTTAGTTGCTGGTCATCATCAAAATCAAGTCTTGAAGTGCATCTAAAGTTGTAAGTTTCAAAACTCTAAAATTGCATGTTTTCGTTCCTAGTTTTGGATATGTATGGTATGCATGATAAAATTTTTGTTTTTCCGCTGTGCTATCATGATTATCATACCATGTCATATTCCTTCAGTGGTATCAGAGCCTAGACATGCTTATTTTAGTGCTTTAGATGCATGAAAAAATTAATTAAAAATCGTTATTTTGAAAACATGCAAATCTGAAATTTTCTGTTTTGAGTTTTTTGCATTGTTTTGGTGTAAAAACGATTTTAATTGATTAGATAGGTATTATAATTAATATGACATGTTAATATACTGTCCTAAGATGTTATTAGGGCTGGTAATGGTCGGATTTAATTATTTATACCTGATGGTACATGTTAATTATGAAACTAGGTGCTAGTTGGCATGTAAATTGCTAGTTTAACAACTAGTTTTCAAAATTAAATGTAAAATTGATTTTGGCATGTTTGTAAGTGATTTTTAAAGATTAAATATCAGGTCTGGACATATTTTAAATTTGGTTTTAATTCTGGTCCATGACAATTTAATTGATTAATTTTAAAATCACTTAAAACAATGACTAGTTTGTGTTTGTTACATGTTTAATCAACATTGTTTGCTTTGTTTTGATTAAAATGGTAAAAAACACATTTAGATTTAAGTGGTACAGAATATTAAATCAATGTTTATGGACTTATTTAGTTTTTAAATGACTCATAAAATTGATTTAAATGTTTGTGCATTTCATGGCATTACATAAGCATTAAACAACTAGTTTTTGTTGTTTGTTTGTTTTGCATGAATGCCGGGTATTATATATATATGTTCTTCATGATTTTATGTTTAATTCATGTTGGTACATATTATATGTATTTTTAATGTTTATGGGCTGTATGACATAAAATTAAAAATGGCAAAATTGGAAATTATACTAGAGTTGATTTATGGCACAAATCTAACTAGTTTGTGTTTTGGGCTTTTAAGAGAACTTATTCAATAAGAGGATTTAGTCCATTGGGCTTCGGCCCAGGCCCATCACGGGGTCTTCTCTTAAAGGTTCAAGTACATAATTTCCATTAATGGGCTTGGCTAAATTGATTAAAATTGGACTTTGTCTGATCCATGAATGCTATGCATATTTATTTGCTTGTTTGGTGTGATGAATGGATATGCATGGTGCATTCATGGGCCCTGGGTTTTTGTAATTAAATATGGCCTGCGTGCCATTATATTTTATTGTAAAAGTTTCATTTATTTCTTAGAATAGAATTTATTTGAAGACTTTGTAAATCAAGACGAAGCCCACCGAAGTGGAGAAGCCCAACTCGAAGATTCTTATGTAATAGTATAGAATCTTAGTTGTAGGTTTTTGGGCCCATGTTTGTCACGCTTTACTTTATGCAATTATATATATATATATATATATATATGCATGCTATGTATGGATGACAAAGCGTATGCCATGTAAGCCGTAATAAAATGAATCCCTAAAAATAGTAAGTCACAAAGTTGCCTTCCTAATTCGAAACATGTCAAGGCATCGATCATCGGTCACGTAGACTAGGAGTCCTAGATGCGCCCGATTATCTTTGTGAGGCATGGGTTGTGAATGTAGGTTGGACTTAACATGGAATGGGATGCTCGGACCTAGGCAACTTATAAATGGGTTTGTGCTATAACATTGTTTGATGTTAGCCCATTTGATCCAAGAGTCATGTACGAGACATGATTGGAGTTTTTCCTACCTAAGTAACTTAACTTATTAGGTGTACAGGCTCAGCTTGACTAATAAGTTGTTGTGAAAAGTGGATCTTGGCCCACATTAAATCACTAACACGAATTATTTATGGGGATATTAATTCGGTTTGTGGGATCATTAATAAGACCTCATTTAATCTTGCTAAATTTTATTGTAGATTGAAAATGGCATCTTCAAATAACAATTTCTCATTGCGATCAGTCCTTGAAAAGGACAAATTAAATGGCACCAATTTCATAGACTGGTCTCGAAACTTAAGAATAGTTCTTAAGCAAGAGAAGAAGTCGTATGTTTTGGATGCACCCTTGCCTGAAGAACCAGGAAGAAACGCCTCTGCGGTTCAAAAGGAAACTTTTGAGACCAAGAAGAGTGACTCTAATGATGTGACCTGTTTGATGCTAGCCACTATGGTGCCTGAATTGCAAAAGCAATTTATGGACCAAGAGGCCTATGCGATCATGGTGCACCTCAAGGAGATGTTCCAAGAACAAGCTCGTCACGAGAGGTTCGTGACAACAAAGGCTTTAATTTCTTGCAAGATGGCAGAGGGTACTCCTGTTAGTACCCATGTACTCAAGATGAAAGGGTATCTTGATACTCTTGAGAAGCTTGAGGTACAAGTGCCAAAGAAATTGGCCACTGACTTGATCTTAGGATCATTGCCTGCTGCTTATGATCCATTTGTGATGAATTATAACATGCATGCTATGAACAAGTCAGTCACTGAGCTTCATGGGATGCTTAAGAATGCTGAAGAGAACATTCGAAAGACCAATCCCGTGCTAATGGTTCAAAAGGGAATTAAGAAGGGACCTGCTAAGGGAAAGGGAAAAGGAAAGGGAAAACCCAAGACAGTTGGGAGTGCACCTCAAGCCCAATCCAAGCCCAAGGCACCAAAGCTCAAAGAGAGTGAGAGCACTTGCTTCCATTGCAACAAGATAGGGCATTGGAGGAAGAATTGCGCTCTCTTCAAGGAAGAACAAAAGAAGAATGGAGCCAAGGCGTCCAGTTCTGGTATTTTTATTGTTGAAATTAACCTTTCTATTTCTACCACTTGGGTATTGGATACCGGTTGTGGTTCTCACATTTGTTCAAATGTGCAGGGGTTAAGAAATAGGCGGTTACTTGGGAAGAATGAAGTGGACCTCCGTGTGGGGAATGGAGCACGAGTTGCTGCCATGGAGATAGGCGACTATCACCTCACTTTACCTTCCGGACTTTGTATTGTTTTAAATAATTGTTATTATGTGCCTGCTATGAGCAGAAACATTATTTCAGTTTCATGTTTGGATAATGATGAATTTGATTTTGTTATTAAAAAGGGCAATGCTCATATTCGTCGCGAAGGCATTTCTTATGGCAATGCCATGTTGCAAAATGGCCTTTATATCCTTGATTTACAAAACAAAGAGTCTATATACAACATTAATACAAAGAGGGTTAAATCAAACGAATTAAACCCTACTTACTTCTGGCATTGTCGTTTAGGACATGCAAACGAAAAACGCATTTCAAGACTCCACAAAACTGGAGTGCTTGGGTCATTTGACTTAGAATCTTATGACACATGCGAGCCATGTTTGTATGGAAAAATGACAAAGAGTCCTTTTAACAAGAAAGGTGAAAGGACTAATGGCTTATTGGAACTAATACATACCGATGTATGTGGACCATTAAGTACACAAGCTAGAAGTGGTTTTAGCTACTTCGTGACTTTCACAGACGACTTCAGTAGATATGGCTATGTCTATCTAATGAAGTACAAGTCTGAAACTTTTGAGAAATTCAAAGAGTTTAAGAACGAAGTAGAAAACCAACTTGGCAAAAGTATAAAAGCCATTCGATCAGATCGAGGTGGCGAATACTTAAACCAAGAGTTTGATGATCATCTAAAAGAGTGTGGAATTATTTCACAGCTCACTCCTCCTGGAACACCGCAATGGAATGGTGTGTCCGAAAGGAGAAATCGAACTCTGTTGGACATGGTTCGATCTATGATGAGTCAAGCTAATCTTCCTGTCTCTTTTTGGGGTTATGCATTAGAAACTGCTGCGTTTCTATTGAACCGTACTCCAACTAAAGCAGTTTAGAAGACACCATACGAGGTATGGACTGGGAAAGAACCCAATATGTCTTTTCTCAAGATTTGGGGCTGTGAAGCACATGTTAAGAAATTAACATCTGACAAACTAGAGTCCAAATCGACTGTCTGCTTGTTTGTGGGTTATCCCAAAGAAACAAAGGGATACTACTTTTACTCAAAAGCCGAGAACAAAGTATTTGTTGCTCGCAAGGCTATTTTCTTGGAAAAGGAGTTCCTTCTCAAGAAAGACAGTGGGAGTAAAGTAGAACTTAGAGAAATTCAAATGCCACAAGCTCCTATAGAGGATGAGTTGGAAATGGGATCAAGTTCACAACCAGTTGTGGAACAAGAACCCATTACACAAGTACCTAGAAGGTCTGGTAGGGTACGTCAGGAGATTGAGAGATATGGATTTCTAATCACTGACAGTGACACTATTGAGTTAGTAGATCGTGAGGATCCTACTACCTACCGAGAAGCTATTGAAAGCCCAAATTCGGATAATTGGCTTGAAGCCATGAAATTCGAGATGCGATCAATGTACGATAACCAGGTTTGGACCTTGGTTGATCCACCGAAAGGTGCTAAGGTAATTGAATGCAAGTGGTTATTCAAACTAAAAGCTGATAAGACCTACAAAGGTAGACTAGTAGCAAAAGGTTTTCGATAAACTCATGGTATAGACTATGACGAGACCTTTTCGCCTGTAGTCATGCTCAAGTCCATTAGGATCTTGCTTGCCATAGCTGCATATCATGATTATGAGATATGGCAAATGGATGTCAAAACTGCTTTCCTCAACGGAAATTTACTTGAGGATGTGTATATGACACAGCCTGAAGGTTTTGTCAATCCCAAGCATCCTAAGAAGGTTTGCAAGCTTCAAAAATCCATTTATGGATTAAAGCAAGCATCCCGAAGTTGGAATCTTCGTTTTGATGAAGCAGTCAAAGATTTTGACTTCATCAAGAACGAAGATGAGCCTTGTGTGTACAAGAAGGTTAGTGGGAGCATAGTAGTGTTTCTAGTCCTATATGTGGATGAAATCCTTCTCATTGGGAATGACATTCCAACATTGCAAAAGGTTAAGCAATGGTTGGGAAAATGTTTCTCAATGAAAGACTTAGGTGAAGCCGAGACAATACTTGGTATTCGAATCTATAGAGATAGATCGAATCGGCTTTTGGGACTAAGTCAAGAAAAGTACATAGACAAAGTACTAAAGCGTTTTAGTATGGGAGACTCAAAGAAAGGGTACACACCTTTGGCTTTGGGAGTTCCTTTGACTAAAGAACAGTGCCCTAAAACCAAAGAGGAAAGGGACAACATGAGTAGAATCCCATATGCATCTGCTATTGGATCTATCATGTACGCTATGTTATGTACTAGGCTGGATGTTGCTCATGCACTGAGTATAACCAGTAGGTTTCAGCAAGACCCTGGTGAGAAGCACTGGTCTGCTGTAAAAGGGATCCTTAAGTACCTGCGAAGGACAAAGGATCACTTCTTGGTGTATGGTGGTCAAGAAGAGCTCGTCATACAAGGTTATGCCGATGCTGCTTTTCAGACCAGCACTCAGGATTCTAGATCGCAATCTGGGTTTGTTTTTGTTTTGAACGGTGGTGCTGTCAGCTGGAGAAGCTCAAAGCAAGAAACCGTTGCCGACTCAACTACAGAATCTGAGTATATTGCAGCAAGTGAGGCTGCAAAAGAGGCTGTTTGGATTAAAAATTTCATTAATGGATTAGGAGTGGTCCCAAGCATCCTAGATCCATTAGAAATTTTCTGTGACAATAACGGGGCCATCGCACAGGCCAAGGAGCCTCGGTCACACCAGAAATCCAAACACATACTCAGGAGGTACCACCTGATCAGAGAAATCATTGATCGTGGGGACGTCAAGGTTAGCAAGATAGCAAGTGAAGACAATGTAGCAGATCCTTTGACGAAACAGTTACGTCCAAATCTGCACGAAGCTCATTTAAGAGCGTTCGGTCTTAGGGCTATGCCCAATTGGGACTAGTGCTAGTGGGAGATTGTTAGTGTAAGCCCTAGCCCCAATACATTGTAACGAAACACTTGAAATTAATAAAATGAGGCATTTGTTTTATCCTTTGTATTCCTGTGCATATCAATTGATAAAACTATCCAAGAGTGTTGTTTCGGTTTAAGTTATCATGTGTGAGGCACATGGATTGTAAGACCTTGAAACAAATGAGACTTCATTCTAAATATCCCTAGTCAGTCATTGTTATGGGAATAACAAATGAATTAAGACTAGTATGCTCTCTCTGATGCTATGAGTCCTGTCTTACGGATCATTAGGACAAGAGTGTCAATCAGAGATCATAGATACATGTTAAAGAACATGGTATCTGGATTCGATCCGCTCATGAGAACACTACATGGTACAAGTCATAAGTGTTTCTCATATGCAAGTTTTGTATCGGAGTTCTTAGACCTGAAATCTCTATGAAACTCTTTATGAATTACTGTGTACTTTGACATACACCTAACGTGCTCGTAACAGAGTGACAAGTACGGGTATGATTGGGTATGCATTGATTTATGTTAGAGAGCATGAGAGAAGTGAAGGGATTACCCCTCTCGATAAGAGAGAAAATATCATCGGCCACTTGATCAGTGAACTGAGAAGTGTATGGCCATACCGAGATGAAATAATGAGTAATCATTATTTATCTGAGAGTTCAGTATCACTGGAATATCAAGAAAGGAATTAATATATATAAGGATGACTAGTTCCATGCCTTATATTAATTCTGATATTTAAGGGTAAGGGATTATGCAAAATTGCATTAGGTCACTAAATGCCATTTGCATTTTCGTTTAATTTGGAATGCTATAATATCTTGCTAGAGAATATATATAGCCTTTGAATTAATTTTTATTAATTCATTGCCAATATTAAATGGACCTATAGGATCGCACATAAAGCACTGGGCTTAAAATTGTATTGGAAATTAATTTAGACTTTTATTTAAAGTCAAATTAATGCATGCAATGGGTGAACAGATTTTTACTGTTAACAATTGGTCACGAGAGAAATTTACTGGCATGTGTTAGGTTTAATTTCAATTGATTAATTATCTATGTATAATTAAGTTAATTGAGTATTAAATCCTAAATTATATTTAATCAAAATATAATACTTGAGAGGGAATTAAAGTAACCAAAGTTTAAACTAGGAATCCTAGTTAAATTTGGCAACTAATTACCTTAGTTAAGTAAGTTTGTTTTGATTAGCTAAATGATGCCATTTGAATTTAAATTCTAATAGAATTTAAATTAAAATATATATCTCTTAATTATTAAGTGTTAGTGGCTGAAATTGCTACCTAATTTAAGGCACTCACACATGACTAAAGTAAGTGATATATATTAAATGAATTAAAGGAATAATGGTGGGTGCCATTTTTATTCTTCTTCTCTCTTTTAGCCATGAGACTATTAGTGGGATTGGTAGAGATTCCTTTTGCTCTTAATTCTCTCATGGAAGGTGACTAACATAGAAAACCAAAGAAGAAAGAACAAGATGAGTTCTTGTGTTTTTCAAACAATTCCATTGCCTAATACACAAATATAGAGCTAGCACTCTTGATTTTAAGCTATCTTTGCAAGTGTGTGTGAACATAGAGAGGAGTGGCATAAAGGCTGTTCCTTTGGCATTGGTGGTGAAGATCTAAGGTAAATAAATTCATCTTAGTTGCTGGTCATCATCAAAATCAAGTCTTGAAGTGCATCTAAAGTTGTAAGTTTCAAAACTCTAAAATTGCATGTTTTCGTTCCTAGTTTTGGATATGTATGGTATGCATGATAAAATTTTTGTTTTTCCGCTGTGCTATCATGATTATCATACCATGTCATATTCCTTCAATAATTACCCTTAGTTTGTTGACATTTTAATCCTCTTCTTCTCCTTTAGTAAGCTCATGGCCTTGTTACCTATAAGAAGGATGTTAAATGCCTCTTATAAGAGCTTTATGCTCACAAAGAGACTTTAATCCTCATAGAGAAACTTTGATGCTTGTAGATAGACTTTGAAGAGTTTGGGAGATCTTTAATGCTCATAGGGAGACTTTGAAAGATTTGGGAGATTTGGTGCTTGCCAAAAGGCGTACAGATTTTAAAATTTTGTATGCCTTTTAAGAGGACTTTGGTTTAATTTGCTTGCTCCGAAGAGACTTTGTATTTTTGAATTTTTAGGTGCTTTATCAAAAAGACTTTTGAGATTTTCTTTTTTAATTTTTTTCATTTGGAATGATTTCCTTGTAGTCCATTGCTAGACTTTGTGTTTTGGTGTATTTTGGATTTTGGAATTTCGGTGCTTTTTAAAGATTTACACTATAGGATTTGGATTTTTTCTTTTCTTTCTTCTTTCTTCTAGTGTGAACTTTAAGGTTGAGGGTTTTAAATTTTTGCATGCCCTTTAAGAGGGCTTAATTCTCTTAGAGAGATTTGATTGCAAGGTTTAATGCTCATCGAGAAGCTTTGATGCTTACAGAGAGACTTCGATTGCCAGATTTAATACTTATAAAGAGACTTTGATTATTGAGCTTAATGCTTATAGATAGACTTTGATGCTTAAAAAGAGACTTTGATTGATGAGTTTAATGCTCATAGATAGATTTTGATACCAATGGGGGTTTCTTTTTTATGTTTGTTTGAGTGTGTGTATTTTCACTTTGGGTGAATTTTACATTTTCACAATTTTGGGGAATTTTAAATTTATACATTTTGATTGTGCAATGAATTTTTACATTTTAAATGTATTTTAACTTTGTACAGTTAAGTGTACTTTGGATTTGAGAATTTTGGATTTGAGAATTTTAGACTTTGAAATGTACATGGAATTTTTTTAATTTTCTAAATGTCTTTTGAATTTTGACAATTTGAATGCATTGATTATTTTCATTTTGGGATGTACATTAAGTTTGTACAGTTGAAGATTTTTGCATTTTTGAGTATGTTTCAATGCCTTGGAACCTTCAGTGTGCTGGATAGAATTTATATTCTTTGTACACCTGTATTTATGGTGTGTCTAAAGAATCTTTGTACATTTGAAGAATTTGAGTTTTTTGTACATTTAAGTTTTTGTATGTTCATGGAATTTAAATATTTGAGTTTTGTTCATTTAAATAATTTAAAGTTGTTTGCTCATTTATTGTGTTGTATATTCAAGTGTATGTTATAGGATAAAGAGTTTTACCTTATTGCCCCCAGGTAAGTTTGATCGAAAGCCATTTCAAGATCTAGTGTCTATAGTTGCTCCTAATTTTAGGGAACTTTATGTACTTATGCCTAAATGAGCTAAACTTCAGAGTAAAGGATAGAAGATACGTACCTAAGGTAGCGAGCTTTTGATTTTATTAAACACCTACCACATGGGCAGTGAGCCTCTGGTTGGATAGTTACCATTAGCTTATAGATGTTTTAACCCTCAACTAAGTAATTATCGTCAGCTTGTTGATGTTTTAACTCTTGGTTGGGTAATTACTTTCAGTTTGTCGATTTTTTAACCCTAAATCAACTAAGTAGTTACCCCTTGCTTGTTAATGTCTTAACTTTTGATCGATTGGGATGGGTGATTACCATCAGCTTATCGATGTTTTAACCCTCGATTGGATAATTAACATTACTTTATTGATGTTTTTAATCCTTTTCTTCTCCTTCTGTAAGCTCATGAAATGATGTTAAATGACTCTTATGATGTTTTTACACTCACAAGGAGACTTTAATCCTCTTAGAGAGACTTTGATGCTTATAGAGAGACTTTGAAGAGTTTGGGAGATCTTTGATGCTTGCAGGGAGACTTTGAAGGATTTAGGAAATTTGGTGCTTGCCGAAAGGCGGACATATTTTAAAATTTTTCTACCTCTTAAGAGGACTTTGGTTTTCTTTGCTTGCACCGAAGAGACTTTGTATTTCTAAATTTTTAGGTGCCTTATCAAAAGGACTTTTGAGTTTTTCTTTTTTAATTTTTTTCATTTGTAATGATTTCCTTGTGGTCTATTGCTAGACTTTGTGTTTTGGTGTATTTTTAATTTTTGAATTTTGGTGCTTTTTAAAGATTTGCAATTTAGGATTTAGATGTTTTCTTTTCTTTCTTCTTTCTTCTGGTGTGCACTTTAAGGTTGAGAGTTTTAAGTTTTTGCATGCCTCTTAAGAGGGCTTAATGCTCTTAGAGAGACTTTGATTGTAGGGTTTAATGCTTATTAAGAAGCTTTGATGCTCATAAAGAGACTTCGATTGCCAGACTTAATGCTTATAGAGAGACTTTAATTATTGGGCTTAATGCTTATAGAGAGACTTTGATGCTCGTAGAGAAACTTTGATTGATGAGTTTAATGCTCATAGATAGATTTTGATATTGACGGGGGTTTCTTTTTTACGTCTATTTGAGTGTGTGTATTTTCACTTTGGGTGAATTTTACATTTTCACATTTTAGGGGAATTTTAAATTTGTATAGTTTGATTGTGCAATGAATTTTTATGTTTTGAATTATTTTAACTTTTTACAGTTAATTGTACTTTGAATTTGATAATTTTAAACTTTATAATGTACATGGAGTTTTTTACATTTTCTAAATGTATTTTGAATTTTTACAATTTGAATGCATTGAATTTTTTTCATTTTGGGATGTATATTAAGTTTGTACAGTTGAAGATTTTTGCATTTTTGAGTATGTTTCAAGGCCTTAGAACCTTCTGTGTGCTGGATAGAATTTATATTCTTTATACACCTATATTTATGGTGTGTCTAAAGAATCTTTGTACATTTGAAGAATCTGAGTCTTTTGTACATTTCAGTTTTTGTATGTTTGTGGAAATTAAAAATTTAAGTTTTCTTCATTTAAAGATTTTGATGTTTTTTGCTCATTTATTGTGTTGTATATTCAAGTGTATGTCTTAGGATAAAGTGTCTTACTTGATTCCTCATCAGGTAACTTTGATAAGGAGCCGCTTCAGGAACTAGTATCTATTGTTACACCTAATTTTGGAAAACTTTATGCATTAGTGCCTAAGTGTGCTAAAATTCAGAGTAAAGGACAGAAGATGCATGCCTAAAGTGGGGAGCTTTCGATTTCATGGAACACCTACCACTTGGGCAGTATGTCTCTGGTTGGATAGTTGCCAATAGCTTGTCAATGTTTTGACCCTTAGCTAAGTAATTGCCATCAGCTTATTGATATTTTAACTCTTGGTCAGGTAATTACCATTAGCTTATCGATGTTTTAACCCTCAATCAACTGAGTGGTTACCTCTAGCTTGTCAATGTTTTAACTCTTAATCAGTTGGAGTGGGTGATTACCATCATCTTATCAATGTTTTAGCCCTCGATTGGATAATTACCATCAGTTTCTTGATGTTTTAATCCTTTTCCTCTCCTTCTGCAAGCTCATGGCCTTGTTATGTATAGGAAACAAGTTAAATACCTCTTATGAGGGCTTTACGCTCATATAGGGACTTTGATCCTTATAGAGAGACTTTGATGCTTGTAGAGAGACTTTGAAGAGTTTGGGAGATTTGGTGCTTACTGTAAGGTGGATATATTTTAAAATTTTTTATGCCTTTTAAGAGGACTTTAGTTTGCTTTGCTTGCTCCAAAGAGACTTTTGATTTCTGAATTTTTAGGTGCCTTATCAAAAGGATTTTTGAGTTTTTTTTTAATTTTTTTCATTTGGAATGATTACCTTCTAGTCCGTTTCTAGACTTTGTGTGTTTGGTGTATTTTGGATTTTGGAATTTAGGTGTTTTTTAAAGATTCGCACTTTAGGATTCGGATTTTTCTTTTCTTTTTTTTTGTCTTCGAGTGTGCACTTTAAGGTTAAAAGTTTAAAGTTTTTGCATGCCTCTTAAAAGGGTTTGATGCTCTCAGAAAGACTTTAATTGTAGGGTTTAATGCTCATCGAGAAACTTTGATGCCCACAGAAAGACTTCGATTGCTGGACTTAATGCTTCTAGAAAGACTTCGATTGCAGGCTTAATGCTTATAGATAGACTTTGATGCTTGTAGAGAGACTTTGATTGACTAGTTTAATGCTTATAGATAGATTTTGATACCGATGGGGGTTTCTTTTTTATGTCTGTTTAAGTGTGTGTATTTTCACTTTGGGTGAATTTTACATTTTCACAATTTAAGGTAATTTTGAATTTGTACAGTTTGGCTGTGCAATGAATTTTTATGTTTTGAATATATTTTAACTTTGTAAAGTTAAGTGTACTTTGGATTTGTGAATTTTAGACTTTGGAATGTATATGGATTTTTTTACATTTTTGAAATGTATTTTGAATTTTTACAATTTGAATGCATTGTTTTTTTTTAAAATTTTGGGATGTATATTAAGTTTGTACAGTTAAAGATTTTTGCATTTTTAAGTACATTTCAAGGCCTCAAAACCTTCAGTATGCTAGATAGAATTTATATTCATTGTAAACCTGTATTTATGGTGTGTCTAAAGAATCTTTGTACATTTAAGTTTTTGTATGTTTGTGGAATTTAAATATTTACTTTTGTTCATTTAAAGAATTTGAAGATTTTTGCTCATTTATTGTGTTGTATATTCAAGTGTATGTGTCAGGATGCAGAGTTTTACCTGATTCCTCATCATATAACTCTAATCAGGGGTCATTTTAGGATCTATTGTCTATAGTTTCTCCTAAGTTTGGGGAACTTTGTACACTAGTGCCTAAGTGAGCTAAAATTCAAAGTAAAGGATAGAAGATTCATA
Organism: Excoecaria agallocha; assembly: GCA_037975025.1. Classification (NCBI taxonomy): domain Eukaryota; kingdom Viridiplantae; phylum Streptophyta; class Magnoliopsida; order Malpighiales; family Euphorbiaceae; genus Excoecaria; species Excoecaria agallocha. Next base: position 6,665,827 of record JBBPFJ010000019.1, on the reverse strand, counting down.
CCTGAGATGGCAAGCTTCCAATTTTATTGAACACGTACCACTTGGATAGTGAGTCTCTAGTTTGGTAGTTGCCATCAGCTTAATAATTTTTAACCCTCAGTTGAGTAATTACCATTAGCTTGTTAATATTATAACTCTTGGTCGGGTAATTACCGCAACTTGTCGACATTTTAACCCTAGATCAACTGAGTGGATATGCCTAGCTTATCACCGTTTTAACTTTTAATTAGTTGGAGTTGGTGATATCCATCAGCTTATCGATGTTTAAACCCTCGATTGGATAATTACCATCAGCTTGCTGATATTTTAATCCTTTTTTCTCCTTCCATAAGCTCGTAGCCTTATTACCTATAGAAAGGATATTAAATGCCTTTTATGAGGGATTTACGCTCATAGGGGGATTTTGATCTCATAGAGAGACTTTGACGCTAGTAGAGAGACTTTGAAGAGTTTAGGAGATCTTTGATGTCTGCAAGGAGACTTTGATGTATTTTGGAGATTTTGTGCTTACCAAAAGATGGATAGATTTTAAAATTTTTTATACCTCTTAAAAGGACTTTGGTTTGCTTTGCTTGTTATGAAGAGACTTTAGATTTTTGAATTTTTAGGTGCCTTATCAAATGGACTATTGAGTATTTCTTTTTAAATTTTTTCATTTGGAATGATTGCTTTATGCTTCGTTGCTAGACTTTGTGTTTTGGTATGTTTTGGATTTTGGAATTTCGGTGCTTTTTAAAGATTTATACTTTAGGATTTGAATTTTTTCTTTTCTTTCTTCTTTCTTCTGGTGTGCACTTTAAGGATGAGAGTTTAAACTTTTTGCATGCCTCTTAAGAGGGCTTGATGCTCTCAAAGAGACTTTGATTGTGGGGCTTAACGCTTATCGAGAAGCTTTGATGCTCATAAAGAGACTTTAATTATCGAACTTAATGCTTATAGAGAGACTTTAATTATCGAGCTTAATGCATATAGAGAGACTTTGATTGCCGTGCTTAATGCTTATTGAGAGATTTTGATACCGGAAGCGAATTTTTTTTACATCTGTTTGAGTGTGCATAATTTCACTTTGGGTGAATTTTACATTTTCACAATTTTGGGGAATTTTAAATTTGTATAGTTTGATTATGCAATGAATTTATACATTTTAAATGTATTTTAACTTTGTACAGTTAAGTGTACTTTGGATTTGAGAATTTTAGACTTTGGAATGTACATGGAGTTTTTTACATTTTTGAAATGTATTTGAAATTTTTACAATTTGAATGCATTGAATTTTTTTTCATTTTGGGATGTACATTAAGTTTGTATAGTTGAAGATTTTTGCATTTTTTGAGTACATTTCAAGGCCTTGGAACCTTTAGTGTGCTGGATAGAATTTATATTCTTTGTACACCAATATTTATGGTGTGTCTAAAGAGTCTTTATACATTTGAAGAATTTGAGCCTTTTGTACATTTAAGTTTTTGTATAATAATGGAATTTAAATATTTAAGTTTTGTTTATTTAAATAATTTGAAGTTTTTTTCTCTTTTATTATGTTGTATATTCAAGTGTATGTCTCAAGATAAAGAGTCTTGCCTGATTGTACCCAGATAATTCTGATCAGGAGTCGCTTTAAGAGCCAGTGTCTATAGTTGCTCCTAATTTTGGGGAACTTTATGCATTGGTACCTAAGTGAGCTAAAATTCAAAGTAAAGGATAGAAGATGTGTACCTAAGATGGCAAGCTTCCGATTTTATTGAACACCTACCACTTGGGTAGTGAGTCTCTGGTTGGATAGTTACCATCAGCTTATGGATGTTTTAACCCATGGTTGAGTAATACCATCAGCTTGTTAATGTTTTAACTCTTGGTTGGGTAATTACCATCAGTTTGTTGATGTTTTAACCCTTGGTAAACTGAATGGTTACCCCCAGCTTGTCAATGTTTTTACTTTTGATCTATTAAAGTAGGTGATTAATATCAACTTGTTGATGTTTTAACCCTTGATTGCATAATTACCTTCAGTTTGTCGATGTCTAAATCCTCTTCTTCTCATTCCGTAAGCTCGTGACCTTATTACCTATAGGAAGGATGTTAAATGCCTCTTATGAGGGCTTTACTCTCATAGGGAGCTGTCAATCCTCATAGAGTTGCTTTAACAATCATAGAGAGACTTTGAAGAGTTTAGGAGATCTTTGATGCTCATAGGGAGACTTTGAGGGATTTAGGAGATTTGGTGCATACTAAAAGGGTGACAAATTTTAAAATTTTTTATGCATTTTGAGAGGACTTTGGTCTTCTTTGATTGCTCTAAAAAGACTTTGGATTTTTGAATTTTTAGGCACCGTATCAAAAGGACTTTTGAGCTTTTCTTTTCATTTTTTTTATTTGGAATAATTGCCTTGTGGTCCTTTGCTAGACTTTGTCTTTTGGTGTATTTTGGATTTTGGAATTTCGGTGCTTTTTAAAGATTCACACTTTAGGATTTAGATTTTTTCTTTTCTTTCTTCTTTCCTCTGATGTGCACTTTAAGGTTGAGAGTTTTAATTTTTTGCATGCCTCATAAGAGGGTTTAATGTTTTTTAAGAGACTTTGATTACGAGGATTAACGCTCATCTAGAAGCTTTGATGCTCACAGAAAGACTTTGATTGCCAAACTTAATGCTTACAAAGAGACTTTGATTATTGAGCTTAATGCTTATAAATAGACTTTGATGTTTATAGAGAGACTTTGATTGTCAAGCTTAATGCTTATAGAGATTTTTTTATACTAGCGAGGGTTTCTTTTTTGCATTTGTTTACATGTGTGTATTTTCACTTTGGGTGAATTTTACATTTTCACAATTTGGGGGAATTTTAAATTTATACAATTTGATTGTGCAATGAATTTTTATGTGTTGAATATATTTTAACTTTGTACAGTTAAGTGTACTTTGGATTTGAGAATTTTAGACTTTGAAACGTGCATGGAGTTTTTAAATTGTCGAAATGTATTTTGAATTTTTACACTTTGAATGCATTGAACTTTTTTCATTTTAGGATGTACATTAATTTTGTATAGTTGAAGATTTTTACATTTTTAGTATGTTTCAAGGCCTTGGAACCTTCAGTGTGCTAGATAGAATTTATATTCTTTGTACACCTATATTAATTGTATGTCTAAAGAATCTTTGTACATTTGAAGAATTTGAGTCCTTTGTACATTTAAGTTTTTGTATGTTCGTGGAATTTAAATATTTGAGTTTTGTTCATTTAAAGAATTTGAAGTTTTTTGCTCATTTATTGTGTTGTATATTCAAGTGTATATCTTAGGATTCTATATTCAAGTGTATATCTTAGGATAAATAGTCTTACCTGATTGCCCCCAGGTAACTTTGATTAGGAGCCACTTCAGGGCCCAGTGTCTATATTTGTTCCTAATTTTATGGAACTTTGTGTACTAATGCCTAAGTGAGCTAAAATCCAGAGTAAATGATAGAAGATGCATACCTAAAGTGGCGAGCTTTCAATTTTATTGAATACCTACCACTTTGGTAGTGAGTCTTTTGTTAGATAGTTTCCATCAGCTTGTCAATGTTTTGACCTTCAACTGGGTAATTACCATCAGCTTGTTGATATTTTAACTCTTGGTCGGGTAATTACCTTTAGCTTGTCAACATTTTAACCCTCGATCAACTAAGTGGTTACCCTTAATTTGTCAAAATTTTAACTTTTGATCGGTTGGAATGGGTTATTACCATTAGCTTTTCAATATTTTAACCCTTGATTGGATAATAACAGTTAGTTGATCAATGTTTTAATCCTCTTTTTCTCCTTTCGTAAGTTCATGGCCTAATTACCTGTAGGAAGGATGTTAAATGCCTCTTATGAGGGCTTTACACTCATAGGAACACTTTGATCCTCATAGAGAGACTTGATGCTCATAGAGAAACTTTAAATTGTTTTAGAGATCTTTCATGCTCGTAGCGAGACTTTGAAGTATTTGGGAGTTTTGGTGCTTACCGAAAAATGGACAGATTTTAAAATTTTTACTGCTTCGTAAGAGGACTTTGGTTTGCTTTATTTGCTCTAGAAAGACTTTGGATTTTTGAATTTTTATGTGCCTTATCAAAAAGACATTTGATTTGTTCTTTTTAATTTTTTTTATTTTTAATGATTACCTTATGGTCTGTTGCTAGACTTTCTGTTTTGGTGTATTTTGGATTTTGGAATTTCGGTGCTTTTTAAAGATTTGCACTTTAAGATTTAGATTTTTCTTTTCTTTCTTCTTTCTTCTAATGTGCACTTTAAGGTTGAGAGTTTTAAGTTTTTGCATGCCTCTTTAGAGGGCTTGATGCTCTTAAAAAGACTTTGATTATGGGGCTTAAAGCTTATCGAGAAGCTTTGATGCTTATAGAGAGACTTTGATTGATAAACTTAATGCTCACAAAGAAACTTTGATTGATAAACTTAATGCTCACAAAGAAACTTTGATTACCAGGATTAATGCTTATAGAAGGACTATGAGGCTTGCAAAGAGACTTTGATTGCCGAGGTTAATGCTCATAGAGTGATTTTGATACCGGTGAGGGTTTCTTTTTTATGTCTATTTGAGTGTGTGTAGTTCACATTCTAAACTAGTTTAATCTCAATAAGAGAAGTTAAGGGGTCATTCTCAATGAGGGATAGGAGAATAGGCATGCTGATATCAAAGCTTACTGAACCTACACATAAGCATAATGCATACCAAGCAATTTTCATGTATGTGTGTTGACGGCCAAAATAGAATTTTATTTTTGAAAAGAAAATTATGGATAGGAATTTGGGGGTGAGGTTCAACTCGAATACATAAATACATTTATGGCTTCTGATAAGTGTGAATTATATATAGTTTTTAATATGTTTTAAGCATTGTTATTTAGTTAATTTGGTGTTATTTAGGTTAAATTAGAGATATATTGTTAATTTGTGTGTTTTTAAGGATTAATTACAAGTTTTGGTTGTTTTTCAGGTTCAATTTGGTAAAAAAAAAGGATTTAAATTGCAAAAAAGGCAAAGATTGGGGCCAAAACTGCAAATATGAGAAATTGATGCGAGAAAGTGAGCATCCAGTCCAGAAGGTTTTCACATGACCACGTAAAATCAATGAAGAAATCTACCCGTGGCCACGTGAAGGGTTGTAGCTTGGAAGACATGGCCACGTGAAGATTGAAGCTAAGAGACCCATGGCCACATGAAAGATAATTGAATGAAAACCAAGAAGGACACGTGACCACATGTGAGGAACAAGGGAAGCACACGTGACCACGTGTGAAGAACAACTAGAGGGACACGTGACCACGTGAAGAATTACACTAGGAAACACGTGGCCACGTGCTTTAGCAGAGTTTACTTTCTAATTAATTTCTGGAGTTTAAGAAGGATTCCAGAACATCTTTGGCCTATAAATAGCAGTTTAAAACACCAGATAAATAATCCAATCTTAGAATTAAGCACATTATTTTCTTAGTTTGTTTTACGTTGTTTTGTTTTCATTGTTTTTCTTCAAAGCTTTGTTTTGATTTTAAGTATGTCTTGTGAGTAGTTTTCTTTAACTTTTGCTAAAGGATACTTGAATCCTTAACTTGTATTGTTATGACTTAAAGTTTGATCTTCAATTTAATACAAGTTGATTATTTCTTAGTTCTTAAACATAGTCTTGTCTTTACTTAATTTTAAATTGATTTTAACTTGATTAAGCATTGGTTAAGCAATTGGTTTAAGTTGATTATTGATATGCATGTTCTTGGGTTGATTTATTTAGGTTAATGCATGATTATAATCTGAATAAACTAAAATTTTGTGTTGATTTAAGTAAATTGAGATTGAGAAAAGTGTAACTAAGAATAGGTGGAAGTTAAATCTCTTGAAAAAGGCTTTAATAGACACTAGGAGAATTAATTAAGGTATTTATGCTAAGTGTTGAGTTAATCTGAATAAGAAAATTTTAATGCTTGGAATGATAATCTTGAATAAAGTTATCTGGATTTATTAATCTGAATTCTCCATAATCACTTGTATATCTTCTTTTGATTAAGTTATAGCAATATTGGTTAAGGTGGATAGTCCTTTAGTGAAAGTTGTTTTTAATATTGATTTTTACCTCATTTAATTTACTTGCTTTCAATTGATCTTTATTTATTTTAACTCTTTCAATTGTTTTTATTTTAGTTTTAAATTACCGCTTTTAGTTTTAAATCTTCAACCATCATAACTTTGGGATTTCTCTTTTCTCTCTACACACAAAATTGGTTTTGAAATTAAAATAGCACATACAAACACAAGTTTCCCTTGGATTCGATATTTTGGGTCATAATTATATTTTCCTATATTACTTAGCCGATCTAGCACACTTGTTAGACACCGATCAGCTTCCTACTTGAAGCTCAAGAAACACCATATGCCTCTTCTTACATACCAAACCTTACTAAAAGGTCATCTCCACTAGGTTGGATGAGACTGAATCTAGAATTAGGAGGTCTTACATTGGTTGTAACGTTAGGCTTGAGGTGAATAGCTATCAAAGAAAGGTCAGGTCACTAGAGGAAAATGACCCCTATGCTTTCTTAATTGATGGGAAGATTATTCTCTACCCATTTTTCCATTATCCAAGGATTTTTAGATTTAGCTCTGCCGATTAACTCACTGGAGATTAAGTAAGGGGTTATTTAAGGATAATGCCTTAAGATCTCCCTTCCTTTCATTTTTCTTTGTTGGGATGTTGATTTTAAGGGCTTTCTAATTACCTTTTTATCTTTTCTTTACTTCTACTTTTCCCCTTTTTTTTTCCTTTTTTGCCTTTTTTTCTCTTGCAAATTTGTTTCATCTGATAAACCCAATTTCCTATAGGTGGAATTTATAAAAAGTATCGATATAGATCGATCTTTCTATTCTTAAAATATGGAATCATCATTACCACAATGGCCAACTTTATAAAGGGAAGCCAAAATTATTTTTGGTTAAGGGTAGTTTCAACGTGTGTAACAATAAAGTGAGAACACATTTAGCATGCTTGAAACAAAGGCTCAAAGGACTAGCAAGTGTTACAACCCTAGCAAGTGCACTAGATCAACAAGTAATATAGAGGAATATAATTAAGACCTCCAAAAATCGAACCCAAAGGAAGTGAATTGGTGTAATATGAAATTTTTGATTGATTGCGATATATGCTTAAAGAATTCCCAATTGTTTGGTGTATTTTTCTTTCTTTTGTTATCTCGAACTATAATGATGATAAAAGGAAAGAAAATATAAAATGTCAATGATGAATAAACAAGACAATAACAAGAAACAAAGATAAACAATGGGTAAATCAATATAGGTAAAGACATTGTTAGCAATATAATCCACCCCTATCCCATACAAGATTCATTTTAATAAAAGATTTCATACAATTCAGATGTGTTCAACCCTTCTAAAACTCTAGTATCCCATTCTGGATCCTATTATTCTAACTACTCAGTATCCCATTCCGAAGCTTATCCAATAGCCATCATAAGCATGGGTCCCAAGAACTAAATGTGAACTAATATAAAATTTTGGAGCTTACTAGTCCAACACCTATTCATTTTCCTCTTTATTTTTTGAATTTACAACATAATAAACCCTAGGTTTAATAGCTTCCATTCTGGAAATGCCATTAAAACTATAGCAAATGTGAGGAAAAACAAAGAATTCATAGCATAAACATTCAACAAGCATCCAACTTTTCACTTGAATAAGATTAATAACATAAATACTTGCAAAACATTCAACCCAAGATTAGCACAAGGGAAAAGAAACATTGAAAACATATTTTAAATAAATGAGTTCATACTCCTTACATGGTCTAGGGAATTCAAAGATCCCCAAACAACAAAAGAATACTCACTGTTCATAATGTAAAAAACAAGTAAAGAGTGAGAAAAAACTATAAAACCCATTTACAGTTGAAGATCTCAAATTGATGAGGTCTTTTTCCTTCTTCTCCAATTGGAACTTGATTCAAACTAAAACCTAGATTAAAATCTAAGCTGTAACTGAGTATTTCTATGTATTTGTGAAGTAACTATATTAAAAGAGTAATTTTTACAAGTAAAACCTATGAAAAACTAAGTATAAAAGCCTAAGTATAATGAACACACAAGCTAAAACTATAGAGAAAAAGGCAGTGGCTCAAAACCCTAAAAAGATCTCTCTTTCCAGATAAAATTTATAGCTTTTATAGAGATCTTTAGAAAAACACTGTTGAGATAGTTTGGTCTCGACCGAGTCTAAAGAGATAAAATAGTACTGTATCGTAGGACATGGTTGAGATTCTTTAAACTCAGTCGTGTGTAACATTCTAGATCGAAACACACTTGAAGGTTGCATAGCATTCGGCTGGGACACTTGGGTCTCGATCGAGTCTCCTGATGAAATGACATATTTTGGGACCAATGGTCTCAATCGAGTGTTGCCCTTTTCTCTGCACACAAATCAAAAATATTCACCAAAATCACTTAAAAACTTTACAAAAATCAAAATAAATCGAAATTGTATAAAAAGATCATTTTTACACTAAAAACATAAAAAACATGCAACACGAGACATAAATACTGAATAAAAACACAAAAAATAAATAATAAAATTGGAGTTATCAATTATCCCACACTTATCTTTTGCTCACCCTCAACCAACTAGAAACCAAATTCTTGCAAACCTGAACTTGAAAAAAGAAAATACAAGTTTACGGAAAGCTCAAAAACACTACAGCATAAGTCACTAACTATCTATTAAATCAAAAAGAATTCAACTTAATTCATACTAGCTAGTCTCCAGTGTGTGTGCAAGGCCCAAAGATAAATTTTAAATCATAAAACTCTAGTGCAATCCAACAACTAAGAAAAGAATTCATATGTAGAAACTGCACACATGGTTTTGCTTTTGAAACTTGAGAAATGCCACAAGTCTCTTCTTTACCATCGGAACCCAAAGATCATCTCTGCAAACAATTATAAATAGAACAAGATCATTAGGACTTAAATAGGTTGTAATGAGGCAGGGGTATGGCTAGCAAATATATATAGGATATGCAAAGTAGAATAGCCATTCCAAAGCTCCCTTCATCCTAAGAACACTCTAAAAATTTTTGGTTTGCATTTTACCCTTTTCTTGGTTTAAAAGATACTCTAAATGTTAGACTACCTAGAATGCATAATGCTTTTTCAAAAAGTTTGGTTCTTCTAAGAAAAGGACTACACCAAGGTGCCATTTGATAGCAATATTGCTTGCTCAAATTCAAGCTCTAAAATTCCTTCTCTAATTCTAGCAAACCACCCCATGCTTATTTCAAACTAAGATCAAGTTCTTTTTTTCAAAAGAAATAGGGGCTTGCTATCAAAACCATTACAAAATTATGCACTAGAGGTAATCCTTACATTTATTCATTAATCCTAACCTAGGGTTCTCCTTGAAAATTCCATTATCTTAATTCAAATGGACAAAAAGTAAAACTTTCTCCTAATTACTTCAAGAATGGCCAGTTCTCAAAGGGTTTGGAAAAGGGCTTATAGTGTTAGGACAATTACATAGGTACCAAAGAAAATTCAAAATTTAGTACGCAATTAGCATACTTTAATAGGCTCAATGGGGATATGCAAGGGAGAACAATTGTAATATCAGGTAAGTCTAAGGTGTTTTAGAGGCTATGAAAAAAATTTTCCGAAATCACTTAAAGTTCTAAATTCAAATTGTTGTAAATGTTCTGAAGGGTGATGAGGAAGGTTATAGTACTCTAGAATTCCTATTCGATCACTTTCATGCACTAGATTTTTTTATAAAATAAGCCTAATGTAATAACAAACTACTCTCCTGTTATTCAACTCCCCTAAAAAAGCTTTTCTAAACTCGAGTTCGAAGCATCCACCACAGGAATGTCTAAAGGCAAACTAAGCCAACATGTACATGTTTTTAATAACAACCGAAGAAATATACCCTAAAAAGGAAATAAAATAAAAATTAAAGTAAAACTAAAAATCACAACTAAGTAAAGATAAAAATATAGCCAAACTAAAAGAAAAAGTGACACACTAAACTAAAATTTAAACAAAAAGATAAAAGATGCATAAATTAAAACAAACTATAAAAAAAACATAGAAACAAAATGCTAAACATAAAAGATTAAAACAAACTACAAAAACATAAAAATAAACATAAAGTTATTGTAGTGTTAAATAAAATAAGCACAAACTAAGAAAGCACAACATTAACTCTTCACACCCTCACCCTACACTTAAAATTTTGTTGCCCTTAGCAAAATACAAAACAATGTTCAATAAGTTGGGTGGGTTGAGGAAAATCCCTAAAATAGTGACTTCTAAGTAGATGGAGGAGGAGGATACTGGGCATCAAATTGAGATTGCAACATCCTAATAGTAGTTACTATCTCATCCATCCGCTGGTGGATGGTGGTAAAATCAGAGTCCATCCTTTCGGTGATGTGGTTGAGACAGTTATTGACGGAGGTGTACTGATCAGTGGATAATGTAATGGTGTATGCCCCTACTCTCTACAGCTCTATGGTTCCCTTAATCATGGCTTCTCTATATAGCTTCATGCTTGACAGCACTGCCTACCCTTACCCTGGAAAATATGGGTCATCAATGAGAACTGACATATTCTTTAGCATTTTCCTGTTAATCATAATTGGGTTGCCTACAGGGTTTCCTAGGTTGGGGTGGTTGTGATGACGAGCTAGAGTAGTCACAAATTTGCCTAAAGTCAGCTTATAGTCCCTCTTCTTATAAGTGCATAGGTTAGTAATCTTTTAGGCAAGAAAAATCGCTCCATTAAGGCATATTCCATGCTCTATGGCATATAAGATTGTTGCTTCATTGGCATTAATATTTCAAAGGCCTTTACAATGGCTGAAGAATGCCAAAGCTAGATATCTATGCATGATCCTCAGTGGGTGATTGCCCAAATGATGAGCCTTAGTGTTGCTTGCATGGAAAGTGGTGGGGTCCTCTTCATCATAAATTCCAATCCAAACCTCCTATTTGTTCATGTTCTCTAGCCCTCATGTAGCGTGTTGGTCAAAGCCCAGCACTTCAGCAAAATCATTGAAAGACATTTGATAGGGGGAGCCATTAACCCAAAAACTCACATTGCCCCTATCTAGGTGATTGTCTTTGCCAATCCTAAACTTTACCGTAGCCAGGAAAACTTTAACAAGTTATGAATAGACCTTCTCTTATCGCTCAATGAACACTTTCCATCCCACTCCATCAATTAGCCTATCGAGCTCATTCTACAAGCGGAATACCACTAACTGTAACATCCTAATCCACTAACCATGGATAATCATCAATCATCATCATAAACCTAGTAAAGATCAGGCATAAATAATAATAAATAATAATACATGCCATAATTACATGTCACAATAAATTAAATCAACTTATAAATAAGAAGGCCTAACATAATTGGCCGACAATACACAATGAAATCCTCAAAGGCAACTATAATCTGCCAGATCTTCTCTTCACTGGTTGTCTAGCCATTATAGTTATTGATCCACTGAAGCTTATCCTAAAATCTACACAAATAAATAAACCCATGCTAAGCTATAAAGCTTAGTGAGGAACAAAACTCTAAAGACAATCCTTTTAAAATTATATCTTATCTTACACAACATCCACTATAACTATAGGAGATCACTATCATCATATAATCTCTTTTTAACTTAACTAGCCTATTTTATACACCTATAGTCCTTTTATTCATGAGTTTAGACATCATAGCTATTAATAGTACAAAACTTTAACTTATTGCCTTCGATCTCATTGTTCACATATTATAGGCATTTAATGTTAATTCATAGCATAAGGGCGTACTTCAATTATATAGCATCTACAAGTAATCCTGGTAGGCATGATCACTACACATATATCATACAATTCTCATATTAGATTCGTAATCTTTATATCCTTAATGTTATCTTAGCATGATAACTTAATTCTCTTACAACATCATTTTAAGTCATGCATTGCACTTGGTTGGATCAATGTTATCATTATGCATACATGTATGTAAACATATATCTATAAATAACAGTCTAATGGAATTGCATGCGATAACAAAGAACAAGCATTACATGTCATAATTACTAGACAAAGTCTCCATGGCATATGTATGCATTTCATAAAACAAAGTACATAAAACTTAGTGTACATGTTGCAATCCATATAATTTCTAGTACAATATTGTACACTTTAGGGTCCATATATTCTTCGTGGAATCCCATCGGTGGAGATAAACTTACATGGGAGCCTTCCTCAATAAAGTGGGACATCTCAATCATGTAATACAAAAATGACATTTCATTTCATAAAAACAGTTTATAGTCGAATGGAATTTAAAGCAATCAAAACAATAGATCATTCATCATGCTTATATTACATAAGTAGGGCATTTAATGCATGTTTTACTTTATCTTGTGTACATATTATCATCTTTAATAGCCTACCTAAGTACTAGTTCAAAGGGTGGATAACGGGAGCAATGGATACCCAAAGGTATCAAACTATGGATATCCGAAGATATCAAATAATGGATCCAAACGGGATCAAATAATGGTTCCAGCAAGGAACAAACTATAGACCCAAATGGGGTCAAACAATGGTTCCAGCAAGGAACAAACTATAGACCCACAAGCTTAATCACATTAAGAACATCTTTGATTGGACCTATTATTCTTTACTTAATACATCAATTGGCTTCAAGCCACAATTTATAAAAAAAATGCATATCATTCTTATCATACATCAAGGTTGACACTACTAAAAAAATGCAAATTAGCGACGACAAAAGTCGTCGCTAACTCATGTTTTTTCGTCGCTAAATCAGTTTAACGATAACTTAGCGACGACTTTTATTTTGAAACAAAAGTCGTTGTAGCAGAATTTAGCTACAACAAGAAGTCGTCGCCAAATTTTAGCTACGAAAGAGCGTTGTCGCTAAATATTTGTCGCCATTTTTCTACAACAATGTTCACGCAAAATTTAGCGACGACAGTATTTTCGTCGCAATATTGCTACGACATTGTTCATGCAAAATTTTGCGACGATAATATTTTCTTCACAATATTGCCACGACATTGTTCAAGCAAAATTTTGCGACGATAATATTTTCGTCGCAATGTCATCGCAATATTGCTACAACATTGTTCATGCTAAATTTTGCGACGACTGTATTTTCGTCGCAATATTGCTACGACATTGTTAACGCTAATGTTTGCGACGACAGTTTAATCGTCTCAATTTTACTATGACATTGTTCACGCTAATTTTGCAACGACAGTATATCCGTCGCAATTTTGCTATGACATTGTTTACGCTAATTTTTGCTACAACAGTTCAATCGTTGCTATATTGCTACGACAATGTCAATGCTAAAAGCGACAATATGTTTCCTTTTATTTAGCGTCAAATGATTTATCGCTAATGTCCTCTCGCAAAGTTAGCTATAATTATATTATGGCTAAATTGTAGTTGAATAGCAAGTATCCAAACATGCTAATCCATCGATAAATTGAAATTTTTTAATTTATTAAATTAATATGGAGATTTAATCTTTCAAATAATAAACTACAAATGATAAATCTATATTTAGATTACTTAATATATATATATATATCACTAAAAAAGGTTATTTACAAGTGCATATCAAAATTATTTGTATATCCAAAAAAATAAGTGCATATATTGTAGTAACAAAATGATATACAAAATATCCTATCATATAATTATAACTATAATATAGGCAAAATAGTATTTCTGACTTAATGTGTAAATGCAGTGAAACCTTAACTATCAGTCCTATCAGTACGAGATATCAATACATGCATCTGCTCTTCAATTCGCTGCTAGAAAAGTTGCTGTTGCGTCTCCATCTGCTGCTGGATCTGTCCGACCCGCTGCTCCACTAACTGCTCCACCTGCTGCTCCACACGCTGATCTATCTCTTGTTCAAGCTCAGCACGAATTTGAACTTGAAGATCAGTCCTCATGGTGGATAGACGCTGTTCAAACCTCTCCTCCATTTCTCTTGTAGCATGTTCTTCAAAAGCAAAATAAGAGCGAGATGTGCTAACCTCTGCATAATATTGACTTGTTGTAGCTCCAAGTCCATACACTTGTCCTCTCTGTGCACCCCCTACTGCATCCAAGTATATCTGATTCTCATCAATTTTTTATTCTTCACTTTGAGATCTCTCCAATCTAAGCTGCATAATTCTATCCTGAAAATCCATATTAAAAATTACAATGAAGCTTAATAAATTCTTATAATATGCATTATAATTATATGTATATTGACATCTATAATAAATCAATTAACACTTACATATATCACCCTGCATCTATTATTAACAAAAGATTGACCATCATTCTTCTTTGTATGGGTGTGCAAAAAGACTTCACAAGCAGTAGGCCGTCGTCGATTCTTTTTAGCCTAAAATACAGTAAAATATGAAAAATTAAAAAAATAAACTTAGATGTATAAAATTTGGCAGCATTTCCCCTAAAATTAAGAAAAATTCAAATTGTCAAACCTGATAAAAATTCACATTTACACTTCTATAAAGATCAACACATTTATAACAATGAATTTGGCCACTTCTAGGCCTCAAAACAACTTCCATTTTAGAATCAACTTCCACATCAACTTATTGATCATTATTAAGAAAGTAACTCCACTTACCAAATGTTTCATATGCACGACAAGCGAGACAAGCCCTCCAACATGACATGATAAGGAAGCCGCATCTTCATCACCACAACGTCTATTTTTTGAATTTCGTTTTGATATATTGACAATATCTGGACGGCCCCACATCTCTATCCATGAGGTCCAAACAGACTCTGGCACATAATTTGGATAAGAGTTTCTCTTTTTCATCTTAGTGATAAAATCAGCATATCTAATAGCTACCTTTTTTTCCAAACAAACTTGACCAATTGTTCTTGTAATGGGTCCCAACAGAAAAATTTCTACATACATATTCAACAAGTATAAGCTTAATTATAAGAAATGCAATAAATAAGCAATGAAACTATATAGATATTTAATTTATAAATGTAGTGATTTACCTTAAACTCTTCAAAGTATACATCTTTGGTCTCTTGGCTGATGGTGGACCAACGTAATCCCCCTTCTTCTAGCCTTCCCTCAAAAATCCTACGTATCTTGCGAGAACACTTACTACTTGGCTCTAAAAATCTGAATAGAATAAAAAAAGATAAATACATCAATAATGTTAATAGAAAAAAACAATTAATATAAATAAGCTTATACTAAAACAGTTAAATTTTTGTAATTCTCACTTTCCATCTCGAATAGTGACTTTTATCTTTCCAGATTCATCGATGATAATTTCTTCTGGATTAGGAGTTCCATCATCATAATCTTCAGTAGCAAAGTATTGTGAATCTCCACTATCATGTGTAGATTGTGTTGTTGGGGGCATTTGAGGTATCGTATCAGGTGGATTTGATTCATCAATTGGGGTCAAAGGCGGCAAAGATGCATTTCTATTTGCTATCGGTGGTTGCATCATTGGAGGTTGTGAAGGTGCACTAGATGAAGGTTGCACCGATCGTTGTCTCTCTCCTACTTTCTTTGCAAGTGACATGGTGAAAGGATTATGTCGTGCATTAACTCCGCGAACCACTGCTACTCGCACATGCTTCCTTTTTAACATATCTACAAAAAAAATAAATAAATAAGATATCTATTGATGTTAGTGATAAGAGAAAGCAATCATTGCCCCCTATATTAACACATACAAAATTACTCACTATCCTCAGCAGAATGATAATCATTCTCTTCATTGGTACTAGAGTCATCGCTTGATAAGGTCAATTCTGGTTCCTCATCTTCTTCAACATCTTCATTAAGATCTAATAAAACCCTATTTGTATCATTAAGGAATTGATGTTCGTCTTCCAAATTTGTGGCATCGATTTTATGTGCTTCAGCTTCATCTTCTTGAAAAGCAACATGTGTCCTTTTATTACCATCTGGCAAATCAAACATTGATCTAGGCCTTACCTTCACAACTGCAAGCCAGTCAACCTTATCCCTTCGTCTGCTAGGATATGACATGTAATACACCTGAGTTGCTTGCATTGCTAGCACAAAAGGCTCATACTTGTTGTATCGACGACGACTATGTACATCAATAAGTTTTATCCTTTATGCACCTTAGTTCCAACATTAGGAGTGTTATCAAACCATTCACAGTTAAATAAGACCAATCTTTTAATTGGTAATCCTGGGTATTCTAACTCTAAAATTTCCTTTAGTCTTCCATAGTAATCCCCTAGTACAGATTCACTGTAGTTAGAACCTTGAATGCAAACTCCACTATTCATTGTAGCTTTTGTAGAAGTATGTCCCATTGTGTGAAACTTGTAACCATTCACAAAATACACTTTGTATCTATTGACAAATCTCAAAGGTTTTTTAGCCAATTGTTGTAGGCAATCATTATCCATGTCATTATGTCTTGCCTATTAAAAACAATAAAAAGAAATGAGTTAATTTCAATTTGAATGACATATATTTGTTACATAACTTATTTTACTTTTTTACAAGTGATCAACTTGCCAATTATAAAATAGAACTTACAAATTCATCAAACCAGTTAGCAAATTCATTGTCAAGAACTTCATCAATTTGCACATCACTGATGTGAGGTTATGTCTTTTTTAGTCCATCAACATAAATGTTGTAATGAGTGCACAATTAGATTTTAAGAACTCAATACACCCAACTAGTTAATGAACATGCTAAGAAGTATAGCATTATTACCTCACATATGGCGAAACCTCCTCACAGTTCAACAAAATATATGTATGTGCTGCCTTATACTCATGATCTTCTAACATCCTACTTTTAGTTGGAGCATAAAATCGATCTGGATGTTTGAATATTGAAATATATCTATCTGCTTCATTGACATCACCGCCATCATCATTACGAGGGATATTTCTACTCCGACACATAACTTGTGGTTCAAAATAATGTGAGCAGAAGTGTGATGCCTCTTCCACAATGTAAGCATTACACATTGATCCCTCAACTTTTGCCTTATTTTTCACATTCAATTTCAAGTGTCGAAGTTCCCTATTTTTAGTTGTCATAATTAGTAACTCAAATTTGTAGAATGAGAATATATACTAGAAAAGTGAATAAAGCATTTGCAATTAGAATTGCTAGATACATTTAAAATGGGTACATCCATCGATAATGAACAGGCCCTGCAAGCTTAGCCTCATAAGGAAGATGTATCGGAAGATGTTCCATTGAGTCAAAAAAGGTTGGTGGAAAAAATTTTTCCAGCTTGCATAAAATAAGTGGTATCTCTGTCTCTAACCTCATCATATCCTCCACTTTAATCACTGTGGATGTTAGATCTTTGAAAAATAAGCTCAATTCTGTTAGAGCTTGCCAAACTTTTGATGAAAGCAATTCACGAAATGCAACAGGCAATAAGCGTTGAATAAAAACATGGCAATCATGGCTTTTCATACCAAATAACTTATACTTTTTCATATCAACTTGACGACTCAAATTGGAAACATGTCCATCAGGAAATTTTAAGGTTTTCAGCCATTCTAACAAAACCATCTTTTCCTCTTTATCAAGTGTGTAACAAGCTTTGGGATACTTACCACTATGCACATCCTTCTCTAATTTAGGTCGCTTACAAATATTGCTCATATCTTGTCGAGCTTTGGCATTATCTTTTGTTTTTCCTTCAACATTAAGAACTGTGTTAAAGATATTTTCAAATACATTTTTCTCAATGTCCATCACATCTTGGTTATGATGGATTAAATTTGTTTTCCAATAAGGCAAGTCCCAAAAGATGCTCCTTTTCTTCCATCCACAAACTGAACAATTTTCGCAATTAAGAACAAATATAAGTTACTACGAATAATTTTCAAACCTTATGTGAAGCTTGAGAATTGTTTTGCAAGCTAAATCCACCTTTTTGCAATCTATTTTTCAAATACCAAAATTTCAAAAGCTACCTGAAGAAAAATAATAATTACCTCAAAATATTTGTCATTCTAATAATATCTATCAAGTATTTATTTTATTTTTTCAAATGTACCCTTATATACAGTATCTAAATTACATTAATTAATGTTTTAATTTACTATATTCTCTTTCTCCATTAATTATTATTTCAATTCTATAAATATAATTGAAGGCATAACAGTGAGCATGCACCCACTTTGGTTTAAGCCATAAATTGTCTTCCGCTTTAAGGTGGGGCAATCTGGTTGTTCCATTATTCAAGGGAATAAACTATTACAAGTGGGTGCACATCACACCCCATAGCTCAACTCAGTTAGAGTAAATATTAAAAGTTTAAGAGATATTTGGTTTTCTAACTTTGTCATGTAAAAGCCCAGTAACTTTACCTAAATAGATAAAAAAAGGAATGCCCATTTAGTACATGTAGATCTATATTAAGTAGCTCTTTCGACAATATCAAGTGCCCTTCCATATAGTTAAAAAAAACCAAACAGTATAAAAACAAATCATATCACTAAAGTTGCACAATGACATTCAAGAGGGATACCAAATGAATCAGTTCAAGCATTTATATTATTGCAGTGTCCATGCGCTTCATTGAGCAACTTTTTTGCAATACTCAGTCGAACTTAAGAGATTATCTTTATGAACTATATGGAAGTTACTCTCTAAATAATGGTAATTCCACAGCTCCTGATTTCTAAGCAGAAATACTATGTATTGAGATACGCATGAGCAATTATATGAAATTATATTGTCATATGAGTCATTGCCCACCTCATGAGAAGATAATTTCCAGTTCTAAAGGTTCACAAAATTTTGGAAGAAAAAAAAATCTTATGCTATTTATAGTGTTTAGCTCTTATCATCAATCATAAAATTACATACCGAGGATTTGGATTGCCTCTCACTACTTTCTGCCCATATTTGCGCCAGCGGTACCCATCATCCAGTATATCAACCAGATTGCCCCACCTTAATTACAATTGGATCTTTTTATTATATATATATATATATATATATATATATAACAAGATGAGCCGCTTCGACTCCTCCCTATATATGCACAAAAATCTGGATCCTCACTGTTCATGGGTTTGGATATATATATATATATATATTAAGATAAGGACAAGATACTAAAATTTCACTAAGCATTTAGAACTATATATTTATCATTTTGGAATCCCACTATGTCAATTTTTTTTATCCTTTATTATTCTTTATTTAATAACGGCATGTGTGTGTAAATTTATGGATTTATATGTGTGTATATTTATGGATTTATACTTGTATTTAGCCATCACTTATATTATTATATATGTTGTAACATTTTTAGAAATGAGATGATAATTAAAAGTTTTAAATTTCACGAAAAAAAAATAACTTTAAATAGCCCAACCAACTGAGAGGAAACACCCTTGTCTGGTTAAAGGAATATACCACCTAGCTAGTTTAAAATATGTTACCATACCTGGTTAAAGTATAGTCCCTAAAACCATTAATCATGCACCGAGCTTCAAGCGTTCCAATGCAACCACGTAAACGAGGCTCACCACCATTGACGGTTTTCTTCCAAGTGACAAAGAGAGGGTTGAAAGAATAATATTTCTTTTGTTCCAATGTAATCACCGCCTGAGTTTAAAACCAAAAGAAAAAAAATTAAATTAAATACCATGCAATAAGATGTGAGATACCTGTACTTCTCTACAAATTTGTGTACATAGGAGTTAAATTAAAAAAAAACACCAAGTCAAAGATTGCTCACACTTGCAACATTTCAATATAAGCATAATAACCCATTTCAAATGCAAGAGAATAGACTCAAATGTATCATCATATAATAAACTAAGCTCCATTTAGTTAAGTGAAATATAATTGGAATAAACTCAGGCGGGGTTTATATGCTGCATTTTGGGTGAGGTACAGGGCCATTATATGTGTTCTGGTTGTTGATGTTTTACTATGGGCATTTTGTCATTCTACTACCGAATTCCTATCTCCCTTCTAGGGTCTGATGATGTGCTTCATTGAGTACTGCTGCTGGTTCTTTTTCGGATAGTTTACTCTTTGAGCTATCGGTTCTGGACAGTTTTTTAACTATTCCCGTTGTCTCTCTCTAGTTGATTTTGGTTTTGGTTGTTTGAATGGCAGCATTACATGAATAAGCAGACAAAAAAGAAATTAAACCATGGAAATCGGGGTTATTAATTTGGGATTACTCTGGTTTGTATTTTTGCAGGTTGCAGTAGTGTATAGCTTGGGTCTGTTTTGTTTTCTCTTATCTCTGTTCAGTTCAGGTGAATACGTCAAGCTGAAATATTCACTCGGCAAGGAAGCTCAAACCCTAGACTTCTAATTTTATTATCACCTCAAGCTGAAATATAAAAAATCATAACCAAAAGCTTAGAAAAACCCAAACCGAGTGGACCCTATTCAAATTTTATAATTTAAAACCAGAAATTATATGCAAACTAACTACAGATCCTAAAGAATCAAAACTAACAAAACCATAAAAAAAAGCTTAAAGCATTGAATGGAAAGCTACAAACATGCTAAAAATAAACAACTAAAGCTTTCAAATTACCTGGGTCGAAGTAAGGCATGAACAGGTCAAAAGTTCAAGTAACAGCAACTTAAGCTTGTGAATTAAGTTAACGAAACAGATCCACCATGCTCAAAAATCAAGAAAATGGTTTGAAATGAAGCTGAACTTACTAAAGCTTTCAAATTTAAAAGAATAAATTGGGTTTTGAGTTTTGGCAGTGAGGGTTCTTTTGTTTTCCCTCCAAAGGAAGCTCAAAGAGAGGGAAATTAAAAATGGATCGAAATTTTTTTTGTCTAAACAAAGGGGTAGTGGTGATAATACTGCTTTCATGCCTAAAAGCTGTACTCAATTATTTTTATTATTTTAAAATTTTCAAATATTCAGAGTATATCTTTAACAAGATATTATCAGTTACATTTCCTTTGCTTCTGCACGAATATTAAGAAAGCAATTGGAAAAAAATAATAAATTTAATATAATTAAAGTCAAAATAGTATTTGATGTAGCCCATTCTTAATACATTTTTATAGACTAAAATAGAACTCAGTGTACCAACCCATCACAATTCTAGTTGCACCACGAATATTAAGAAAGCAATTGGAAAAAAATAATAAATTTAATATAAATAAAGTCAAAATAGTATTTGTTGTAGCCCATTTTTAATACATTTTTATTGACTAAAATAGAACTCAGTGTACCAACCCACCACAATTCTAGTTACACCATACTTCAAATTTGATTCTTTCTAGTGGTATTTCTAGTTGCGATTAAATGAAGATTTTAGTTTACATACCAAAAAAGGTTTTTTTTTTGTTTGTGTTGCATTGATTTTCAGAATTTTTTTTAAAAATATGTAGATCCATTTTTATTAAATTTAGATAAAATAGTAGTGTTATTTTAGTATATAATTAAATTTTAAATTTTATTTATTTTATTTTATTAAAATCTTATTTAAATTACATTATATATAAAAGTTAAAAAACTAAAATTTTAATGCAATTATATTATACTCTTTTTCCATTTTTATTATTATACATTATATACGGAGAACCCATTGATAAATAAATATCGGCATATATCTATGTTAAAAATGCCACGAAATTAGTTTTTACTTATTATTTGCAATATCGTGAAGGCAAACTCCAATTTTTTTTAATAATCAAAATAATGCTTTAACAATTATATGTGTATATACCAATAATAATAAATATTGGTATAGAAACATAATTGTATTTTATTAAATTAGCGATAATATTGTTGTCGTCAACTTAGCTAGAACAATGTTGTTGCCAATTAGCTACAACAATGTTGTCGCCAATATTTGTATGTGAACATAATTATATTTTGCTAAATTAGCGACAAAATTGTTGTCGCCAAATTAGCTACAACATCGTTGTCGCCAAATTTGCTACAACAATGTTGTCGCCAATTAGCTACAACAATTGTTGTCGTCAAATTAACTATAACTATGTTGTCGCCAATATAAGTATATGAATATAATTGCATTTCGTCAAATTAGCGGCAACATTAGCTACAATATTGTTGTCGCCAATATTGGTATATGAATATAATTATATTTTGCTAAATTAGCGATAAAATTATTGTCGCCAAATTAGCTACAACATAATTGTCGCCAAATTTGCTACAACAATGTTGTCGCCAATTAGCTACAACATTTGTTGTCGCCAAATTAGCTACAACAATGTTGTCGCCAATATAAGTATATGAGTATAATTGTATTTTGCTAAATTAGCGACAACATTGTTGTCGCCAAATTAGCTACAATATTGTTGTCGTCAAATTAGCTACAACAATGTTGTCGCCAATATTGGTATATGAATATAATTATATTTTCCTAAATTAGCGACAAAATTGTTGTCGCCAAATTTGCTACAATAATGTTGTCGCCAATTAGCTACAACATTGTTGTCACCAAATTAGCTACAACAATTTTGTCGCCAATATTGGTATATGAATATAATTATATTTTGCTAAATTAGCGACAAAATTGTTGTCACCAAATTTGCTACAACAATGTTTTTGCCAATTAGCTACAACAATTGTTGTCGCCAAATTAGCTACAACAATGTTGTCGCCATTTAGCTACAACAATTGTTGTCGCCAAATTAGCTACAACAATGTTATCGCCAATATAAGTATATGAATATAATTGTATTTTGCTAAATTAGCGACAACATTGTTGTCGCCAAATTAGCTACAACATTGTTGTCGCCAAATTAGCTACAACAATGTTGTCGCCAATATTGGTATATGAATATAATTATATTTTGCTAAATTAGTGAAAAAATTGTTGTCGCCAAATTTGCTACAACAATGTTTTCGCCAATTAGCTACAACAATTATTGTCGCCAAATTAGCTACAACAATATTGTCGCCAATAGAGCCATATGTACGAAATAGTATGTTTTGCTAAATTAGCGACATCATTGTTGTCGCTAATTAGCTACAACTTTGTTGTCGCTAATTAGCAACAATAATGTTGTCGCCAAACCTGCTTTTGTTGTCGCAATTGTTTGCGCCAAATTTTTGGCGCCTGATATTAGCAACAATAAAAATTTGTTGTCGCTAATTTGTCGCAATATTTGTTTTCCCACCAAATCTTTCAAGATTTGCGACGAAAGCTATTTTTTGTCGCAATGTTGTTGCTATATTTTTGTCGCTATTTTGTATTTTTTTTGTAGTGTGAGCTTTAAGCTCCATTACACATGGATGCAGGTCATGTAGTCACATAGTTTCATCATCATTTATGTGTAGTTAGCATTAGGCATGGTTCTAATGAAGTAATATAAAAATGTAGATCTTACTACTAAAAGCCTCCATAAATCAGATACATGTCCCCACACACATATATACATATAAATAAATGCATCTTAAATCATGGCAATACATTCTTTTATTACTCATACTTGTTCACATATTTTAAGCCAGCTACTCATCACAGCATGTTCATATCAACTATATGGTATAGAACTTACAAAACTCATGGATAGTTCTCAATGACGTACCTTGTTACTGCTTGCCGTGAGAAGCTTTCACACGTCATCATAGTTCACATCAATACATAATTACTTTAAAACAATACTCATGCATTTATGATCCACATAATTGTATGAGTAGGTTCTTTTTAGATTAAGGTAAACATTTATTCATCTTTAGCCCCTTTAGTTCACTTTTATAGTCTAGTAGATTATAGACAAAAAAGGTAATCTTCCTTAATATTATCACACATGCCTTGGTCAACTTGTACTTTTTATCTTATAACGTTTAACCCGATTAAGTTTACATAAGATTATTTCATCGCAATCATTAGCCCACTACTTGTAGACTTGCGATTTTCATTTATGTCATAGGGTATGAACAGACAAATAAGTGGGTTTTCATACATCAAAGCTCATCGTTAATTCCTATTATAGTTTAAAGCATAACCAAGCTTCTATATATCCATAATTAAGTGTCAATTAATATTCAATCTCTTTTAACTTAAACCTATAATGTTGCAATTATCTTCTTATTAATACTGGGCTAAATCATAGTATTTCCATACCATTGAAAAGAATTATCAATGTATGGCATTGGAGTAAAACAATTTGCTTTGGTATTATACATACCTTATACCATACTATAGAGCATATTAAATAGCATATAATCTTGTGATTACTATATTTCTTCTTATTCTTCTTAGTTTTTGGCTATTAGGCAATAAAACACATTTTAGCAACCTAATTTAGCATTATCACATGCAAGTCCCTCTAATTTAGAGTTCAAGTGGACTCCAAAACATAACTTTATACGTTTCTTATCCTAAAGCTTTTCACTTTACTATATGTATATAAATATATATGTATATATATAGAGAGAGAGGTTTTTCATATTAAGCGATCATGATTATTTCACCTTACAGGTGATTTTGGGTAAATTATAGTTTAATTCAATCTTCTTCCACTTATAATAGCATTTATGTCTTTTAAAATTCTATAATACTTCATCTTATATTCATGCCTTTCTAAACCTTATCTTTATGAACTTTAGCATTTGAGAGAGACTTTCATAGTCCATTAATCCTTTGATATCAACTCGCATAACAATCATCACTTAATCGCCATTTATCATTAGTTTTACTTACTATAAGCAATTCACCTTAAATCTTGTTTACTTAATAATCTTATGGACCATATAATACTGTTTTCAATATATAATTACATGGCTTAATCTTGAGGTGAGAGCTGGCTCAGATGAATAAAAAGAGTACCTATGGCCATATAGTGGAGAAGATAAGAACATGCTTGGCCATGCATCAATAACCATAAGCCTTACTTGGCCATACAAGGAGATGAGAAAGGCAATAAGTGGCCATGCATGGGAAGAACAAGAAGCCTGAGTGGCCGTGCATGGAAAGAACATATAGCATAAGTGGTCGTGCAAAGAAATAAGAGAAAGTATAAGTGGTCGTGCATTCAAGGGGAAAAGGGAATGAGTGGCTATGCATTCAAGGGGAACAAGCCATAAGTGGCCATGTATTTCATGAGGAAAAATGGCCAAGTGGTCGTGCAAAACAAAGGTAAAATCCACAAGTGGCCATGCATCCAAGGAGATAAAGCCATAAGTGACCGTGCATCCAAGGAGAAAAGGGAATGAGTGGCTATGCATTTAAGGGGAACAAGCCATAAGTGGCCATGCATTTCATGAGGAAAAATGGCCAAGTGGCCATGCAGAGCAAAGGTAAAATCCATAAGTGGACGTGCATCCAAGGAGAAAAAGCCATAAGTGGTCATGCATCCAAGGAGAAAAGGGAATGAGTAGCCGTGCATTCAAGGGGAACAAGCCATAAGTGGTCGTGCATCCAAGGAGAAAAGGGAATGAGTGGCCGTGCATTCAAAGGGAACAAGCCATAAGTGGCCGTGCATTTCATGATGAAAAACGGCCAAGTGGTCGTGCAAAGCAAGGGCAAAATCCACAAGTGGTTGTGCATCCAAGGAGAAAAAGCCATAAGTGGATGTTCATGGGAGTGAACCATACTATGCATGGCCGTGCATCGGTCCTCAGCAAGCAAGGATAAAGAGAAACCCAGAAACCCTGATCATACAGAACATGACTTTAAATTCCAGATCTCACTTCCCCATTAACTTAAATGATCAATTAAGTTTCAAATCTTACTATACTCATCAAAGCTTACTATATTTATCCTTTAAACTCATCAAGGAGGACACATACCAGAAAAAAGGGAAAAGAAATCCCTAAATCATTCATATAAATAGTATAGTAGATCTATTTCCCCTACCTGCTATTGATGCTCTAACTCCTCTAGCTCCTTTGTTCAGCTTCCTTCTTTTCCTTAGACATAGGGACAACAATCATAATCCTTTAAACCCTTAAATCTGAAATTGAACCCAAGAAGGAAGAAAGACTGCAAGAGGGGAAAACATTACCTTTATGCTATCTCACAGCCCTAATTTTCATCTCTTTCAACCTGTAACTGAGAGAAGATAGAGAAAGAGAGAGAGAGACCTCCTTATGCCGATTTCTTCATTCTCCATGAACCCTAAATAGGTGAGTGGGGTAAATGTCTTCCTAAAGAAAGTCCCATAATGCCCTTAAGTACAATTAAACCCCACAATTTCAATTTCTTTCAATTTAACCCCAATACTTTTGATTTACTTCAATTATATCCTTTCCTTTAATTATAATTTAACTCTACTCATTTACCTACATGATGAAATTACCAAAATACCCCTCTTGGGATCTAACCTTGATAATTGCAAAATAATCCAATTTTGCCTTAGTTAATGGTAATCCTCATTAATTAACAATATTCCAATTAGGGCTGAAATTGGGTCTTTACAAACAAATAGTCTTCAAATGACTCAAAAATATTCATGGAGTCTAATGAATATATTTTGAGGGTCAAGAAAGTATTTTTAAGGAGGTTTAGTCTCAAAAAGTAAGAGAAAATAATGATTTCGGTTTAAATAGTAATCGATCAACCATAGATTTGATCAGATCTTTAAAAATAGCAAATAATCTTCAAATATTATAGGAATTTATAGTTGAGCCTTTTATGAGGAGTGGAATCATTTGGTAGAAAAAAATTAATTTTTCGGTAACACCGAAAATTTACTAATCGGACCGATATGAGTGAACCAGACCAAAAATGGACTTCGATTGAGCCAAAATTTTTCATGGAGGCATAATATATTATTTTAAGAATTATGGAAATAGTTTTGAATGAAATTAAGCTTTGAAGTGAGAGAAATTATTTATAGAGGTTTAATGGGCTTAAAAGTCATAATTGGGCTTTATTTGGTTGGACCAAGTCCAGCCCAAAACCAGCCCTATAAATACCGCCAATACCAGTCATTTTCTAGAAAACTCTGCAACTCTCATGTTGCTTCCTCTCTTTTCTTGGTCGAATGGCCTTTTTCTCTCATTTAAGGGATTTTTCTCCTATATTCTCTCTCACTCCCACCAAATCAAGCATTCTCAAGTCAATTCCAGCCCCTTTACTAGCTCATGAAGGTTTTAAGTGATTATTTAAGGTGCTAAAAGTACAAGAAATCAAGAAGAGAAAACTATGTCTCAAAATTGAGGTAAGTGAAATTGATATTTTTAATTTAGTTTAAAGGTTTGTATAGGTAGATGTAAGATTATAGAGTTAGAATTTATAGTTAGATTGAGCAAAGGAAGCAAGAAACTAATGGATTTTTGCTCTTGAAAATTCGACCACTTAAGGAATTCTTTGAAGAAAAAGAATTTTCATGGATTAAAGCTAATGAGAGGTATATTAAGTTGTGGAGGAGATGAATTCAAGGTTAATGGATACTCTATCCCTTAATTTCCATAAATTTTGTATGAAAAATTGATTATGATTATATGTGCTTTATGTGATTATGTATGATAAATTGAAAGTATTGTGATATATGTGAAATTTGAGATTTTAATTGATGAGTAGAATGTTTTATTTGGAAGAATTAAATTTAGCATGATTAATTTAAGCCTTGGCCGAATTTTTATGTGTGTGTGTATATGTTTATGAATGTATGTATGCTAGAATACATATGTATATGTATAGGCATGTAGGTAAGCATATATATATATATATATATATAGACATATAGACACACATATATATATATATGTATATGTATGTACGTATGCGACCATGTATGCATGTATATGTGAAAGCATATATGTGATCACGTATGCATGAGTATGTAATGTATGTATATGTATAATTCTACATGTAAAGTATGTGTATGTATGTATATGTACGTATATGTATGCATGTATGATATGTACATGTATGTATATGTATGCGTGTATGATATGTATATGTATGTATAAGTATACATGTATGATATGTATATGTATGTATATGTGTTCATGTGTGATATGTATATGTACGTATATTTATGCATGTATGTATATGTAAATGTATGATATGTATGCATGTATGGTATGTATATGTATGCATGTATGGTATATATATGTATGTAAATGTATGCATGTATGGTATGTGTATGTATCTATATGTATACATGTATGGTATGTGTATGTATGTACACGTATAAATGTGTATGTATGTATATGTATGTACCCGTATGTATGTGTATGTACACATATGTATGCGTATGTATGTATATATATGTACTCGTATATATGTGTACGTATGTATATGTATGTATGTGTATGTATGTATGTATATGTATATGTGTGCATGTATCATATGTATATGTATGTATACGTATATGAATGTATGTATGTGCATGTAAGTATAAGTATGTGAATGTATGTATGTATATGCAAGTAAATGTATGTGTGTATGTGATTTATTATGGAAAGTATGGGATACGTATCCACCACTGAGCGTTTCGATGCTCAGCGCATAGTTTGTTCATTGCGCGCAAGTTATGAAGATGTTAAGATTTCAGTAACCGGTATTGCGGGAGTAGTCAAGTCCAGCAAAAGAAACAAGACAGGAATTAGTTTTTGGCATGTATATGTAGGTACAGAAAGTATAATACTTGTATAAGTTTTGGTTTATAGTTAATGATATATGCTTGTATCTTATCGAGACACAATTATATGGTTATTAATTATGTTCAAGTATGTTTATGAAAAAAATTCACTGCTTCACATATAGTTTTGACATCGGATTACCGCGTACACTGTACAGCGATATAAGGGTGTTACAATATTATTCATGATACTACTTCATCTTTATTACTTTTATATCCATACTTCTCACCTCCTGTTGTATAATCTTTATTACTATCAAAGTTCCACATTTATTACCTTCATATGAATATATTTTTATTTAACTTTTTATTAATTCTTATCTACTAATTAATATAACTATTTTATTTTTTTTCTTCCTATTACAATTTATAAATTCGCCTAATTATGTGTTCCTAATCATGTAACTTAACTTCAGTATCCACATGGAATTTTTTTCTTCATTAACTGCTTAATACTTTATTGTACTTTATTCCTTAATTTTTTATAACTCTTTCATTTTTTTTGTCACCCTTCTTTAGTTTTTAAAATAGTCTTTCAATTCGATTCGTTTTCTTAATATGACACTTAGACTTTGTATTTTACTAAATTATCATTTAAATTCATGTTTTGGTCGAATTGGTTGACCGGTGTCTAGCAAGTGTACTAGATTGGCTAGTAATATAGGGAAATAAGATTATGACCCAAGATATCGAACCCAAGGGAAACTTGTGCTTGAATGTGCTATTTCAATTTCAAAACCAATTTTGTGTGCAAAGAGAGAAGAGAAATCCCAAAGTTGTGATGATTTGAAAACAAGAATTTAAAACTAAGTTAAAACAATTGAAAAAGCTAAAGTAAAGAAGAAATTTATTTGAAAGCAAGTAAATTGAATGAGATAAAAATCAATGATAAAAACAACTTTCACTAAAGGACTATCCACCTTAACAAATATTGCTATGACTTAATTAAACAAAAATATACAAGTGATTATGGAAAATTCAGTTTAGTAGACCCAAATAACTTTATTCAAGATTATTATTCCAAGTATTAAAACTCTCTTATTCAGAACAATTCAACACTTAGCATAATGAACTGAATTAAGTCTCCTAGATGTCTATTAAAACCTTTCTCAAGAGAATTAACTTTCACCTATTCTTGGTTACCCTTTTCTTAATCTTAACTTACTCAAATTAACACACAATTATAGCTTATTCAGATTATAACCATGTATTAATCCAACTAAATTAACCTAAGAGCATGCAAATCATTTATCAACTTAAGCCAATTAATTAACCAATTCTTAATCAAGTTAATAATCGACTTAGCACTTAGAAAAGACAAGACTATGTTTAAGAACCAAGAAATAATCAACTTGTATTAAAATTTAAGAACAAACTCAAGTCATAACAATACAAGTCAAGGATTCAAGTATCCTTTAGCAAAAGTAAAGAAAACTACTCACAAGACATTCTTTAAAACTAAAAATAATGTTTTGGAAAAACTGTAAAAACAAAGAACGTAAAAACAAACTAAAGCAAAGCTAAATTCTAAAGCTTGATAATGAAGATTGATTATTCTTTTTTGTGTTTTTGGACTGCTTTTTATAGGCAAGAGTTGTAGTAGAATCCATCTTAAACTCTGGTCGTAAAATAGGAATCAAAGTCTGCTAAACAGGAAGTTCGTAAATCCTTCGCAACATGGGAGAGTTGATCACATGGCCATGCCCTACATTTGCCTTCTTCTTCACATGGGCACGTCCCATGTAAGTCTTCTTCCACACGTGGCCATGTGTGGTCCTGCACTGGGAATCCATGTGGTCACGTGGTCTTCACAAAATCCTTCAACTCTTCTTCACATGGCCACGGCTTCAACATGCTTTGCTCTTCATTTTTCTTCACATGGCCACATTCCTCATTCTTTTCTTCTTCACGTGGCCACATGTGAAACTCTTCATAAACTCACGTGGTCACGACTCAAGGCTCTGGACTGGACACTTGTTTTCTCGCCTAATTTCTTCATATTTGCACTTTTAGCCCTAAACTTTGCCCTTTTCACACTTTAAGCCCTTTTATGTCAAATTAAACCTGAAAATCAACCAAAACACAGAATTAATCTCAAAAATATAAATATTAACAAATTAACTCTAAATTAACCTAAATCAAACCAAAACAACTAAATAACTTAACTAAAAACATATTAAAAGCTATATATATTTCACACTTATCAAATACCCCACACTTAAACCTTGCTTGCTCTCAAGCAAATAAGAACAATCCCACCTTCAAAACCATCAAACTTGAACAAAGCCATGCAATTTTCAAAACCAAGCTTAGCATTTTAACTAAAGCACTCAACATAAACACTAAATAGATTAACTTCAATAAGAGAATATAAACTAGTTTCCTTGAGTGTGTGCAAGACCCAATCATTTTAAGCAATTTTGAAAACCAAAATATCAACACAACTAAGTAATGAAGTATAGAATATATGAATGCATAAGCATACAATCGGTTTCGTGCTTGAAACTCTAAAAACACAATAGGCCTCTCCTTTAGCACTGGAACCCGTAGGTCATCTCCGCTAAACAACTCAAATCAAACTTAAAATCACATAGGTCTTACAAAGGTTGTAATGGGGCTAAGGGTATGTTTATCAAAGAATGGATAAAAGATGATCAAAAATGAATGTAGCCACTATAAAACCAAATAAATTATCAAACCCCATAACTAAATCTTATCCTTGCCTTGATTCCCAACTTTTCTTTATGCTCTTTCACCAAGAAGTCATTATTTTTCCATTTTTCCTTGAACTACCCCACACTTATATTTTTTTATATTCGCTAGTTCTCTTTTTTTTTTCCTTTCTTCTTTTTTTTTATTGAACTAGCATTCGCACTCTAACCTCAAGGTAATACAAGGTATATTTTCATTTGACTTCATCAATAACTTTGAAACTTTCTTACTACACCCAATAAAACTTTACTCTTTTTATGCATCCATCTAATCCTAAAGTGGCTAATTCCATAGGGTGAGATAAAAGCTTTTTAGGTTATATGGTTAAAACTTTAGGTGTAACAAGAAAATATTAATGGTACGCATTAAGCATACCCTTATAGGCTCAAAATGGCTTAACAAAGGATAAATTTATCAAGGTAGGAAACAAGTCTTTTAAAAGGATTTATCAAGAAAATTATTGCCTAGATCATTTTCTAAGTTGCTTGAGTTGTTCATATGCTTTGAAGGGTGATGAGGAAGGTTCTAGTGCTCTAAATTTTCTTACTTCACTACTTTATTGCATTGAGTTTTCTAAGTTAAAAACTGGTCTAAGTGCTTTTAAGAATTTAGAAACTAATAAATATTTATCAAGTTGAAGATTAACCCATCCAAAGGCATATTAAACAACATAAATGTTCTCTTGCTAAGCAAAGGTCCAAAACATGCATATTCTATATCCAAGTTCAAAGTGTTCAAGTTTTGAAGTCAACTAGGGCAAACTAAGTTTTTATGCAAATTAAATGAAAAGGTGAACTACATAAGTCTTTAATATGTTTTACAAACTCAAACTAACATAAACACAACAAAACAAAAAACACAAAATAACAAAATTTTGATTCACGAAAAAGAAAAATAAAGTTGAAGAAAAACTTCCTGAAAGGAAGCTACCCCCTCCTCAAAACATTATTGTCCACAGCAAATGATGATCTATGGTGGCGGTGGTGGTGGAGGAAAGAAAACTAACATGAAAATGAAGAAGAAAAGAATAAATTGTGAAGCTTTTATAAAAGAGGAGGACTGGGGCGTGGCCACGTGAGGTTCAATGGAGAACTACACGTGTGTAGTAGTGCGATGGGATATGTTGCTTAGGCGTGGCCACGTGATGTTCAATGAAAAATTACACGTGGTCACGTGTGAAGATGCATAATGGGACAGAAGACTGATGAGTGGCAATGTGAATTTCAATGAAGAAATACACGTGGTCACGTGTCTTTAATATTTTTCTGCCTTTCTTCTTCGATACACACCCATACAATTGATATACCTTAAATGCATTTTTTCCATTAAAACATCAAATCTTTTTCAGGAAAAACATGTCTCCATTTTAAAATCTTGATTTACTCACTCTTTTCATGAATCAAAACACACAAACATGCAAAAACACGAAAACTTAATTAAAACTTAACTATAAAATGAAAAGAGAGAAAGAATAGAAGTTCTGAGTTTTTAAAGTCTTCAGCTAGACTTTCCAAACCGTTTTTAAGTATTTTAAAAAACTTTGGTTGCTTCAGCAACCTCTTGTTGTTCGATTTGGTACGGATTGAGCCGCTTTGATTTCAGCTTTCGTTTGATCTTTTCTTTATAAACTGCTGCCTTGTCATATATCCGTTCTTGAATTTTGTCATGCTCATTGAACCTTTGTTGAGGTTGCACCATCGATTTAAAATTTTCTTCTTTGGGTGTATGATGTGTGCAATCATTGGAGCTAATTACTTTTAAGTTGGACGTTGCCCAATCAATTTCTCCTATGTGTTTCTTGAGGATTTCAATGAGCATCTATTCTTCCAATCCTGCCAATAAAGATGAACTAATTACTGTCTTAGCATTATCATTTAGAAATATATATTTCAAATGAGATGAAAGTGATTTGAGTTGAGAATCTCCCTTAGGAGGGGATAGTTCATCCTCCAATTCATCATGTTCACTATGCTCTTATTCCAGAATTTGTATTAGCTTCATCTCCTTTGCTTCCAATTCTTTCATTTCCTTAGGATGCATTAAGCAACTTTGAAGCTCATCATCGAGAATGATTTCCTCTTGTTTTGCGTTGACACATTCTTGAATTTCATCGACAAAACAAATGGACTCTTCAAAATCATATGAGGGGTATTTTAAAATTTTATGGACATTAAAACTCATATTCTCCTCGTTGAATCTCAAAGTGATCGTTTGTCCATGAACATCAATTAAAGCTCTTGCGGTGTTCAAGAATGGCCTCCCCACAATTAATGGCACCTTCCTATCTTCTTCCATGTCCATCACCACAAAATCAACCGAAAATATAAAATTTCCTACTTTAACCAACAAATCCTCAATGATTCCTTTTGGCCTCTTTACCGATCTATCCGCCAATTGAAGCGTCATTTGGGTTTCCTTCAAATCACCTAGATTCAATTTCCTGCAAATTGAATAAGGCATCAAATTAATACTAGCACCCAAATCACATAATGCATTTCCAACAAAATTACCTCCTAATTCACAAGGTAGTGTAAAACTACTAGGATCTTCTAATTTTTCAGGAATTTTATTGGTTAATATAGCACTACAATTACCGGACAATTGAACCGTTCCTATTCCTTCTAGCTTTTTCTTATTAGAGCACAATTCTTTCATAAATTTAGCATATTTAGGCATGTGTAATAAAGCTTCAGCAAATGGTAAGTTTATATGTAGCTTCTTAAACATGTCCAAAAATCTACTCAATTGTTCATTTTGTTTCTCTTTTCTAGCGAGAACCGGAAATGGCAATTGAGATTCATCATGAACAGTGGATACAAGCTTTTCTTTACCTTTACCCTTCTCAATTGTAGGAGGTGCTTTTTCATTATTTTCAGAATTAGAAACACTTACCTCCGTTGTCGGTTCCACCTTTTTAGAAGAATTCTTACCAAGTTCGGTCTACATTAGATGGAAATGTCCCTTGAGCACGGTTGGATCGAGAACTAGCAAGTTGCCCCATTTGGTTTTCTAAGTTCCTAATGGATGCCTCTTGGTTTCTCATCCAAATATCTTGTGATTTCCATCTAGCATCTTGACTAGCTAAAATGGAGTTTTGGGAAGCCATGAAATTTGCAATCATTTCCTCAATATTGGATTTCATTTCTTGAGGAGGGGGAGGTTGAGGTTTTTGAAAACCGGGTGGTTGGTGGTATGCTTGTGAAGGATATTGATTTGGGTAATGAGGTGGAGCTTGGTTTTGGTATGGATGTTGATTATTGGAAGCTTGATTGTGGTTGAATTAGGGTCTAGGATTGGGGTTAGAAGAAGAACCTTAATTACCTTCCCTCCATGAAAAATTTGGATGGCTTCTCCATCCCGCATTGTAAGTATTGCTATATGGATTCAAGGCATTGACTTCTTCTACCATACTTTCAGCATTCTTCATTCCCATAGATCCCGGAATTCCTGCATAAGAATCAACTTCATTAGATAGCATAGAGACATTTTTAGCTTTAAGCTCATTTATTTCTTTTGAATATTTCTTTTCCATTAATTCTAATTGAGCTTTTAACATAGCTACTTCATCAACATTATGAACTCCCTATTTCTTTTGAGTTGCTCTAGAGCTTGCCCATTGAGCATCATTGGTGGCCATCTCATCTAGGAGTAAAAATGCATCTTCGGGAATTTGATTCATGAAACTTCCATTCGAAGCTGCGTCTAACAAGGATCTTGCTGATGGATGAGCACCTGCATAGAAAATATGCATTAATTGAAAAATAGGAACTTCATGATGAGGACAACTTTTCAAGAGTCTCCTAAATCTTTCCCATGCTTCATGGAATGGCTCCTCATAAAATTGCTGGAAATCACTAATTTGTTTCCTAATGAGGGCGGTCTTAGTAGGTGGGAAGAATTTGCACAGAAATTTCTCTTGCATTTGTTGCCAAGAGTGGATGGATTGATTTGGTAGCATTTGTAGCCAATCCCTAGCTTTTCCTATGAGGGTGAATGGGAAGAGTTTCAACCTAATTGCATCAGTCGATACATTAGGAATTTGCACAGTGTCACTCACTTCTAAGAACATATCTAAGTGTTGTGCAGGATCCTTTATATCCGAACCCGAAAATTGGTTTATTTGTACCATTGTGATGGTAGCGGGTTTAATCTCAAAGGGTTGGTGGTGAAGAATCCTAATAGTTCTATGCTCTTCATTCCACCTAGGGATAGCATAATCCCTAATGGTTCTAGGTCTATACCCATTCCCAGGAGCTTGGTGGGGTATATGTTGCTCTTCGATCCTAGGTGGTGGATCATTCATAGGTTGCTCAATTTCTGGATCGTTCATATTGCCTCTCAACCTTCTAATCCTATGTAATGTCCTTTCAATTTCAGGGTCTAATGGTAAGATAGGGTTGTCTCTCACCATAAACCACTTGTAACTTAAAAAGAAAATCAGAAATTAGATGGAGAAGAGAAGAAACACACAAAAAATCACTTTAAAATCAAAATAAATAAACAAACGCCAATGTTTCATCGGCAACAGCGCCAAAAACTTGACCGGTTCTAGCAAGTGTAATAGATCGGCTAGTAATATAGGGAAATAAGATTATGAACCAAGATATCGAACCCAAGGGAAACTTGTGCTTGAATGTGCTATTTCAATTTCAAAACCAATTTTGTGTGCAAAGAGAGAAGAGAAATCCCAAAGTTGTGATGATTTGAAAACAAGAATTTAAAACTAAGTTAAAACAATTGAAAAAGATAAATTAAAGAAGAAATTTATTTGAAAGCAAGTAAATTGAATGAGATAAAAATCAATGATAAAAACAACTTTCACTAAAGGACTATCCACCTTAACAAATATTGCTATGACTTAATTAAACAAAAATATACAAGTGATTATGGAAAATTCAGTTTAGTAGACCCAAATAACTTTATTCAAGATTATTATTCCAAGTATTAAAACTCTCTTATTCAGAACAATTCAACACTTAGCATAAAGAACTGAATTAAGTCTCCTAGATGTCTATTAAAACCTTTCTCAAGAGAATTAACTTTCATCTATTCTTGGTTACCCTTTTCTTAATCTTAACTTACTCAAATTAACACACAATTATAGCTTATTCAGATTATAACCATGTATTAATCCAACTAAATTAACCTAAGAGCATGCAAATCATTTATCAACTTAAGCCAATTAATTAACCAATTCTTAATCAAGTTAATAATCAACTTAGCACTTAGAAAAGACAAGACTATGTTTAAGAACCAAGAAATAATCAACTTGTATTAAAATTTAAGAACAAACTCAAGTCATAACAATACAAGTCAAGGATTCAAGTATCCTTTAGCAAAAGTAAAGAAAACTACTCACAAGACATTCTTTAAAACTAAAAACAATGTTTTGGAAAAACTGTAAAAACAAAGAACGTAAAAAAAACTA
Organism: Excoecaria agallocha; assembly: GCA_037975025.1. Lineage (NCBI taxonomy): Eukaryota > Viridiplantae > Streptophyta > Magnoliopsida > Malpighiales > Euphorbiaceae > Excoecaria > Excoecaria agallocha. Next base: position 6,629,037 of record JBBPFJ010000019.1, on the reverse strand, counting down.
AAGCAAAGATAAATTCTAAGGCTTGATAATGAAGATTGATGATTCTTTTCTGTGTTTTTGGACTGCTATTTATAGGCAAGAGTTGTAGTAGAATCCATCTTAAACTCTAGTCGTAAAATAGGAATCAAAGTCTGCTAAACAGGAAGTTCGTAAATCCTTCGCAACATGGGAGAGTTAATCACGTGGCCACGCCCTACATTTGCCTTCTTCTTCATGTGGGCACGTCCCATGTAAGTCTTCTTCCACACGTGGCCACGTGTGGTCCTTCACTGGGAATCCACGTGGTCACGTGGTCTTCACAAAATCCTTCAACTCTTCTTCACATGGCCACGGCTTCAACATGCTTTGCTCTTCATTTTTCTTCACATGGCCACGTTCCTCATGCTTTTCTTCTTCACGTGGCCACGTGTGAAACTCTTCATAAACTCACGTGGTCACGGCTCAAGGCTCTGGACTGGACACTTGTTTTCTCACCTAATTTCTTCATATTTGCACTTTTAGCCCTAAACTTTGCCTTTTTCACACTTTAAGCCCTTTTATGTCAAATTAAACCTGAAAATCAACCAAAACACAGAATTAATCTCAAAAACATAAATATTAACAAATTAACTCTAAATTAACCTAAATCAAACCAAAACAACTAAATAACTTAACTAAAAACATATTAAAAGTTATATATATTTCACACTTATTGATAAAGCTCAAAATGGCTTTATCTCATAGAGAGAGAACAACCGTGGGATTGAGAATTTTACCCAGGAAGATGAAGTCATTTGAAGAAGGATGCCAATTGGTCCGATTGAAGGTGTCTACAAGAGAAAAGGAGGGCCCGGTCGTAACCGGGCCTTAGCACTCCGAAGCTTTAGTCAGTGACTTTTTAAATAAGGGAGTTTGGAGAGAGAGTTTCAGATACTCAATACCTGGTGTTATTGTGCTTACAGCTATTTATAGGAGATCTTTAGAGGGGCACTTGAGTTCCTTGGGAGGAGATAATGGTAGCCAGAGTAGGTGAGCGGCGATGTGACAGAAGGCGGATGGAAAGCATGGGCGCTTGTTTGTGTCAGTGGACTGATGGGACGAGCTGTCTTATCAGTCCGGCTGGATGTAGTTCTTTCTGGAGCTACCTTTCGGCCTGTACTTGGTACTTTGGGGCCTGCTTAAATGTCATCTTGGCCAGGCCAACTGGTCCTTTGGAGAATGTTCTTTCTGTAGTTATCACTTGTCCCCCCATCAAAGGGTCCAATCGGATTATTTTTCGAATTTTTTCATTTATAAATAGATGCCCTCATGGCGGTTTTTTCTCTTCCTATTCCTGTGATTCTTAGCAAAGTTCTGCCGAATTTTTTTTGTGGCTTCTACCATTTCAGCAATTTGGAGTTCGCCTCTTTAGTGATTTCGGAGTTTTTGCAGGAACATTCAGGTGAGCCACTTGCCTGTGGTTTTTCTTTTTCTTCTTCTTTCTTTCTTTCTTCTCTTCTATCTTATTGACCCATTGATAAGGGCCTTCTTTGAGCCAATGGAGATTATGAGACTATGGTTTTTCTTTTTCACACCGGTAGGAGAGATAACTGTTAAGGTTTATCCCTTCCAAAGTAACCTTTACGGAGGACCCTTTGTAATAACTTTGGCTTTTAGTTGTAAGAATGATGACCTATTGGTCATTGATGGGGCTTGGGTGTTGGTGGTGAAATCTTCCTTTGACACCTCTGTGATTGCCCCTTCCATAAATTGGTCGGCTTGCTGATGGGTGGTCTGGTTGCAAGCCTGAATCTCAATATCATCGTGGAGCGGAGTTATTGTAGTAAAAGCATAGGAGGAATTTATCCTTGCATTTATATAATCATTAATTCCAAGTTTATAAAGCATATTAACTGGAGAAATACTTATCTTTTGTTTTCATAATGCAGTTGTAATCGCAATGGCCGGAGGGGATGATATTGCCAAGCAATTGGCCGATCGGGCCAAGGCAAGGATAGAGGCCGATCGGGCTGCGAGGGGAGAGAGGGGGAATAAAAAGAGGAGACTTGCATCTTCTTCGGAAGCTCGAGTTTCTATTCCCGCTGCCGATACTCCCACAGTTACCTCTGGTGATGGCGCGGTGATTGATGCCTATCCCCCTCAAATCCCTATAGGGCCCTTTTCTGAATGGCCTCTTCCTGAAGGTCATTCCTCAGCCCACTTAACTTCCGGGGATGAACATGATCCTGAGAGGGAGCGAATAGCCCAAGAACGAGGGAAATCTATTCGGTTAGATACGACCGAGGGAGGCGATGGTGCCTAGAGGGCATTTCAAGATGCGACCAGGAGGAAGGTCGATGAGCTGATAGCTGCGGTGGACGCAAGGGTTGTAGCCAGAAACAAAAGGAGTGTCCCAGATGCAGCTGCAAGGATTGCTGAGAGTCGGGCCTCTTCGCTGGGAGAAGTTTTGAAAAGTCGATTCGGCCCCGGCTGGTCCACTGACAGCAAAGCTGTATCGAATTATTTATGTCGTGGCATGCTTCAGGAAGATGACTTTAGGGTAATAGGCAACCCTGACATACTGCCCCAGGAATGCAGTCTCTTCCAGCAACAAAGCTTGGAGGTATTTTTCCCTATCTTTGCTTCAAGCAGTGTTTATTAATTTTGTTTCATCTAACTGTTGTTTCTCCAACTGACCGGCCCTTCTACTTTTCCTCTTCTATGTTTTAGTTAATAAAGAGGGGATTACGCTTGCATGGAATGGCGAACCTCTGTAAAACAAAACTCCAAGATTCCGATCGGACGAGAAAGGAGGCGGAGAATGAGTGTGAGGCTGCTAAGAGGGAGTCCTCTTGTGTCCGGTCGGAGCTTGAAGGACTGAAGGAGGAGGCCGCTCATCTTTCACAAGACATGCGAGCTCGGCAAAGGGAGGCGGATCACCTTAAGGGGGACATGACCCGCCTGACTGCCGAGAATGCTTTAATGCAAATGTTTGAGGAGGAGGCAAACAGACAGAGGGAGGAGTGCCAACGTCTTTCTTCTGATCTTTTGAAGGTTAGGGAGGAGCATGGACATCTGAAAGGTGAGCATGAATCGCTGAAAACCCTCTTAGCCAAAAAGGAGATAGGGTGGGATAAAAAACTGGAGGATGCCCTTGCTCCCCAGAGAGAAGAGTTGTTGGAGCGGCTGGGGGAAGCGCAGGGACGGTTATTGACTTGGCTAATTTATGCTACCGAGCGATGCTTCCCTGGAGCCGACCTCAGCTGGATGGAGGATCCAGGAGTCTTGCCCGATCCTCCTACTGGTGATAGTGAGGATAAAGACCTTCACGTTCCTGAGTCGCTGCCGGTTGCTTCATCAGAAGCGGTTGGCCCTAGCGTGATTATTCAGGCGCCATCGAACCCTAATCCTGCAGATGCTTTGGGATCTTCACAGCCCGCAGCCAATCCAGATGTTCCTCCCACCATTGTAGAGATTGTAGATTTAGATGTTTGATCCTTTTTTCTTCTTGTAATGACAATATTTTTGTAAGGACAGTCTTCACATTTGCAATATTGAATTGGCCAGGGCATTTTCCCTATACGACCTTTACGTCATAATTTCAACTTAGGCGTATCCTGTCATAAAAATTGTTAGCAGAAAATAACACTTATCAATGGAGACTTTAAGTATGGAGATCACGTAAAATTCCAACGAGGAGGTTACTTCCTGAATGCATACAAATGGCGCCATTTGTCATGATTTCTTATCCGATCGAAGAAAGCTCGTTTGATAGGCGCAAATCATTGCCCAAGACTATTGTGTTGATAGAGACAGACGATTTCATTAATCGTATTAGTCATTGGGCTATTCAGTCGTTGTTCGTGATGAACAATTGTTCCGATTGTATGATTGGAGGTAAGACTCCTTAATTGGCCAATACAGGAGCCTTTATGCCTGAATGTCTTCCTTGTATCAGTTTTGCGTCGTGATCTACAAAAAATCATCAATGAAGGAAAAAATTTATTAATCACTTAAGATTTTGGAGACCAAGGCATGGAGAATGCGTAAAGGAGTATACTTCTTGAATGCGGGCATACTTTCTCTGTTATTTATGAGTAATAATTTTATGGAGTGCTTAATCCTATCGGATCGAATCTGTCAATCGAGCGTGAATTATTGCTCAAATTTGTTGTGTTGAACATAATAGATGACTATTTATTGATTTTTAACTGTCAATTCAGCCGATCGGCTGAATAAGATTATTTTTGACATTGATCTTTTCGATCATTCGGTGGGAGATAAGACTCCGCTGTTATGCCCAACTGAGTAGCTTTCGCCACTCAGTGGCAGAGCACCGCATATTGCCCTCTTTTAGGTCTCAGGGGTGCTGCCCCTACCCTCAAGGATTTGTTCCTCTCTTGGAGGAGGCCTATGTACAGAGACTTTGCTTTCTCACACTCGGGATGGACTTCGAGCTTAGCAATGGAGGTTCTGCCGAATGGAGAAGGCTCATGGTCTTTTAGTCTGTTTGGCGATTTCGTAATTTCGAGGAGTCGTTCTGAATGGAGAAGGTTCATGGCCCTTAATTCGTTATGGAGAACTGGCGATTTCATTTTTGGAGGAGCATTTCTGAGTGGAGAAGGCTCACGGCCTTTAATTCGTTATGGAGAACTGGCGATTAATTTGTTTGTTGCCTTTTAGGCTCAGAATAGACGTTTCATATGCTCGGGATGAACATCAAGCTTGGCGAATGAGAGCGAATAATTATGCTTTCGATTTGAAATAGCCGTCACATATGACAAGTAGTCATTATTAAAGTCTTATTGAGTTTATTTAGATCGGGAGTAGAATATCTCGCCGAACGAACCAGACAGATTTCCTGCAAACATACATTTAAATCTAACGAACAAAGAAAAGTATACATACCTTTTACGAGGATGAATAAGAGTAGATCAAAAGAAGAAAGTGGAGAAACATTCTTTATTGGAGGTGAATATGATACATGATTATACATGGTGTTCCTCAAGTATGTTGGTGTCTTCAACTTCTAGTAATATCCGTCCCCTCAAGGGGCCTAGTGCTGCCTGAGTATCGGAGTTAATGCCAGACTCCTTTAAATACAGGTGTAGTTATAGCCTGCGATCTACTTGTTGCAGGCAACAATTCTAGCTTAAACGTTTCTCCCTTCTCCTTTCGTTATATCCGGATGCCGGCGTCGGTCGGATCAGCATATGAGCTAGGAGAAACGCTCTTTTGTTTGAATGGCAGGCACCTGACTGGTGCTCAAAGCTTGAATGGAAGCCTGATGAAGCTCCCCTAGGCCATGCCGGGTGTTCGATACGGACCGTCCTACCATCATGGCTTTCTCCTGACATTCGATCATAGGAGCATGTATTACTCCGGTTCCTCTTGGGACAACGATTTCTTCCCTAGTTGGGATCTTCGTCGCCATACAACGCATGCTGGTGATAGCTCCAGTTTGAGGGAGTAGGCACCTGTCAAGTAAGGTGCTATGGGCAAGAGTCATAACGATAGCTACGAAGGTTACCTTGTAGATGCAGGTTGAAGCCTTTCGGTCGGACTCTCCTGAGAGCTCAACTGACCCTTCCTTTGGAATGGCCATGTTATTGAGGGAATCTGATTTGTATCCTCCGCTTGGTTCCATCGTTCATTAATACCCTTCTTTTGCCAGGGTGATAAGTCCGCGCTTTGATAATGCGGGCGTCCTCATGAAGGAGTAACACGTTCCGCTCTTCTCTGCCGGATGTTGTGATGGAGATTGGCTGCTTGATCATGTGGGTGGTATGGGTACTCTTGCCCCACATTAGATCGATGAGATCTACTTCACAAAATGACCCTTCAGTGGTCGTATTTACATAGCCAGTTCGTTGTTGATGTGAACGCATGGTTCCTGATCTTCTTCCTAGATCTTTTTCGTGAAGTCCCTTTCTTGTCCCTCCCTTAGGGCTCACACCACAAAAGGGGGGATTGCTTTACTGCTATGATGACGTTGCGTGGGATCAAGGAGGAGTTGTGTTCACCTCTCAACAAAAGCACCAAATGATAAAGCTCAAAATGGCTTTATCTCATAGAGAGAGAACAACCGTGAGATTGAGAATTTTACCCAGGAAGATGAAGCCGTCTGAAGAAGGATGCCGATTGGTCCGACCGAAGGTGCCTACAAGAGAAAAGGAGGGCCTGGTCGTAACCGGGCCTTAGCACTCCGAAGCTTAAGTCAGTGACTTTTTAAATAAGGGAGTTTGGAGAGAGAATTTCAGATACTCAGTACCTGGTGTTATTGTGCTTACAGCTATTTATAGGAGATCTTTGGAGGGGCACTTGAGTGCCTTAGGAGGAGATAATGGTAGCCAGAGTAGGTGAGCGGCGATGTGATAGGAGGCGGATGGAAAACATGGGCGCTTGCTTGTGTCAGTGGACTGATGGGACGAGCTATCATATCAGTCCGGCTGGATGTAGTTCTTTCTGGAGCTGCCTTTCGGCCTGTACTTGGTACTTTGGGGCCGGCTTAAATGTCGTCCGGGCCAGGCCAACTGGTCCTTTGGAGAATGTTCTTTCTGTAGTTATCACTTATCATTGGTCTTTTTGTTATTTCCTTTCTCATATTTATTATTTCACTTCAAGTTCTTCCTTTTTAATAATTCTTACTATGAAATTTCATTTCATTTCATTTTAATCCTCATAAATTACAATTTTATCCTTAATTTTCTCAACTTTTGACCAATTACAAATTTATCTTATTTGTATTAAATTTATTCAGATTTCTCTTTTTGGTCCCTTTTTCGTTCAAATTTTATTCTCTATTGAGCAATTTATTTTTAATTGCTTCATTGTATACTTCATTTCATTTTTGTTCTTTAACTTACAATTAAATTCCCACTATTCCTTTATATAAAAGTAAATTACCAATTTATTCTCTTGTATAACTTTTATTTTCTCAATCTTACTATTTAACCCCTTTGACTACTTATTGTCTTATTAATTTTTCTAATTATCATTTAGATATCAATGTACAATTTAGCCCCTTAATTCTTAGTTTCTTGATACTCACTTTAATTTAATTTAAATTTTGTCCCTCTTACTTCAATTACTTTTATACTCAATCTTTTCTCATTAACTATTTATATAATTTCTACTTGGATACAAAGTTATAATTAAACTCCTAAACCTTTATTCATTGAGTTTGACTTTATATATATATTTTTTCTTTTGATTCATTTGACTTTTTTTGCTTTTAATTTCCTTAATGTATCTTTTTCCTATTATGTTACGCTTATTCCTGTACTTCAGTAGAAAATTCCAATTTGGTCCCTAAAACTTCTTTTCATCTTATTTTAACTTATTTAACTTTAATTTTGACCATTTTAATTTCTTTTGACTTCTTATTCTCTGAAGTTGGCAAATTTGTAATTTGGTCCTCGTACATGTTCCTAATATGGCATATTACATTTTAGTCCTCATAATTCTCATTATTTATGATTTTACCCTTTTGACATATTTAATCAAATTAATTTCACAAATCACTATTGTAATATCAAAATTACTATCTTGCTCCTGCTTTATCGTGTAATTATATTTTTATCTTTTTTGGGTCTATTAATTATATTTTTCACTTTATATCTTGTTTAACTACATTTATTGCTTCCTAACATATTTCTTAGTCCTCATTTCCTTATATAATTACGATTTTTCCCTTTTAAGTCCTTTTTACCATGTTAACCTATTTAAACACACTTTTATTATCAAATTATGATTTTATCCCTAATTAATCCCTTAATTACCTTTTTACCCTTACTTGACTACTTAATCTCATATTTCATTTTATTTCTCATTTATTTACATTTATAATATATTTAATGTTGTAATTTCTCTTTTATCCCTCTTTACATGAAAAAATTATGATTTTGCCCTTAGTTCTCATTTGTGAAAATCCTCGAACCGGATAAGCGGGATGAGGACTTCAATCATCTCAATATACTGGATTGACTGCACTGCCAGGGTACGATACCGATTCTCCAGTGTTCTCATATTATCAATACACATGTACTGGAGTGACTGCACAGCTAGGGTACGATACTGATTCTCCAATGTTCCCATATAATAAGCTTGCTAAGCAATATAATCACATTTTCATAGTAATACAGCCGTGAATATGCCTTATGGCTAGCCATTCTATCCTGAGGTCCTAGATTACCCACTGTACACTAAGAGCAATAATACTATTCACATTATATTACATTTTTATGATATTATTTATTATAATTTCATATTATTATTTTTGTTAATCACATTCCATCAATCTTATTATCATATTTAGAAATCATTCAAGCTCAACATCTACACATTCATCATACATGTGTTTAATATCATCAGGATAAAATTAAACTATGCCATTTCCAATACATATACCAATCGGCCTCATTTTTATAATTTCTATTACATCCTTCATGCCTTATATTATCTAATACTTACTAAATGCATAATTAAACATTAAGTTCCATTACATTAACTTTAGGTACATATTTTGGCCCTCTTAATGTTTGATTTCTTTTTAATTTCATGCTTATTTCATTATAATTCATCATATTATGAAATTATCTTAAATTATATTTCATTGATCTTCATATTCCTATGGTTACATAATATAGTTTTTATACTAACTATTATAGTTACATATCATTTAAAGCACAATTCAACCATAGTATTTTTATTCTTTGAAATATTACTCAATTTATGACTAATTTCCTAATTATCATCAAAATACCACATTATTCAACCTAGGGTACCATTCGGCCTTCATTCCTTTCCTTACTTATAGATTAATTTCTTCTTAATTCTATGGTTATTTTATATCAATTCATCATTTTATTACATAGTCTTGAATTATTTCACATTTATCCTTTATTTTTACTTACTTATATAATGTAAATTCCATACTAAACTCATAATTTAAATGAAATAAGGTGTAATTTGTATCCACTTACCTCCTCTTCTTGCGTTTCACACTATAACCTTCCTTTTTTTATCTTATATCCATAAACACCATCATCTTCCTTATTTTTCTCACATGGCCGAATATACTTCATAAGAGAACATCCATCAAGTTACTTTCTTAATTTAATACAACACTATAACTATGATCTATATACCTTAATCTACTTATTAGAACCGTTAAATCAATTTAAGAACATTAAATACACATACCTAAATTTTAAGACATAAACTTGAATCCTTAATTTATCTCCCTTATTTAACTTCAAATGAGTTTTAGAGGTGCTAATCCTTGAAAAAAGGGGCTGAATATTGCTAGAGAAGGTTGGATTTGGTGAGAATTATGGAAAAGAATGGAAGAACAATGTGGAGAATGGTAGAGAGATCCATTCGGCCACCATAGAAAGAGAAGAAAATTGGAAAATATTCTGGTCTTCTGTAGATTTTTCCAGCCTTATATAACCTTCTTAATAGGTTGGGCTTGGTCTAACCAAGTGATCCAACCAAAGCCCAAGCCCAATTTTCTTAATTAGCTCATTTTGTAGTCCAAAATGATTTCTCTCAACTCCCATGTTCAAATTAATTTCTAATCAATTTCATCACTCTTAAAATAATAAATTAGGCCCCCATATAAATTTTCAGCCCAATTGAAATCCATTTTCAATATAATTAATCCAAAACAGTCCGATAGATAAAATTTTGATGTCGACGAAAATTTTATTTTTTGTACCAATATGTTCTACATATCATTTAATGTAGGAATGGAAGGTTTGGTGATTTTTAGTGATCATTTACTATTTTTAAATTTCCAATAAAATTTTGATCAACCATTTTCTCCGTTTCTTGACCATTTTTCTGAAATCAGTGTTCTAGTTGTCAGAATGTTTCAAAAAATTTTCCTACATGCACTAAAATATGTAGTACCTTATTATAAAATCTTAGGTCATTCCAACATCGTTTCAATATACTTCTGGCTTCGAAGATAAAATCAACCAGTTCGAAAGCCGAAATTCCAAATCTGTCAGAAAAATTATTTTTCACATTTCATAGCTTATTTATGCTATTTCTAATATGTCCAAATAATCAAAATAAATTTTGGAAGTCTATAGAATATTTCAAAGCCCGATCAAACTTTCGATCAACCTTTTTTATGGTACCGAGTAAATTTTTTGCTGTTTCATTTAAGGGTCTATTTAAATTCAATTCCATCTCAAATTATACCACCAAACTCCGTTTAACATCTTTTTTCATATTTTAGTGTCAACCCAAACCTCCCATCAGGTCATCAATCCTTGGTTTTCCTGGCCTGAACACATTTAACCTTTATACTTTTCTGAATTTCTCTATTTTTTTCAACTCATTTTATTCCAAAAACTACCCCAAGGTTACCTTTCATGCTCTAAAACATACCGAGCATGTCAGGTGCAAGTTTCGAGGCATTACACAAATAACACAAGTAATAAATAAACTAAACAAACCCACAAAAACAACACTCAATACATGGTGTTAACAACATCATAAATAAAATCAATATAAACATAATTAAATAGAACAAACATGCAAACTAGTCAAAATAACTAAACTAAATGTGATTTCTATATCTTTTTGGCATTTTATTGAGCATTAGGCATGCATGATATAAAACTACAATATACATGCAATTAAGATAAGACCTAACTTGTAATCATGTGATTTCTTTTTTGTTACATGCAATAAGCCTAAATTTAAGATCAAAGAAGCACAAACACCACATTACAACACAACAAGTATAAGAAAAGATAAAAGGCATTTTTAACTAAAAATTTACCACAAAAACTACATTAAGTACAAAAAAATCACAACAAAAAAACTTTAAAGTAAAAACAACAAACAAACAAACAAAAAATAGAAAAACTAAGTAAAAAGAAGAAAACTTACTTGATTGTGATGCTTAATCAATAAAAGATGCAAGAAAAAGTGGGGAATTAGGGGTAAGATTGTTGAAAGTCTCAAGAGGGGAGAAAAGAAACTGAATGGAAATGAAAAGGTGTAACCATTAGGGGTTATTTATAGAGGGACAAGGCTTAGTTCCCTAGGGACTTGATTAAGACCAGAATATCCAGGCTGAGTCAAACATATAGTGTGAAATGCAAAGTTTTAAAAAATGATAGGACACGACTGATTCCATAAGGTCTCGGCTGAGTCCACCTTTAAAGTCTGAAAAAATCCCGATTTCACTCAGCTAAGACCAATTGGTCCCGATTGAGTGACCCTTCTATAACTTAAACTCACACTTACACATGCTTGAGACCAAAGGTCTCGATCAAGTGCCCTTTAAATGCAGTTTCAATTCAAATTTTTTTTATGACATACGACTGAGACCATAAGTCTCCGTCGAGTGACCCCTATTAAACTAAAGGTTCACTATGCACATAGCTAAAACCAAAGGTCTAGATCGAGTGGCCTTCATTTCAAATTTTCCCTTTTTACTGGACACGGATGGGATTATGGGTCTCAGCCGAATGATGCACTCTGCCCTGAACTAATTGCCTTGACCACGGCAGAGACCATATGGTCTCAGTCGAGTGACCTATTCTATAACTCAATTCTTAAAAAGGACACGGTCCACTACAAGAAAAATGCAGTTTCCCAAAGGAAATGAGTAAATTTTCATAGGGAAACAAAAACATCGACGGAATTGAACGACAAAAACTGGCAAAGGAAAATCGATTGTAGGCACTTTTTTCGATAAAAATATTTCCGTCGGTAAATTTATCGATGGATTTAAAATTTTGTAGGTATATTTACAGATGGAATAAGTATTTCGTCACTAAATTTGCCAACGGTTATAAGTATTTCGTAGGTAAATTTACCAACGAAAATAAGTATTCCCTAGGCAAATTTGCGTACACAAAAAATATCGTCACTAAAGTTGCCTACGGTTTGTTATATCTCTTAGGCAAATTAGCGATGGTATTTTCCATCGGTAAATTTTGTCTTGGAAAAAAAATTAGCGATGGAATTATCCGTCACTTAAATTATTATAAATTTTTAATAATTATCAAATAATTCAAGTTATACATATTTAATACTATAGATGCCAGCCACTGCAAAAGCTTCAAAACTTCAAAAATTTGGCAAGCATCTTCACTTTCTAACAGTGCATACATTAAAAAATATTTTCACTGATGTATAAATCCACCAATTAAAGATACCAAACTGGGCAACTTTGAACATATAATGCAAAGCACTATTGCAAGAAGAAAATGTAAACATATACATAGAGACAGAGATGCAAATATACAATTATAGATATCTAAATTAAAATGAGCATGGATAAGAAGATTAACATAATAAAACCCAACTAGGATACTAAAAAGTTAATTTAGAGTAGAGTGATATTATAAACTAAAATTTTCTTCTTTTAGAGCATCAAATGTAGTGAACATCAAATGTACAGTAGAATTGATGCAACAGGAGTTCACACTGCATGATTGTGTCTCTATGCATACATGTAAATTAAATATGTTTTTGCTACTAGCAAGCACTGACAGTTCCAAAAGATATTATGTTCATAGAATATGGAAACTGGGAGAAGATAAAATGGTAAAATAGCAGCATCTATATCCTACAAATGTAACTAGGTGCTCACTATTCCAAAAACTAAAGTAACTAGAGAGTTATGTTATTTTAATTTCAACAACATAACAAAAGATTTTAGCTTTGAGACAGGAAGCGGCATAAGGTAGATAGGAAAACCAAATCATAGGATCATTGAAACAACAAACAACAGCTAAAGTAATGTGAAACTCAACTAACAATGGAGTGGTGCATATAGTCACAACTTTCCAACAGAAGACTAAAGTTGAGAAAATATACTGTAAATGTAATGATGTGGTGAGTTGTAGACTTTTCTTTTTCTTATCCGAATTGGTATTTATTAGGAATAAGAAAATAATGATAAAATGCCAAAATATAAAGAAACTATCACAATCTATACCACATTTTTATTTTATTAAAAAAAGCAAAAACAAAAGGAAATGCCTAAAATTGATTGAATTATTGCACAGGAAGATTAATTATAATTCAAAAGGAAATGTCTAAAAATGGATTGTAAAGAATATTTACTCTTTCTTGAATCATTTAAAATCAATCATTACATACATGAATGATATATCAAACAGTCTAATGTTATATACTTCATAAATTGAAATACTGGCTCGAAATTAAAAAAAGATATACAAGAAATAAAAATTAATGAAACATAATAAATGTCGAAGGGATTAATAATGTTGGTGTTTTGAAAGACAATATTAAGTTTGTGAAAATCATACTTACAAATAACCCTTTCACAATATTAGTTCTAATACTAATATATTACGTATATTATTTTTGTTAGCCATATTAAACATTGATTTTCTTTTATGTGTGTGCATTTTTCTTTCAGAGGCAAAAATTTATGTATTTAAAAAAATTGTTTAAATGGTATAAATATATCACATGTTGATATTTGTTTTATTAGTTTGAGTAAATACTAAGTTGAGTCTATTTGATGTATTGGAAGCAGGATAACAGTACTATGCACATGCATTTACTACTAGCAAACACACATCCATGATCAAATTTTATTATTCTCTTGATATAAGGATAATATTTTCAATCTTTTATCATCTATTAGGAATTCACACTTTCAGAATGGAATGTCAAAATGCAAAGCAGGCTTGATAATGTTGCAATGAAGTGCGTTTTGACATCCACATGATATCATACTCTAAATTCTGATAGTTTTATGCAGGGTAAGCGAATTTCCTTTGAATTAAATCTATATACATCATTGAATATAGTTAAGGGTAGAATGGTCATGAAAAACCAATACTAGGAAATCCATATCCAATTATTTCTAAAGGCTAAGTAAAGCCCTCGTTGTAGAAGGCATGAAAATAACTCTAGCAGACTGAACCCAAAAATGAATGAATTGGGGGAGAAGCCTTATTGTTAAGTTAAAAGATGTCTAGAGTAGGAAAGGAGATTGAAAAAGCCTTCAAAATAGGTTTGACTAAAAACTTGCAAAATATCTAAAGATATAGCTTGATAGAAAAAGAGGGTCCTTACTTACAAAGATCAAGATGTGGCTAGGTTATTTTAGAGTAGTATATCCTCTCAGGCCATGACATGGTGTATAGAATTGGCAAACACATATCAGGCCACCCCAATTGTGTAAGAAATGATGAATCCTAGAGAGGAATAAAATGGAAAAATAGTGTAAGAAAAGAACAAAGAACTGATGAATCCTAATAGACACAAGCTGAGGTTTGAATGTCTTCACCTATACAATTTAACAAATTATAAGTACTAATGCTCTGAGCCAAATTAAATTTTCCAAAAATTCCAAAACATTTTCTATAAACAATCACATACCCAGCAAAAGAAAATTGAAAAATAGCAATATATATATCAACACAATCGTACTGATTTATTAGTGATTACCTGATCAGCAAGAAGAGTAATATTTGAACAAGCTGCAAGTGCCACAACTCTGATTTATTTTGGATTCTCTGCCATGATATCCAATGTCTACAAAAAGTCATAAAATTCAGTCTAAAAAGTGAAATATTACACTTAGAAGAAGGTATGATCACAAATGAAAGAGATAAAATATGAGAGAATTCAAACCTGAGTGCCAATAGAGCCATTGGATCCAATGACTGAAATAGGCTTAAAACCCTCCCATTTCTTACAGCCTAGCTCTGGCAAAGCTGTTCCCAGCCAGGCTGGTGGATGAGGCTGAGCGAAACACTGCACTTTCTTAAATGTTGCGCCAAAAACCTTCCTCTTCAAACTAATTCCACCTAAAATTTCAAAATAAAAATATCAAAACCGTACAGTTCATGCATAAACTCCAATAAAATTAACCAAAAATCTTTCACTCGGCATAATGCATAAACTCTAACACTTACTGTATATGTGTGTGTGTTTGTGTGTATATATATATATATTAAGCCAATGATAAACTATCATATAAAAATTAACTATCTTTGTTAATCTTTTCTTAGTTTGACCCATACGTACAAGGTGTAGGTAAGAATTTCCCATTAAAATAGAATAAGTAGCATTTGAAATGAAAGTAACATTAGTCCAAAAATTCTAATAAATTTTATAATCTTAATTGCCTGAAATATGTTTTAATTGAAGTTGATCATAACACGAAGGAGCAACAGTGAGATTGCTAATGTTCACATAACAAAGTTATCGTCTCCAAGCTACTAAAAAAAGCCATATGTGTAGAGACTTTTATGTTTTAATCAAACAAAATGAGAATGTAGACTTCAGATCTTACACTGAACATAACATTATATTTAATAGGCATCATGCAAAACAAGAGAATACAAACTGGATTGAAAACTTTTACACCTATAACTAAACTTTATTCATTTGATATACAATTTCTTTTGAGAATTTCATGGTCAAGTCAAATATGTAATTTCACTCTCGGATATTTCAAAGTAAATTAATTGACTTTTCTAAATTAATAAACTACTAGAATTATACAAGTATTTGTAACGGAGGCATAAAGCACCCTTAAGATTTTAGTAATTCATATACCCAAAGCTAAATCTGGTTATCCTTTCTATGCACAGTCCGGCACTTCAATAAAAAATAATACTCCTTTGTGCTCAACTTTTGTAATAAACAAATCCTTGGAGCTTACATAGAACAATTTCTCTTCTACCTTGTTGCATCTCATATAAACCCTCAATAATTATATCAGAAACAAAAATCATTTAAAATCATTTAAAAGCAAAAACACATTACATGAAAAGTTCTCAACCAGAACTAGTGAAAATCATTCAAACTCAACATGCCAATATTCCTCAAGCTGTTATTAAAGCTTAGTTCAGGCTAAAAATCTAATGGGAAAGTGACATGGAAAACTAAAGTTTTAGATTAGCTCAGTCACCACTAGAAAGTCATAACATTCATCAGATAAACCTATCCCCTTTCTTCAATTTAAAATTTAAACTAAACCCTAATAATCTAGGAAATAAATGGTGTAACAAAATAAACAAATTATAGGTATTTTCTTCATTTTTTAGAGATGGGATTATCGGGATCTTCATAATCATCTTTAAGATTAGCCCCATTAACCACCTTCACCTTTTCCCTTTCAATCTCTAAAATGCCACCGTTTCCGTTTTCAACACCACCACCGGAGACTCCTGCTGGAGAATCAACAAGGATATCAGCCCAAAAATCATTAGAAACCCATTTTGGGGTGTTAGGTATTGCATAGCAACCCTACATTACAAACAGGAAAACTATCTTAGTTCTACAAAAGAATGCCAAATACACATAAAACCTTCAAAATAGCTGCAATTGGTGGAACTTTGATTTTCTACAATATTTTAAAGGGGGCAAATTCTTTCGATGAGGCAGTGGCTTGCTGTGTGAGGGAAGAGGCAGAATAACATTAGGGTTAAAGTTCTTCGTTATATATATATATATATATATATATATATATATATATATATATATATATATATATTAAATAAAAATTAATAAATAATAAATAAGAAAAATCTTAGTATATTTTATTATATACTTAATTATACTTAGTATATTACTTATTACTATAGACTATAGAATTTAATATAAAAATTTAATAATAAATAAAAATTTGCATGAATTTAGTTTAGATTAACTTATAGTTTAATTAATTAATTGACTTAAACTAAAATTGATAATTTCATGGTTATAAATTAAAGTCAGAGAATAAATTATGAATTTAATAGTATCCGATTATAAAATAAAGTTGAACATAATATGGAATTATAGATCAAATAAAAAATGGAGCGACATTAGATTGTGGATAGGACCTACTCATGCTCTCTCACTTTCTAGTTTTTGACCAGCTCAACTTTGTTCAATAAACTCTGTCTTTGTTCTTTTTTTTATTATTGTTGTTGTTGTTGTTGTTGTTGTTGTTGTTGTTATTATTATTTAAAATAAGAGAAGCATTTTTGAAAGATACTAAAATTAAATTATCCTTTTGAATTCTAAGGAAGCATTGTTGAAAGATACTAAAATTAAATTATCCAATATCTTAAATATTTATTAAGTTACTCGTTATATCCAACATGGCAATTTTTAGGATTTTACATACATACATTGAATAAACTATTAATTAATATTATTTTTGTAAAATATTTATTATAATTTATTAAAATATTATTTTATCAATTATCTATTATTATATTATTAATTTATTTAAAAATTAGGGTTTTTTTAATAAAATAGTTAAATATAATTAATAGAGTGATAAAAAATTAAGTATTCTTAATTTTTGCTTAATTATTTATGTAGGAAAATTCCCAATTACCGATGGAATAATAATTTCGTAGGTAAATTAACAGCAAAAATTGAATTTCGTAGGGAAATTATCGACAGAAAAACTTTCCGTCAGTAATTTCCCTATGGAATTCAATTTCCGTAAGTAAATATGGTGATTACGTAGGAAAATTACTGACGGAATATTTATTCCCTCGATAAATTTTATGTACAATTTTAGCTGCGTAATATTGATGCTAATTTACCTATGGAATAATATTTCGTTGGTAATTTCCCTAAGGATTTCAATTTCAGTAGGTAATTTACCTATGAAATGGGCATTTTGTAAGGAAATTTTAGACGGAATGTTTATTCCATCGGTAAATTTTGTGCACAATTTTAGCCATATAATATTAGCACCAATATAACTATGGATTTTCGATTTCGTCGCTAATTTTCGTCAATAAAGTTTGACGGGAAAAATTCTCTCCTTTATTTATGATTGATTTATTATTCTGGCGCAATATATATTTTTTTCGACTATTTTTCCTTCGATAATTAGCGGCGAAAATTTTTTCGTCTGAAATTTTTCATCGAGAATTGGGATTTTTCTTATAGTGGTCGGGACTATTAATCTCAGCCGAGTCCAACAAATTCCTGCGAGCTACATGCACATGATCATGACACTTTTTCAATCAAACATCACCACAAACTAACACCACTTATTATACTAAAAATAAAAACACAAATAACCATCAAACACAAATTAAAAGCACAATTTAAAAAAATTAGAGTTCATAAGTCGAAAAAAGTTTTGGGTTTAACAAGTTAGCAGCTCCACTTTTTAAGCTCTTAAGGCACATCTTTTAAGGTGATGACCACCGATGCAACTTCAAATTTGGAATCGAAGTAAGGCTTCAGGCGGTGGCTATTGACTTTAAATTCACGGCCGTCTTTCGGATGCTTGATGGTGATAGCTCTATAGTTGGTGACCTCTACAACTTCATACAGTCCCTTCCATCTTGATTTTAATTTTCCTGGAAATAGCTGCAGTCGACTATCATATACTAGCACCTTTATTTTCGGGGTGAAGTCCTTAGAGACCAGCCTATTATTGTGCCACCTCTTTGTCTTCTCCTTGTATCTCTCGAAATGATTGTATGTCCAAAATCTTAACTCTTCCAGTTCATTCAATTTCAAAGCCCTACGCTTTCTTGCAATTTCAAGATCAAAATTCAAAACTTTTGTGACCCAATAAGCTTTATTTCTAATTCAACCGATAGGTGACAAGACTTGCCAAAAACTAACCTAAAAGGAGACATCCCTATAAGTGTCTTAAAGGCTGTCCTATACACCCATAGTACCTCATCTAGCTTAAGGTACCAGTCTTTCCTATATGCATTTATAATTTTGGACACCTTAATTTGGCTATTAACTTGGGCATGGTATAAGGTAGTGACTTTATGCCTGACTCTAAATTGTTTTAGTAAAGTTTTAAATTGGCGGTTAACAAAATGCTTACCACTATCACTAATTATAGCTCTAAGGGTTCCATACTGGGTGAATATATTTTTCTTTAAGAATTCAAGCACTACCTTAGCATCACAAGTCCTAGTGGCTACAGCTTCTACCCACTTGCTTATATAATCTATGGCCACTCAGATATATTCAAACCCATAGGATACCGAAAAAGGCCTCATAAAATCTATACACCACACATCAAATAGCTTTACCTTAAGCATGTTGGTTAATAACATTTCATCTCTCATAATCATATTCCTTACCCTTTGACATCTATCGTATGATTAAATGAAATATTTCACATCATTAAATAGAGTAGGCTAATAAAAACCAAAGGAAAGAATTTTTGATACCGTCCGATTTGGCCTATAATGTCCGTCGACTTCTCTATTATTACATGCCTTGACAATGTCTCCTTGCTCTTCCTTAGAGATGCACCTTCTTAACACTTGATTTGCATATAGTTTAAAAAGGTAAGGGTCATCCCATATGTAGCGTTTTACATCAACTTTTAATTTCTTCCTTTGTTGCCAAGTATAGTCTTTTGGCATATAACCTCCTGTAATAAAATTGGCTAAATCAACAAACCAAGGAACAATGACTTCACATATAAATAAAGCATATATATGCTTTGAAAACAAATCAAGGATCTCCCCTTTCTCAATGTGGCCATGCTCGAGTCTAGACAAGTGATCCGCTATAAAGTTTTCTACCATTTTTATCCTTAATCTCTAGGTTAAACTCTTATAGAAGAAGTACCCATCTAACCAGTCTCGATTTTTACTCCTTCTTGGCAAAGATATGTCTCAATGCTGCATGATCAGTCCACACAAGAATTTTTACTCTTCCATGTAAGGCCTGAACTTCTCAAATGCAAAAAAAATTACAAGGACTTTCTTTTCAGTTGTGGTGTAATTGACCTAAGCTCCTGTCCAGGTATGGCTTTCATAATAAATTGCACAAAACACCTTCTCTTATCTTTATCCAAGCACTGCCCCTACTGCAAAATTGCTTGCATCATATATTAGTTCAAAAGGTAAATTCTAATCTAGAGAGACAATAAACGGAGCTTAAATAAGCCTTTATTTCAATAGCTCAAATGCACGCAAACATTCAGTAGTGAAAATAAAGTGAGCATCTTTCATCAACAAATTAGACAGGGGTTTTGCAATCTTTGAAAAATATTTGATAAATCTACTGTAAAAACATGCATGCCCTAAAAACTTTTTTATCCCTTTGACATTGGTGGGGGGTGGAAGTTTCTCTATCACCTCTACTTTGACTCTATCCATCTCGATCCCTTTTTCAAAAATTTTATGCCCCAATACTATTCCCTCCTTCACTATGAAATGGCATTTCTCCCAATTCAACACTAGATTGGTTTTCTCACACCTCTCTAGCACTAATCCATAAAGAACTCCATAAATTTTTGTATGAAGTCATGGAATATTGCCATTATACACCGCTGAAATATAGATGGTGCATTGCATAATCCAAAAGGCATTCTCCTATAGGCAAAAGTGTCGTAAGGGCAGGTGAAGGTAGTTTTCTATTTATCCTCAGGTGCAATGGGAATTTATAGATATCCTGAATACCCATCTAAGAAAAAATAAAATCTATTATCCGCTAGCCTCTCTAGTATTTGATCAATAAATGGTAAGGGGAAATCATCTTTCCCAATGGAACTATTCAACCTCCTATAGTGTATACAAACTCTCAAACTTATAACTGTACTAGTTGGAATAAGCTCATTTAACTCATTCTTGACCACTATCATATCCCTTTTCTTGGGAACATATTGCACTGGGCTCACCCATTTACTATCTAAGATGGGATAGATAATACCTGAATCGAGGAGTTTGATTACCTCCTTCTTGACTATCTCTTGTATTATCGGATTAAACTGTAAGGACCCTAAAGAGGCCCTAGTGGAATTTAAAGGCAAACATATCTCATTGAAGTCAAATTGAGCATTAGGGGATAAATTAGTAGTGCTTATGATCTAATGGATTCATGGTTTTAAGAGATAGAGTATACCATAGTCAAATGACATTATAGCATAGTATGTATAATTGGAGCAAAAATACAGTTAAGATATTGTTTGGGGCATAAATGTTATTAAGTTATAATTAATTATGTGACAAATGAATGAATTATATGATATGAATTTTTAGAAGGGCATAATTAGATTATTATGTTGGTATAATAAAATTTAAGGGTGTAATTGAAGTATGAAGTATTAGTTTAGGGGTTAATTTGTAAATACGACATCTTAAGGGTCAAATGTAATTAAAAGAAGGAATTGAGGGGTTGATTTAAGAGAATTATAAAATGTTTGGGTCAATGTTAAACATGCAAGAAATTGAGAGGCAAAGGTGTAACATGCAAGAAATTGAGAGAAGTTAGTGGAACATGCACAATCTTGAGGGACCAAGAAAGAAATTTACCTTGCCTATATATATATATATATTATAATTTACATGAAAGAGAAGATATGGAGAGAGGGACGACATTTAGAGAGTGAGATTACATAAATTATTTTTTGCTCTCTCATGTGTTCATGGTTAATCTCTTAAAGAAACCAAAGAAGAAATTCTTGCATGTGATGATTAATCAAGAGAAATTGTGCATCAAATTAAGGTAATAACTTTAATTAAAAGACATCTTCTTCTTCTCCTTCTTCTTTATATTTTGATGAGGCAATGGTAAAGTAAAGTGCTGGAATTTTAATTAAATGATGATGTTGGTTGTAAAGGAGAAGAGGAGATTAGAGAAAAAAAATCAAAGGAAAAAGAAGATGCAAAGGGATTGAAAACAAAAGGGTGATTTCAGCCAAAGGTATGGGAACTAGGATTTTCTTGCTTGTATGTGCATGATGTTAGTAGAAATTTAGTGTAATAATCTGAATTTTGTAGTAATTAAAAGAGAGTATAATGTAAGAAATGTGCATGTAGGGATTATTGAATTTTGGAGAACTTCTAATTTCAGATTCTGGACTAGGTTGAGGAAAAATTGAGATATCTATATGTACAATGATAATAATGACATAAGATTAATTCCTATGCAAACTAGACTCATAAATACACATTTTATATGAAAGAAGTAATGCCTAAATTTATTTCTAAGTATGTCAAATAATTAGCATGAAATTCGTTGAATCTATTTGTACTGTTAAGGTATAGATTTTGGTGTTTTGGGCATAAGTATTAGTAGAGAAGTCAAAATCTTACGCTGTAAAATTTTGGGTAACCTAGATACCTAGGATGACGTTTTTGATGAAGAAATGTTGGTCTAAATGCCTCTTAATTTTATGCTATGAATTTTTATAAGTGATAGCAAACATTGTTTTGGTTCTATGAACAGCCTATAGTATTTCTCAAATATCTCGAGCTATAGGTCAGATATTAAGGTGAATTTTGATGCTATCGAAACTAGAAACATAGGAGAATAATATTTTAGAAGATCATCTAGCCTACAAATGAAATTTTCAAATTCATTTGTGGCTCACAATTTGAGTCCAGAATGCTGCCCTGTGTAGATTTTTAATGTGCTTTATCTTATGGTTTTTAATTAATTGAGTTAAATATGTGTTTATGTGATTACAAAGTTAATTTGATAGGGCATGTAATATGACTATTAATATAAGATTATACGTATACATATACATTCACAAGTGTACATAGGTAAGGACTAGTGATGAATATATCTAACATATATTTATGATTAAATATGTACATGATTGTTATATGCAAGGTTAATGTATGTATGTACTCTTATGATGAGTAAGTGTATATTTTAACATGTACCTATACTATGAGAAAAAAATACAATAGTATGACCATGTTTACATGTAATATCTTATGGGTAACATATTAAAGTATATATATTATGATGGTATATGCTCAATTATCATTAAGCAATTTCTAACATAGAAATACATGTATCTAAGGATGTAAATCAAGTTATGATTACATATGTATACCTTAACTACATGTTTTTATGATAAATTCATAGTTACATGGAAGCACATTGAATTAAGTATGGCATGTAATATGATTGTTGATAAAGGTTTACATATAATTATATTTGTACATAAGTAAGGATTGTTGGTAATGATATAAAAATATTGATATGTGATAAAACTTATGTACATGGTTGTTGTGTGCAATTATGCTTTCATGTACATATTTTTAATAATGGAGTAAATGTTTATATGATGCATGCATGTATACTATGAAGTTAAGAAATGTTTAAATATGATAAATGAAAGTTTATAATATAAGACTATCATATGATTACATGAATGTAATATATATAAATGTATATATATGTAAATGTCTAAATGATTATACACGATTTTTATTGATCTCTTGAAGTTACTATGATACTTATAGTTTGAAATGTCAACTTTACTTGTATAAAGAAGTAATGTGATTTGTAGATTATATGTGAACATAAAAACATATGTATATGTATAATATGATCTTACATGATTGGGTTTGAATTTTCAAAGATGTTTAAGAGTAATAATTCAAAGAATATGTTTAAAGTGAAATGTCTAAATATTTCTTTATTTAATCATAATATAGATATGTACATACATTTGCATTTAATTATATTTTAGTGTAATAATAATAAAATATAATTAGGTATATTGTGAGTAGAGACACTCAATATAATATGATGATAAATGTTGTTCATATGGAGATACATGCCTTGGTCTCCTTGCAATTAAAATGTAGCAATACTTAAACGTGAAAATGATTGCATGTCGATTTCCTTATACAATTTCATCGAGTATACATTTATATATATATATATATATAATTTGATATTTGAATAAATTCTTATGAAATTAAGTTAAGTGAGTTTTGTAAAGAAATTTAACTGCCTGTGTTTAGTCTAGGAAGTGGATAGATAGGCATGCCTATAAGGGTACCTTGCAACTGTGATAGTTTCAACCCCGTTTGGGGTGTATTCAACCCCATTTGGGTGACTAAACAGACTTGGTCCAGTTTGGATCAATGGTGCCTTCGGGTGACCTATTATCTCTTTAGTGCTTCGGGTGACCTATTATCTCTTTGGTGCCTTCGGGTGACCTATTATCTCTTTGGTGCCTTCGGGTGACCTAGTACCTTCGGGTACCACCGTATAACCCGTTATCCACCTCTTTAGAGTAGTACAGGCTTTATACCAATGTTAAGAAAAGTTGATTTAAAGTTTTATGAAGCATGACAATTCCTAAATTGACTTCATAATATATATTATGTATGAAATTCCTTTTCATCACATACGGAAATTATGATATTAAAAGATTTTGCAATATACACTTATGCATAATTATTGAATATAAAAATTGTATGTACAGAGTTATATGAATAAACTAGTGCATTACTAATATATAGCTAAATGATTTGTATGATACATCATATATGTAAGCTATGAAAATGTATTGCCAATATAAGTGTTTTCTTTACAATGGAATATAAGAATTATGTTTAGGTATTCATGTTGGTGACAGCTTTTCAATTAATACATTGGGTTATGTGTTTTTCTTATAACTACTCATTCTTGTTTTCTATTGGGAAATGATGTACAATGTCTTATATGCAAATATAAAATATTTACAGTTATATAAGTGATAAACTCAATATGATATTGGTATTTGAGATGGAAGTAAGTTAGTAATTCAATGTATGCATTCATACATTAAATGTCATAATTACATTTTGGATCAATAAATGAAGAACTTTCTTAGTACTAATGCTCTGTCTTTCTCATGAAGATACATATATATTCTTGTTGAACATATGCTTAAATTTGAAAATGTTTATTCCTAGAATATGTCAAGGTATGTGGTATGAGGACTCTTATTCATTTCTTTAATTGAACTAGTAACTTTTACATTTAAGCAGAATGTATGTTAGTAGTTCATGATGTATGCTTGTTGGCGACCACTGTGAGTGGTCGTTTGTCATATTTTGTGTTCCCCACTAAGCTTTATAGCTTAGCACGGGTTTTTTTTATCCGTGTAGGTTACGAGGATAGGACTTTCTCTTAAGACTGATATCTACAGCAGGTTGGCCAACACAAGTCTTAGAAGACTGATAGTAGAGTCTTATCTTTGTCCTTTTATTTTGTAGTTATGGAAACTTTAATTATGTTGGAAATTTTGTATAAGTACAAATGTTATGTTTGAGAAAACATTGTAATGTATTAAGGACTTTTATATAATTAAGGTATTACTCTTAAGTTCACATGATATGGTTTTAGTTTCTTCTATAAGTTATCTAATAAGAAATGTTTTCAGCTTGAGAACATTGTAATATATGTCTTATGGTATAAGATATTATGGTATAAGATATTGTAGTATAGGATATGGGTGCTACAATTAGTGGTATCAGAGCTTAAGTTTAGTCGTTTCTGGGCTATAAGTGTTTAGAGTAATTGTTATGTGGAAGTGTTAGTGTGTTGGCCTAATGCAGATATCCTTGTTTTGTTTTGTATAGATTAAAGATGGATAAACCAAAAGAAATTGGAAAAGAGATCAGTAAAGTCAACAATTCTGGGGCATTGAACTTATCTGTCCCCGATCCTATGAATATAACTCATGTAGAGATGTTTGTTTCTATATTAGAGGAACTAAAGAAAATGAATTGCATCTTAAATCAGATTTTACAAGAGTTAACTGAGCCCAGAGTATCAAAAGAGGTTGATAGGAATAATGAGAAAAAAAGAAGTCGAGATGAGAATGTGGATAAAAGGGAACTAGGAAAAAGAAATAAGATATTGGAATTAATTTCTTCTAGTGACACATTTCATTTCGCATAAGCTTTGGTAGAGAAAAGCCGTGGGATTCAAGTTCCTAAATGTTTGCATTGCATGAGGAATCATTGGGGTGTTTGTAGAGCTTTAATAGGGGCTTGTTTTAAATATGGTAAAATAGATCATGTTATGGCTAATTGCCCAGTGTTGCCAAGGAAAAGTAAGGTATCATCAAAGAATGAAAATAAGCTTGTCATTGCTAATGTACCTCAGATAGAAGAGATATATCGTAGTGAAAGAGACAAATCTATACATCTAATTGTATCGGTTCAGACTGGTAAAATTGAGGTTTCATCAAAGCAGGATGTCATCAAATGAGCTATTGGTATTTATCTTTTCTTCCTTAATATTTGCTCATTCACAATAATAAATCCTTATTATGGTAATGAATTTTATGCTTTTAGGAATGTTTTGATATGGTGGAACTTTAAGAATATTATGCATATTTGATCATTAGGTGAATTATAGTACAAGTGCATTAAGGGAATACATAAAGATTACTCTATGATGGCACATTAATATAATCCTAACTTTGGATTAAAAAGTAAATGATAAGAAATGCGAATATTATTAGTGTTTGGATTATAATACAATTGAGTTAATATAATATAGTATAAGTGTGCTAATATGGTTTTGGAGAAATAGTTTATGTATTGTTAATAAAATCTTTCATATGTTAAGTTGCTGTGAGGAAATTGGGTTAATTACGATGCTATGTATACCTGTCAGTAAATCCTTAACAAGCATGGGCAGTTGACAAAATATTATACATGGGATGGGGCAAAAACATATACAACATATGAGAAAATGCATTTGCATCTTATTGCATACACGAAAGCATCATTCACTCATAAGCATAGCATCAAGCATCCTACTATATGTACAAGCCCCAAATGAAAAAGAAAAGTGACAGAATATACATTAAGCATAGTAATGATATACCAGTATGATACGATTGCCTGTATTTGGAGAAAAGGTTAAATGCAAAGTGAGTAAAGAATATGGTATAGGAAGTTTGGGATCAAAGATGATTGTGATAGACATAGAGGTATAGCAATGATAGTGTTGTACATGAGTAAAGGATACAAGTATGAATTTCGAGGACGAAATTCCTTAAGGGGGAGAGATTTGTAAGGACCCTAAAGAGGCCCTAGTGGAATTCAAAGGCAAACATATGTCATTAAAGTCAAATTGAGCATTAGGGGATAAATTAGTAGTGCTTATGATCTAATGAATTCATGGTTTTAAGAGATAGAGTATACCATAGTCAAATGACATTATAGCATAGTATGTATAATTGGAGCAAAAATACAGTTAAGATATTGTTTGGGGCATAAATGTTATTAAGTTATAATTAATTATGTGACAAATGAATGAATTATATATATGAATTTTTAGAAGGGCATAATTAGATTATTATGTTGGTATAATAAAATTCAAAGGTGTAATTGAAGTATGAAGTATTAGTTTAGGGGTCAATTTGTAAATACGGCATCTTAAGGGTCAAATGTGATTAAAATAAGGAATTGAGGGGTTGATTTAAGAGAATTATAAAATGTTTGGGTCAATGTTATACATGTAAGAAATTGAGAGGCAAAGGTGTAACATGCAAGAAATTGAGAGAAGTTAGTGGAACATGCAAAATCTTGAGGGACCAAGAAAGAAATTTACCTTCCCACTATATATATATTATAATTCACATGAAAGAGAAGATATGGGAGAGAGGGATGGCAATTAGAGAGTGAGATTACAGAAATTCTTTTTTGCTCTCTCATGTGTTCATGGTTAATCTCTTAAAGAAACCAAAGAAGAAATTCTTGCATGTGATGATTAATCAAGAGAAATTGTGCATCAAATTAAGGTAATAACTTCAATTAAATGACATCTTCTTCTTCTCCTTCATCTTTTCATTTTGATGAGGTAATGGTAGAGTAAGGTGCTAGAATTTTAATTAAATGATGATGTTGGTTGAAAAGCGGAAGAGGAGATTAGAGAAAAAAAATCAAAGGAAAAAGGAGATGCAAAGGAAGGTATGGGAACTAGGATTTTCATTCTTGTATGTGCATGATGTTGGTAGAAATTTAGTGTAATAATCTGAATTTTGTAGTAATTAAAATAGAGTATAATGTAAGAAATGTGCATGTAGGGATTATTAAATTTAGGAGAACTTCTAATTTCGGATTCTGGACCAGGTTGAGGAAAAATTGCGATATCTGTATGTACAATTATCAAATGACATGAGATTAATTCCTATGCAAAATAACTCATAAATACGGAAGTAATGCCTAAATTTATTTCTAAGTATGTCAAAAAATTAGCATAAAATTCGTTGAATCTGTTTGTATTGTTAAGGTACAGATTTTGGTATTTTGGGCATAAGTATTAGTAGAGATGTCAAAATCTTATGCTCTAAAATTCTGGGTAAACAAGATACCTAGGAGCACGTTTTTTATGAAGAAATATTGATCTAAATCCCTCTTAATTTTATGCTATGAATTTTTATAAGTGACAGCAAATATTGTTTCGGTTCTATGAACAGCCTATAGTACTTCTCAAATATCTCGAGCTATAGGTCAAATATTAAAGTGAATTTTGATGCTCTAGAAACTAGACACAGGGTAATAATATTGTAAAAGATCATTTAGCCTAAAAATGACATTTTCAAATTCCTTTGTGGCTCGAAAGTTGAATCCAAAATGCTGCCCTGTGTAGATTTTTAATGTACGTTATCTTATGGTTTTTAATTAGTTGAGTTAAATATGTGTTTATGTGATTACAAAGTGAATTGGATATGGCATGTAATATGACTATTAATACAAGATTATATGTATAAATATACATTCACACGTGTACATAGGTAAAGACTAGTGATGAATATATCTAACATATATTTATGATTAAATTTGTACATGATTGTTATATGCAAGGTTAATGTATATATGTACTCTTATGATGAATAAGTGTATATTTTAACATGTACCTATACTATGAGAAAAAAAATAGAATAGTATGACCATGTTTACATGTAATGTCTTATGGGTAACATATTAAAGTATATATATTATGATGATATATGCTCAATTATCATTAAGCAATTTCTAACATAGAAATACATGTATCTAAGGATGTAAATCAAGTTATGATTACATATGTATACCTTAACTACATGTTGTTATGATAAATTCATAGTTACATGGAAGCACATTGAATTAAGTGTGGCATGTAATATGATTGTTGATAAAGGTTTACATATAATTATATTTGTACATAAGTAAGGATTGTTGGTAATGATATAAAAATATTCATATGTGATCAAACTTATGTACATGTTTGTTGTGTGCAATTATGCTTTCATGTACATATTTTTAATAATGGAGTAAATGTTTATTTGATGCATGCATGTATACTATGAAGTTAAGAAATGTTTAAATATGATAAATGAAAGTTTATAATACAAGACTATCATATGATTACATGAATGTAATATATATAAATGTATATATATGTAAATGTCTAAATGATTATACACGATTTTTATTGATCCCTTGAAGTTACTATGATACTTATAGTTTGAAATGTCAACTTTACTTGTTTAAAGAAGTAATGTGATTTGTAGATTATATGTGAACATATAAATATATTTATATGTATAATATGATCTTACATGATTGGGTTTGAATTTTGAAAGATGTTTTAGAGTAATAATTCAAAGAATATGTTTAAAGTGAAATGTCTAGATATGTTTTTATTTAATCATAACATAGATATGCATTTGCATTTAATTATATTTTAGTGTAATAATAATAAAATATAATTAGGTAAATTGTGAGTAGAGACACTCAATATAATATGATGATAAATGTTGTTCATATGGAGATACATGCCTTGTTCTTCTTGCAATTAAAGAGTAGCAATACTTAAATGTGAAAATGATTGCATGTCAATTTCCTTATACAATTTCATCGAGTATACATTTTTATAAATGCATATATATATATAATTTGATATTTGAATAAATTCTTATGAAATTAAGTGAAGTGAGTTTTGTAAAGAAATTTAACTGCCTGTGTTGAGTCTAGGAAGTGGATAGATAGGCATGCCTATATGGATACCTTGCAGCTGCGATAGTTTCAACCCTGTTTGGGTTGTAGTCAACCCCATTCGGGTGAATAAATAGACTTGGTCCAATTTGGATCAATGGTGCCTTCGGGTGACCTATTATATCTTTGGTGCCTTCATGTGACCTATTATCTCTTTGGTGACTTCGGGTGACCTATTATCTCTTTGGTGTATTCGGGTGACCTAGTAACTTCGTGTACCACCATATAACCCATTATCCACCTCTTTAGAGTAGTACAGGCTTTATACCAACGTTAAGAAATGTTGATTTAAAGTTATATGAAGCATGACAATTCCTAAATTGACTTCATAATATATATTACGTATGAAATTCCTTTTCATCACATATGGAAATTATGATATTAAAAGAGTTTGCAATATACACTATGCATAATTATTGCATATAAAAATTGTATGTACAGAGTTATATGAATAAACTAGTGCATTACTAATATCTAGCTAAATGATTTGTATGATACATCATATATGTAAGCTATGAAAATATATTGCCAATATAAGTGTTTTCTTTACAATGGAATATAAGAATTATGTTTAGGTATTCATGTTGGTGACAGCCTTTCAATTAATACATTGGGTTATGTGTTTTTCTTATAACTACTCGTTCTTGTTTTCTATTGCGAAATGATGTACAATGTCTTGTATGCAAATATAAAATATTTATGGATCTATAAGTGATAAACTCAATATGATATTGGTATTTGAGATGGAAGTAAGTTAGTAATTCAATGTATGCATTCGTACATTAAATGTCATAATTACATTTTGGATCAATAAATGAAGAACTTGCTTAGTACTAATGCTCTATCTTTCTCATGAAGATACATATATATTCTTGTTGAACATGTGCTTAAATTTGAATATGTTTATTCCTAGAATATGTCAAGGTGTGTGGTATGAGGACTTTTGTTCATTTCTTTTATTGAACTAGTATCTTTTACATTTAAGCAGAAGGTATGTTAGTAGTTCATGATGTATGCTTGTTGGCGACCACTGTGAGTGGTCGTTTGTCATATTTTATGTTCCCCACTAAGCTTTATAGCTTAGCACGGGTTTTTTTTATCCATGTAGGTTACGAGGATAGGACTTTCTCTTAAGATTGATATCTACAGCAGGTTGGCCAACACAAGTCTTAGAAGATTGATAGTAGAGTCTTATCTTTGTCCTTTTATTTTGTAGTTATGGAAACTTTAATTATGTTGGAAATTTTACATAAGTACAAATGTTATGTTTGAGAAAACATTGTAATGTATTAAGGACTTTTATATAATTAAGGTATTACTCTTAAGTTCACAAGATATGGTTTTAATTTCTTCTATAAGTTATCTAATAAGAAATGTTTTCAGCTTGAGAACGTTGTAATATATATTGTGGTAATAGCTAAGTATAGGATATGGATGCTGGAATATGACATGGTATTTATATGATGATCATGCCGCGAAAAATAATAAAATCGATCATACATGCCACTCAATCCATAAACAAGAATCGAAAACATGCAATTTTAGGGTTTTAAAACTTACAACTTTAGACGCACTTCAAGATTTGATTTTGGTGATGACCAGCAACCAAGAAGGATTTATTTGCCTTAGATCTCCACGACCAATGCCAAAGGAACAGCCTTTACGCCACTCCTCTCTATGTTCACTCACACAATTGCAATGACGATTTAAAATCAAGAGTGCTAGCTCTATATTTAAGTATTGTGTAATGATAATGGATTGAAGTTACAAGATTTGATCTTGTACTTCCTTTTAATTGTTATTGCTGCCCAAGAACACAAGAGAATAAGGTAGAATCCTTCCTCCTTATGAAAATCGGCCAAGAGTATGAGAGAGAGAGAGTTTCACGCCTTAGGGTTTTTATTTTTTCACCAAATATATATATGTCATTTATTTTGAAGTGTTAATTTCGAAATTAACTATCTAAAAGACAGTTAATTCATCCTCCATCACCTCCTAAAATCAAGTGACATACATTAAATCAAACTCTTTCAAATTTTAAATTCAAATTAATTTGAAATAATCATAAGACATTTAATCAAATAATATCACTTAATAAGGATATTTGCATGTGCCAAAATTCACAAGGAATTTGTCTTTGAATTTCGGCCACTCCATTTCCTATTTAAGTGTTTCACTTTGATTTAAATTCTATTGGGCTTTAATACTCAATTAACTTAATTAATCCAAGATAATTAATTAATTGAAATTAAACCTTGTGGGCCGAATCTCTCTCTCTAATGGATCAAGGTCCATTTAGCAATTTTAATACCCATTACATACATTAATTTGACTTTAATTAAAAGCCCAAATTAATGCCCAATACTTTATTTAAATATTTTAAGTCCAATGCTTTGTGTGCGATCCTAAGGTCCATTTAATATTGGCAATGAATTAATGAATTAATTCAAAGGCTATATATATTCTCTAGCAAGATATTATAGCATTCCAAATTAAATGAAAATGCAAATGGCATTTAGTGACCTAATGCAATTTTGCATAGTCCCTTACCCATAAATATCAGAATTAATATAAGGCATGGTACCAGTCATCCTTATATATACTAATTCCTTTCTTGATATTCCAGTGACACTAAACTCTCAGATAAATAATGATTACTCATTATTTCATCTCGGTATGGCCATACACTTCTTAGTTCACTGATCAAGTGGTCGATGATATTTTCTCTCTTATCGAGAGGGGTAATCCCTTCACTTCTCTCATGCTCTCTAACATGGATTAGTGCATACACAAGCATACCCATACTTGTCACCCTGTTACGACCACGTTAGGTGTATGTCAAAGTACACAGTAATTCATAAAGAGTTTTATAGAGATTTTAGGTCTAAGAACTCCGATGCAAAACTTGCACATGAGAAACACTTATGACTTATACCATGTAGTGTTCTCATGAACGGATCGAATCTAGATACCATATTCTAAACATGTATCTATGATCTTTGATTGACACTATTGTCCTTATGATCCATAAGACATAACTCATCTTATCAGAGATAGAATACTAGTCTTAATTCATTTGTTATTTTCATAACAATGACTGACTAGGGATATTTAGAATGAAGTCTCATTTGTTTCAAGGTCTTACAACCATGTGTCTCACACATGATAACTTAAACTGAAACAACATTCTAGGATAGTTCTATCAATTGATATGCACAGGAATATAATAGGTAAAACAAATGCCTCATTTATTAACTAAAGTGTTTTATAACAATGCATTGGGGCTAGGGCTTACACTAACAATGGGTGCTACATAAACTTCATTTGAGGTTGAACCGCTGGTTTGCATTCTTCTTCCATTAGAATTCGATGAGTGCAGTAGCTTGGATTGATTTCCTTTAAGTCTGATTTCCCAACCTATTGCTTTTATGTACCTTTTTAACAATTCGATCAGCATCTCTTCTTCAAATTCTATCAAAATAAAAGAAATTATCACCGGTTTTGATTCATTTTCCAATAACACATATTTCAAGTGAGGTGGAAGGTCTTTTAGCCCAGCTTTAGATTTTTTATTTTTCGGTTCATCATTTTCTTCACTCGATTCCTCAACTTTAAACTCTTCCTCAAGCTCTTCCATAACTTCCTTACTTCTCTTCTCTATCTCTGCTATCATCTCTCTCTCCACTTCATCCAACTCCTTATCTTCTAAAGAGTGCATTAAGCTAAACTTCAGTGAGCCCTTCATCAACACTTGCTCTTGATTTTCCTCTACACACTCTTGTACCCTATCCACAAAATAAATGGACTCCTTTATATAATTTGATGGATACTTTTGGGCTTTATTAATGTCTACTACCATTTCTTCATTATTGAACCTTAGGGTGGCTTTTTGATCATGTATATCAATTAAGGCCTTTACCGTGTTTAGAAATGGTCTTTCTACAATTAATGGCAATTTTCTATCCTCCTCCATTTCCATCACTACAAAATCCATGGAAAAAATAAAATTTTCAACCTTCAACAATAGGTCTTCATTTACCCCCTTTTGCTTCCTCATCGATCGATCAACTAGTTGGAGCCTCATTCCTATCTCTTTGAGATCTTCTAGATTTAATTTCCTGAATATAGAATATGGCATTAAGTTAATACTAGCTTCAAGGTCACACAAGGCATTTCTAACAAAAATGTCACCAATTTCACAGGATAAAGTGAAACTACCTGGATCTTCCAAATTTTTTGAGATCTTGTTTATGATAATGGCACTACAATTTTCTGTTAGTTGTATAGTCCCACACCCTTCTAAATTTTTTTGTTAGAACAAAGTTCTTTCATGAATTTAGCATAATTGGGCATGTGAGCTAGGGCTTCGACAAAAGGCAAATTAATATGTAATTTCTTAAACATTTTTAAAAACCTAGCCAATTGCTCATTCTTCTTTTCTTTCCTAGCTACAGTAGGAAATGGCAGCCTATTTATATCAAGATCCTCTACATTGGGATTCACTATGCTTTTACTTTTATCAATAGTAGGAGCATCTATATTCTCCTGTACCCTAAAGTTAGAGATACTTACCCTCCATTTTGGCTCCTCTTTTCTTGATGATGATAATGGTGAAGATGTTTTATCTCTTTTTTCCTCTTGCATTACCTCTTTACCATTCCTTAACGTGATTGCTTTGGCTTTCTGCTTTGGGTTCTGATCAATATTTGATGGAAAAGTTAATTCTAGCTGGTCTTATGGATAAAAAATTTGCCAATTGCCCAATTTACATCTCTAAGTTCCTTATCGAGGCATCTTGGTTTCTATTCCACTACTTTTGGGATTTCCATCTTATTTCTTAGCCTGACATGAATTGTTGCTGGCCATTCATAAAGCTCGCAAACATATCTCTCAGATTCAATTTCTTTTCTTGAATGGATGGTCTTGGTTGGAACCCCGGTGGATGGTAGGCTTGGTTAAAATTTGGATTTTGATTTGGACCTTAATTTTTTTAGTGGTAGGATGAATATGGAGTCTGATAATGAGTTGTGGCTTGTGGTTGGTAGGATTGACTATGGTTATGGTGGACATATTGGTTGAATGGGGCTTTAGGTTGAGGTTGAGAAGATGAAGCCTAATGATTACCTCCTTCCATGAAAAATTTGGGTGGTTCCTCTAACCCGGATTATACATATTACTGAAAGGGTCATTTCTCATATAATCTTCCACTACATTGACATCTCCTATAACTTCACTATCTTATCCACATAGCCCATTCTCATATGCTACACAATATTGAGAAACAACAGCTACATTTTGTACCTTCAATCCCTCTAGTTCCTTCCTCATCCCCTTATTTGTGCCTTCAACATTGCAACTTCATCCATATTATGTACTCCTTGCTTCCTTGGAACTGCTCTTGGAGTTACCCATTGCGAATCATTAGCAGCCATTTCATCCAACAAATGAAAAGCTTATTCTGGTATTTTATTCAAAAATGAGCCACCCGATGCTGCATCAAAGAGTGATCTTATGGGTGGATTTGTTTTGGCATAAAATATTGTCATGAGTTGGTGGACAGCCACCTTATGGTGTGGATAGCTTTTTAACAATCTTCTATACCTCTCTCATGCCTTATGAAAAGGTTCTTCATTTAATTGATGGAATCCCATAATGTTGTTACGAATGCTTACTATTTTTGTAAGTAGGAAGAACTTCATTAGAAACTTCTCTTGTAATTGCTCCTATTTCCAATTGATTGACTCGGTAACATTTGGATCCATTCTCTTGCTTTTCCAATTAAGGTGAAATGGAACAATTTTAGCCAAATTACATTTGATGTAACTCCTAAAATTTGAATGGTGTCACTCACTTCTAAAAATATATCACCGTGTTGAGTTGGATCTTCTAGTTTTGAACCGGAGAACTGATTCCTTTGCACCTAGTGATGGTGGCTGGTTTGAGCTTGAACTGTACATATCTTGGCAATACAATCATTCTATTATCCTTATTCCACCTAGGCATTGCATAGTCCCTAATTGTCCTTTGCCTAGGCACCTCATCTCTTTGTCTATCTGAAATTTCTTCTTGTGCCCCAAGCACTTGTTGATTATCAAGAGGAACTCCATCAATAGGAGGATGAATTGGTGGGTCCATATTATTTTCCCTTTTATCTCTCCTACTTTGATAAATGGTTCTCTCAATTTCAAGATCATATTACGCTAATTGCTCGCATCTCACTCGGCTTATACACTACGAGTAACTAAAAAGAATTTAAGAAATAAAATTAAAAAATATATATATAAAAACAACAATCAAAACTCACACAACATGCCACATCTTCAGGAGCAAGCTGGACTATTTTATTAATATCTTGAGATTTAAAAGTCCAAATGGAGTTATTTTTAATATTTTGAAAATTGGAGATATAGGAGGACAACTTTGTAGAAGACACTTTGCCTGAAAATGTCGTTTACTAGGTCTAAAATGATATATAAGTTATGCTCAAGAATCTATCTACTAAATTTTTAGGGCCAAATGGTGCTCACGGTTGCAACTAATCAGTTCCCACATAGTGAACCCCTTTTAAAATTGATCCTACACCTATCTAATGGTTGTAACTAATCAATTTCCACCATGAGCCTCCCCTGTTTCCTCCTACACTTGATTTTTAAGCTCCAAATTATGATCGAAACTTACTTGAACTTCCTCTAATACTTTTAAAGTATTTTAGACATAAAAATAGGGCAAAGATGTGACATAAATATGTATAAGGGTATAAATATATACAATTAATGTATATAAATGAACATGAATATTTGTATGCTTAGTATTTAATGTTAAATAATAAGTGATAATCATGTTGAAGTGTACCTTAATTGTAATTGAATATGAATCATTCAATGATATTGTTGTATACTCTATTGTATGTATTGACTTTACAATCATAAATGTATCAAATTTCATATCCTCAAGTAATTAAAGACTATTTGTAAGTCTAAATTTTACATAGTAGTGGATAGATATGTATGCCTATAAGGGATAGTGCTTGCAACTGCTAGTGTTGGCAAAAAAGGTATCTAGTGTGTGCATTGAATGGTGTATAGTATTGATACCTTTGGTATCTAGTGATCTAAAAATTATATCTTTAGTGTTTGATAATGTTCGCCAGTATCCAGTGTTTGACCCATTATCCACCATTGATCTTTAGTTTTGCATGTCATGGAATCTTAGATATGTATGTTTAAGTTTAAATGTTTTTGCTTGGTTTTTCCCTAAAAATCTGCATTATGCCTGCATTTTTGAGTGATAAACATGAGGAAGGTTCGATAGGTGGCTGTTGATCATAGCGATCGATGGGACATCTCTATGCCTTTTTCTCGTCCCATCCCTCCTTTGTATTTTGGCCGTCTATATGCTGTCTGACCCTTATTTTTTAGGCTTTTTGGGCACATTTATGTGTTATTTGCATGTTTGATTCATTTGGTATGTTTAATCATACTTTATTGCCTTTTTTTCATTTCTGTTTCAGTATGATTCAGGTTTTGTATAGTTAAATATTCTGTTCCAGTATACATATTTTTACTATGTTTTGTATAGTTAATCATACTTTATTTTGTTTGTTTTATGTACAAACATTTATTTTATTTGTTTTTGTGCATAAAATAATACTTTATTATTGTAGGGTATGATAAATTGGAAATACAGTGGTTTTGTGATATGTCCTAAAGCTATGAAGAAAAATAGGGGCAGAAAAACCACCAAAAGAAGGAAGGAGTCTAAAAAATTACGGTTCAAAAGAAAAAGAAAAAAGAAATAGAAGAATTCAGAACCAAACTAGTAGGGTTTCAAGAAAGGATTTAGTTAACATGACATGTACAATTTGCCATAATGTGGGTCATAATGCAAGAGACATAACACATGGTTATTAAGTAGAGGGAATTCATATGCTAATGAGCAGGTTGATAACAATCAAACACAAGTAATTGAATTTAATATTCTTGTTAACCCTTAAATTGTATTCATTTTGCTAAATATAGCGACATTTAATAGCATAAAATTTTTGGGTAGAAATTTAGCAACGAAAACTAAATTTCGTTTCTAAAATAGCAACAAAAATAAAATTTTGTTGCTAAAATAGCAACGGAATCTAAGTTTTGTTGCTAAATATGGCTGCAGAAAAAAATTTGGATAAAATTTAGCAACGAAATCTAATTTCCGTTGCTAAGATTCCGTTGCTAAAATAGGAACATAATCTAATTTCTGTTGCTAAAATAACAACGATATATAATTTATGTTGCTAAATAAAGTGGCATTTAATAGTGGAGAATTTTAAGGATTAAATTCAGCAACGAAAATTAAATTTCGTTGCTAAAATAACAACCAAATCTAATTTTCGTTGCTAAAATAGCAACGGCTTTTCCTCTCGATTAAATAATACAGGGTCAAGCTTTTCAGAACTTTAAGCAGTTAACCAAGGTCTTCATCTTGCTTGATCAAAGAATTGGAGAAAGATTGCTATTTAAACAGACTGCCTTGAGACAATTTTGCGATTAACTCAGAACGGTGATGTGGATCTTAACCTTTTGAATGTTGTTGCGGCAATAAAAAGATTGGTGAATAAAGATTGGCGAACTTAATTTGTTCACATCAGCAGAGGCAAATTTGGCAGCAGATTTCATAGCCAAGGTAGGCCTGAAGCAGACATCGCAATTTATTTGGTTTAGTACTCCTCTTATCGTTAATGAGCTCTCATCGTTTGACTGTAGAGTGTTATTCTCCTCTCAGTTTAATTTTTTGTAATGCTCTTTAAGCTTTTCTTCTTTATATAAAAAAATTTATAAAAATCATTTAAAGGCATCCATACACTACAAGAAAATATTAAATTAGCAATAGAAAAATAGCAACGAAATTCATTATGTTGCTAAATTAACCACGGAATACAAAATTCATTGCTATTTAGCAACAGAAAGTCAATTTTGTCACTAATGTTGGGTGAAGTTTTAGGAATTTAGCAACGAAATACAAAACGGTTGTATTCCATTGCTAAAAACGGAGGGTTATTTCAGCGCCAACATAAAGCAACGAAAATTAGCAATGGAATAAAATTTTTGTTGCTAAATATGGCGGCAGTAAAAAATATGGGATAAAATTTAGCAACTGAAATTAAATGCCGTTGCTAAAATAACAACAAAATCTAATTTCCGTTGCTAAAATAGCAACGGAATCTAAGTTCTGTTGCTAAATATGGCTGCAGAAAAAATTTTAGATGAAATTTTGCAACGAAATCTAATTTTCGTTGCTAAATATAGCACATTTAATAGCGTGAAATTTTTAGGATGAAATTTTGCAACAGAAATTAAATTTCATCACTAAAATAGCAATAGAATCTAAGTTTCGTGTTAAATATGGTTACAGAAAAATTTTGGATGAAATTTAGCAATGGAATCTAATTTTCGTTGCTAAAATAGCAACAAAATCTAATTTTCGTTACTAAAATAGCAATGAAATCTAATTTTTGTTGCTAAATATAGCGGCATTTAATAGCGGGAAATTTTTGGGATGAAATTTAGCAACGAAAATTAAATTCCGTTGCTAAAATAGCAAAGAAACCTAATTTTCAATGCTAAATATAGCTTTAAAATTTTTTTTTATGAAATTTAGCAACGAAAATTAAATTTCGTTGCTAAAATAGCAACAGAATCTAATTTTTGTTGCTAAAATTGCAACGAAATCTAATTTCTGTTGCTAAATATAGCGGCATTTAATAGCGGAAAATTTTTTGGGATGAAATTTAGTAATGAAAATTAAATTTCGTTGCTAAAGTAGCAACCAAATCTAATTTTCATTGCTAAAATAGCAACGGCTTTTCCTCTCGGTTAAATAATGCAGGGTCAAGCTTTTCGAAACTTTAAGCAGTTAACCATGGTCTTCATCTTGCTTGATCAAAGAATTGGAGAAAAATTGCCGTTTAAACAAACTGCCTTGAGGCAGTTTTGCAATTAACTCAAAACGGTGATGTGGATCCTTACCTTTTGAATGTTGTTATGGCTATAAAAAGATTGGTGAATCAAGATTGGCAAACTCAATTTGTTTACATCAGCATAGGCAAATTTTGCAGCAGATCTCTTAGCCAAGGTAGGCCTAAAGCAGACATCGCAATTTATTTTGTTTAGTACTCCTCTTACAGTTAATGAACTCTCATTGTTTGACTGTAGAGGGTTATTCTCCTCTCAGTTTTATTTTTTGTAATGCTCTTTTGGCTTTTCTTCTTTATATAAAAAAATTATAAAAATCATTTAAAGCCATCCATACACTACAATAAAATACCAAATTAGCAATAGACAAATAGCAACAGAATTCATTCCATTGCTAAATTAGCAACGAAATACAAATTTCATTACTATTTAGCAATGGAAAATCAATTTTGTTTCTAAAATTGGGTGAAATTTTAGGGATTTAGCAAAAGAATACAAAATGGTTGTATTCCATTGCTAAAAAAGGAGGAAGATTCTAGCGCCAACATATAGCAACAAAAATTAGAAATGGAATAAAATTTTTGTTGCTAAATATGGCGGCAAAAAAATATGGAATGAAATTTAGCAATGAAAATTAAATGTCGTTGCTAAAATAACATCGAAATCTAATTTTCGTTGCTAAAATAGCAACGAAATCTAAGTTCTGTTGCTAAATATGACTGCAGAAAAAATTTCAGATGAAATTTAGCAATGAAATCTAATTTTTGCTGCTAAATATAGCGACATTTAATAGCGAAAAATTTTTGAGATGAAATTTAGAAACGAAAATTAAATTTTGATTCTAAAATTGCAACGAAAATAAAATTTCATTGCTAAAATAGCAACAAAATCTAAGTTTCGTTGCTAAATATGGTTGCAGAAAATATTTTGGATGAAATTTAGCAATCGAATCTAATTTTCGTTACTAAAACAGCAGCAGAATATAATTTTCATTGCTAAAATAGCAAAGGAATCTAATTTGCGTTGCTAAATATAGCTGCATTTAATAGCGAGAAATTTTTGGGATGAAATTTAGCAACAAAAATTAAATTTCGTTGCTAAAATAGCAACGAAAACTAACTTTCGTTGCTAAATATGGCTTCAAAAATATTTTTGGATGAAATTTAGCAGCGAAAATTACATTCCATTGCTAAAATAGCATTAGAATTTAATTTCTGTTGCTAAAATAGCAACGATATCTAATTTCTGTTGCTAAATATAGCGGCATTTAATAGCAAAA
Organism: Excoecaria agallocha; assembly: GCA_037975025.1. Lineage (NCBI taxonomy): Eukaryota > Viridiplantae > Streptophyta > Magnoliopsida > Malpighiales > Euphorbiaceae > Excoecaria > Excoecaria agallocha. Next base: position 6,588,103 of record JBBPFJ010000019.1, on the reverse strand, counting down.
AATTTTAAGGATGAAATTTAGCAACAAAAATTAAATTTCATTGCTAAAATAGCAACGGCTATTCCTCTCGATTAAAGAATGCAGGGTCAAGCTTTTCGAAACTTTAAGCAGTTAACCAAGGTCTTCATCTTGCTTGATCAGACAATTGGAGAAAGATTGCTGTTTAAACAGACTGCCTTGAGATAGTTTTCCGATTAACTCAGAACGGTGATGTGGATCCTCACCTTTTGAATGTAGTTGCGGCTATAAAATGATTGGTGAATCAAGATTGGCAATCTCAATTTGTTCACATCAGTAGAGGAAAATTTTGCAGCAGATCTCATAGCCAAGTTAGGACTGAGGCAGACATCGTAATTTATTTGGTTAAGTACTACTCTTATTGTTGATGAGCTCTCATTGTTTGACTGTAGATGGTTATTCTCCTCTCACTTCAATTTTTTGTAATTCTCTTTTAGCTTTTCCTCTTTATATAAAAAAAATTATAAAAATCATTTAAACCCATCCATACACTACAAGAAAATATCAAATTAGCAATAGAAAAATAGCAACGGAATACAACTTTCGTTGCTATTTAGGGATTTAGCAACAGAATAAAAAATGGTTGTACTCCATTACTAAAAAGGGAGGGAGATTTTAGCGGCAACATATAGCAACAAATATTAGTGGAATAAAATTTCTTTTGCTAAATATGGCGGTAGAAAACTATGGGATGAAATTTAGCAATGAAAATTAAATATCGTTGCTAAAATAGCAACGAAATCTAATTTTCGTTGCCAAAATAGCAACAGAATCTAAGTTCGGTTGCTAAATGTGGTTACAAAAAAAAATTGGATGAAATTTAGTAACGAAATCTAATTTTCGTTGCTAAATATAGCGACATTTAATAGCATAAAATTTTTGGGATGAAATTTAGCAACGAAAATTAAATTTCGTTTCTAAAATAGCAACAAAAATAAAATTTTGTTGCTAAAATAGCAACGAAATCTAAGTTTTGTTGCTAAATATGGCTGCAGAAAAAGTTTTGGATGAAATTTAGCAACGAAATCTAATTTTCGTTGCTAAAATAGCAACATAATCTAATTTTCGTTGCTAAAATAGCAAAGGAATCTAATTTTCATTGGTAAATATAGAGGCATTTAATTGTGAAAAATTTTTGGGATGAAATTTAGCAACGAAAATTAAATTTCGTGGCTAAAATAGAGACAAAATCTAAATTTTGTTTCTAAATATGGCTTCAAAAAATTTTTTGGATGAAATTTAGCAAAGAAAATTAAATTTTGTTGCTAAAATAGCAACATAATCTAATTTCTGTTGCTAAAATAACAATGATTTCTAATTTCCGTTGCTAAATAAAGCGGCATTTAATAGCGGAGAATTTTAAGGATTAAATTTAGCAATGGAAATTAAATTTCGTTGCTAAAATAGCAACCAAATCTAATTTCCATTGCTAAAATAACAACGGCTTTTCCTCTCGGTTAAATAATGCAGGGTCAAGTTTTTCGGAACTTTAAGCAGTTAACCAAGGTCTTCATCTTGCTTGGTCAAAGAATTGGAGAAATGTGGATCCTCACCTTTTGAATGTTGTTGCGGCTATAAAAAGAGTGGTGAATCAAGATTGGCAAACTCAATTTGTTCACATCAGCAGAGGAAAATTTTACAGCAGATCTCATAGCCAAGGTAGGCCTGAAGCAGACATCACAATTTATTTGGTTTAGTACTCCTCTTATCGTTAATGTGCTCCCATCGTTTGACTGTAGAGTGTTAATCTCCTCTCAGTTTAATTTTTTGTAATGCTCTTTGAGGTTTTCTTCTTTATATAAAAAAATTTATAAAAATCATTTAAAGCCATCCAAACACTACAAGAAAATATCAAATTAGCAATAGAAAAATAGCAACGAAATGAATTTCGTTGCTAAGTTATCCATGGAATACAAATTTCGTTGCCATTTAGCAACGAAAAGTCAATTCTGTCGCTAAAATTGGGTGAAGTTTTAGGGATTTAGCAACGGAATACAAAATGGTTGTATTCCATTGTTAAAAAGGGAGGGATATTTTAAAAATGGAATAAAATTTATGTTGCTAAATATGGCGGCAGAAAAAATATGGGATAAAATTTAGCAACGAAAATTAAATGTCGTTGCTAAAATAACAACAAAATCTAATTTTTGTTGCTAAAATAGCAACGGAATCTAAGTTATGTTGCTAAATATGGCTGTAGAAAAAATTTAGGATGAAATTTAGCAACGAAATCTAATTTTCATTGCCAAATATAGCATATTTAATAGCGGGAAATTTTTGGGATGAAATTTCGCAACGAAAATTAAATTTCGTTGCTAAATATGGCTACAAAAAAAATTTGGATGAAATTTAGCAATGGAATCTAATTTTCATTGCTAAAATAGAAATAGAATCTAAATTTCATTGCTAAAATAGCAACGGAATCTAATTTCCATCGCTAAATATATCGGCATTTAATAGTGGGAAATTTTTGGGATGAAATTTAGCAATGAAAATTAAATTTCGTTGCTAAAATAGAAAAGAAATCTAATTTCTGATGCTAAATATAGCTTCAAAAAAATTTTTGATGAAACTTAGCAACGAAAATTAAATTTCGTTGCTAAAATTGCAACAAAATCTAATTTCACTTGCTAAAATAGCAACGAAATCTAATTTCAGTTGCTAAATATAGCAGCATTTAATAGCGGGAAATTTTTGGGATGAAATTTAGTAACAGAAATTAAATCTCGTTGCTAAAGTAGCAACCAAATCTAATTTTCGTTGCTAAAATAGCAACGGCTTTTCCTCTCGGTTAAACAATGCAAGGTCAAGCTTTTCGGAACTTTAAGCAGTTAACCAAGGTCTTCATCTTACTTGATTAAAGAATTGGAGAAAGATTGCTGTTTAAAAAAACTGCCTTGAGACAGTTTTGGGATTAACTCAAAACAGTGATGTGGATCCTTACCTTTTGAATGTTGTTGCGGCTATAAAAAGATTGCTGAATCAAGATTAACAAACTCAATTTGTTCACATCAGCAGAGGCAAATTTTGCAGCAGATCTTATAGCCAAGGCAGGCCTAAAGTAGACATCGCAATTTATTTGGTTTAGTACTCCTCTTATCGTTAATGAGCTCTCATTGATTGACTGTAGAGGATTATTCTCCTCTCAGTTTAATTTTTTGTAATGCTCTTTTACCTTTTCCTTTTTATATAAAAAATTATAAAAATCATTTAAAGTCAACTATACACTACAAGAAAGTATCAAATTAGCAATAGAAAAATAGCAACAGAATTCATTCCGTTGCTAAATTAGCAACGAAATACAAATTTCGTTGCTATTTAGTAAAGGAAAATCAATTCCATTGCTATAATTGGGTGAAGTTTTAGGGATTTAGCTAAAGAATACAAAATGGTTGTATTCCATTGCTAAAAAGGGAGGGAGATTTTAGCGCCAATATATAGCAATGAAAATTAGCAATGGAATAAAATTTCGGTTGCTAAATATGGCGGCGGAAAAAATATGGAAAGAAATTTAGCAATGAAAATTAAATGTCGTTGCTAAAATAGCAACGAAATCTAATTTTCGTTGCTAAAATAGCAACTGAATCTAAGTTCTGTTGCTAAATATGGCTGCAGAAAAAATTTCGGATGAAATTTAGCAATCGAATCTAATTTTCGTTGCTAAATATAGCGACATTTAATAGCAAAAATTTTTTGGGATGAAATTTAGCAACGAAAATTAAATTTCGTTTCTAAAATAGCAATGAAAATAAAATTTCGTTGCAAAAATAGCAACAGAATCTAAGTTTCTTTGCTAAATATGGCTGCAGAAAAAATTTTGGTTGAAATTTTGCAATCGAATCTAATTTTCGTGGCTAAAACAACAACTGAATCTAATTTTCATTGCTAAAATAACAAAGCAATGTAATTTTTGTTGCTAAATCTAGCGGCAGTTAATAGTGAGAAATTTTTGGGATGAAATTTAAAAACCAAAATTAAATTTCATTGCTAAAATAGGAATGAAATCTAATTTTCGTTGCTAAATATGACTTCAAAAATATTTTTGGATGAAATTTAGCAACGAAAATTAAATTCCGTTGCTAAAATAGCATCAGAATCTAATTTATGTTGCTAAAATAGCAACGATATATTATTTTCATTGCTAAATATAGCGGCATTTAATAGCAAAAAATCTTAAGGATGAAATTTAGCAACAAAAATTAAATTTCGTTTCTAAAATAGCAACGGCTATTCCTCTCGGTTAAACAATGCAGTGTCAAGATTTTTGAAACTTTAAGCAGTAACCAAGGTCTTCATCTTGCTTAATTAAAGAATTGGAGAAAGATTGTTGTTTAAACAAACTCCCTTGAGATAGTTTTGCTATTAACTCAGAACGGTGATGTGGATCCTCACCTTTTGAATGTTGTTGCGGCTATACAAAGATTGGTGAATCAAGATTGGCAAACCAAATTTGTTCACATCAGCAGAGGCAATTTTTGCAGCAGATCTCATAGTCAATGTAGGCCTGAAGAAGACATCGCAATTTATTTTGTTTAGTACTCCTCTTATCGTTAATGAGCTTTCATCGTTTGACTGTAGAGAGTTATTCTCTTCTCAGTTTAATTTTTTGTAATGCTCTTTTAGCTTTTCCTCTTTATATAAAAAAATTATAAAAATCATTTAAAGCAACCCATACACTACAAGAAAATATCAAATTAGCAATAGAAAAATAGTAACTTAATTCATTCCTTTGCTAAATTAGCCACGAAATACAAATTTCGTTGCTATTTAGCAACGGAAAGTCAATTTCGTCGCTAAAATTGGGTGAAGTTTTAGGGATTTAGCAACGAAATACAAAATGGTTGTATTCTAATGCTAAAAAGGGAGGGAAATTTTAGCGCTAACATATAGCAACGAAAATTAGCAACGGAATAAAATTTTCGTTGCTAAATATGGCGGCAGAAAAAATATGGGATGAAATTTAGCAATGAAAATTAAATGTCGTTGCTAAAATAACAACGAAATCTAATTTCTATTTCTAAAATATAAATGAAATCTAAGTTATGTTACTAAATATGGCTGCAGAAAAAATTTTGGATGAAATTTAGCAACGAAATCTAATTTTCGTTGCTAAATATAGCACATTTAATAGCGAAAAATTTTTGGAATGAAATATTGCAACGAAAATTAATTTTCGTTGCAAAAATAGCAATGGAATCTAAGTTTCGTTGGTAAATATGGCTGCAGAAAAAATTTTGGATGAAATTTAGCAACGAAATCTAATTTATGTTGCTAAAATAGCAACATAATCTAATTTTTTGTGCTAAAATAACAATGGAATATAATTTTTGGTGCTAAATATAGCGTCATTTAATAGCGGGAAATTTTTGAGATAAAATTTAGCAACGAAAATTAAATTTTGTTGCTAAAATAGCAACAAAATCTAATTTTTGTTGCTAAATATGGCTTCAAAAAACTTTTTGGGTGAAATTTAGCAATGAAAATTAAATTTTATTGCTAAAATAGCAACAGAATCTAATTTATGTTGCTAGAATAGCAACAAAATCTAATTTCTATTGCTAAATATAGTGGCATTTAATAGCGGGAAATTTTTGGGATGAAATTTAGCAACGAAAATTAAATTTCGTTGCTAAAGTAGCAACCAAATCTAATTTTCGGTGCTAAAATAGTAACGGCTTCTCCTCTCGATTAAACAATGCAGGGTTAAGCTTTTCGAAACTTTAAGTAGTTAACCAAGGTCCTCATCTTGCTTGATCAAAGAATTAGAGAAAGATTGCTCTTTAAACAGACTGCCTTGAGATAGTTTTGTGATTAACTCAGAACGGTGATGTGGATCCTCACATTTTGAATATTGTTGTGGCTATAAAAAGATTGGTGAATCAAGATTGGCAAACTCAATTTGTTCACATTAGCGGACACAAATTTTTAGCAGATCTCATAGCCAAGGTAGGCCTAAGGAAGACATCGCAATTTATTTGGTTTAGTACTCCTCTTATCATTTATAAGCTCTCATCGTTTGACTGTAGAGGGTTATTCTCCTCCAACGTTAATTTTTGTAATGGTCTCTTAGCTTTTCCTCTTTATATAAAAAAATATAAAAATCATTTAAATCCATTCATATACTATAAGAAAATATCAAATTAGCAATATAAAAATAGCAACAGAATTCATTCTAGTGCTAAATTAGCAACGGAATACAAATTTCGTTTCTATTTAGCAACGAAAAATAAATTTCGTTGCTAAAATTGGGCGAAGTTTTAGGGCTTTAGCAACAGAAAAAAAATGGTTGTATTCCATTGCTAAAAAGGGGGGGAGATTTTAGCGCCAACAAATAGCAAAGAAAATTAGCAATGGAATAAATTTTTTATTGCTAAATGTGGCAGCAGAAAAAATGTGGGATGAAATTTAGCAACGAAAATTAAATGTCGTTGCTAAAATAGCAACAAAATCTAATTTTCGTTGCTAAAATAGCAACGAAATCTAAATTCTGTTGCTAAAAATAGCTGCAGAAAAAATTTTGGATGAAATTTAGCAACGAAATCTAATTTTTGTTGCTAAATATAGCGTTATTTAATAGCAAAAAAATTTTGGGATGAAATTTAGCAACGAAAATTAATTTTTGTTTCTAAAATAGCAACGAAAATAAAATTCCGTTGGTTAAATAGCAACGAAATCTAATTTTCATTGCTAAATATGGCCGCAGAAAAAATTTTGGATGAAATTTAGCAACGAAATCTAATTTCAGTTGCTAAAATAGCAACGAAATCTAATTTTTGTTGCTAAAATAGAAAAGGAATCTAATTTTCGTTGCTAAATATAGCGGCATTTAATAGCGGAAAATTTTTGGGATGAAATTTAGAAACGAAAATTAAGTTTCGTTGCTAAAATAGCAACAAAATCTCATTTTCGTTGCTAAATATGGCTTCAAAAAATTTTTTGGATGAAATTTAGCAACGAAAATTAAATTTCGTTGCTAAAATAGCAAAAGAATCTATTTTCTGTTGCTAAAATAGCAGCGATATCTAATTTTCATTGCTAAATATAGCGGCATTTAATAGCGGAGAATTTTAAGGATGAAATTTAGCAACGAAAATTAAATTTCGTTGCTAAAATAGCAAATAAATGTAATTTTCGTTGCTAAAATAGCAACGGCTTTTCCTCTCGGTTAAATAATGCAGGGTCAAGCTTTTCAAAACTTTAAGCAGGTAACCAAGGTCTTCATCTTGCTTGATCAAAGAATTGGAGAAAGATTGCTATTTAAACAGACTGCCTTGAGACAGTTTTGCGATTAACTCAGAATGGTGATGTGGATCCTCACCTTTTGAATGTTGTTGCGGCTATAAAAAGATTGGTAAATTAAGATTGGCAAACTCAATTTGTTCACATTAGCAGAGGAAATTTTACAGCAGATCTCATAGCCAAGGTAGGCCTGAAGTAGACATCGCAATTTATTTGGTTTAGTGCTCCTCTTATCGTTAATGAGCTCTCATCATTTGACTGTAGAGGATTATTGTCCTCTCACTTTAATTTTTTGTAATGCTCTTTTAGCTTTTCAACATTATATAAAAAAATTATAAAATTCATTTAAAGCCATCTATACACTACAAGAAAATATCAAATTAGCAATAGAAAAATTGCAATAGAATTCGTTACGTTGCTAAATTAGCAATGAAATACAAATTTCGTTGCTATTTAGCAACTGAAAATCAATTTCGTTGCTAAAATTGGGTGAATTTTTAGGGATTTAGCAACATTATACAAAATGGTTGTATTCCATTGCTAAAAAGGGAGGGATATTTTAGCGCCAACATATAGCAACCAAAATTATGAATGGAATAAAATTTCTGTTGCTAAATATGGTGGCAGAAAAAATATGGGTTGAAATTTAGCAACGAAAATTAAATGCCGTTGCTAAAATAGCAAGGAAATCTAATTTTCGTTGCTAAAATAGCAATGGAATCGATGTTCTGTTGCTAAATATGGCTGAAGAAAAAATTTTGGATGAAATTTAGCAACGAAATCTAATTTTCGTTGCTAAATATAGCGACATTTAATAGCGGAAAATTTTTGGGATGAAATTTAGCAACAAAAATTAAATTTTATTTCTAAAATAGCAACGAAATCTAAGTTTCGTTGCTAAATATGGCTGCAGAAAAAATTTTGGATGAAATTTAGCAACGGAATCTAATTTCCATTGCTAAAATAGCAACAAAATCTAATTTTCGTTGCAAAAATAGCAAAGGAATCTAATTTTCGTTGCTGAATATAGCGGCATTTAATAGCGGGAAATTTTTGGGATGAAATTTAGCAACGAAAATTAAATTTCGTTGCTAAAATAGCAACGAAATCAAATTTCCATTGCTAAATGTGGCTTCAAAAAAATTTTTGAATGAAATTTAGCAACGAAAATTAAATTTCATTGCTAAAATAGCAACAAAATTTAATTTCTATTGCTAAAATAGCAACGATATCTAATTTTCGTTGCTAAATATAGCGGCATTTAATAGTGGGAAATTATTGGGATGAAATTTAGAAACGAAAATTAAATTAGGTTGCTAAAATCGCAACCAAATCTCATTTCCGTTGCTAAAATAGCAATGACATTTCCTCTCAGTTAAACAATGCAGGGTCAAGCTTTTCGAAACTTTAAGGATTAACCAAGGTTTTCATCATGCTTGATCAAAGAATTGGAGAAAGATTGTTGTTTAAACAGGCTGCCTTCAGATAGTTTTGCGATTAACTTAGAACGGTGATGTGGATGCTCACCTTTTGAATGTTGTTGTGGCTATAAAAAGATTGGTGAATCAAGATTGGCAAACTCAATTTGTTCACATCAGCAGAGGAAAATTTGTAGCAGATCTCATAGCCAAAGTAGGCCTGAAGCAGACATCGCAATTTATTTTTTTAGCACTCCTCTTATGGTTATTGAGCTCTCATCGTTTGACTGTCGGGGGTTATTCTCCTCTCAGTTTAATTTTTTGTAATGCACTTTTAGCTTTTCCTCTTTGTATAAAAAAATTATAAAAATCATTTAAAGCCATCCATACACTACAAGAAAATATCAAATTATCAATAGAAAAATAGCAAAGGAATGAATTCAGTTGCTAAATTAGCCACGAAATACAAATTTTGTTGTTATTTAGCAACGAAAAATAAATTCCGTTGCTAAAATTGGGTGAAGTTTTAGGGATTTACCAATAAAATACAAAATGGTTGTATTCCATTGCTAAAAAGGGAGGGAGATTTTAGCGCCAACATATAGCAATGAAAATTACCAATGGAATAAATTTTCTATTGCAAAATATGACGGCAGAAAAAATATGGGATGAAATTTAGCAACGAAAATTAAATGTTGTTGCTAAAACAGCAACGAAATCTAATTTTCGTTGCTAAAATAGCAACGAAATCTAAGTTCTGTTGCTAAATATGGTTGCAGAAAAAATTTTGGATGAAATTTAGCAACGAAATCTAATTTTTGTTGCTAAATATAGCAACATTTAATAGCAAAAAATTTTTGGGATGAAATTTAGCAACGAAAATAAAATTTCATTACTAAAATAGCAAAGGAATCTAAGTTTCATTCTAAATATGGCTGTAGAAAAAATTTTGGAAAAATTTTAGCAACGAAATCTAATTCCCGTTGCTAAAATAGCAACGGAATCTAGTTTTCGTTGCTAAAATAGCAAAGGAATCTAATTTTCTTTGCTAAATATAGCGGCATTTAATAGCTGGAAATATTTGAGATGAAATCTAGAAATGAAAATTAAATTATATTGCCAAAATAGCAACGAAATCTAATTTTCATTGGTACATATGGCTTCAAAAAAAGTTTTGGATGAAATTTAGCAACAAAAATTAAATTTCATTGCTAAAATAGCAACCAAATCTAATTTTCATTGCTAAAATAGCAGCGGCTTTTCCTCTCGATTAAACAATGTAGGGTCAAGCTTTTTGGAACTTTAAGCAGTTAACCAAGGTCTTCATCTTGCTTGATCAAAGAATTGGAGAAAGATTGATGTTTAAACAGACAGCATTAAGACAGTTTTGTGATTAACTCAGAACGGTGATGTGGATCCTCACCTTTTGAATGTTGTTGCGGCTATAAAAAGATTGTTGAATAAAGATTGGCAAACTCAATTTGTTCACATTAGCAGAGGCAAATTTTGCAGTAGATCTCATAGCCAAGGTAGGCCTAAAGCAGACATCGCAATTTATTTGGTTTTGTACTCCACTTATCGTTAATGAGCTCTTATCGTTTGACTGTAGAGGGTTATTCTCCTCTCAGTTTAATTTTTTGTAATGCTCTTTTAGCTTTTCCTCTTCATATAAAAAAAATTAAAAAAAATATTTAAAGCTATCCATACACTACAAGAAAATATCAAATTAGCAATAGAAAAATAGCAATGGAATTCATTCCGTTGCTAAATTAGCAACGGAATACAAATTTCGTTGCTATTTAGCAACGAAAAATCAATTTCGTTGCTAAAATTGGGTGAAGTTTTAGGAATTTAGCAACAAAATACAAAATGGTTGTATTCAATTGCTAAAAAGGGAGGGAGATTTTAGCGCCAACATATAGCAACGAAAATTAGAAATGGAATAAAATTTTGTTGCTAAATATGGCAGCAGAAAAAATATGGGATGAAATTTAGCAACGAAAATTAAATGTCGTTGCGAAAATAGCAATGAAATCTAATTTTCGTTGTTAAAAGAGCAACGAAATCTAAGTTATGTTGCTAAATATGGCAGCAGAAAAAATTTTGGATGAAATTTAGCAACGAAATCTAATTTTTGTTGCTAAATATAGCGATATTTAATAGCAAAAAATTTTTGGGGTGAAATTTAGAAATGGAAATTAAATTTCGTTGCTAAAATAGATACAAAAATTAAATTTTATTGCTAAAATAGCAACGGAATCTAAGTTTCATTGCTAAATATGGCTGCAGAAAAAATTTTGGATGAAATTTAGCAACGTAATCTAATTTCTGTTGCTAAAATAGCAATGGAATCTAATTTTCGGTTCCAAAATAGCAAAGAAATCTAATTTTCGTTGCTAAATATAGCAGCATTTAATAGCAGGAAATTTTTGGGATGAAATTTAGCAACAAAAATTAAATTTCGTTACTAAAATAGCAATGAAATCTAATTTTCGTTGCGATATATGGCATCAAAAAAATTTTTGGATGAAATTTAGCAACGAAAATTAAATTTCGTTGCTAAAATAGCAACATAATCTAATTTATGCTGCTAAAATAGCAATGAAATCTAATTATCGTTGCTAAATATAGCGGCATTTAATAGCGAGAAAGTTTTGGGATGAAATTTAGCAACGAAAATTAAATTTCGTTGCTAAAATAGCAACCAAATCTAATTTTCGTTGCTAAAATAGCAACGTCTTTTCCTCTCGGCTAAACAATGCAGGGTCAAGCTTTTTGGAACTTTAATCAGTTAACCAAGGTTTTCATCTTACTTGATCAAAGAATTGGAGAAAGATTGCTGTTTAAACAGACTACCTTGAGACAGTTTTGCGATTAACTCAGAACTGTGATGTGGATCCTCACCTTTTGAATGTTGTTGCGGCTATAAAAAGATTTGTTAATCAAGATTGGCAAACTAAATTTGTTCACATCAGCAGAGTAAAATTTTGAATCAGATCTCATACCTAAGGCAGGCCTGAAGCAGACATCACAATTTATTTTGTTTACTACTCCTCTTATCGTTAATGAGCTCTTATCATTTAACTGTAGAGGACTATTCTCCTTTTAGTTTAATTTTTCGTAATGCACTTTTAGCTTTTCCTCTTTATATAAAAAAAATTATAAAAATTATTTAAAGCCATCCATACACTACAAGAAATATCAAATTAGCAACGGAATACAAATTTCGTTGTTATTTAGCAATAAAAAATCAATTCCTTTGCTAAAATTGGGTGAAGTTTTAAGGATTTAGCAACGAAATACAAAATGGTTGTATTCCATTGCTAAAAAGGGAGGGAGATTTTAGCGCCAACATATAGAACCAAAAATTAACAACGAAATAAAATTTTTGTTGCTAAATATGGCAGCAGAAAAAATATGGGAAGAAATTTAGCAATGAAAATTAAATGCCATTGCTAAAATAGCAAAGGAATTTAATTTCCTTTGCTAAAATAGCAACGAAATTTAATTTTCGTAGCAATTTATGCTGCAAAATATGGCTGCAGAAAAAATTTTGGATGAAATTTAGCAACGAAATCTAATTTTCGTTGCTAAATATAGCGACATTTAATAGCGAAAAATTTTTGGGATGAAATTTAGCAACGGAAATTATATTTCGTTACTAAAATAGCAATGAAAATAAAATTTTGTAGCTAAAATAGCAACAGAATCTAAGTTTCGTTGCTAAATATGGCTGCAGAAAAAATTTTGGAGGAAATTTAGTAACGAAATCTAATTTTCGTTGCTAAAATAGCAATGAAATCTAATTTTCGTTACAAAAATAGCAAAGGAATCTAATTTTCGTTGCTAAATATAGCGGCATTTAATAGTGGGAAATTTTTGGGACGAAATTTAGCAACGAAAATTAAATTTCGTTGCTTAAATAGCCACCAAATCTAATTTCCGTTGGTAAAATAGCAACGGCTTTTCTTCTTGGTTAAACAATGCACGGTCAAGCTTTTCAGAACTTTAAGCAGTTAACCAAGGTTTTCATCTTGCTTGATCAAAGAATTGGAGAAAGATTGCTGTTTAAACATACTACCTTGAGACAATTTTGCGATTAACTCAGAATGGTGATGTGGATCCTCACCTTTTGAATATTGTTGCGGCTATAAAAAGATTGGTGAATTAAGATTTGCAAACTCAATTTATTCACATTAGTGGAGGGAAATTTTGCATCAGATCTTATAGCCAAGGTAGGCCTGAAGTAGACACCGCAATTTATTTTGTTTACTACTCCTCTTATTGTTAATGAGCTCTCATCGTTTGACTGTAGATGGTTATACTTCTCTCATTTTAATTTTTTGTAATGCTCTTTTAGCTTTTCCTTTTCATATAAAAAATTATAAAAATCATTTAAAGCCATCCATATACTACAAGAAAATATCAAATTAGCAATGGAAAAATAGTAACAAAATTCATTCCGTTGCTAAATTAGCAACGGAATACAAATTTCGTTGCTATTTAGCAACAAAAAATCAATTCTGTTGCTAAAATTGGGTAAAGTTTTAGGGATTTAGCAACGGAGTACAAAATGGTTGTATTCCACAACTAAAAAGGGAGGGAGATTTTAGCGCAAACATAAAGCAACAAAAATTAGCAACAAAAAAAATTTTCGGTCGCTAAATATGGCGGCATAATAAATGTGGGATGAAATTTAGCAACAAAAATTAAATGTCGTTGCTAAAATAGCAAAGGAATCCAATTTTCGTTGCTATTTAAGTTATGTTGCTAAATATGGCTATAGAAAAAATTTTTGATGAAATTTAGCAACGAAATCTAATTTTCGTTGCTAAATATAGCGACATTTAATAGCGAAAAATTTTTGGGATGAAATTTAACAATGAAAATTAAATTTCATTGCTAAAATAGTAACGAAAATAAAATTTTGTTGTTAAAATAGCAATGAAATCTAATTTTCGTTGCTAAAATAGCAACGAAATCTAATTTTCGTTGCTAAAATAGCATAGAAATCTAATTTCCATTGCTAAATATAGCGGCATTTAATAGCAAGAAATTTTTGGGATGAAATTTAGCAACGAAAATTAAATTTCATTGCTAAAATAGCAACGAAATCTAATTTCCGTTGCTAAATATGCCTTCAAAATTTTTTTTGGATGAAATTTAGCAAAGAAAATTAAATTACGTTGCTAAAATAGCAACATACTCTAATTTTTGTTGCTAAATATTGCGGCATTTAATAGCGGGAAATTTTTGGGATGAAATTTAGCAATGAAAATTAAATTTCTTTGCTAAAATAGCAACCAAATCTAATTTTCGTTGCTAAAATAGCAACGAATTTTCCTCTCGGTTAAACATTACAGGGTCAAGCTTTTTAGAACTTTAGGCAGTTAACCAAGGTCTTCATCATGCTTGATCAAAGAATTAAAGAAAGATTGTTGTTTAAACAGACTGCCTTGAGACAGTTTTGCGATTAACTCAGAATGGTGATGTGGATCCTCAACTTTTGAATGTTGTTGCGGCTATAAAAAGATTGGTGAATCAAGATTGGAAAACTCAATTTGTTCACATCAGCAGAGGCAAATTTTGCAGCAGATCTCATAGCCAAGGCAGGCCTAAAGCAGACATCGCAATTTATTTGGTTTAGTACTCCTCTTAACGTTAATGAGCTCTCATCATTTGACTGTAGAGGGTTATTCTCCTCTCAGTTTAACTTTTTGTAATGCACTTTTAGCTTTTCCTCTTTATATAAAAAAATTTATAAAAATCAATTAAAGGAATCTATACATTACAAGAAAATAACAAATTAACAATGGAAAAATAGCAACAGAATTCATTCTGTTGCTAAATTAGCAATGAAATACAAATTTCGTTGCTATTTAGCAAAGAAAAATCAATTCCGTTGCTAAAATTGGGTTAAGTTTTAGGGATTTAGCAACAGAATACAAAATGTCTGTATTCCATTGCTAAAAAGGGAGGGAGATTTTAGCGCCAAGATATAGGAAAAAAAATTAGCAACGGAATATAATTTTCGTTGCTAAATATGGTGGCAGAATAAATATTGGATTAAATTTAGCAATGGAAATTAAATGTTGTTGCTAAAATAGCAATGAAATCTAATTTTCGTTACTATTTAAGTTCTATTGCTAAATATTGCTGTAGAAAAAATTTTGGATGAAATTTAACAACGAAATCTAAATTTTGTTGCTAAATATAGCGACATTTAATAGTGGCAAATTTTTGGGATGAAATTTAGCAACAAAAATTAATTTTTTTTGCTAAAATAGCAACGAAAATTAAATTTTGTTGCTAAAATAGCATTGGAATCTAAGTTTCGTTGCTAAATATGGTGGCAGAAAAAATTTTGGAGGAAATTTAGCAATGGAATCTAATTTTCGTTGCTAAAATAGTAATACAATCTAATTTCTGTTGCTAAATATTGTGGCATTTAATAGCAAAAAATTTTTGGGATGAAATTTAGCAACAGAAATCAAATTTCTTTGCTAAAATAGCAACCAAATCTAATTTCCGTTGCTAAAATAGGAACAGCTTTTCCTCTTAGTTAAACAATGCCGGGTCAAGCTTTTCAGAACTTTGACTAGTTAACCAAGGTCTTCATCATGCTTGATCAAAGAATTGGAGAAAGATTGTTGTTTAAACAGACTGCCTTAAGACAATTTTGCAATTAACTCAGAACACTGATGTGGATCCTCACCTTTTGATTGTTGTTACGGCTATAAAAAGATTGGTGAATCAAGATTGGCAAACTCAATTTGTTCACATCAGCAGAGGCAAATTTTGCAGCAGATCTCATAGCCAAGGCAGGCCTGAAGCAGACATCGCAATTTATTTGGTTTAGTATTCCTCTTATCGTTAATGAGCTCTCATTGTTTGACTGTAGAGGGTTATTCTCCTCTCAACCAAATTTTTTGTAATACACTTTTTGCTTTTCCTCTTTATATAAAAAATTTTAAAAATCATTTAAAGCCATCCATACACTACAAGAAAATATCAAAATAGCAACGAACAAATAGCAACAGAATTCATTCTGTTGCTAAATTAGCAACTGAATACCAATTCCGTTGCTATTTAGCAATGAAAAATCAATTTCGTTGTTAAAATTGGGTGAAGTTTTAGGGATTTAGCAACACAATACAAAATGGTTGTATTCCATTGCTAAAAAGGGAGGGACATTTTAGCGTCAACATATAGCAACGAAAATTAACGACGGAATAAAATTTTCGTTGCTAAATATGGCGGTAGAAAAAATATGGGATGAAATTTAGCAATGAAAATTAAATGTCGTTGCTAAAATAGCAATGGAATATAATTTTCGTTGTTAAAATAGCAACAAAATCTAAGTTCTGTTGCTAAATATGGCTGTAGAAAAAATTTTGTATGAAATTCAGCATCGGATTCTAATTTTCATTGCTAAATATAGCACATTTAATAGCGGGAAATTTTTGGGATGAAATTTAGCAACAGAAATTAAATTTCGTAGCTAAAATAGCAACGAAAATAAAATTTTGATGCTAAAATAGCATTGGAATCTAAGTTTCGTTGCTAAATATGGTGGCAGAAAAAATTTTGGAGGAAATTTAGCAATGGAATCTAATTTTCGTTGCTAAAATAGTAATACAATCTAATTTCTGTTGCTAAATATTGTGGCATTTAATAGCAAAAAATTTTTGGGATGAAATTTAGCAACAGAAATCAAATTTCTTTCCTAAAATAGCAACCAAATCTAATTTCCGTTGCTAAAATAGGAACAGCTTTTCCTCTTAGTTAAACAATGCCGGGTCAAGCTTTTCAGAACTTTGACTAGTTAACCAAGGTCTTCATCATGCTTGATCAAAGAATTGGAGAAAGATTGTTGTTTAAACAGACTGCCTTAAGACAATTTTGCAATTAACTCAGAACACTGATGTGGATCCTCACCTTTTGATTTTTGTTACGGCTATAAAAAGATTGGTGAATCAAGATTGGCAAACTCAATTTGTTCACATCAGCAGAGGCAAATTTTGCAGCAGATCTCATAGCCAAGGCAGGCCTGAAGCAGACATCGCAATTTATTTGGTTTAGTATTCCTCTTATCGTTAATGAGCTCTCATTGTTTGACTGTAGAGGGTTATTCTCCTCTCAACCAAATTTTTTGTAATACACTTTTTGCTTTTCCTCTTTATATAAAAAATTTTAAAAATCATTTAAAGCCATCCATACACTACAAGAAAATATCAAAATAGCAACGAACAAATAGCAACAGAATTCATTCTGTTGCTAAATTAGCAACTGAATACCAATTCCGTTGCTATTTAGCAATGAAAAATCAATTTCGTTGTTAAAATTGGGTGAAGTTTTAGGGATTTAGCAACACAATACAAAATGGTTGTATTCCATTGCTAAAAAGGGAGGGACATTTTAGCGTCAACATATAGCAACGAAAATTAACGACGGAATAAAATTTTCGTTGCTAAATATGGCGGTAGAAAAAATATGGGATGAAATTTAGCAATGAAAATTAAATGTCGTTGCTAAAATAGCAATGGAATATAATTTTCGTTGTTAAAATAGCAACAAAATCTAAGTTCTGTTGCTAAATATGGCTGTAGAAAAAATTTTGTATGAAATTCAGCATCGGATTCTAATTTTCATTGCTAAATATAGCACATTTAATAGCGGGAAATTTTTGGGATGAAATTTAGCAACAGAAATTAAATTTCGTAGCTAAAATAGCAACGAAAATAAAATTTTGATGCTAAAATAGCATTGGAATCTAAGTTTCGTTGCTAAATATGGTGGCAGAAAAAATTTTGGATGAAATTTAGCAATGGAATCTAATTTTCGTTGCTAAAATAGTAATACAATCTAATTTCTGTTGCTAAATATTGTGGCATTTAATAGCAAAAAATTTTTGGGATGAAATTTAGCAACAGAAATCAAATTTCTTTGCTAAAATAGCAACCAAATCTAATTTCCGTTGCTAAAATAGGAACAGCTTTTCCTCTTAGTTAAACAATGCCGGGTCAAGCTTTTCAGAACTTTGACTAGTTAACCAAGGTCTTCATCATGCTTGATCAAAGAATTGGAGAAAGATTGTTGTTTAAACAGACTGCCTTAAGACAATTTTGCAATTAACTCAGAACACTGATGTGGATCCTCACCTTTTGATTGTTGTTACGGCTATAAAAAGATTGGTGAATCAAGATTGGCAAACTCAATTTGTTCACATCAGCAGAGGCAAATTTTGCAGCAGATCTCATAGCCAAGGCAGGCCTGAAGCAGACATCGCAATTTATTTGGTTTAGTATTCCTCTTATCGTTAATGAGCTCTCATTGTTTGACTGTAGAGGGTTATTCTCCTCTCAACCAAATTTTTTGTAATACACTTTTTGCTTTTCCTCTTTATATAAAAAATTTTAAAAATCATTTAAAGCCATCCATACACTACAAGAAAATATCAAAATAGCAACGAACAAATAGCAACAGAATTCATTCTGTTGCTAAATTAGCAACTGAATACCAATTCCGTTGCTATTTAGCAATGAAAAATCAATTTCGTTGTTAAAATTGGGTGAAGTTTTAGGGATTTAGCAACACAATACAAAATGGTTGTATTCCATTGCTAAAAAGGGAGGGACATTTTAGCGTCAACATATAGCAACGAAAATTAACGACGAAATAAAATTTTCGTTGCTAAATATGGCGGTAGAAAAAATATGGGATGAAATTTAGCAATGAAAATTAAATGTCGTTGCTAAAATAGCAATGGAATATAATTTTCGTTGTTAAAATAGCAACAAAATCTAAGTTCTGTTGCTAAATATGGCTGTAGAAAAAATTTTGTATGAAATTCAGCATCGGATTCTAATTTTCATTGCTAAATATAGCACATTTAATAGCGGGAAATTTTTGGGATGAAATTTAGCAACAGAAATTAAATTTCGTAGCTAAAATAGCAACGAAAATAAAATTTTGATGCTAAAATAGCATTGGAATCTAAGTTTCGTTGCTAAATATGGCTGCAGAAAAAATTTTGGATGAAATTTAGAAATGGAATCTAATTTTCGTTGCTAAAATAGCAACATAATCTAATTTTTGTTGCTAAAATAGCTATGGAATCTAATTTTCGTTCCTAAATATAACAGCATTTAATAGCTAGAAATTTTTGGGATGAAATTTAGCAACGAAAATTAAATTCCGTTACTAAAACAGCAACGAAATCTAATTTTCGTTGCTAAATATGGCTTAAAAAAACTTTTTGGATGAAATTTAGTGACGAAAATTAAATTTCGTTGCTAAAATAGCAATAAAATCTAATTTTTGTTGCTAAAATAGCAACGGAATCTAAGTTTTGTTACTAAATTTGGCTGCAGAAAAAGTTTTGGATGAAATATAGTAACGAAATCTAATTTCAATTTTCATTGATAAAATAGCAAAGGAATCTAATTTCCGTTGCTAAATATAGCGGCATTTAATAGCAGGAAATTTTTGGGATGAAATTTAGCAACAAAAATTAAATTTTGTTGCTAAAATAGCAACAAAATCTAATTTTCGTTGCTAAATATGGCTTCAAAAAAAATTTTGGATGAAATTTAGCAATAAAATTAAATCCCGTTGCTAAAATAGCAACGTAATCTAATTTTTGTTGCTAAAATAGCAAAGGAATCTAATTTTCATTGGTAAATATTGCAGCATTTAATAGCGGGAAATTTTTGGGATGAAATTTAGCAACGGAAATTAAATTTCGTTGCTAAAATAGAAACCAAATATAATTTTCGTTGTTAAAATAGGAACGACTTTTCCTCTTGGTTAAATAATGCAGGGTCAAGCTTTTCGGAACATTAAGCAGTTAACCAAGGTCTTCATCTTGCTTGATCAAAGAATTGGAGAAAGATTGCTATTTAAACATACTGCCTAGAGACAGTTTTGCGATTTACTCAGAATGGTGATGTGGACCCTCACCTTTTGAATGTTGTTGCGGCTATAAAAAGATTGGCAAACTCAATTCGTTCACATCAGCAGAGGTTAACTTTGCAGCAGATCTCCTAGCCAAGGCAGGCCTGAAGCAGACATCGCAATTTATTTGGTTTAGTACTCCTCCTATCGTTAATGAGCTCTTATCGTTTGACTGTAGAGGGTTATTTTCCTCTCAATTTAATTTTTTGTAATGTACTTGTAGCTTTTCCTCTTTATATAAAAATTATAAAAATCATTTAAAGCCCGCCATACACTACAAGAAAATAGCAACGGAAAAGGAGAACCAGAATTCATTCAGTTGCTAAATTAGCAATGGAATACCAAATAGCAACGGAAAATCAATTCCGTTGCTAACATTGGGTGAAGTTTTATGGATTTAGCTATGGAATACAAAATGGTTGTATTCCATTGCTAAAAAGGGAGGGAGATTTTAGCGCCAACATATAGCAATGCAAATTAGCAATGGAATAAAATTTTCGTAGCTAAATATAGCGGCAGAAAAAATATGGAATGAAATTTAGCAACGAAAATTAAATGTCGTTGCTAAAATAGCAACGAAATCTAATTTCCATTGCTAAAATAGCAACATAATCTAATTTTCGTTGCTAAATATAGCAGTATTTAATAGCGGAAAATTTTTGGGATAAAATTTAGCAACAAAAATAAAATTTCGTTGTTAAATATGTCTTCAAAAAAGTTTTTGGATGAAATTTAGCAACAAAAATTAAATGTCGTTGCTAAAATAGCAACGGAATCTAATTTTCGTTGCTAAAATAGCAACGAAATCTAATTTTCGTTGCTAAATATAGCGGCATTTAATGGTGGGAAATTTTTTTGATGAAATTTAGCAACGGAAATTAAATTTCATTGCTAAAATAGAATCAATCTAATTTCTGTTGCTAAAATTAGCAACAGCTTTTCCTCTCAGTTAAACAATGCAGGGTCAAGCTTTTCGAAACTTTAAGCGGTTAGCCAAGGTTTTCATCTTGCTTGATCAAAGAATTGGAGAAAGATTGCTGTTTAAACAGACTGCCTTGAGACAATTTTGCAATTAACTCAGAACAATGATGTGGATCCTCACCTTTTGAATGTTGTTACGACTATAAAAAGATTGGTGAATCAAGATTGGCGAACTTAATTTGTTCATATCAGCAGAGGCAAATTTTGCAGCAGTTCTCATAGCCAAGGCAGGCCTGAAGCAGACATCGCAATTTATTTGGTTTAGTACTCCTCTTATCGTTAATGAGCTCTCATCGTTTGACTGTAGAGGGTTATTCTGCTCTCAGTTTAATTTTTTGTAATTCTCTTTTAGCTTTTCCTCTTTATATAAAAAAATTATAAAAATCAGTTAAAGCCATCCATACACTATAGGAAAATATCAAATTAGCAATGGAAAAATAGCAATGGAATTCATTCCATTGCCAAATTAGCAACGGAATACAAATTTTGTTGCTATTCAGCATCGAAAAATCAATTCCATTGCTAAAATTGGGTAATGTTTTAGGGATTTAGCAATGGAATACAAAATGGCTTTATTCCATTCCTAAAAAGGGAGGGAGATTTTAGCGCCAACATATAGCAACGAAAATTAGCAATGGAATAAAATTTTCGTTGCTAAATATGGTGGCAGAAAAAATATGGGATGAAATTTAGCAACGAAAATTAAATGCCTTTGCTAAAATAACAACGAAATTTAATTTTCTTTGCTAAAATATCAACGGAATCTAAGTTCTGTCGCTAAATATGGCTGCAGAAAAAATTTTGGATGAAATTTAGCAACGAAATCTAATTTTCGTTGCTGAATATATCGACATTTAATGGCGGGAAATATTTGGGATGAAATTTAGTAACAAAAATTGAATTTCGTTACTAAAATAGCAACCAAATATAATTTTCGTTGCTAAAATAGCAACGGCTTTTCCTCTCAGTTAAACAATACAGGGTTAAGCTTTTCGAAACTTTGAGCAGTTAACCAAGGTCTTCATCTTGCTTGATCAAAGAATTGAAGAAAGATTGCTGTTTAAAAAGACTGCCTTGAGAAAGTTTTGCGATTAACTTAGAACGGTGATGTGGATCCTCACCTTTTGAATGTTGTTGCAGCTATAAAAAGATTGCTGAATCAAGATTGGCAAACTCAAATTGTTCGCATCAGTAGAGGCAAACTTTGAAGCAGATCTCCTAGCCAAGGCAGGCCTGAAGTAGACATCATAATTTATTTTGTTTAATACTCCTCCTATCATAAATGAGCTCTCATCGTTTGTCTGTAAAGGGTTATTCTCCTCTTAGCATAATTTTTTGTAAAGCTCTTTTAGCTTTTCCTCTTTATATAAAAAAATTATAAAAATCATTTAAAGCCATCCATACACTATAAAAAAATATCAAATTAGCAATGGAATTAATTTCGTTGCAAAATTAGCAACGGAATACAAATTTCATTGCAATTTAGCAACGGAAAATCAATTCCGTTGCTAAAATTGGGTAACGTTTTAGGGATTTAGCAACGGAATACAAAATGGTTTTATTCCATTGCTAAAAGGGGAGGGAGATTTTACCGCCAACATATAGCAACGAAAATTAGCAACGGAATAAAATTTTCGTTGCTAAATATGGCAGCAAAAAAAATATGGGATGAAATTTAGCAACAAAAATTAAATGCCGTTGCTAAAATAGCAATAGAATCTAATTTTCGTTGCTAAAGTAGCAACGAAATCTAAGTTTTGTTACTAAATATGGCTGCAGAAAAAATTTTGGATGAAATTTAGCAATGAAATCTAATTTTTGTTGCTAAATATAGCGATATTTAATGGTGAAAAGTTTTTGGGATGAAATTTGGCAATAAAAATTAAATTTCATTGCTAAAATTGCAACCAAATCTAATTTTCGTTGCTAAAATAGCAATGACTTTCCCTCTCGGTTAAACAATGAAGGGTCAAGCTTTTCGGAACTTTAAGCAGTTAACCAAGGTCTTTATCTTGCTTTATCAAAGAATTGGAGAAAGATTACTATTTAAAAAGACTGCCTTGAGATAGTTTTGCGATTAACTCAAAACGGTGATGTAGATCCTCACCTTTTGAATGTTGTTGCGGCTATAAAAAGATTGGTGAATCAAGATTGGCAAACTCAAATTGTTCGCATCAGGAGAGGCGAACTTTACAGCAGATCTCCTAGCCAAGGCAGGCCTGAAGCAGACATCGCAATTTATTTGGTTTAATACTCCTCCTATCGTTAATGAGCTCTCATCATTTTTCTGTAGAGGGTTATTCTCTTATAAGTTTAATTTTTTGTAATGCTCTTTTAGCTTTTCCTCTTCATATAAAAAAATTATAAAAATCAGTTAAAGCCTTCCATACACTACAAGAAAATATCAAATTAGCAATGGAAAAATAGCAACAGAATTCATTCCATTGCTAAATTAGCAACGGAATACAAATTTTGTTGTTGTTTAGCAACGAAAAATCAATTTTGTTGCTAAAATTGGGTAACATTTTAGGGATTTAGCAACGAAATACAAAATGCTTGTATTCCATTCCTAAAAAGGGAGGGAGATTTTAGCGTCAACATATAGCAACGAAAATTAGCAACGGAATAAAATTTTTGTTGCTAAATATGGCAACAGAAAAAATATGGGATGAAATTTAGTAACCAAAATTAAATGCCATTGCTAAAATAGCAACGAAATCTAATTTTTGTTGCTAAAATAGCAATGGAATCTAAGTTCTATTGCTAAATATGGCTGCAGAAAAAATTTTGGATGAAATATAGCCACTGAATCTAATTTTCATTGGTAAATATAGCGACATTTAATAGCGGGAAATTTTTGGGATGAAATTTAGCAACGAAAATTAAATTTCGTTGCTAAAATAGCATCGAAAATAAAATTTCGTTTGTAAAATAGCAATGGAATCTAAGTTTCGTTGCTAAATATGGCTGCAAAAAAAATTTTGGATGAAATTTAGCAACGGAATCTAATTTCCATTGCTAAAATAGCAACAGAGTCTAATTTTCGTTGCTAAAAATGCAAAGGAATCTAATTTCAGTTCCTAAATATAGTGGCATTTAATAGCAGAAAATTTTTGGGACGAAATTTAGCAATGGAAATTAAATTTCGTTGCAAAAATAGCAACCAAATCTAATTTCTGTTGCTAAAATAGCAACGAATTTTCCTCTCGGTTAAACAATGTAGGGTCAAGCTTTTCGAAACTTTAAGCAGTTAACCAAACTCTTCATCTTGCTTGATCAAAGAATTGGAGAAAGATTAATGTTTAAACAGACTGCTTGAGACAGTTTTGCGATTAACTTAGAACGGTGATGTGGACCCTCACCTTTTGAATGTTGTTGCGGCTATAAAAAGATTGGTGAATCAAGATTGGAAAACTCAATTTGTTTGCAGTAGAGGCAAACTTTGTAGCAGATCTCCTAGCCAAGGCAGGCCTGAAGCAGACATCGCAATTTATTTGGTTTACAACTCCTCCTATCGTTAATGAGCTCATATCGTTTGACTGTAGAGGGTTATTCTCCTCTCAATTTAAATTTTTGTAATGCTCTTTTAGCTTTTCCTCTTTATATAAAAAATTATAAAAATCATTTAAAGCCATCTGTACACAACACGAAAATATCAAAACAGCAACAAAAAAATAGCAACAAAATTCATTTCGTTGCTAAATTAGCAACGAAATACATATTCCATTGCTAAAATTGGGTGAAGTTTTAGGGATTTAGCAATGAAATACAAAATAGTTGTATTCCATTGCTAAAAAGGGAGGGAGATTTTAGCGCCAATATATAGCAACGAAAATTAGCAATGGAATAAAATTTTAGTTTCTAAATATGGCAGTAGAAAAAATATGGGAAGAAATTTAGCAATGGAAATTAAATGTTGTTGCTAAAATAGCAACGAAATCTAATTTTCGTTGCTAAAATAGCAACGGAATCTAAGTTATGTTGCTAAATATGGCTACAGAAAAAATTTTAGATGAAATTTAGCAACAAAATCTAATTTTCGTTGCTAAATATAGAGACATTTAAAAGCGGAAAATTTTTGGGATGAAATTTAGCAACGGAAATTAAATTT
Source organism: Excoecaria agallocha (assembly GCA_037975025.1). NCBI lineage: Eukaryota > Viridiplantae > Streptophyta > Magnoliopsida > Malpighiales > Euphorbiaceae > Excoecaria > Excoecaria agallocha. Next base: position 6,563,380 of record JBBPFJ010000019.1, on the reverse strand, counting down.
CGTTGCTAAAATAGCAACGAAAATAAAGTTTTGTTGCTAAAATAGCAATAAAATCTAAGTTTCGTTGCTAAATATGGCTGCAGAATAAATTTTGGATGAAATTTAGCAATTGAATCTAATTTCGTTGCTAAAATAGCAATAAAATCTAATTTCCATTGCTAAATATAGTGGCATTTAATAGTGGAAAATTTTTGGAATGAAATTTAGCAACGGAAATTAAATTTCGTAGCTAAAATAGCAACGAAATCTAATTTTCGTTGCAAAATATGGCTTAAAAAATTTTTTTGGATGAAATTTAGAACCGAAAATTAAAATCTGTTGCTAAAATAACAACAAAATCTAATTTCTGTTGCTAAAATAGCAACAGAATCTAATTTTCGTTGCTAAATATAGCGACATTTAATAGCAGAAAATTTTTGGGATGAAATTTAGCAACGGAAATTAAATTTCGTTGCTAAAATAGCAACGAAAATAAAGTTTTGTAGCTAAAATAGCAACGAAATCTAAGTTTCGTTGCTAAATATGGCTGCAGAAAATATTTTGGATGAAATTTAGCAGTTGAATCTAATTTCGCTGCTAAAATAGCAATGAAATCTAATTTTTGTTGCTAAAATATCAACGAAATCTATTTTTCGTTGCTAAATATAGCAGCATTTAATAGCGGGAAATTTTTTGGATGAAATTTTGCAACGAAAATTAAATTCCATTGCTAAAATAGCAATGAAATCTAATTTTCGTTGCAAAATTTTTGGATCAAATTTAGCAACTAAAATTAAATTCTGTTGCTAAAATAGCAACAAAATCTAATTTCTGTTGCTAAAATAGCAACAAAATCTAATTTTCGTTGCTAAATATAGCGGCATTTAATGGCGGGAAATTTTTTGGATGAAATTTAGCAACGAAAATTAAATTTCGTTGCTAAAATAGCATCCAAATCTAATTTTCATTCTAAAATAGCAACGACTTTTCCTCTCAGTTAAACAATGCATGGTCAAGCTTTTCGAAACTTTAAGCAGTTAACCAAGATTTTCATCTTGCTTGATCAAAGAATTGGAGAAAGATTGTTGTTTAAATAGACTGCCTTGAGGTAGTTTTGCGATTAACTCAGAATGGTGATGTGGACCTTTTGAATGTTGTTGCGGCTATAAAAATTTTGGTGAATCAAGATTGGCGAACTCAATTTGTTCACATCAGCAGCGGCAAATTTTAAGCAGATCTCATAGCCAAGGTAGGCCTAAAGCAGACATCGCAATTTATTTGGTTTAGTACTCCTCTTATCGTTAATAAGCTCTCATCGTATGACTATAGAGGGTTATTCTGCTCTCAGTCTAATTTCTTGTAATGCTCTTTTAGCTTTTCCTCTTTATATAAAAAAAATTATAAAAATCATTTAAAGCCATCCATACACTACAAGAAAATATCAAATTAGCAATGGAATTCATTCCATTGCTAAATTAGCAACGGAATACAAATTTTGTTACTATTTAGCAACGAAAAATCAATTCTATTGCTAAAATTGGTTAACGTTTTAGGGATTTAGCAATGAAATACAAAATGCTTGTATTCCATTCCTAAAAAGTGAGGGAGATTTTAGTGCCAACATATAGCAACGAAAATTAGCAACGGAATAAAATTTTCGTTGCTAAATCTGGCGATAGAAAAAATATGGGATGAAATTTAGCATCGAAAATTAAATGCCATTGCTAAAATAGCAACAAAATTTAATTTTCGTTGCTAAAATGGCAACGGAATCTAAGTTCTATTGCTAAATATGGCTGCAGAAAAAATTTTGGATGAAATATAGCAACTGAATCTAATTTTTGTTGGTAAATATAGCGACATTTAATAGCGAAAAATTTTTGGGATAAAATTTAGCAACGAAAATTAAATTTCGTTGCTAAAATAACAACGAAAATAAATTTTCGTTCCTAAAATAGCAACGGAATCTAAGTTTCGTTGCTAAATATGGAAGCAGAAAAAATTTTGGATGAAATTTAATAACGGAATATAATTTCCGCTGCTAAAATGGCAACGGAGTCTAATTTTCGTTGCTAAAATAGCAAGGAAATCTAATTTAATTAGCTGAATATATTAATAGCGGGAAATTTTTGGGATAAAATTTAGCAACGAAAATTAAATTTCGTTGCTAAAATAGAAACGAAATCTAATTTTCGTTGCTAAATATGGCTTCAAAAAATTATTGGATGAAATTTAGCAACGAAAATTAAATTTCGTTACTAAAAGTAGCAACGGAATTTAATTTTCGTTGCTAAAATAGCAAAAGAATCTAATTTTTGTTGCTAAATATAGCGGCATTTAATAGTGGGAAATTTTTGGGGTAAATTTAGCAACGAAAATTAAATTCCGTTTCTAAAATAGTAACGAAATATAATTTCCTTTGCTAAATATGGGTTCAAAAAAATTTTTGGATGAAATTTAGCAACGGAAAATCATTTCCGTTGCTAAAATTGTGTGAAGTTTTAAGGATTTAGCAACAGAATACAAAATGGTTGTATTCCATTGCTAAAAAGGGAGGGAGATTTTAGCGCCAACATATAGCAACGAAAATTAGCAACGGAATAAAATTTTCGTTGCTAAATCTGGCGATAGAAAAAATATGGGATGAAATTTAGCATCGAAAATTAAATGCCATTGCTAAAATAGCAACAAAATTTAATTTTCGTTGCTAAAATGGCAACGGAATCTAAGTTCTATTGCTAAATATGGCTGCAGAAAAAATTTTGGATGAAATATAGCAACTGAATCTAATTTTTGTTGGTAAATATAGCGACATTTAATACCGAAAAATTTTTGGGATAAAATTTAGCAACGAAAATTAAATTTCGTTGCTAAAATAACAACGAAAATAAATTTTCGTTCCTAAAATAGCAACGGAATCTAAGTTTCGTTGCTAAATATGGAAGCAGAAAAAATTTTGGATGAAATTTAATAACGGAATATAATTTCCGCTGCTAAAATGGCAACGGAGTCTAATTTTCGTTGCTAAAATAGCAAGGAAATCTAATTTAATTAGCTGAATATATTAATAGCGGGAAATTTTTGGGATAAAATTTAGCAACGAAAATTAAATTTCGTTGCTAAAATAGAAACGAAATCTAATTTTCGTTGCTAAATATGGCTTCAAAAAATTATTGGATGAAATTTAGCAACGAAAATTAAATTTCGTTACTAAAAGTAGCAACGGAATTTAATTTTCGTTGCTAAAATAGCAAAAGAATCTAATTTTTGTTGCTAAATATAGCGGCATTTAATAGTGGGAAATTTTTGGGGTAAATTTAGCAACGAAAATTAAATTCCGTTTCTAAAATAGCAACGAAATATAATTTCCTTTGCTAAATATGGGTTCAAAAAAATTTTTGGATGAAATTTAGCAACGGAAAATCATTTCCGTTGCTAAAATTGTGTGAAGTTTTAAGGATTTAGCAACAGAATACAAAATGGTTGTATTCCATTGCTAAAAAGGGAGGGAGATTTTAGCGCCAACATATAGCAACGAAAATTAGCAACGGAATAAAATTTTCGTTGCTAAATCTGGCGATAGAAAAAATATGGGATGAAATTTAGCATCGAAAATTAAATGCCATTGCTAAAATAGCAACAAAATTTAATTTTCGTTGCTAAAATGGCAACGGAATCTAAGTTCTATTGCTAAATATGGCTGCAGAAAAAATTTTGGATGAAATATAGCAACTGAATCTAATTTTTGTTGGTAAATATAGCGACATTTAATACCGAAAAATTTTTGGGATAAAATTTAGCAACGAAAATTAAATTTCGTTGCTAAAATAACAACGAAAATAAATTTTCGTTCCTAAAATAGCAACGGAATCTAAGTTTCGTTGCTAAATATGGAAGCAGAAAAAATTTTGGATGAAATTTAATAACGGAATATAATTTCCGCTGCTAAAATGGCAACGGAGTCTAATTTTCGTTGCTAAAATAGCAAGGAAATCTAATTTAATTAGCTGAATATATTAATAGCGGGAAATTTTTGGGATAAAATTTAGCAACGAAAATTAAATTTCGTTGCTAAAATAGAAACGAAATCTAATTTTCGTTGCTAAATATGGCTTCAAAAAATTATTGGATGAAATTTAGCAACGAAAATTAAATTTCGTTACTAAAAGTAGCAACGGAATTTAATTTTCGTTGCTAAAATAGCAAAAGAATCTAATTTTTGTTGCTAAATATAGCGGCATTTAATAGTGGGAAATTTTTGGGGTAAATTTAGCAACGAAAATTAAATTCCGTTTCTAAAATAGCAACGAAATATAATTTCCTTTGCTAAATATGGGTTCAAAAAAATTTTTGGATGAAATTTAGCAACGGAAAATCATTTCCGTTGCTAAAATTGTGTGAAGTTTTAAGGATTTAGCAACAGAATACAAAATGGTTGTATTCCATTGCTAAAAAGGGAGGGAGATTTTAGCGCCAACATATAGCAACGAAAATTAGCAACGGAATAAAATTTTCGTTGCTAAATCTGGCGATAGAAAAAATATGGGATGAAATTTAGCATCGAAAATTAAATGCCATTGCTAAAATAGCAAAAAAAATCTAATTTTCGTTGCTAAAATAGCAACGAAATCTAAGTTCTGTTGCTAGATATGGCTGCAGAAAAAATTTTTGGATGAAATCAAGCAACGAAAATTAAATTTTGTTGCTAAGATAGCAATGAAATCTAATTTTCGTTGCTAAATGCGGCTTCAAAAAATTTTTTTTATGAAATTTAGTAACGAAAATTAAATTTCGTTGCTAAAATAGCAACAGAATAAAATTTTTGTTGCTAAAATAGCAGCGAAATCTAATTTCCATTGCTAAATATAAGGGCATTTAATAGAGGGAAATTTTTGGCATGAAATTTAGCAACGGAAATTAAATTTCATTGCTAAAATAGCAACCAAATGTAATTTTCTTTGCTAAAATACCAAGGGCTTTTCTTCTTAGTTAAACAATGCAGGGTCAAGCTTTTCGAAACTTTAAGTAGTTAACCAAGGTCTTCATCTTGCTTGATCAAAGAATTGGAGAAAATTGATGTTTAAACAGACTGCCTTGAGACAATTTTACAATTAACTTAGAACGGTGATGTGGACCCTCACCTTTTGAATGTTGTTGCGGCTATAACACTACAAGAAAATTAGAAAATAGCAACGGAAATTAGCAACCGAATTTTTTGAATTTCCATTGCTAATAAAAATTAGCAACGGAAAATAGCAACGGAACATTCGGTTGCAAATTTGACGGTTGGTATTTTTAGCAACGGAAATTTCTTCCATTGCTAAATTTAGCAAAGGATTTAAATTTTCGTTGCTATTTTTACCAACGGAATTTGAATTCCGTTGCTTTATTTAGCAACCAAATGGAAATTCCGTTTCTATTTATAGTAATCGAAATTAATTTCCGTTGCTATTTATAGCAACCGAATTGAAGTTTTCGTTGCTAAATTCAGCCAGAATTATAAAAAACTACGACGGAATTTTCGTTGCTATTCCGTCACTAATTTATTATTGATTTTTTCCACAAAATTACTTTTACTTTCGAAGTTAGAAAATCAATATTTATGCAAAAGCCTATATCTCCCAGTTAAAAATCATAAGATCTTAAAAATTAAAGCTAAATTATGTCAACCAGAACACCATCACATAAGGAAGCCAATGATGTTTCAACAAATAAACTTTTTCGTGATTCTTCAAAGCCAACATCAAGAGTCGTACAACAAATAAATAAACTAAAACACACTAAATTAACTAGAAGAAAAAGTTAGCACCTCTGTAATTGTTAATGAGACATCACTTAAAACAAGAGAAGCCTTTAAAAAATCTATTCAAGAACTGGTATGCAATTCTACGCAATAATATTTCCAATGAGCAATTGAGCATACAGGGAAGAATTCAAAGGTTTGTATGTAAGCACAACTAATTGAATAGAAGGGTTTGGTTCGTATGTAAGAATACATGCACATATGCATTGGTCTGCTCGAGAAGAGAATTAGGAGGAATTCTGATTGATTTAGCTTTGGATACCCTTGACCACTGGGCATGTTAGTTCAACTACCAGGTTAGGACTCGCGATCTAATTTGATAAAAAATAAATTTTCTTTTTCTTTTGATTAATGAATTTCATGAGAAGAATTTCTCAAACTGCTTACTCAAATTGACAATATGTTTGTGATTTGATTGCCGCCCCACAAATTGACTCTTTTCTATTACAACAATAAATTACTATGGTTTATAATTATATGACTTTAAACTTTGAGTATCGCATATCTATATTACATCTAATTGTCAATAAAACAATTAAATTATTTCTTTTCCCAATTCTCATCATGCAAATAATAATAAAAAATATCACTTTATAATACTAAACAAAATCTCCAAATTATAGATTGAGAAATAAGAAATATGGCCTAAGATAAATGCTCATAACCCATAAGGTTTTTGGACCATATTTGAAAAGGATGTGTGCATGATATTGGTGTATGGGCCATTATACTAAATCCAAATGCATACCCATGTGATTTTTCATAGTAAGCTTGTCACCAATCCAAAGATATATATATATATATATATATATATATATATATATATATATATATATATATATATATATATATATATATATATATATATATATATATATATATATATATATATATATATATATATATATATATATATATCAACCTTTTAATAATTTTTAAAAAAAGGGGTTGGAAAATTACTGTATATAATATATATGTATTCATTTGCCATGCAATACATAATCAAACAATAGTGGTGGGAGTAGACATATCATAACCATATATCTGAAATCTCTAATAGTCATATCACATATACACCTAAGTCATAAAATCATTGTTTTTCATCACAAGCACAACCCACACAGATGAGAATAGAAACAGATAATACCATATTTCTGGTTCTATAGTAACTTGGTAGCACTAAAAACCAGGGGATTTAGCATACCTAAAATAAACATAAGAGAGCGATTGATGAGGCGATGGTTTTGCTTGCGAGTTCTCCTTGCTTCCGTTTTCAGGATGCTCAAATGACGGTGTTCGGCTGCATTAATTCCTATGTCCTGTGTAACTTAACAAAAGGCAAATATTGCAATGAAGATAATTCTTAAACAATCTTTAGCCACCAAACAATATATATATATATATATATATATATATATATATAACCTTATTTATAAAACCTGTAATGACAACAAATAAACTAAATCTTCATTGAGGCAACCGGTAAGACATTGGTATCATTATGCCAAACAAATGTATAATGCAAACTATAAAGAATGACTGAGAAGTAATTGAATCTTGCATAATATTTAACATATAGGAAATGTGTACTGCCCAGTGGATTGATGGATGTATGACGATGATTAAAGCCACCATAACGCTAATCATCAAATGTGTGTTAATTTCTGAGCTCCCACCCATAAAACCTTCTTACTATATAACAGTTCAGCCCTACCAAGATGGTAGAGGGCTAGCAAGATGTTTAGATATAGCATTGGATTATTCTAACTGTAATAACTGTAAAGTTTGTTTTTCCAACTAAAAAATATTCTAAAAAGAAACAAATAAATTGCAAAGATCTTCTGAGATAGAAAATAAACTGTTTCAATTTATCTTGAGAACGTAAGTTATACTCCTACAGAAAGAAAATGATTTAAAGGCTCAAACATTAAACTCCGTGATATAAATTTTAGCTCATTCCAATTTGCATAGAACTCATTTATCAATTTCCCTGGGCTGCCATCTAGAGGCTACATTGAAGTTCTGTTGTTGTTTTTGAAGCCCTCCTTGATTCCAAATCATCAATGTATATGCTGTGTGTGTGTGTGTGTGTGAGAGAGAGAGAGAGAGAGAGAGAGATAAGATCATAGCATAGCATATTAGCATCAACAAGGCAAAGTAGACCTATAATTGGCCCAAGAGTCCCCACCACAAACAGTCACTTCAACAAATGCATGCACAAGATGTTCACAAAAAAAAGGTTTAAAACCTTAATTAGGTTCGATAATGCCCAAGCAGTTGTTTTGACAGTTGAACCTTTGTTTGGTAGCATCATTCTGGCAAGAGGGAGTAACTTTCCCTGAGAAAGCAAAACGTTTCTCAAATCTTCTCCTTCACCAGCAACATTTCCCAGTGCCTATGCACACTGCTCAGCAACAGGCAAGGAACTTTTTTCTACAAGAGAATTCAGAATAGCAATCCAATAAAGTTTCAAAATTCAATCAATTATGGCATCATAAAATAATGAATGCAAATGTCGCTAACAAATCTGAAGAATATATTGAACATAATGCTCAAAATATGAATATCTGAATAATTACTCTTCAAAATCATAAATTTCAAAACAATAATATTGAAAAGAAGAATTGGCTGAAAGACTCAGATATTGTACTCTAATTGATGGTTTGTAGAAGGAATTGATTAGAATCAGAAGGAATGGGCATGAAGAACTGATGAATTAAGGAAGAAAAACAAAAGAAATGGAGACGGAGAGATGGTTTTGTTGCTTGTTTTTCTTTCGTTACCAACCAAAACATTACTGAATTGAAAAGCTCTCACCGTACCTTCCATAAGTTTGAAAAATTCATGGATAAATAATAATTAACCATATATTAATATATTATTATTTTAACTTATATAAAAATACTTAATTAACATTTATTGGTATAAGTGGTAACAAATTTAAATTTTCTGAAATAAGATTTTGGATTCATTTTTTGCCTTATACATGAAACGCATCAATTATAAATTCGATAGTGCTAAATTTTAAATTAATTAGTACCTTAAATTTGAATCAAATACTGAACTAAAAAGAAGTAAAATTAGTATAAAAATGAATAAAACATGAGTAATTTATTTATTTATATTAAATAGAAAGATATAGACAGTTATTTATTCAGTTTATGACAGAAGTTGACTAGGAAATAAATGTAGAAAAAGAGAAATAATTTTAGGCACAACAATCCCTAGGGAGGATCTCAATCAATTTCTTTTTTACTAATTCTTTTTGCTATTTCCAAAAAGAGAGATCTCAATAAATTTCTTTTTTACTAATTCTGTTCTAAACCTATTCCTATGCACTTTTATTTTCGTTTTTTTTATAAGTCAAGAGCATCAAATTTATAAAACAAATGAGGACAGCAACTAGGAGCAGTTCTCGGAATCCAGAGGAGAATAAAAATTGAAACAAAAACACTGCCCAAGTCCCAGGTCGTTAAAACAAGGGGCAAAATGAAGACATCAAGTATCAACAAAAGAAACAAAAACTAAAGAACATACCCAAGTGGACTAAATAAAAAAATGAAAAAAAAACAGAAGGATGAGGACATCAATATGCAGAAATGCCATTTATATAAAGAAGTAAGCTTTCTCGAAAATAGTAGAGTTAAATGCTTGTAATAGACAAAACCATAGCATGGCAAAAGGTATTCTCATCAATATGTAGTGGGTTCAATTTTTAATCAGAATTATCAAATCATTACACCACCTTAAATTAGCAAAGCATCCAACAATTTTTTAAATATCAACCCCGCCACTTCTCTATCAATTTATTAAAATATGTCAAAAAGATCCAACAATGCACATGATATCTTTGTGCTTGGGATTTAACAAAAATGAGAGCAAATCACACATTTAACATAGCAAACCAATCAGCCCTGCTACTCCTCTGTTAATCAATTTATTAATTTAGGAAAAAAAATCCAGCACAATACGTTCATGCTTGAGAATTTTAAAAAAAAGAGTAGAAATCCTACCTTGTCGGCTTTAATGGCATGAAGGTAAGGCCAGCAAAATCGCTGACACCATTGATTAGCCTTACAACATTAATGCAACGTCTCATAAGTGAATGTCTTCATCGACCTACACTAAAAGCCAAACAAATTACTATAACCACCATACCTTTCACCCTACTGACAAAGTTTCATTTTAACTCAATCTAGCACTTTCTAACCAAATGCCAGCCACTTTATTTCAAATAAAATTCACAATCAAAATCAAACTCCTCCAATTTCTTGGAAAATAAATCCAACACGGACATGCAACTAAACAAAAAGTACATTTAAAACTCAATTCTTAAGGTCAAATGCTCACGATCGAGATCAGAGAACAAAATGAACCCTAACTATTCAAGAAAAGTAAAATCCAAGCAATAAGAAAGTACAACTATCAATCGATTCTCCCTCATTTGAACCGACCAAAGAAAAAAAAGTTAACACTCATGAAACTCGCGATCGAATTCAAAATCAAAAAATGTGTACATATAAATGAGGAGCTATAGTTCATAAAAGGAAATAACTCTCACTCTTTGGCAATAGCGAGTGCGTTGTCAACGAATCGCTGCATAATTTATCTTAGAAGATTAGATAACAAACAAAAACCTAAATCCATATTAGATAACAAACAAAAACCTAAATCCGCAAAATTCAAATTGCAGCAAGAGAAATAGATAAAATAAAATTGTTTATTATATCAAATTACATCCATTTAACGCAGGTATTCAGAGGGCATTGTACCTACGCGAGTTCTGGATGGCAAAACAAAAATAAATACAATCAAAATGGCAAAATCTAGATTTAAATGGAACATGAAAATGTATAGCAGAACCTGTCACCAAGGAGAGCAAGAGGGCGGTGACGACAGCAAGTGCAAAATCATGCTCGCAAACACACAAATTGTAGTCGAAACACAAGAATACAAAATAAACTTAAACGATTTATAATACTAAAATATATAACCTAAGGAACAAGAGGAAAAAGCATACCTGAAGATTTGATAGGGTCTCTTCTGTGAGACGCTAATCCATCGTCCGCCATTTTAGGGCGATTCTTTGTGATTATTTCCTCTCCGAACAGAGAAACATTAGTGCTTCAATACAAGAAAAAGGAAGCCAAAAACCCCCAAAAATTTCAATTGAAAAATGTGTAGGCTTAGGGTTTTTCCATTTTATAGTTCTAACAAACGTCAAAAATACTTAAATGCCCCTCATTTACCAACGAAATTTACATTTCATTGCTATTTTTGCAACCAAAAATTTATTCGGTTGATATTTAGCAACGTAAATTATTTCGGTTGCTATTTTAGCAACCGAAATTAAATTTCATTGCTATTTTAGCAACCGAATATAAATTTGGTTGCTATTTTTCATTGTAAATAAAATTTAGCAACGAAATTCTATTCGGTTGCTATTTAGCAACGAAAATTTTTTTCGGTTGCTATTTTAGCAACCGAAAATTAATTATGTCACTAAAATAGCAACAGAAATCACATTCCATTGCTAAAATAACAATGGAAATTACATTCCGTTGCTATTTTTCGTCGCAAATTTTATCCGCCATTTGTTGCCGCCTTAATTAGCAACGGAATACTAATTCCGTTGCTAATTTTCATTGCTAAACAATGGCGCCAAAAATTCCCTCCACTTTTAGCGACGGAAAATAACCAAATATTTTTCCGTTGCTAAATTTATAAAGTTTAACCAATTTTAGCAACGGAAACTATTTTCCGTTGCTAAATAGCAATGAAATTGCTTGAATCTGTTCCATTGCTATTTCTCCGTTTCTATTTCCAGATTTTCTTGTAGTGTAAAAAGATTAGTGAATCAAGATTGGTAAACTCAATTTGTTTGCATCAGCAGAGGCGAACTTTGCAGCAGATCTCCTAGCCAAGGCAGGCCTAAAGTAGACATCGCAATTTATTTGGTTTAGTACTCCTCCTATCGTTAATAAGCTCTTATCGTTTGACTGTAGAGGGTTATAATACTATTAATTTAAATTTTTGTAATGCTCTTTTAGCTTTTCCTCTTTATATAAAAAATTATAAAAGTCATTTAAAGCCATCCATACACAACACGAAAATATCAAAACAGCAACAAAAAAATGGCAACAAAATTCTTTCCGTTGCTAAATTAGCAACGGAATACCAATTTCATTGCTAAAATTGGGTGAAGTTTTAGGGATTTAGCAACGAAATACAAATGGTTGTATTCCATTGCTAAAAAGGGAGGAAGATTTTAGCGCCAACAAATAGCAACGGAAATTAAATTTTTGTTGCTAAATATGGTAGTAAAAAAAATATGGGATGAAATTTAGCAACGAAAATTAAATGTTATTGCTAAAATAGCAACGAAATCTAATTTTCTTTGCTAAAATAGCAATGGAATCTAATTTCTGTTGCTAGATATGGCTGCAAAAAAAATTTTGAATGAAATTTAGCAATGGAATCTAATTTTCGTTGCTAAATATAGAGACATTTAATGGCGAAAATTTTTTTTGATGAAATCAAGCAACGAAAATTAAATTTTGTTGCTAAGATGGAAATGAAATCTAATTTCCGTTGCTAAATGCAGCTTCAAAAAAATTTTTGTATGAAATTTAGCAACGAAAATTAAATTCCGTTGCTAAAATAGCAATAGAATAAAATTTTTGTTGCTAAAATAGCAACGAAATCTAATTTCCATTGCTAAATATAGCGCCATTTAATAGAAGGAAATTTTTGGCATGAAATTTAGCAACGGAAATTAAATTTCGTTGCTAAAATAGCAACCAAATCTAATTTTCATTGCTAAAATACCAAGGGATTTTCCACTCAGCTAAACAATGCACGGTCAAGCTTTTCGAAACTTTAAGTAGTTAACCAAGGTCTTCATCTTGCTTGATCAAAGAATTGGAGAAAGATTGATGTTTAAACAAACTGCCTTGAGATAGTTTTGCGATTAACTTAGAACGGTGATGTGGACCCTCACCTTTTGAATGTTGTTGTGACTATAAAAGGATTGGTGAATCAAGATTAGCAAACTCAATTTGTTTGCATCAGCAGAGGCGAACTTTGCAGCAGATGTCCTAGCCAAGGCAGGCCTGAAGCAGACATCGCAATTTAGTTGGTTTAGTACTCCTCCTATCGTTAATAAGCTCTTATCGTTTGACTGTAGAGGGTTATAATCCTCTTAATTTAAATATTTGTATTGCTCTTTTAGCTTTTCCTCTTTATATAAAAAATTACAAAAATCATTTAAAGCCATCCATACACAACACAAAAATATAAAAATAGCAATGAAAAAATAGCAACAAAATTCATTTCATTGCTAAATTAGCAATGTAATACCAATTCCATTGTTAAAATTGGGTGAAGTTTTATGGATTTAGCAACGAAATACAAAATGATTGTATTCCTTTGCTAAAAAGGGAGGGAGATTTTAGCGCCAACATATTGCAACGAAAATTAAATTTTTGTTCTAAATATGGCAGCAGAAAAAATATGGGATGAAATTTAGCAACAAAAATTAAATGTTATTGCTAAAATAGCAATGAAATCTAATTTTTGTTGCTAAAATAGCAACGGAATCTAAGTTCTGTTGCTAGATATGGCGGCAGAAAAAATTTGGATAAAATTTAGCAACGAAATCTAATTTTCGTTGCTAAATATAGTGACATTTAATGGCGAAAATTTTTTTGGATGAAATCAAGCAACGAAAATTACATTTTGTTGCTAAGATGGCAATGAAATCTAATTTTTGTTGCTAAATACGGCTTCAAAAAAATTTTTGTATGAAATTTAGCAACGGAAATTAAATTCCGTTGCTAAAATAGCAATAGAATAAAATTTGTGTTGCTAAAATAGCAACGAAATCTAATTTCCATTGCTAAATATAGCGGCATTTAATAGAGGGAAATTTTTGGCATGAAATTTAGCAACGAAAATTAAATTTCGTTGCTAAAATAGCAACCAAATCTAATTTTCGTTGCTAAAATACCAAGGGATTTTCCTCTCAGCTAAACAATGCACGGTCAAGCTTTTCGAAACTTTAAGTAGTTAACCAAGGTCTTCATCTTGCTTGATCAAAGAATTGGAGAAAGATTGATGTTTAAACAGACTGGCTTGAGATAGTTTTGCGATTAACTTAAAACGATGATGTGGACCCTCACCTTTTGAATGTTGTTGCGGCTATAAAAGGATTGGTGAATCAAGATTGGCAAACTCAATTTGTTTGCATCAGCAGAGGCAAACTTTGCAGCAGATCTCCTAGCCAAGGCAGGCCTGAAGCAGACATCGCAATTTAGTTGGTTTAGTACTCCTCCTATCGTTAATAAGCTCTTATCGTTTGACTGTAGAGGGTTATAATCCTCTTAATTTAAATATTTGTATTGCTTTTTTAGCTTTTCCTCTTTATATAAAAAATTATAAAAATCATTTAAAGCCATCCATACACAACACAAAAATATCAAAATAGCAATGAAAAAATAGCAACAAAATTCATTTCATTGCTAAATTAGCAATGTAATACCAATTCCATTGCTAAAATTGGGTGAAGTTTTATGGATTTAGCAACGAAATACAAAATGATTGTATTCCATTGCTAAAAAGGGAGGGAGATTTTAGCGCCAACATATAGCAACGGAAATTAAATTTTTGTTGCTAAATATGGCGGCAGAAAAAATATGGGATGAAATTTAGCAACAAAAATTAAATGTTATTGCTAAAATAGCAACGAAATCTAATTTTTGTTGCTAAAATAGCAACGAAATCTAAGTTTTGTTGCTAGATATGGCGGCAGAAAAAATTTTGGATAAAATTTAGCAACGGAATCTAATTTTCGTTGCTAAATATAGTGACATTTAATGGCGAAAATTTTTTTGGATGAAATCAAGCAACGAAAATTAAATTTTGTTGCTGAGATGGCGATGAAATCTAATTTTTGTTGCTAAATACGGCTTTAAAAAAATTTTTGTATGAAATTTAGGAACGGAAATTAAATTCCGTTGCTAAAATAGCAATAGAATAAAATTTGTGTTGCTAAAATAGCAACGAAATCTAATTTCCATTGCTAAATATAGCGGCTTTTAATAGAGGGAAATTTTTGGCATGAAATTTAGCAACAGAAATTAAATTTCATGTCTAAAATAGCAACCAAATCTAATTTTCGTTTCTAAAATACCAAGGGCTTTTCCTCTCAGTTAAGTAATGCAGGGTTAAGCTTTTCGAAACTTTAAGTAGTTAACCAAGGTCTTCATCTTGCTTGATCAAAGAATTGGAGAAAGATTGATGTTTAAACAGACTGCCTTGAGACAGTTTTGCGATTAACTTAGAACGATGATGTGGACCCTCACCTTTTGAATGTTGTTGCGGCTATAAAAGGATTGGTGAATCAAGTTTGGCAAACTCAATTTGTTTACATTAGCAGAGGCGAACTTTGCAGCAGATCTCCTAGCCAAGGTAGGCCTGAAGCAGACATCGCAATTTATTTGGTTTAGTACTCCTCCTATCATTAATAAGCTCTTATCGTTTGACTGTAAAGGGTTATAATCCTCTTAATTTAAATTTTTGTAATTCTCTTTTAGCTTTTCCTCTTTATATAAAAAATTATAAAAATCATTTAAACCCATCCATACACAACACGAAAATATAAAAACAGCAACGAAAAAATGGCAACAAAATTCATTCCGTTGCTAAATTAGCAACGGAATACCAATTCCATTGCTAAAATTGGGTGAAGTTTTAGGGATTTAGCAATGAAATACAAAATGGTTGTATTCCATTGCTAAAAAGGGAGGGAGATTTTAGTGCCAACATATAGCAACGAAAATTAGCAACGTAATAAAATTTTTGTTGCTAAATATGGCGGCAGAAAAAACATGGGATGAAATTTAGAAATGGAAATTAAATGCCGTTGCTAGAATCTAATTTTCATTGCTAAAATATCAACCAAATCTAAGTTTTGTTGCTAAATATGGCTATAGAACAAATTTTGAATGAAATTTAGCAACGGAATCTAATTTTCTATGCTAAAAATAGCGACATTTAATAGCGGAAAATTTTTGGGATGAAATTTAGCAACAAAAATTAAATTTCATTGCTAAAATAGCAACGAAAATAAAGTTTCGTGGCTAAAATAGCAACAAAATATAAGTTTCGTTGCTAAATATGGCTGCAAAAAAATTTTGGATGAAATTTAGCAATGGAATCTAATTTTGTTGCTACAATAGCAATGAAATCTAATTTTCTTTGCTAAAATAGCAACGGAATCTAATTTTCATTGCTAAATATAGAGGCATTTAATAGCGGGAAATTTTTGGGATGAAATTTAGCAACGAAAATTAAATTCCATTGCTAAAACATCAACGAAATCTAATTTCCGTTGCTAAATATGGCATCAAAAAAATTTTGATTGAAATTTAGCAACGAAAATTAAATTTTGTTGCAAAAATACCAACATAATCTAATTTCTCTTGCTAAAATAGCAACAGAATCTAATTTTTGTTGCTAAATAAAGTGGCATTTAATGGCGGGAAATTTTTTGAATGAAATTTAGTAACGAAAATTAAATTTCGTTGCTAAAATAGAATCTAAATCTAATTTTCATTGCTAAAATAACAATGGCTTTTCCTCTCAGTTAAACAATGCAGGGTCAAGCTTTTCGGAACTTTAAGCAATTAACCAAGGTTTTCATCTTGCTTGATCAAAGAATTGGAGAAAGTTTGCTGTTTAAACAAACTGCCTTGAGACAGTTTTGCAATTAACTCAGAACGGTGATGTGGATCCTTACCTTTTGAATGTTGTTGCGGTTATAAAAAGATTGGTGAATCAAGATTGGCGAACTCAATTTGTTCACATCATCAAAGGCAAATTTTGCAGCATATCCCATAGCCAAGGCAGGCCTGATGCAGACATTGCAATTTATTTGGTTTCGTACTCCTCTTATCGTTAATGAGCTCTCATCGTTTGACTATATAGGGTTATTCTGCTCTCAGTTTAATTTTTAGTAATGCTCTTTTAGCTTTTCCTCTTTATATAAAATAATTATAAAAATCATTTAAATCCATCCATACACTACAAGAAAATATCAAATTAACAATGGAAAAATAGCAACATAATTCATTCCATTGCTAAATTAGCAACAAAATAATAATTTTGTTGCTATTTAGCAACGAAAAATCATTTCTGTTGCTAAAATTGGGTAATGTTTTAGGAATTTAGCAATGAAATACAAAATGCTTGTATTCCATTGCTAAAAAAGGAGGGAGATTTTACCGCCAATATATAGCAACGAAAATTAGCAACGGAATAAAATTTTTGTTGCTAAATATGGCGATAGAAAAAATATGGGATGAAATTTAGCAACGAAAATTAAATGCCATTGCTAAAATAGCAATGAAATCTAATTTTCATTGCTAAAATTGCAACGAAATCTAAGTTCTGTTGCTAAATATGGCTGAAGAAAAAATTTTGGATTAAATATAGCAACGAAATCTAATTTTCGTTGGTAAATATAGCGACATTTAACAGCGGAAAATTTTGGGATGAAATTTAGCAAGGAAAATTAAATTTCGTTGCTAAAAAAGCAACGAAAATAAAATTTCATTTCTAAAATAGCAATGGAATCTAAGTTTAGTTGCTAAATATGGCTGCAGAAAAAAATTTGGATGAAATTTAGCACAAGAATCTAATTTCTGTTGCTCAAATAGCAACGGAGTCTAATTTTCGTTGCTAAAATAGCAAAGGAATCTAATTTCAGTTGCTAAATATAGCGTCATTTAATTAACGGGAAATTTTTTGGATGAAATTTAGCAACGAAAATTAAATTTCGTTGCTAAAATAGGAACGAAATCTAATTTTTGTTGCTAAATATGGCTTCAAAAAATTTTTGGATGAAATTTAGCAATGAAAATTAAATTACGTTGCTAAAATAGCAAGGGGATCTAACTTTCGTTGCTAAAATAGCAAAGGAATCTAATTTTCGTTGCTAAATATAGCGAAAAATAATAGCGGGAAATTTTTGGGATAAATTTACCAGCGAAAATTAAATTTCGTTGCTAAAATAGCAACGAAATCTAATTTCCATTGCTAAATGTGGCTTCAAAAAAATTTTTGGATGAAATTTAGCAACGAAAAATTAATTCCGTTGCTAAAATTGTGTGAAGTTTTAGGGATTTAGCAACGGAATACAAAATGGTTGTATTCCATTGCTAAAAAGGGAGGGAGATTTTAGCGCCAACAAATAGCAATAAAAATTAGCAACGGAATAAAATTTTCGTTGCTAAATATAGCGCAAAAAAATATGGGATGAAATTTAGCAACGAAAATTGAATGTCGTTGCTAAAATAGCAACGGAATCTAATTTGCGTTGCTAAATTAGCAACGAAATTTAAGTTCTGTTGCTAAATATAGCTGCAGAAAAAATTTTGGATAAAATTTAGCAACGAAATCTAATTTTCGTTTCTAAATATGGCAACATTTAATGGCGGGAAATTTTTGGAATGAAATTTAGCAACGAAAATTAAATTTCGTTGCTAAGATGGCAACGAAATCTAATTTCCGTTGCTAAAATAGCAACAGCTTTTCCTCTGAGTGAAACAATGCAGGGTCAAGGTTTTCGAAACTTTAAACAGCTAACCAAGGTTTTCATCTTGCTTGATCAAAGAATCGGAGAAAGATTGTTGTTTAAACAGACTGCCTTGAGACAGTTTTGTGATTAACTCAGAACGGTGATGTGGATCCTCACCTTTTGAATGTTGTTGCAGCTATAAAAAGATTGGTGAATCAAGATTGGCAAACTCAATTTGTTCACATCAGTAGAGGCAAATTTTGCAGCAGATCTCATAGCCAAGGTAGGCCTGAAGCAGACATCACAATTTATTTGGTTTAGTACTCCTCTTATCGTTAATGAGCTCTCATCGTTTGACTGTAGAGGGTTATTCTCCTCTCAGTTTAATTTTTTCTAATGCTCTTTTAGCTTTTCCTCTTTATATAAAAAATTATAAAAATCATTTTAAGCCATCTATACACTATAAGAAAATATCAAATTAGCATTGGAAAAATAACAACGGAATACAAATTTTGTTGCTATTTAGCAACCCAAAATCAATTTCGTTGCTAAAATTGGATGAAGTTTTAGGGATTTAGCAATGGAATACAAAATGATTGTATTCCATTGCTAAAAAGTGAGAGAGATTTTAGCACCAACATATAGCAATGAAAATTAGCAACGAAATAAAATTTTTGTTGCTAAATATGGCGGCAAAAAAATATGAGATGAAATTTAGGAACAAAAATTAAATGACACTGCTAAAATAGCAACGAAATCTAATATTCGTTGCTAAAATAGCAATGGAATCTAAGTTTTGTTGCTAAATATGGCTGCAGAAAAAATTTTGGATGAAATTTAGCAACGAAATCTAATTTTCATTGCTAAATATGGCTGCAGAAAAATGGAATTCATTCCATTGCTAAATTAGCAACGGAATACAAATTTTGTTGCTATTTACAAATGAAAAATCAATTCCATTGCTAAAATTGGGTAACATTTTAGGGATTTAGCAACGGAATACAAAATGGTTTTATTCCATTGCTAAAAAGGGAGGGAGATTTTAGTGCCAACATATAGCAACGAAATAAAATTTTCGTTGCTAAATATGGCGGCAAAAAAATATGTGATGAAATTTAGCAATGAAAATTAAATATCACTGCAAAAATAGGAACGAAATCTAATTTTTGTTGCAAAAATTGCAACGGAATCTAAGTTCTGTTGCTAAATATGGCTGTAGAAAAAATTTTGGATGAAATTTAGCAACAGAATCTAATTTTTGTTGCTAAATTTAGCGACATTTAATGGCAGGAAATTTTTGAGATGAAATTTAGCAACGAAAATTAAATTTCGTTGCTACAATAGCAACCAAATCTAATTTTTGTTGCTAAAATAGCAACCAAATCTAATGTTTGTTGCTAAAATAGTAACAGCTTTTCCTCTTGGTTAAACTATACAGGGTCAAGCTTTTCGAAACTTTGAGCAGTTAACCAAGGTCTTCATCTTGCTTGATCAAAGAATTGGAGAAAGATTGCGGTTTAAATAGATTGCCTTGAGACAGTGATGTGGACCCTCACCTTTTTAATGTTGTTGCGGATATAAAAATATTGGCGAATTAAGATTGGCAAACTCAATTTGTTCACATTAGCAGAGGTGAACTTTGCAGTAGATCTCCTAGCCAAGGCAGGCCTGAAGCAGACATCGCAATTTATTTGGTTTAGTACTCCTCCTATCATTTCGTTGCTAAATATGGCTGCAGAAAAAATTTTGGATGAAATTTAGCAACGAAATCTAATTTTCGTTGCTAAAATAGCAAAGGAATATAATTTTCGTTGCTAAATATAGCGGCATTTAATAGCGGGAAACTGTTGGGATGAAATTTAGAAACAAAAATTAAATTTTGTTTCTAAAATAGCAACGAAATCTAATTTTCGTTGCTAAAATGGCTTCAAAAAAATTTTTGGATGAAATTTAGCAATGAAAATTAAATTCCATTGCTAAAAAAGCAACAAAATCTAATTTCTATTGCTAAAATAGCAACATAATCTAATTTTCGTTGCTAAATATAGTGGCATTTAATAGCGGGAATTTTTGGGATGAAATTTAGCAATGGAAATTAAATTTCGTTGCTAAAATAGCAACCAAATCTAATTTTCGTTGCTAAAATAGCATCGACTTTTCCTCTCGGTTAAACAATGCAGGGTTAAGCTTTTTGAAACTTTAAGCAGTTAACCAAGGTCTTCATCTTGCTTGATCAAAGAATTGGAGAAATATTACTGTTTAAATAGACTGCCTTAAGACAGTTTTGCGAATAACTCAAAATGGTGATGTGGATCCTCTCCTTTTGAATGTTATTGCGGCTATAAAAAGATTGGTGAATCAAAATTGGCAAATTCAATTTGTTCACATCAGCAGAGGCAAATTTTGTAGCAGATCTCATAGCCAAGGTAGGCCTGAAGCAAACATTGCAATTTATTTGGCTTACTATTCCTCTTATCGTTAATGAGCTCTCATCGTTTGACTATAGAGGATTTTTCTCCTCTCAGTTTGATTTTTTGTAATGCTCTTTTAGCTTTTCCTCTTTATATAAAAAAATTATAAAAATCATTTAAAGCCGTCTATACACTAATAGAAAATATAAAATTAGCAATGAAAAAATAGCAACGGAATTCATTTCGTTGCTAAATTAGCAATGGAATACAAATTTCGTTGCTATTTAGAAACGGAAAATCAATTATGTTGCTAAAATGGGGTGATGTTTTAGGGATTTAGCAACGGAATACAAAATGGTTGTATTCCATTGCTAAAAAGCGATGGAGATTTAAGCGCCAACATATAGCAACGAAAATTAGCAACGGAATAAAATTTCTGTTGCTAAATATGGTGGCAAAAAAAATATGGGATGAAATTTAGCAATGAAAATTAAATGCCATTGCTAAAATAGCAACGAAATCTGATCTTCGTTGCCAAAATAGCAACGAAATCTAAGTTATGTTGCTAAATATGGCTGCAGAAAATTTTTTTGATGAAATTTAGCAACAGAATCTAATTTTCATTGCTTAATATAGCGACATTTAATAACGGAAATTTTTTTGATGAAATTTAGCAACGAAAATTAAATTTCGTTGCTAAAATAGCAACGAAAATAAAATTTTGTTGCTAAAATAGCAACGAAATCTTAGTTTCATTGCTAAATATGGCTGCAAAAAAAATTTTGGTTGAAATTTAGCAACGGAATCTAATTTTTGTTGCTAAAATAGCAAAGGAATATAATTTCCGTTGCTAAATATAACAGCATTTAATAGCGGAAAATTTTTGGGAAGAAATTTAGCAATGAAAATTAAATATCGTTGCTAAAATAGCAACGAAATCTAATTTTCATTGCTAAATATGGCTTCAAAAAAATTTTTGGATGAAATTTAGCAATGAAAATTAAATTCTGTTGCTAAAATAGCAATAAAATCTAATTTTTGTTGCTAAAATAGCAATAGAATCTAATTTTCATTGCTAAATATAACGGCATTTAATAGCGGGAAATTTTTGGTATGAAATTTAGCAACGGAAATTAAATTTCATTGCTAAAATAGCAACCAAATCTAATTTCCATTACTAAAATAGCAACAGCTTTTCCTTTTGGTTAAACAATGCAGGGTCAAGCTTTTCGGAACTTTAAGCAGTTAACTAAGGTCTTCATCTTGCTTGATCAAAGAATTGGAGAAAGATTGCTGTTTAAACAGACTGCCTTGAGATAATTTTGCGATTAACTCAAAATGGTGATCTGGATCCTCACCTTTTGAATGTTGTTGCGGCTATAAAAAGATTGGTGAATCAAGATTGGCAAACTCAATTTGTTCACATTAGCAGAGGTAAATTTTGCAGCAGATCTCATAGCCAAGGTAGGCCTAAAGCAGATATCGCTAGAGTCATGAAAACACCTCTTTCTTCCATATTTTGGACATAGAAAAATATGTTACTGCTGAAACATGAAAGAATCGAAATCTTAGATCAAAACACTATGTATAGATGGTATGAACTGCCTAAACAAGAATTCTTGAACAGCGAGCAACTAGAACTATTACTCACTACATCAAAAAAATTCCATTAATGAAAGATGTAAATCCATTGGAAAATCAAAAATACGTATGTCAGATGAAATGGTGGTTGTTTCTATCTTTTCCAATAACGAATCATTGGTTTAACTGAATAACTAAATGAATAACTAAATAAAATAGATAGACCCTTATCTTCATCTCAAGTTGATGGATCTTCTCAATTGGAGGATCCCCTATATGGATAATTCACATTCCAGTTGATCGGGCCTAATTCTAATTGTCTATTCAAGGGGCTATTCATCCTATTTAGATATTCACAACCAAGAAGTACTGGATTCTCTTTCAGATAGGCCCTAAAAGGAGAAGGAAGGCTGGAATGCCAACAAATGTCTATTATTGAATTCACCCGACCCGAGAGTACCGATTTTATTTTAGGAACATTCAGTCCAATGTCACTGAATGGGTAAGTCGCCAATCCTTAAATGGACTATGTAATGTACTTTATTGGGTTACGGGCGAGCATTTTACTAGAGGTTTCTATTGTATCAACTACCCTTGTGTAATTCATGTTGAAGCATATACTCGAGGGTGGTTGCAGGGCGGACGCTTTCAAAGCGAACTCCCCATTCATTAGATAGAGAAGATCACCAAGATTTCGTGATCCACTGTCGAACTTATTCCAATTCCAAGATCTCAGATCGAATTGGTATATCAATATCGATTCGATCTGAGATCTCTTATTGAATTACTCATACAATGAGCATTCTCAATATTATGCCTTGAAGAGGGCTTAAACCTCCACGCTCTTTAGCACGAGATTTTGAGTCTCGCATGTCTACCATTTCACCACCAAGGCATCTTGAAAGTGAATCGTATTCCATGAATATGATATCTATCTATTGTGATGTATGGAATATATGACAAAGGTGGAGTGTTGGAGTATTTCTATTGATCGGTCATGTCATATAGGCCCGAGTCGAACATCCAATTGCTTCGATTTGAATTATCCGGATGATGCCTTCTATATTATATCAAATTCTATATTATATCAAAAAATGGACAATCAAACCCATTTCTCGATTCAATAGAAGCCCAAAGAGGTGAATAGAATAGGGTCCCAAATAACAAATAAGGAGAGATATATATGTAAAAACTGGGTCCGATTACGCCTATTCCTAATCCTAAATGGAATGTAACAACGGAGAGATCCATCTGTAAACATAGTATCTATTTAGATATGCTCGAATAACCCTTTCTTTCTCATAATGAGAATGTATATAAGCCTATTCCGATCTAGTCCAGTATGGAATGAACTTATAATCATAGAATCGACTCGATTATCAAATTTTAGATTATAAGTTCATAACTCTAACCCATTCCCATTTTGGGTGGAACAAATCTACTAATTCTTTGATTCTAGTTAGTAAGAGGGATCTTAAACTAAGAAATAGATTCTAGAAGCTAAAAAAGGGTATCTTGAGCAATTTCAATAATTGGGTTCATTGATATTCCAGGTATAGTAGATGCTATCACACATACAATCATACTCAATTCGATGGAATTGTTTGATCTTAAAGGGGATCTTCTATAATTTTGCACATGAGGGGTTATTTCTTGGTTTCGTCCAGTCATTAATAACTTGATTATTTTTAGTTAATACTAGATAGAAACAACGCTCATAAAGAGTCCTATTAAAACCAAGAAATATAGGCCTGCCTGCCATCCACACCAGAATAAATGGAGTTTTCAGAAAAAACCTGCTAGTG